>CM032455.1:128565938-128573438 GCA_019049505.1 Pachyrhynchus sulphureomaculatus | reverse complement strand
CTTTGCTTAGAATTTAATTATTTTGGTTTTTGGAAAGACATTAAACAATGTTTATACTACGTTTTATTTATGTTTTTTACAAATCATCTTATTATTACCAATTATTTCTATTATAAATAAAAATTATTACTTTACTCATTAAAATTAATTACATTATTCACTTAAAATAATATCACTATCATTGGTTCTAATTATTAATTTTTCTATATTATTTTTAATATGGATATATGATTTTTCAACTTTTTCAACATATATGACAGAATTCGCCCAACTCTGTAGAGGTATATTAAAAACTTCGGTTTCTATAAGTTTCAGTACATTGAAATTAACAGTGGGGCAAATATTATTACGACGAATGGCAGTTTTCAATTGATGCCAAATGTGCTCTATAGCAGGGGTGCTCAAACTTGAACTGCTGGCGATCTACCTCAATATTGTTAGACCACGATCGATCGACTCTGAGAGGCTGCAAGTAAGTGTGATGCAGGATTGTCGTCTAGGTAGGGTGTATCGTGGCATAGATATTAGTTTTTCGCACAATATGCATTTTTTTAGTCAAGGTAAGTGTAGGTCTGCTCTAAAATGTCAATGAAAAAAACTCATAATTATTCAAAATTGCGAGTTTATTGGTTCTTACAAAACAAACGAGTTCTAGTGTCTAAACTTAACTAAAGAGTGACTTTGGATGTTGAAGCGTGGCACTGCATATCCTCAGCATACTTTTCATAAGATGGTACGTAATTACCGAGTGATGATCGCAAGCATGATGACATACGTTCGTCAGTTAGTCGATTGCGATATTTTGACTTAATTATCTTCATTTCAGGAAATGCAGACTCGCACAAGTAAGTTGACCCAAAATTGCCGTCAGTTGAAGGGCGATTTGCCTTAGATTCGGATATTTATTTTCAGATATAAAACACCAGAATTTTGTATCAGATGCTGTGGCTTTGAGATGTATATCTCATATAATCTGCACTAACTCATTTTTAAACAGAACATGAGACCATGTTAAACTGACTTGCTATTTCAGTAGCTAATTCCTCAATGTTTTTACACGAAAAAGGATAACTCATAAATGATGCGATATTTGCCAATTTACTGAAATCATAAAAACGTATTTCGAACTGGCCCAAAATATTTGATAATTCTGCCTCATAAATATCATAATTCAACTGAGGAATCCTTGCTTTCAAAGACGGAAAATTTTTCAGATCCTTTCTTTTCTGTTGATCTATCATAAGTTGTAATTTACTTTTGAATGCGTTTATTGCGCTAATGATCTCAATAATAGTTTTTCCTTTACCATGAAGCTCCAAATTAATGGTGTTTAAATGCATTGTGATGTCTGTCAAAAATGCCAAATCAGTCAGCCATTTTCCGTTTTTCAGCATCTGTCATCACCTCTTTCGCCCAAAAAAACTGTTATTTCGGGCAATAATTCTTGAAACCTTTCTAGGAATTTTCCGCGACTCAACCACCTGACGTCCGTGTGAAGAACTACATCAGTGTATTCAGCTAACTCACTATCTTCCAACTGCAATTTAATGAGCCGTCGTTGCAAGCTACGTGCACGGATAGAATTCACAATTTTTATTGCAATGCCCATAACCTCCTCCATGTTTAGAACTTTTGAACACAAAACTTGTTGATGTATAATGCAATGGAAGGAGAAAAATGAGAGAAATCATCATTAGCTCGACACAATGCCACAAAACCGTTTTTGTTTCCAGTCATTGCTGGTGCTCCATCGGTTGTAATGCACACTAGTTTATATATTGGTAGCTTGTAGTTTGTTACAAAAATTGAAGAAAACGTCATATATATTTTCGCCATGGGTCTTTCCTTTCAGAGGAATCATTGTCAAAAACTCTTCCTTAGCCGACATGTCATTGAATACCATTCGAATAAAAATACACAGCTGGGCAGTGTCTGATATATCGGTGGATTCGTCGAACTGTAAAGAAAAGTATGTACATTCCATGATATCATGTTTTAGTTTATCTGCCACGTCCTGACTCATGACTTCAACACGCCTTGTGACAGTCGGACGAGATAACTGAAGTTCTCTAATAGCAGACATAATCTCTGTTTTATTTTTAAAATCTCCAAATAAAGTCTCACCCGCTTCAATAAATGCTTCCTTCACAACCAATCGATCATCAAATGGTTTCTTGTGTTTCGCCAATATATGAGATATTTTAAATAACGCGATCGTTGCAGCTTTTGATTGTTTGGCTGGTCTTGTGAACATGGTTTGTTCTTTTTTTCAAACAAGTTATCAAATCACGTACTTTTTCGTTTTCTTAATTCACTCTGTGACGGAAAATCCTTTTCATAGTTTTTATGAACCGTTTTATGATGCCTCTCTAAGTTCCCACGCTTAGGTATTGCAACTGAGGCACGGCAAATGAGATAAATGCACTTATCCTTTACCATACAAAAGAAAAATTCTTCCTCCCAATCGTTATTAAAATGATAAGTTTTACTTTTCTTCGCCGCACTCATTTTGGACTATTTATTAATAAATAAACTTTGTATCGATGTATCGCCTTCAAGTTACAACTCAGACTGACTCCTATTCCTGCAGGCGCAACGTTTATATCGGCGCGAACGAAGTCTCGAATGTTCCGGTCAAACACGCCGCCCGAAGTTTCTAGAAAAATCGGCGGGAATCAAAAACGCGGCTTTTCTTTGACAAGTACCGCGCGTTCCTTTGATAAAGCCGCCTTTTGCCGCTAGCAGGGGGTTATTACAATAAAAGAAAGTTATGAGGGGGTTATTCTGGCCTAATTGTGGATCGAATAAATTTTAGTAGTTTATTCATTACATTTTGTTTTAGTTACCTAAAACAAAATCTGTGAATAGTTCTATATCGGAATTTTTTTCTCGAGATCGACTCAAAAAGCACTCGCGATCGACCGTTTGAGCACCCCTGCTCTATAGGATTAAATATACAATGGTATGGTGGAATCCTTAAAATTGTATGCCACATATCCTTTGTCACAGACATATTCCTTTTTTATATTTAAAATCTTTAAAACTTCTATCAATTGCTGTTTGGTATAATCTTCGTGGAAGTAAATGTCATTATCGTACGTGTAGTTTTGAATTGTTGCTTTTGTATTGTTTGAGCAGGGCGCTTTGATTATCTGCTTACAATGATAGCTTGCGTTGTCCATCACAATTACACTATTTGGAGGTATGTTCGGATTTAGCTTGTTTTTGAACCAATTTTCAAATAATGTGGTGTCCTCATGGTAATCGAGAGAAAAATCTTTTATGTTCTTTGTAGACAGGGAGAGTGCATTCGGAATCCATCCGTCTTTAGATCCAGCATGCAAAATCCTAATCCTTTTACCTATGTTTGATGGTGCTTTTGTTTTACAGTTATCACTTGAGTCAACCCAACCTCTTTCCGGAGTATCGTATGTGTCGAACCATGTTTCATCCAAGTAAATAATTGGCCTTTGCTCGTCTCTGTAAAAACCTTATTTTTTCTAAATATTCCAGTCGCCATTCCTGAATTCTCTTGGACTCCATTAAAATTTGTCTTTTATTAAGTTTTTTAAATTTGAAACCCATGTGTTGAATACACTTCCATAATGTTGTCCTACTACATTTAATCACGGTTTCATCTCTTTGAAGCCTTCAATAAATTATCCAATGTGGGCACACTTTGTCCCTCGTATATCTTGTAAATTTTACGCCGTATTATATCTTGATCACTTCCATCTATCCTTGAGAAAATGACAGCATCACTTCTTTTATTCCTCACTAGAGTAGGGCTGTTTACAATTTTTCCATACTGTTGATGTTGGAATGTTTGTTAATGTGGCCGTTTCCTTCTAGCGCTGCTTGCTTGCTAACATTACCGCGTTCCATTAGGGTGGAATAAATATTCTTTACAATTTCCTTGGCAACAGTAGATAAGTGTTACTTGTTGAGATACACTTGACACGCAAATATTTTTTTCTACCTTTGCAGGGGGTATAATTTGTACGGAACACTAAAAAAATACACTTGACTAATTAAACATTTGCTCTATCAGGCACACGAAGTAAGAAATTACAATTACAAAGCTTAAACTAAGTGGCGGCTGTATTTATATATTACTAGAGGGTTAGTGCCAATATGGATTATGCAAGTTATTTTCGGGTAAATGCCATGTTTTAGAACGACCATTAAAGTCATATTAAAATTTCATTAATATTATTTAAGATCCACCTTTGTTGTTTACAAGCAGGTGAAACGAACATATATCATATTTTTAAGTACGGTCCATAATTTACCTGCTTCTGAAGTACCCAAAGAAAACCATAAGATTTTATTTCATTGTCTATTTATGATTAATGGTTTTTACCCTTTAAGGATTAAGTTTAGTCACTTCACTTTATGTATGGACGGACTTTACTAAATAAAGTTAGATATAACCCAAAGTAACGTTACATTTTTCATGACATTAGAGAGATTTTACAGTTCTTATTTTTTACATGCCTTTGTCCTTATCGTTATCTCAAGCATGCGTAGTGTTAACTTGAAGGAATTGCAAGGTTAGGTTAGTATTTATCTTCTATTTTCTTCATTTATTTTATGGTTAAGCACACCGGTTATTAGTATTTGATGGCTCAACGTAGGTTTCTAAATTAAAGTTGTATCTAGCAGGTTTCTATCACTTTCTTCAACATTTCCAAGGTAATATGAATTGCGATAAATAAAATCTCACTTAAACTTAGCACACACTCTAATGATATTTACTCCAAAGATTACGGCAAGTTCGGAAAATCATCACGTTGTTCTTGAATGAATACTAATTAACTGTCGTCAGTGTCCCCAATATCTACAATAAAAAATTATTATTTCAATTTTACTGTATTTTCATAGTGGTTTGTATACGTAAGTAGGACAAAAAAAAAATAGGCCCTACTGCCCTAGCGATAAAAATAACGAACTTCGAATAACCTCTCATCATAAGTTACGAAATCGTTATCCTTAACAAAGGTTTCTCTTATTTCGTTTCAATACTGCGCAAGCTTCAAACGGTGAGCGCATGCTTCAAATAACCATAACAGCTGAGTCCTTATATTTCATTTCTTCCCTTTACTACTGCGCAAGCTGCAACTAGTGGGGCGAGTGGTGGTATGGTGGATTTGGTAAAAATTTTGATGCTTCAAATAAAGATAAAGACAACGGCCTGCTGAAATAAGCGTTGCAAAAATCTCTCCGTTAAAAAGTATCTGTGAAATATGGTATACTTCTAAGAATAAATCAGCAAAAACCTCTTCAGGGCAAAGCCAGGATACTAAGGACTTTTGCAGTACGCTGTGTCCCACTCAAAGCGAGAGATGCGAGTAGTCCATAGCCACAAAATAAAAATAAACCATTTATACCGAGGTGTCTTATGTAGAAGCCAGACGCGACGGGGGCAATGGAAGCAATTTTTGATGAAATTACCTACTTTTATAATTTCATCTGCAATCCACTAAAAATATATTCTCTGAGTATTACTGTAATATCACATAGATAGAAAAAATAACATTTATAATTTATTATTATATAATACACCTATATTGTCTATTATTAAGCATATGATCACTGACATTGAAAAGAAAGAAATTTTTTTCGCCTTTGTTTTAAAAAACAGTTGCCAAGATTCGAAAAGTTCTACAATATTATTTCTGTTAAGATGATTATATTTTGGTTGAGACAACATGTCGTTACAGTTAAACCAGAAAGAGGAGACAAATTTTTTATTTTTAGTAGAATTCCTTTTATATTAGAACTACTATTATTGAAATCCATGAGATACATCATCGTGTGGGTTTGGGATGGACGGTTTTTGGGAAGCTGAGAGGTACGATTTGCTAATGTGCTTAAAAAGGAAAGTTTATGAACAATGTATTTTGCCGGTAGACACATATGGCTCCGAGACACTCACATTACCAACAGTCAGCAAATAAACTGAGAGTATCACAACGGGCAACGGAGAGAGCTATGCTGGGTACTACTAGGAAGAATAGAATAACAAACATAATTATCAAACAATTTTATTGTATATTATATATATACATATATATATATATATATATATATATATATATATATATATATATATATATATATATATATATACATATACTATATATATATATATATATATATATATATATATATATATATATATATATATATATATATATATATACATATACATATATATATATATATATATATATATATATATATATATATTATATATATATATATATATATATATATATATATATATATGCGTGTTTGATTATCGGGAATCGGTCTGTACTGTAAATAAAACTCTTTTCTTCTTTAATACTCAATATTTCGTTATCCTTTGATCACTGCTTTTGGAGTAACTACAGTATTAATACACGGATTAGATATATTAAAAACAATGTTATTTTTAGTATAGGTATTAAAATATAAAACAAATGAATATGAACAAATGAATAAATAAGTAAGACAACTTACGAAAATGCGAGTTAGTCTTCGAAATCAAAACTTAACATCTCGATTTTTCTACACAAACAAAATCGGAATGTTGAATTTTGATTTCGAAGACTAACTCACATTTTCGTACGTTATTTTATTTATTTATTCGTATTCATTTATGTATCAATGTTCGAAAAGATTTGATGAAATTGACCTTTTTCAATTATTTTCCCCTAAAATAAGAATCAACTGTTTTTCCACATAAATTATTTTATGTACTAATTTATGTTTCACTAAATGTTAAGAAAAAAAAATTAGGCCTTAAAATTAAGCTGAAAAACGAATTCTGTCAGAAAGTAGTAGTAATTTTTGTGACAGCTCAATTTCTAAGGGCTAATATAATAAATGTTAATGTTATGTAATAAATTTGAGTTTTTTTAATTTCTTAATTCCTTCCTTAATGCACAAAATAGTTCTTTTATAAATTATATGGCGAACATTCGCGAGAAGCTCTTTCTTGATTTCATATACAGGTTTTGGGGATAGTTTAGTTTAAATGTTTTTTTTAACATATTTTCAGAAGGTCAAAACAAGTTTTTTAAAAATTTTTACGTTTTGCAACGCAATATTGGTGGAAAGAATATACATTCATGTTTTGATATTAAGTCAAACAAAATTATAATATGACAGGCTTTCACGTATCTTTGTCGCAGTTGCCATGGATTTCGTATTTTGTTCCTTTGTTACATAAAAGATTAAACTGACATTAGTTTGTTCACTGTTATTAATGCAATAATAGCAGTTTTCTAAATTTTCTCTTTTAATAAAAATGCCAATTAAATTGACTAAGCAAGATAAAATAGAAATAGTTTTGATCGTGGGTGATAATTGCAAAATTCAAAGAGAAGCTGCCGTTATTTTTAACCAACGACATCATTTTAAAAGATTAATAGAATGAAGACCGAGAGAAGACAAGGAAACAAAAGTAGAGATGAGAGTGATGATATAAAAAGAGTGGCAGGAAATTGATTT
>CM032455.1:128423915-128565838 GCA_019049505.1 Pachyrhynchus sulphureomaculatus | reverse complement strand
TGATAAATAACACAGTCACACAAAAAAAAAGTTCATGATGACGAATCAAAATACATGGATCTAATGTATTTTTCAACGCTGAATCCGAATCCGTAATTAAAAAAAAATTATCGTGTCATTTTTTTTGATCAAAAACAACTCTTGAAATAGGGTAAAACTGTAGTATTAATGAAGTGTGAAGAATGGTACATATTTTATAGTCTAGAGAAGAGAATATGCATTCAAACCAGAGCAAGCTATTTCTATTAACTAAACCAAAACCCACCCTTATAGGAGGTGAAAAGTACCCCTAAAACTCCAATAATGCACGTACGTTTAAATAACATGTACAGAGAACAATTTGTTGTAGCTCTTAGGACTAAAGATCTGAATCTGGTGTCACAACCAGATATTACTCTTAAAGATTTGAAACTCACCCCTATTGGGTGTAAAAACCACCCCCACCTACGGAGGTATATCATAAGGTTCAATAACGACGAAAAAAGTTCAGGCTTATGTAGTTTTAGGGGGTGAACAAATATGGAGTCGATTAACTTGAATCACCGATACATGGCTATAAACTACCCTTAGAGGATGATAGAAACTACTCCTACGCTCTAATGATGCACATGTATGTTATTGAAATTAGGAAAGAATCAAGTAATTTTACTACCAGAGGGTCGTAAAAACTACCCCTACGATTAAATGATTGTGCTATTTGAACTCCGAAAAAAAAAAACATATTTTTGAAGCTTTTTGTGCCAAATATAAATCTGATACGACGTGATAACCAGTCAATCCTGTTAATGACGTTAAAACTCACCCCTATTCAGAATAAAACCCTACCCCCTTTGATGGAGGGATGTCATAAGATCTAATAACTGGGAACTATCTTCAGGCTTTTGTAGCTTTAGGGAGGGAAAATAAAGATGGATAAGGTGAGACAGAACTAGAGAGTACCTTTACGTTCAAATGATGTACATGAGTGCTACTAAAGTTAGGAAAAGACAAGAATTTGTTCTTTTTGCATGTCATTGAAACTCACGTGTGTTATTTGAGTTTTAGGGGTACTTTGTTTATATATGGTTTGAATAAATTATTACTATAGTTTTACCTTATTTCAAGAGATATTTTTCTCTAAAAAAAAAATGACACGATAAATCTTTTTTTAACTAAGAATTCGAATTCAGCGTCGAAAAATACACTAGATACATGTATTTTGGTTCGTGGTAATGAACTTTTTTTTTGTGCGGCTATGTAATTCTTAGGTTTCTATAAACTTAGAAAACCTTGTTCAATTGAAGTAGCCGTTACTTGATGGTAATTCATAATAATTGAAATAAAAAATTGAAAAAAAGTTAGTTCTGAATTTCCACTATATGTATTTTGTATCTTATGACGGTTATTTCGGTACACAATACCTTCGTCAGATAATCGGAAAACTAACAAATTAAATGTATAAACGAGTCATATATATTTTAAATATTACATGACTAAACCTTATATAGCCTCTCCCAAAACATAAGATCCTGATTTTTGCCGTTTTAAGTGGGTAATATAAAAATTCTGACCTTTTGTTTATGATAGGTTGCAGAGATGGACCTAAGAATTTTATTCATTAATGCAAATTAATAAAATTATAAGTGCTTTTGGAGATGTTTATTTGTAGAGGCATGTAAAAACAAATGGATAAAAAGTACAAATATACAGTTACAAGAGGGGACATATTGTATAAATAAGAATATATTTTAACTTAAGCCGAATTCGGTTTCACTATCGCTGTCATCAGCTGAGGTAATTATCAGTGGTTTTATGTTATTTACATAAATATATGAATCTTCAACTATGACAACGTGCTGAATGGAATTCTTCCAGCTTTCACGAAGTATATTATTTATAACATTTTTTACCAATTCAACCACTGACACGCTTAAAGTAGGAGAAACATTTTGTGCCCTTATTTTTGATTTAACTTAATGCCAAATATGTTTAAGTGGATTAAACACACAATAATACGGAGGAAGCTGCAAAGCAGTGTGTCCCATTTTCTCAGCCATACTATCACAAACATATTTCTTTTTCAATTTATAGTCTTTCAAAACTTCCGAAAGATCACTTTTTTATAACTAAACTCAAAATAAATGTCATTTTCTAACATATATTCCTGTATTTCCGATTTGGTGTTGGCTGCATTAGGAACCTTATTTAGTAGGCGACTATGGTAACTTGCATTATCCATAACTATAACACTCTGTTCGGGAACATTTGGCAAAAGGGAATTTTGAAACCAATTTTCAAAAAGTTTTGCGGTCGTGTCTTCGTGATAGTCCAAACTAGAATCTTTTATGTTTTTTGCAGATAATAGTATACAATTTAAAACCCAGCTCTTTTCAGATCCAGCATGCAAAATGGTTATTCGTTTACCTTTATTTGAAGGCGCGTTAGTCAGGCATTTTGTACTGCTGTCAACCCATCCTTTTTGCACGGTGTCATGGGTATCGAACCATGTTTCGTTAAGGTAAATGATTGGCCAATTCTCTGATCGATACTTTTTAATTTCTTGTAAATAAGTATGTCGCAAGATTCCTAATCTTTCTGACGCCATCACTACTTGCCTTTTGTTGATTTTTCGGAACGTGAATCCCATTCTTAAGAGAATTCTGTGAAGGGTTGGTCGGCCATAATGTATATTGGTCCCGTCCTGCACCAGTCTTAATTTTATTTTGCCTAGTGTTGGCACCAACTGCTCTTCATACATAGAATATATTTTTCTCCTGATGACGTCTTTTTCACAATCGTCTACATGATGCATTTGAAAAACTTTCGGTTTTTTCCTGTTCCTGAGTGATGATTTTCCTACAATGCCCTTAATTGTAGAGATTGGGGTTTTTGTTAGTTCACTGGTTTCTTGCAAAGCACTTTGTTTATTCAAATTTCTTTTTACCAAACTATCGTAAACATTTTTCACTATTTGTTTAGCGTCAAGTTATCTCTTGCGATAGCCACTATTGCAATTTTCTCACGGACGCTACATAATTAAAATAGAATCGTTACGTTGTAAGTTGTAAATAAAACTAAAAATAATAAAAAGTATCTTTCAAATCGTAATGGGGACCTGTGGTCATTAGGCCAATATTATATAATACTTAAAGGGCTCCAAACGGGGTCGCGAGATAGTAAATATATAGATAAAAATAGATCCAATATGATTGCAGGGGCAAGTGAGGGCGGTATACAAAGCAGATAAAATAAAAATATGTTTATCGTAATACCTGGCAATATGCACAAAACCTTAATACGGTCGTTTATTGCCCCACTGAAAAAGCAAAAAGGCACGATCTTATGTCTTGGGATTTACTTTACCTAAAACACATGTATGGTACCTAAACGGATTAGTTTAACTGATACTATAAATTAATTTAAGTTTAACAAAGGGGAACTGTTTATATCAATTTGTTCATTAAGTAAATTACCTATAGTTTTATGTTTGTTAATTTTCATGGTTTCTAAGAGGTTTAACTAAGGAGATTTATTTTCTAAATATAAAATTTTGAAAGTGGGATCAAAAATATGATTTTCATTTTAAAATATAAGGAACATAACTCAAAGAAAATTTGTCTTTTAGGTATTTAAATTTATAGATCCCGATTTTTAGTATTTATTAATCTTACGTTTACACTTTTGAAATAAAATATAGTATATTTGTTTCACTGAATTTAATCAGATCACTCTGACACGTGTTTCGGTCTCGCTATTATTTTCGAAGAGGTTTATGATAAGAATAAACTTAAGTTCTAAAAGAAATTAAATTTGAATGGTTAATTGGTACTAAATTTAAATTAAGAGGTTATAAAATTGGGTTAATTATAGGTAATCTATCTTAACACGACGTCTACTATGGGGGTATTTCCAAATTCTATTTGGAAGATTAACTAACATTCCACTAAGTACGAACAATTATCTAAAAGAACTAAACATAATCAAAAGAACAGCCAATACCAATGGATATAATCCAATTATTATAGATAAACATAAAAATATACTTAAACAGTGCACCAAACGTAAAACACGAAAGCACCAAAATGGTTTGCTATCAACTATGTCGGTGGTATTAGTAATAAAATAAACAATAGCCTTAATAAGTTAAAAATAAACTGTATAAGTGTTAATAAAAACAATATAGCCCGACATCTAGTTAATAACAAAGAAAGATCTAACAAACATGGAAAATCGGGTACATATGAACTTAATTGTGATGACTGAGACGCTATCTATGTGGGACAAATGGGACGGAGGCCACAACAAAGATTAAAAGAACACAGACACTCTATTTTGAATAAACAAAAATTAACCGGCTCTTCTGAGCACTGCGTAGACAATAATCAACTTTTTAATAACGAAAGGATGAAGTTGCTATACAGTGCTTAAAAAGGAAAAATATATGGATTATTTAGAAATTCTTAGCATAAAAAAGTCATTAAAAATAATATAAAAATAATGAATATCCAAATAGAATTTGGAAATACCCCCATAGTAGATGATGATTAAGATGTTTCACCTAGAACTGACCGCAAACTCCATAAATTTTATCAATCTTACCTTTGTTCTTAATTTTTTTTTTTTATGAGTCTGGCACACGTGCTGCAGGGAAGTTCCTAAAGTGCTACAGGAGCGACACGTGTGCGGAAAAAGCAATTCACGATGTTCTTGAATCGCTGTAGATTTTACTCGATGGGAAACACAGTCCTGGGCGAATTATTCCAAGGGATGATGTTCTCCATATAAAAGACTGCTTGAAAATCGTTGTATGAGACGTAACAAGCTGAACCTTATACGGATGTGAAGTATTAGCGCGACGTGTATTGCTAACACGCACCGGGGAAGAATTAAGCGGGCTACATCCTTCGAACACTTTCCATGAAAATACTTGTCGAATAGGCTCAAGTAGCCGCCTGTCAGATCCGGGTCTCCAATCAGACAAAACAGCTCTTCTCTGAAGATAATCCAACAAATGCAATGTATGTTTGGGAGCTGAGCCCCAAACATGGGAGCAGTATTCCATAGTTGGTCGAATTTGAGCTTTGTAGAGAATCAACAGTTGTGGAGTATAAAGCTTTCTGGTTCGAAATAATATTCGCAACTTTTGAAAAGTTCTCCTTGCTATCCCTGCGACATGTTCAGGCCAGAACATATTTGCCCCAAAACTAACGCCTAACAAATTGAGTGACGATGATTGAGGAATGGAGGGCCCTGCCATAACTATTTCAGGTTCAGCAACGTTACCTTTTTTAGAAAAAACTGCTGCCTGGGTTTTTGTAGCGTTAAATTCCACTTGGTTACTGTCATCCCAAGATAGAATTTCGTCCAGGTCTTTGTTAAGTTGAACGACTTCCCGCTGTCTGCGGATATTCGTCTGAGTAGTCGATGTCCGTGTTTAAAGTGAATGAAGAGATAAGCGTATTGTCATCTGCAAAGCTGTAGATTGGGTTTCCGGTTTCCGCGGATCATTAGTGTAAATGAGAAAGAGAGTAGGAGATAGTATGGGCCTTGGGGCACACCAGCGTTGTTGGTGAAGGTTTACTTTACTTAATTTACTTAACATATTATTAGTTTTAAACGATATTTCTAAACCATTGTTCTACAACTTTTTGTAATTTTTTTGCTGATATTACCTAAGTTTTGAATTTGTGGTGAGTATTGTCTTTTATAAATGGGTATGTTAAATTAATAGCTTTTTTATAAGATTTTTTAAAAATAATTTTGTCAATCATATCTGGTTCAAATCCATTATTAAAAGCTATTTATTTAGTAATGTTTAATTCTTTTTGATAATTTTCTGCGGACATAGGTATATGAAGTCTGTATTAAAGGAGTTAAAAGCAGATATCTTGTGTGAAAGAGTATGGGTAGAACTATTGTGGATAACTGAATCTGTATGTGCGGGTTTGTGATAGACGGCAAAGTGATGTTTGTTATTTTTATTTGTTATATTCAAGTCAAGAAAATTAATTGACCTGCTTGATGAAGTTATTATTTTTATATAAACTATTAGAAAAATTGAGAAATTGATTTAGTTGTCTGTCTGTTCCTAGAAAACAAACTAAAATGTCGTCCACGTACCTGTAGCAATACAAGAAATTTATTGATAAAGAATGTTGCTGAAATAAAACTTCTAAATTTTTTATAAACATTTCAGTAGCAGGTTACTTAAAGGGTTTCCCATTGTCAAACCGTCCTTAGAAATATAGAAAGAGTTTTTTTTTTTCTTTGATTTTGTTTGCCGATACTTGTTGGAAATTCATAATAAAATTATATAAAAAACAACACTATGTTTTAATTTCAAATATATTTAAAGTCACTTGACAATTGTTTCACCATACAAGTAAGTTATTTACTTCTGAAGAAGCCATTGTATGATGAAACAATTGTCAAGTGACTTTAAATATATTGGAAATTAAAACATAGTGTTGTTTTTTATATAATAGAAAGAGTTATTGAATTTAAAATAATTCTGATGCAAACAAACTCACAATGCGTCTAAAATATCTGATATAATTATAATGTTGACATTGTTAGTGTTCCATACGCAACACTTATGGAATCACTTCGTTGCTTATCCGTCTGTTTATCTGTCCTTCTGTAACATACGATTTTCTCCGAAATTATTTAACATAGAAAGTTGAAATTTGGAGCAAATATAAGAATTGATGGTCCAATCAGCGCCGTGTAGTTTTGAAAGTTAAATTTTGGCTTGAGAGGTTAGTTTTGGAGGGTGAAATTAGAAGTGAAGAAAAACTTTTTTACCAGGTCTTCGAGTGGAGTGTCAAATGAAAGCTTGTAAAAACACGAGTTAACTAATATATATGATGTAATATTTGGGCACACTTTTCTTAGTATTGTTTTTAAAAAATGACCAAAAATCGATATCCATCCCCCTTATCTCGAAAAGTACTGGTCAAAGAATTTTGAAAAAATGCTGGAATATTTTTCATAAAGTGCGTTATCGCTGGTAATTTATCTGATATATGAAAAAAACATTCAAGGTCATTAGTTTTCGACAAAGATCGGAAACAAACTTTGTTAAAAACTCATTTAGGGTATGTTTTGTGAAGTCACTGATCATTTTATACCTCCGTAACCATTTTTTTTAATTTTAAAAGCAATCACCTTATGGAACACAGGTTGGAACCTTAGAAAATTCCAAATGAGGCTCCAACAGAATAAGATTATATTAAATATATCATGATCTCTGTATCCGATATGCCTGGAAAAAGTGAACAAATATGTAAGATAAACCATTAACGTTGTACGAGAAGTAACAAGCTGAACCTCATATGGATGTGAAGTATTAGCGCGACGTGTATTTCTGACATGCATCGCTCTGTGAGGAATTAAGCGGGCTACATCCTTCGAACACTTTCCATGAAAATACTTGTAGAATAGGCTCAAGTCGCCAGCCGTTCTTCAATGTTCCCGCGAATCAAGGCCGCCGGTCAGTTTCTGGTCTCCATTCAGACGAACAGCTCTTCTCTGAATAGAATCCAACAAATGCAATATATGTTTGGAAGCAGAGCCCCAAACATGGGAGCAGTATTCCATAGTTGGTCGAATTTGAGCTTTGTAGAGAATTAACAGTTGTGGAGTGTAAAGCTTTCTGGTTCGAAATAATATTCCCAACTTTTGAAAAGCCCTCCTTGCTAACCCTGCGACATGTTCATGCCAGGACATATTTGCTCCCAAACTAACGCCCAACAAAATGAGTGACAATGTTAAAGGAATGTAGTGCCCAGCCATAACTATGTCGAAAAAATGACGAAAAACCGATATCCATCCCCCTTATCTCGAAAAGTATTGTTAAAAAAATTTTGAAAAAATGCTGGAATATTTTTCATAAAGTGTAGCTTGAGTGAAAATTATCATAAGTGCGTTAATTTATCTGATATATGAAAAAAACATTCAAGGTCATTAGTTTTCGACAAAGATCGGAAACAAAATTTGTTAAAAACTCATTTAGGGTATGTTTTGTGAAGTCACTGATCATTTTATACCTCCGTAACAATTTCTTTAATTTAAAGGCAATCACCTTACGGAACACTAATTGCGCAAGTCCGACTTGCGCTGGGCCGGTTTTTTTTTATTTTACATATCTTATACTAGTGCGATTACCTCGTTAGGTGGAATCGACGGAAAAAGTTTTTGTACGTCGAATGATATTAGACTGGCATTTTTTGGTAATTTCATGTCTTTTATTTTGCTAACTAGGTCGTAAGAATTTTTAATACCAAAAACTGCTTTGAAATTGTAATATTTTTCTAAAACTCGTATAAGTTTATTAGAAAGAAAATTAGTAGGAGCGGTGACAAAGGATACTACTGGACTAAAAGGATAATTATCTTTATGATAAACAAATTACGTTTTTAGAATTCTGTAAATATTTAATTATTTCTAATAATGTCTTAAATTAATTTTTAGAAAAGATCTGTTGGACCAAAATTAATTTTTGAAATGTAGAATCCTCGAGAAATTTAAATTTTATATTTAGAAACCCCATCTCATAAATTAAATCTTTTAGAAACAATGGAAATTAACAAACATAAAAATATAGGTAATTTATTGAATGAACAAATTGATTTAAGCAGTTCCCTATTGTTAAACTAAGTTAATTTATAGTATTAATTAAAGTAATCCGTTTAGGCACCATAGTTGTATTTTAGGTATAAATTAGGGTTTAATTATGTTATACTTAAAATACATATGACTTGTTTATACATTTGATTTGTTAGTTACCGATTATCTGACGAAGGTGCTGTGTACCGAAACAATTGCCATAAGACACAAAATATACTGGAAATTTAGGGTTTATTTCAATTGGAAGACGTTTATTTAGATGGCATAGGAAATCCAGCATTTTGAGAAACCGCCCTAATAGCAGACCGTAGGTCTGGATATTTAATGATATGTTTCTACTCATTCATTTTATTTATAACTGAGTCCAGCACAAAGTAATTTATAGAGCCGTATACAGCAATAACTATATACTTAACAATGTAAATAAAAAACAATGCAACAAACACATGTGCATATGGCACTAGTAGTATAGGTAACGCGTTTTTGGCTCACGATGGCATGGGTCCATCCTTGAGTTATCAATAGCGGAAGAATGACCTTGATTTGTCATTGAATTCCTGAAAATCTGCAAGAAGTTCTGAAATTAGCTGCAAAATGTACAAGAAGTAGTCAACAATGACGTCACACGTCCAGTGGTTGTTGAAACAGTGTCCTTTTGAACACTCATTTAAGCCTTTTTGAACACTTTTCAACAAAAAACAACCCTAGTATTACCAATAAGGACCTTTTGGACTACCTTTTGCCATTATAAAGCCCTTTTTCACCTCATTTTACAAAAAAATTTATTAAGGCCTTTTTGACACACTCCGTAGAGGAAATGCGACTTATGCGGACGCTAAACAACGTTTTGCAAATGCCAGGGACCTTCCACGATTCGATGCTTTTTACTGAATTCAACGCAAAAAATAACGTAATTTACGAGATATTTGTCATTACGACAAGTGAGCCAGAAGCGCGTTACCTATACTACTGGCACTGACTATCGAAACAACACAGTATAAGTTCATAAAACTACAACGATTCCGCGAAGCCATGAACAGATTTTTTAAAGGGCATACCAAAATCTTATTTCTGTGTTATTCGGTCATAAATTTAAGATATTTTGTACATTGGTGAAGCTAACATAATATTCGTAGCAACTCTCGGCAGATAGAAATGGTTTCTTGAACTACCAGTACCTCTGGGAATAAGAAACTTGAGTTCTTTCAACAAAGAAGAACAAATCACACTACCATTACCGATTTTAAACAAAAGTGTTATTGAATGTAATTCTCTACATTTCTGAAGATCATCAAAATTAAACCTCTGAAATAATATTGCATTGTGCATCATCTCTATGGGTACACTCCATCTTTTTTTAAATAAAGTTATTTTAAAAATTTGCTTTGCACTTGCTCCCATGCTAATTTATATTTACTTTAAATTGCTTACCATATTAAGGACGTAAGCAAGATTTTAAGTACAGTTGTATTCGCAAACGACTTACAGTTTATCAAGATTTGTGTTGCCTGTGCTGTTACTTTATCCATGTGAACACTAAAACTTAGCTTAGATTCAAATAGAAACGCCAAGTCGCGTGCATTTTCTACTTTAACTAACATCAATCCATCAGCATAATAATCGTATAGCACAGGCTACAATTTTTCCAGTAAATGACATCACTGAGCATTTACTAGCATTGAGTATGAGTTTACTGCCACAATATAAATCCTGCTAAGAGTGCTGTAATTTTTTACAATGCTTAAGCCACCGGTAAGTACAGTAAGTTTAAATCATCGGCGAATATTTGATAATTGAGATATATAACAGAGGCTTGCTTAACAATCCTGTGAGCGGGAGTTCTTTTTAAAATGGGTCGGCTGCTAACCTCACCCATAAACCCTCCTTCTTTATCCGGGTTTGAGACCGGATATTCGTCTCTAGGCTACTAGATCCACCGAGAAACGTACAGGCAGAAACAAGAAGACCTCCCTGTTGATCACCAAAAAAATGACACGAAATCTTAAAAACAGATAAACCAAGACCTTGCCTTATAGGTAGAAGAAGAACTTTAGAGATATCATGAAAAATTTTAGAAAAAGTAATGGCTCCAGGTTGGAACCTTAGAACACACCAAATGAGGCTCCAACAGAAGAAGACAATTCCATTATATTGAATATATTATGATCGTTGTATCCGATATGACTGGAAAAAGTGAAGAAGTCTGTAAAATAAACCATTAATTACGCCCTTAGTGTTAATTGGGCAAATGTCACAATCGCTACAGCATCCTGTAGAAAATCTGATACACAAAATTTGTTTTAATGCCGGAAAGAAAAATCATGAAAATAGCACTTTAATAAGTGGAAAATTTTGTGGTTGATTTTCAAAGGTTAATTCCTTCTCAAGATAATTATAAAGATATAAGATAAAAATAAATGACCGTTCAAGAATAAATACTTTTCCTTACCTGGAAGAATGTAATCTTTTTTAAAATATTTAGAACAAACTTTTTTTTCGTTCAATTCGGAGAAGTTTTTTCCACACTTTCAGTCTGTGAACTTTTTCCACTTGCCCAAATCCATTAATAATATTTACATAACCCTCATTTGCTTTTGGAAATGCGTGAAAAACTACATTTAAATCTTTTTGCAGTGGACTTTCACAACTGTAAACCCAGCATAAAAGTCTTTTTATTGATTTTTCCCAAAAAGCTAAAAAGTTCGGTGTGCATTTTTAAAAAAAATTTTTAACATTAATTTACACAGATGCTTATGACAGATTTAAAAATTCACCTCAAGTTTAATTCTTGAAAAAGCAGCGAGATGTCGTATTGTATAGGTAAGATCCCAATACTGTGCTGCGTTTTTTCAAGTCTACTTTAACGAAAGAAATAAATTTCTTAAAGAAAGTTCTACACCATTTATGTAAGAAATACATTAGCAAAAACTATGCTAACTAACATATATATACACATATATATATATATATATATATATATATATATATATATATATATATATATATATATATATATATATATATAAACTTAACATCTTATGTGTCCCATGCGACCATTCGACAGCATCTTCGTGCTAATGATCTCAAATTCCGAAGCACGTTGAAGAAACCTTTCCTGGGCGGAAATAACGTCAAGAAACGGCTCGCTTGGGCCCACGATAAGATGCTAGAGTGATCCTCACAATCGCCGGAGACCAACTCCATTGAAAACATCTGATCCCTTGCAAAGAGAAAGCTCAGAGGAAACACTCTGAGGACTTTGACTCAGTTGTTTCGTAACATAGGAGAAATTTGGAGATCATTGCTGCGCGAATATGCAGAAAATCTCGTCTACAGCATGCCTCGAAGATGCCAGGCGATTATTGATGCAGGAGGCGATTAGACAACGTGCTAAGGTAATTGTGCCATTTTTAGCACACCAAAGAAAACATTGATGGCAAAAAATATTCTCGAAAAACATTTTTTCACGTTCTTACTTGACAGACTGTATAGTAGTTTTTATAATGAGGGCAAAAAAAAAGTCTTAATATCAAAGTCAATTATGTGTAACAACAGTATTGATCAGGGTTATTGTTTCTTTAAAGTAATAGGATTTTTAAAATATGTTTTATGTACTTTTACGTTCATATGCATTTCCTTGATATTCCTAGTAGCAATTGACACGGTATTAACTATTAAAAACTTAAATCTTTAAAATCGAATTAAACAGTAAAAAAGGGGTTAATTTTATTACAGTAACATATGAATTGACTGTTATTTCTAACCTTTTAAGGTAGGAATAGTAGAAGTAGGTTTTTTATTTACAACATATTATTTAATTAAAATATTTTTTTAAACCAATTTGTAAAGCTTACCTTAAGATAGGAAAAACATCTGCATTGGAACTCCGAGCTTGCCTGCGGGTCTATGGCATGCATTAATCAAAAATAGGCCCTGGGTAAAAGGCAAGAAATCTATCAAACCGTCGCCTTCAAGCACGTTTCGTATAAGGCAAGGAATCTAAAAATACTTCTCTCAAATCGACTAAGGAGAATAAACGTTTTCTACTGTCGGTCTGAAGTATGTGAATAAAAGCCGGTAATTTCATTATGTGGTTGGTAATTCTTCTGACGGCAGCTTCTAATGGATTGGATTTTCAAATACGCCAGTTTTCGTATAGAAATTGTGTTTCGTGCAGAGGTGTAGATGAAACGGTATAGGGGCGTGTGACATGTATCAACAGAGAGAGCGAGCCTCCTCCTAAATTATAGAGGAAAAATATAAAAATACACCAAAAAACGATTCGAAATATCGATAAGCGAGACGTAAAAAATATAACAAAATTGATAAGGTTAATACAAGAAAACTGCATCCCATAAAAAAGTGTAGATTTATAATGTTTGTGTAAAAAAACTAACTAATCAAATAATCTTAATTTTATATGAAATTGCAGTTTTAAAAAATTATTTCCTACAATATTATCGGTTGCGGCACCCTTCTAAGCATGTAGTGGTATTATTGATTATTGCAAAACCTTTCAGTGATTAATGCCATTTTTTGCCGGATATTTTCCTTAAGTGAAGATTCTTACTGCTTAATTTATCAAGACACAGTACTTACGTTATCTCAGGTGGAAATCAATCTATTCGGAAAATTGCTCCAAACGACTAGCACAGACGTATTTGAAGTGATGTCCTTTAGTTATAAACCATAAAGAAAAATTTTAAAGCGGTCATGAATAAGCTCTCAATCATTTTTACTTATCACTCGTACTGTTGTACGGCCTCTGTCATAGTAAAAAAAGTGCAAGTATATTACTCCACGTATAGAGATTTTAGCCCAAGGTGTCACTGCAGGAGAATGTAAAGACTTTCATTTTAGAATTTGTCAGACTTCAGTAACTGCAATTATGTTTATTGAAGTGGACGTCATGGCACGTTTGCATCAGTTCTTAATGTCGTTGGTCGCACTGCCCAAAATTTACTTTAAGTCTAACCTATTTCTTCAAACTTCTATTTCCTT
The DNA here is from genome assembly GCA_019049505.1 of Pachyrhynchus sulphureomaculatus. Taxonomy (NCBI): domain Eukaryota; kingdom Metazoa; phylum Arthropoda; class Insecta; order Coleoptera; family Curculionidae; genus Pachyrhynchus; species Pachyrhynchus sulphureomaculatus. The sequence goes on along the minus strand of CM032455.1, from coordinate 128,552,230 downwards.
GTTTAATCATTTACACCTTCTCTGTTCCATTTATGCTGTATGAATGCAAAATTCTCGTTTTTATAAAATTCTGTTACAACAAAAGGCATGCTCCACTCAAGTGTAACGTTCCATAACAACTAAGTTTCCAAAGGATCGGAGCTACGCTTTGTGTGCCCACATTATCTCCCTCATTCTTTTCTTCTACGCAATAAGCGTATTAATTAGTACTTATTTATGGGCAGATTTTAAATCAATTGGACAGTTTTATATCTGTAACGTCTTAATTTCAGATTCTTTTCCGTATCTTAGAGCGAGTCTTGAATAAGGGGTCGGAGGATATCCTAGACGTCACAGAAGAAGAAATCACATCCACCTTAAATAACAAAGCTCCGGCAGAAGACAATATTGTAGTAGAGGCAATTAAACAAGGAGGACAACAAATTAACAAATCTCTTAAAATGTTATTCAATAAATGCCTCCTGGAAGGAATAAGTCCATCATGCATAAGAAAGGAGATACTTCAGACCTAACAAACCATTAACTCATTAGCCTCCTTCGCCATGTATACAAGTAACTCACGAAAATACTTACCAAACGTTTAACGAACAAATTCGTTCAAAAGAACAGGCAGGTCTCCGTATTTAACAAACGACCATCTGCTTACAGTTAAAATTCTCATTGAAAAATATATAAAATATAATAAGCCTCTTGTGCTCATATTTGTGGACTTCGAAAAGGCTGCTGAGTGTCGTATTGATCATCGATATTCCAATGTAATTAAATACATATACAAGAATGCCACCGCTGATGGTAAAACACAAACTAACCAATCCACCAAAAAAATTTCGAATTAAAAGAGGAGTGCGGCAGGGTAATACCCTCTCTCCCAAGCTTTTCGTAACACTTCTAGAAAGTATTCTACAATCAATAAACTAGGAAATAGTGGTACTTAAGGTTGACGGTGAAAAGTTAAATCACCTCTGTTTCACGGACGACATTGTCTTAATAACAGACAAGATACGAGAAGCACAAACCATGCTGCACATGCTTCAGGAAACTTCAGGAACGGTTGGTCTAAAAATCAATCTATCCAAGACCCAGTTTATGACAAATCTGGTATTAAGCCACACTATAAAACTGAATAGCGTAGAGATAGAGCAAATGCACCAATATAAATAAATACCTGGGACATAAAATTAGCCTAGAATGAGATAACCAAACACATGAAATTCAGCGGAGAATAGGTCTCTCCTGGGCTGCATATAGCAAACTGGCCTATATATTCAAATCTAACCTTCCTATGTGTTTAAAAAGAAAAGCTCTCATAATGACGATGAAAAACATCATTAAAATATGTGTCGTGCAACGGAAGATGGAGAGGTCAATGTTATGCGTTACTCTTAAAGATCACATTCCAAATCATATTATCAGGAAGAAAACGCGGATACAAGACGCAGTTGAATTCATTCTACATATTAAATGGAACTGGGCTGTGCATGTTGCTAGGTTTAAGGATGGACGATGAACAAAGAGAATTATATAGTGGCGACCAAGTTGGTGGATTGATGATTTGAAAAGAGTGGCTGGAAATTGGGTACAGGCGGCCCCGAACCGAAGAAATTGGCAAATATTGCAGCTGTGTGATGATTATATCGTACCTTATATGGCACACATATTTAATACATGTATTAAAAAGCATTTTCCTGATTTTTGGAAAAGTTCCGTGGTTAGTTGTGGTAATAAGCCCTAGCAAGCTATCAGACCTCCGCCCTATTAGTCTACTGCCAGTGTTATCAAAGATTTTTGATAACAATCTCTTCCCTAAGTTTTAGTCAGGGTTTCGTAGAGGGCACAACGCAACCACCGTTCTCGCAGCCATAATGGATGATATACTTCGGGCTGCTGATCGTGGTGAATCCTCAACTTTACTCCTTTTGGATTACAGTAAAGCATTTGATACTGTAAATTATAGTCTCCTCTGCGCAAAGCTTCATTATTACTGTTTCTCTGACGAGGCAGTAGAACTTCTCCGGAGCTATTTGGTGAATAGGAGACAGGTTGTTAAGAGAGATGACAAGACTTCGCAGCCTGGGGTCAAGAACAGTGGCGTACCACAGGGCTCTATTCTGGGACCATTACTTTTTATGATATATACCATGGATCTGGTTGAATCAGTTAATGACAATTACTTAATCCATCAGTTTGCTGATGATACACAGATGTATGCTAATTATAATAGGGATAATGCTGAGCAAATATTCCATAGCTTGAATGCCACACTCAAGAATATTCAGTCATATTCGGAGAGGCAAAGTCTTAAGTTAAATCCATCTAAATCAGTGGCAATTAATTTTGGTAATGTGCTAGCGGGACTTGACTTGGGTGTTGTTCTTGGTGGTGTTCCTATCCAACTGAGAGAAACGGTAAAAAGTCTTGGGCTTGTGATTGACAAGGACCTGCGCTTTAGAGGTCATGTCAAGCTTATAATGCAGAAGGCATACACAGCTTTAAGAAGCTTATATCGGAATAGAACTATTTTGACCAGAGACGTAAGGAAGATGCTCTACGAAGTATTAGTCTTGAGTCATGTTAATTATGCAGATGTGGTTTTTGGGCCAAGTCTCGATGTTCGTTGCAGTTCCAGAATACAAAAGATTCAGGTTTATTTGTGGATTGCGAAAGAGAGATCATGTTTCTCTTCAATTGGTGGGGCTGGGCTGGCTCAATATGTTTAGCAGGCGAAAATTGCACAAGGCGGTGTTTGTTCATAGAGTCTTGGCAACGGGTTGTCCTCTCTATCTTAGACAGAAATTGAGGCATCGGGTAGATGTGCACGGTTTAAATACTAGAAATATTTACCTTTTAGAAATACCAAAGCACAGAAAGGCGATCTTTGAAAGATGTTTCAGCTGTGCTGCAGTAACGTAAGCTATTCAAAGCAGGTCAGTTAATGATTTCAAACGAATTTATAAGAAATTTCTCCTCGGGGTTGCAGCTTGACTTTTATTTTTATTCTTATTTCTATTAGTCCTATCTTTTGGCGATGGATTGCCGTTGTCTTTTCCGTCACTTCTGTACATTAGGTTATGCTGATTGATTATTGTATATTGTATGTTTCCTTCTTTTTTCTTCCAGTACTATGTTATCTTGTATTTTTATTTTATATTATTATTTTTTTCTTTTCTCTATAATGATGTAAAGTTATTATATGTATTTTTATTTAGTATTTAGGCATTACTTGAATGTTGCATTATTGAATTTGTATTTTTATATTTGTTTTTTTTTATTTTTTTTTGTATCTTGTATGCTTAGCTACTCGCACGGTTGAGATGAGCAGTTCTTAACTGGACTTCGCTGAGTTAAAAATAAAGACCTTTTATTATTATTTATTACAAAAAGTTCTTCTTTCTCACATTTGATCAATGTGGTTCCATGTTTGGCTGACGGGCCAAAACCAAGTCAGCACAAACGCTATTACCATTCCGTATTAAGGAATGACCTGACAATGTTACATGTTTTCAAAATCACTGACTTCTGAATGTTTCTGTGTATGTCTGTGTTGAGTCCCAATTGCACTAAATGTGGTGTGAATGTTATTGGTGTAAGGCCTGTGGCTGATATAATGAGGGGGACAATGATGACTTTTTCCTGTCTCCATAGCCTTTTTATTTCCGTTGCAAGGTCTGTGTATTTGGAAATTTTTTCTGTGTATTTCGCTTGGATGTTTGTGTCGTTGGGGACAGCTATGTCAATCAGATAGGTGACTTTTCCTTTTTTGCACTGAAAAGTAATATCGGGTCTATTGGCGGAGACTGTTTTATCTGTATGGATACCGATATCCCAGTAGAGCTTGTAATCTTCATTTTCAAGTATGGATGTTGGCGTGTATTTGTAGTAGGGATCTGTGTTTTCTATGAGTCTGTATGTTGTGGCTAGTGCTTGGTGAACCACTTTGGCAGCTGAATCATGCCTAGCTGTGTACTCCGTTCCGGCCAATATTTTACATCCGCTCGTTATGTGTTCGATCGTTTCTTTCTGCTGGTGGCATTTCCTACATCTGTCCTCTGCAACAGTCGGGTCTTTGATGATATGCTTTTGGTGGTTTCTGGTTAATATGACTTTATCCTGGATGGCAAGTAAGAAGCCTTCAGTCTCAGGGAATAGCCGCCCATCCCGTAACCAGGTGTATGATTGTTTTTTATTTACGTGGTCTTGTTCTATGTGGTATCTGTGTTTTCCGTGGAGTGTTTTCTCTGACCACGTTTTCATCTTTTCCTGTTGTAACTGGGTGTGACTGTGTGTGTCTGCTGAGTGGTCTGCCCGGGCTAAGTCGAGAGGTGTGTAGTTTCTGTCTGCTTTCACTGTCGCTGTGTGGAGGCTGGTTTGCTTGCTGTGAAAGAATTTCCTAAGTGTTTGTATTTGTTTTGTGTGTAATGATCTGATGTCTATAATTCCTCTTCCTCCTGCCTTCCTCTTGATGGTAAGTCTTTCTTTGCATGCGTTGGGGTGCAATTTCCTGTATTTGGTGAATTGAGATCGTATAAGGATGTGAATATTTTCTATGTCTGTTTGTGACCATTTGATGATACCAAATGAATATGTGAGTATAGGTATAGCGAACGTGTTGATGGCTTTAGTGAGATTCTTAGAGTTGAGTTTTGTTTGCAAAAGTTTCGTCAGTCTGTTTTTGAATTCGGTTCTGAGCTCTATTTTGATGTGAGTGTGGTTGAGTTTGGTGCTTTGTTGGAAGCCTAGATATTTGTATGTTTCTTTATCGAACATGTTATCGAGCGTTTCATTGTTGAGGGTTTCTGTCTCATGGTGGTGCTTCCATTGGCCTTTGTTGATGTGGAGCACTTTGCATTTACTTATACCAAATTCCATATTGACATCTAAGGTGAATATTTCTGTGATTTTGAGGAGTTCTTTCAGCTGTGTTTGTGTGGCAGCGTAGAGTTTTATGTCGTCCATATATAGGAGGTGGTTTATTTTATGTTGATTCACTTTTTGGTGTCTGATATTGAAGCCATGCTCTGTTCTGTTTAGTATATTTGAGAGTGGATTGAGACAGAGGCAAAACCATAGAGCACTGAGCGAGTCTCCCTGAAATATACCCCGTCTGATGTACAGCTCTTCTGTTTGGATCCGTTCGGTTTGTGTTTCTAGGCGTATTTTGGTTTTCCATGTTTTCATAATTTGCGCGAGAAACTGCCTGAGGTGTTGGTTGATTTTATAGATTTCTAGGGCCCTGATTAACCAGCTGTGGGGTATGGAGTCGAAGGCTTTTTTATAGTCTATATAACCGATGTGAAGGTTTCTGTGTTCTTTTCTGGTTTGTCCCATAATCACGCTATCTATAATCAGCTGCTCTTTGCATCCTCGACTATTTTTCCTGCATCCCTTCTGCTCTTCTGTGAGGATATTGTTGTCTGTTAGGTGTTGTTCTATTTTCTTCGAAATTGTGGCTGTGATGATCTTGTATAGGGTTGGAAGACAGGTGATAGGTCGGTAGTTTGACGGGTTTGTGGTGTCTGAGCTTTTGGGTTTAACGTATGTTATTCCTTGTGTGAGGAAAGTGGGAAATGTGTGTGGTTGTAGAATGGCTTTGTTATGTGTATGTATTATTATTACAAAAGGTTCTTCTTTCTCACATTTGATCAATGTGGTTCTATGTTTGGCTGACGGGCCAAAACCAAGTCAGCACAAACGCTATTACCATTCCGTATTAAGGAATGACCTGACAATGTTACATGTTTTCAAAATCACTGACTTCTGAATGTTTCTGTGTATGTCTGTGTTGAGTCCTAATTGCACTAAATGTGGTGTGAATGTTATTGGTGTAAGGCCTGTGGCTGATATAATGAGGGGGACAATGATGACTTTTTCTTGTCTCCATAGCCTTTTTATTTCCGTTGCAAGGTCTGTGTATTTGGAAATTTTTTCTGTGTATTTCGTTTGGATGTTTGTGTCGTTGGGGACAGCTATGTCAATTAGATAGGTGACTTTTCCTTTTTGCACTGAAAAGTAATATCGGGTCTATTAGCGGAGACTGTTTTATCTGTATGGATACCGATGTCCCAGTAGAGCTTGTAATCTTCATTTTCAAGTATGGATGTTGGCGTGTATTTGTAATAGGGATCTGTGTTTTCTATGAGTTTGTATGTTGTGGCTAGTGCTTGGTGAACTACTTTGGCAGCTGAATCATGCCTGGCTGTGTACTCTGTTCCGGCCAATATTTTACATCCGCTCGTTATGTGTTCGATCGTTTCTTTCTGCTGGTGGCATTTCCTACATCTGTCCTCTGCAATAGTCGGGTCTTTGATAATATGCTTTTGGTAGTTTCTGGTTAATATGACTTTATCCTGGATGGCAAGTAAGAAGCCTTCAGTCTCAGGGAATAGCTGCCCATCCTGTAACCAGGTGTATGATTGTTTTTTATTTACGTGGTCTTGTTCTATGTGGTATCTGTGTTTTCCGTGGAGTGTTTTCTCTGACCACGTTTTCATCTTTTCCTGTTGTAATTGGGTGTGACCGTGTGTGTCTGCTGAGTGGTCTGCCCGGGCTAAGTCGAGAGGTGTGTAGTTTTTGTCTGCTTTCACTGTCGCTGTGTGGAGGCTGGTTTGCTTGCTGTGAAAGAATTTCCTAAGTGTGTGTATTTGTTTTGTATGTAATGATCTGATGTCTATAATTCCTCTTCCTCCTGCCCTCCTCTCGATGGTAAGTCTTTCTTTGCATGCGTTGGGGTGTAATTTCCTGTATTTGGTGAATTGAGATCGTATAAGGATGTGAATATTTTCTATGTCTGTTTGTGACCATTTGATGATACCAAATGAATATGTGAGTATAGGTATAGCGAACGTGTTGATGGCTTTGGTGAGATTCTTAGAGTTGAGTTTTGTTTGCAAAAGTTTCGTCAGTCTGTTTTTGAATTCGGTTCTGAGCTCTGTTTGTATGTTGTATGTATTATTATTATTATTATTATTATTATTTATTACAAAAAGTTCTTCTTTCTCACATTTGATCAATGTGGTTCCATGTTTGGCTGACGGGCCAAAACCAAGTCAGCACAAACGCTATTACCATTCCGTATTAAGGAATGACCTGACAATGTTACATGTTTTCAAAATCACTGACTTCTGAATGTTTCTGTGCATGTCCGTGTTGAGTCCCAATTGCACTAAATGTGGTGTGAATGTTATTGGTGTAAGGCCTGTGGCTGATATAATGAGGGGGACAATGATGACTTTTTCCTGTCTCCATAGCCTTTTTATTTCCGTTGCAAGGTCTGTGTATTTGGAAATTTTTTCTGTGTATTTCGCTTGGATGTTTGTGTCGTTGGGGACAGCTATGTCAATCAGATAGGTGACTTTTCCTTTTTGGCACTGAAAAGTAATATCGGGTCTATTGGCGGAGACTGTTTTATCTGTATGGATACCGATATCCCAGTAGAGCTTGTAATCTTCATTTTCAAGTAAGGATGTTGGCGTGTATTTGTAGTAGGGATCTGTGTTTTCTATGAGTCTGTATGTTGTGGCCAGTGCTTGGTGAACCACTTTGGCAGCTGAATCATGCCTGGCTGTGTACTCCGTTCCGGCCAATATTTTACATCCGCTCGTTATGTGTTCGATCGTTTCTTTCTGCTGGTGGCATTTCCTACATCTGTCCTCTGTAATAGTCGGGTCTTTGATGATATGCTTTTGGTAGTTTCTGGTTAATATGACTTTATCCTGGATGGCAAGTAAGAAGCCTTCAGTCTCAGGGAATAGCTGCCCATCCCGTAACCAGGTGTATGATTGTTTTTTATTTACGTGGTCTTGTTCTATGTGGTATCTGTGTTTCCGTGGAGTGTTTTCTCTGACCACGTTTTTATCTTTTCCTGTTGTAATTGGGTGTGACTGTGTGTGTCTGCTGAGTGGTCTGCCCGGGCTAAGTCGAGAGGTGTGTAGTTTTTGTCTGCTTTCACTGTCGCTGTGTGGAGGCTGGTTTGCTTGCTGTGAAAGAATTTCCTAAGTGTTTGTATTTGTTTTGTGTGTAATGATCTGATGTCTATAATTCCTCTTCCTCCTGCCTTCCTCTCGATGGTAAGTCTTTCTTTGCATGCGTTGGGGTGTAATTTCCTGTATTTGGTGAATTGAGATCGTATAAGGATGTGAATATTTTCTATGTCTGTTTGTGACCATTTGATGATACCAAATGAATATGTGAGTATAGGTATAGCGAACGTGTTGATGGCTTTAGTGAGATTCTTAGAGTTGAGTTTTGTTTGCAAAAGTTTCGTCAGTCTGTTTTTGAATTCGGTTCTGAGCTCTGTTTTGATGTGAGTGTGGTTGAGTTTGGTGCTTTGTTGGAAGCCTAGATATTTGTATGTTTCTTTATCGAACATGTTATCGAGCGTTTCATTGTTGATGGTTTCTGTCTCATGGTGGTGCTTCCATTGGCCTTTGTTGATGTGGAGCACTTTGCATTTACTTATACCAAATTCCATATTGACATCTAAGGTGAATATTTCTGTGATTTTGAGGAGTTCTTTCAGCTGTGTTTGTGTGGCAGCGTAGAGTTTTATGTCGTCCATACATAGGAGGTGGTTTATTTTATGTTGATTCTCTTTTTGGTGTCTGATATTGAAGCCGTGCTCTGTTCTGTTTAGTATATTTGAGAGTGGATTGAGACAGAGGCAAAACCATAGAGCACTGAGCGAGTCTCCCTGAAATATACCCCGTCTAATGTACAGCTCTTCTGTTTGGATCCGTTCGGTTTGTGTTTCTAGGCGTATTTTGGTTTTCCATGTTTTCATAATTTGCGCGAGAAAACTGCCTGAGGTGTTGGTTGATTTTATAGATTTCTAGGGCCCTGATTAACCAGCTGTGGGGTATGGAGTCGAAGGCTTTTTTATAGTCTATGTAACCGATGTGAAGGTTTCTGTGTTCTTTTCTGGTTTGTCCCATAATCACGCTATCTATAATCAGCTGCTCTTTGCATCCTCGACTATTTTTCCTGCATCCATTCTGCTCTTCTGTGAGGATATTGTTGTCTGTTAGGTGTTGTTCTATTTTCTTCGATATTGTGGCTGTGATGATCTTGTATAGGGTTGGAAGACAGGTGATAGGTCGGTAGTTTGACGGGTGTGTGTATTATTATTATTATTATTTATTACAAAAAGTTCTTCTTTCTCACACTTGATCAATGTGGTTCCATGTTTGGCCGACGGGCCAAAACCAAGTCAGCACAAACGCTATTACCATTCCGTATTAAGGAATGACCTGACAATGCTACATGTTTTCAAAATCACTGACCTCTGAATGTTTCTGTGTATGTCCGTGCTGAGTCCCAATTGCACTAAATGCGGTGTGAATGTTATTGGTGTAAGGCCTGTGGCTGATATAATGAGGGGGACAATGATGACTTTTTCCTGTCTCCATAGCCTTTTTATTTCCGTTGCAAGGTCTGTGTATTTGGAAATTTTTTCTGTGTATTTCGCTTGGATGTTTGTGTCGTTGGGGACAGCTATGTCAATCAGATAGGTGACTTTTCCTTTTTTGCACTGAAAAGTAATATCGGGTCTATTGGCGGAGACTGTTTTATCTGTATGAATACCGATATCCCAGTAGAGCTTGTAATCTTCATTTTCAAGTATGGATGTTGGCGTGTATTTGTAGTAGGGATCTGTGTTTTCTATGAGTCTGTATGTTGTGGCTAGTGCTTGGTGAACCACTTTGGCAGCTGAATCATGCCTGGCTGTGTACTCCGTTCCGGCCAATATTTTACATCCGCTCGTTACGTGTTCGATCGTTTCTTTCTGCTGGTGGCATTTCCTACATCTGTCCTCTGCAATAGTCGGGTCTTTGATGATATGCTTTTGGTAGTTTCTGGTTAATATGACTTTATCCTGGATGGCAAGTAAGAAGCCTTCAGCCTCAGGGAATAGCTGCCCATCCCGTAACCAGGTGTATGATTGTTTTTTATTTACGTGGTCTTGTTCTATGTGGTATCTGTGTTTTCCGTGGAGTGTTTTCTCTGACCACGTTTTCATCTTTTCCTGTTGTAATTGGGTGTGACTGTGTGTGTCTGCTGAGTGGTCTGCCCGGGCTAAGTCGAGAGGTGTGTAGTTTTTATCTGCTTTCACTGTCGCTGTGTGGAGGCTGGTTGCTTGCTGTGAAAGAATTTCCTAAGTGTTTGTATTTGTTTTGTGTGTAATGATCTGATGTCTATAATTCCTCTTCCTCCTGCCTTCCTCTCGATGGTAAGTCTTTCTTTGCATGCGTTGGGGTGTAATTTCCTGTACTTGGTGAATTGAGATCGTATAAGGATGTGAATATTTTCTATGTCTGTTTGTGACCATTTGATGATACCAAATGAATATGTGAGTATAGGTATAGCGAACGTGTTGATGGCTTTAGTGAAATTCTTAGAGTTGAGTTTTGTTTGCAAAAGTTTCGTCAGTCTGTTTTTGAATTCGGTTCTGAGCTCTGTTTTGATGTGAGTGTGGTTGAGTTTGGTGCTTTGTTGGAAGCCTAGATATTTGTATGTTTCTTTATCGAACATGTTATCGAGCGTTTCATTGTTGATGGTTTCTGTCTCATGGTGGTGCTTCCATTGGCCTTTGTTGATGTGGAGCACTTTGCATTTACTTATACCAAATTCCATATTGACATCTAAGGTGAATATTTCTGTGATTTTGAGGAGTTCTTTCAGCTGTGTTTGTGTGGCAGCGTAGAGTTTTATGTCGTCCATATATAGGAGGTGGTTTATTTTATGTTGATTCTCTTTTTGGTGTCTGATATTGAAGCCATGCTCTGTTCTGTTTAGTATATTTGAGAGTGGATTGAGACAGAGGCAAAACCATAGAGCACTGAGCGAGTCTCCCTGAAATATACCCCGTCTGATGTACAGCTCTTCTGTTTGGATCCGTTCGGTTTGTGTTTCTAGGCGTATTTGGTTTTCCATGTTTTCATAATTTGCGCGAGAAACTGCCTGAGGTGTTGGTTGATTTTATAGATTTCTAGGGCCCTGATTAACCAGCTGTGGGGTATGGAGTCGAAGGCTTTTTTATAGTCTATGTAACCGATGTGAAGGTTTCTGTGTTCTTTTCTGGTTTGTCCCATAATCACGCTATCTATAATCAGCTGCTCTTTGCATCCTCGACTATTTTTCCTGCATCCCTTCTGCTCTTCTGTGAGGATATTGTTGTCTGTTAGGTGTTGTTCTATTTTCTTCGATATTGTGGCTGTGATGATCTTGTATAGGGTTGGAAGACAGGTGATAGGTCGGTAGTTTGACGGGTTTGTGGTGTCTGAGCTTTTGGGTTTAACGTATGTTATTCCTTGTGTGAGGAAAGTGGGAAATGTGTGTGGTTGTAGAATGGCTTTGTTGATTTGGTGTGTGAGTGCTTCGTGTGTGGTGGTAAACTGTTTGTACCAGAAGTTTTGTATATTGTCTATTCCAGGACATTTCCAGTTGTGTGTGTGTTTGATAGTTTCTGTAATTTCTTGTGTATTAAATGTGGTATTTTCTTGTTCTTTATGTTTGTCTTCTTCGGCTTTGATCCAGGGGGTGTTATTATTGTGTTGTTTGGGTTCTGACCAGATACTTTTCCAATAATCTGTGAGTTCTTGTTTGTTTGGTGGTTCAGTCACTGCTATCTGTTTGTTGTACATAGTTTTCCGGTAGAACTGTTTTTCGCTTCTTCGGAAGAGGTTGTTGGTGTCTTTCCTCTCATTTGATTCTTTGTATCTACGGAGTCTTGCGGCATATACAGATAGTTTTTGTTTCAAGGTATCGAGGATTTCTGGCAGTGTTCTGTTGGGAGACTTAGATTTGATCTTGTTTGCCCCCTGTGTGACACGTTTGGACGCGTTCCCGCTTATAAACTGGGTAAGATGTCCTAGATCTCTCCTGATGTTGTTGATTTTGTTTTCTATTCTTATTTGCCATTTGAATTTTGGTTTTGTCCTGTTGGGGTTTCCTTGTCGTTGAGGGAGTTTTTGATTATTTTGTGTTAGAGTGGTGATTGCTGCTGCGTATATTATTGTGTGAATGTCTTCGATTGTGCTTGAGTCTGTTATATACTGAGGTATTATGTGCTTGTTTAGTGTGTTGAGGATTGGTTGCGTGCTCTGTCTGAAGATTAAACGAGGGATGGGATTTCTTGTTGTAGGGTCGGTGCCTGACCATCGAGCTAGATGTGACTCCATTTTTGCTTTAAGTGTTTGTATGAGAGCTGATTCGGGGTGATGTTGTGTGGATGTCGTTGAGGGTGGCGAGTGATTCATGTTGTTGTCTGTGATATGGTGTTGCGCGGTACTCGCAATATTATTTTGCGTTATGCTCCTCCTGGGTGGTGGGTATTGTTGTGTTCGACTGGGTGGTTGTGTGTGTGAGGCTGGTTCGGAATCTGCTTTATTGTTTCTATTGTTTGGTTGGTCTGTGTTCAGTTCAACAGCCACTGTGTCCTTGATGGTTTGCAATTCGAGAGGTGTGAGACGATTGTTCTTGGTAATAACTCTTTTTTGGTCTACTACTCTCTGTTCTGAAACAAGTAATTGCAGATGTGGATATTCGGTCAAGAAAAGTCTGTGCAGTTGCTGTCTGTAGCCCGATGTTATTGTTTCGAGTTTGGTGGCGGTGTAGTAACAGCGCATCACCGTCCTATTCATCTCATCCGTCCACTTTAACCGCTGTCTTGGTTTTCCAGCCTTCGTAGTTGCATGTTGTCCTTGCAATACATACGGGCCCTGGCCTGGCTTTGGTGGTTGTGTTTGTCCCGTATCTACGTCGGTTGCGCTTGGGATTGATGTTGGTGGGTCCAAGCGGCGAGTGATTCTCTTCTCAGTGATTTCTTTGTCAGGTTTTGTGTTTTCATTACAGCAACGCATGGCGTGTTCGTTGATTCCTGTGGTGCAACTCATGCGCTGCTGTGATTTTCCCGCCTTGGTGGGTGTCGGCTTAGTCGCCAACACAACACTTTTGGCAGGTCCATTTTCGGTTGCCTGGTCTTCATCGTTTTGGTCGAGCTGCCATTTCCCGCGACGTCCTCGACCATTACGTCGCTCGCCCGATGCTTCTTTTATTGGTCTGTTGTTCTCTGGAATGTTTTCAGTGTTTTGTGGTGTCAGAAGCTCAAAGCGTCCCGACATTGGGTTGCCTGTTAGTAGAAGGTAAATGGTTTTGTTGTATTTTCCCGTGCTTATTATTGTTGGTCTGTCCGTAAAAGTATTTTTGTATGTCTTGTTCTTCGTTGTTTTGAGAATATATGAAAGTTGCTATTTTGTGTTTCCGAGAGGGCAAGTATCTCTAGGCTCGTTCCATAGGTGCCATTTTTCCGCATATAATTATAATAGTTATTGAAGTCTTTTTATATCGTCGACTTCAATTAATGAAAATGTGTGAAGTTCCGACCAGTTTTGTTGTAAATATCTTAGAGCAACCTCTCGGAGTTTCTCATGATGGTTCTGGTGGCCATATAAGTATAAGCTAACTGCACGGAAAAGGCAATTTCCATCACCTACAATGTCGGATCTGGTAAAACTATCGGGAGTAGTTTCGACTGAGGCGGTTGTTTGGTTCGTCTGTAGTTGTTGTTGTGGTGTTGCTGTAGCTGTTTGTACGACAGGGGTCCGCCTCCGCAACACCCTTCCATTTTCATTATTATAATTATTATTGTTTAACATAGTATTCCCACGAGTATCCTAGGAAAGAAAGGTCGACTGCGGCAGAGCCTGGATGCCACAGCAAGGCTACTTACTCCCGGAGGGCGCCCGGTATCCGGGCGCCCTCCGGTTATTATTATTATTATTATTATTATTATTACTTGAGGGAGGCTTTCACCCAGCAGTGGACAGTATAAGCTAATGACGATGAGAATGAAATCACAAGGTATCGTGAGCTCCTCAGCGCTGGTTGGAAAATTAAAGTTAACAAAGATGTATACTAATATTGAAATGGAATTTTTGAGTAGATCTTGTGTTATTAGATTTACAGAATTAAATCATTATAGAAAAACTAGAATTATATTCTTAAACGAAAAAACCACGATATATTACAATATTTAAATTTAGTTTAGTACAGGTTAGAGGAAATGATGTTAAAATTATTGGTTTTACAGAGTTTTCTCCACCATTAAGATGCATTAATTACAACAAAAATGTCCCATCTGGCGTTTTCTAACAACCACCTACAATTACGTCACCAAGTTACTCAATTGTTTCAATTTTAGTTAAGTCGTAAACTAAATGGGATGATACGCAGTGTCAGAGTTTGAAACGCTACCTTGATCGTTTTATTTAACAGAGACGTCTCTCTCAAATCAATGTAAATTTGCATACGACGTAATTATAGATCACTCTTACAGAAGTAGATGCTATAATGAACTTACCCTTATCAAAAGTATCCATGGCTTCCGTAGGAAGCCACTGACTCCACATTCTACCCAGTTTTTGCCTAGCGGTTGGGTCGTCGTGGCCAAGTGCAGGAAATACAAATTGTGACGGAAATGTTTTTCTTAATAAATCAGTTACATTCTTTATCATTTCTAACTGCTGAAGGTCGTGTAAATGGCGCGTTGCGTGATGTGAAAGTGCATCTCTGAAAGAAAATAATATAGATAAACTAATTTTATTGCTATATTTTATGTTACCTTAATGTAAAAAAGTATTAGCACATGTTTTCAGGGCCGCCGGGAGATGGGCCCTGGCAGTTGGCATTTGTAATCTATAATATATATAAAATGCAACGTCTCTCTGTCTGTCCGTTAGTGCGTTTATCACTGGAGAACCACTTATCCGATTTACGTACTTTTTTTTTAAAAACATACATATGTTCTCTGGCCAGGTTATAGGCTATACTTTATTACGATAGGTAGCATAAGGAATGAGCAGTGACGATAATAGTGAATGAAGTCGGCGCATCCCCTTGCAATACACAGCTTAAACCAATAAATATGGAACAATATTATGTAACAGAGAATATCTATAATCTATAATCTATAATACGAGGCATGTTTTTTAAGTAAGTACCGTTTTACGATTCCGCCGCCGCAGCGATACGGTCGGCGTTCCGCGCATGCGCGCTGGTAACCTACATCTCATGTCTACGCACTGACGCCATTACAGTCTGATTCTTCATTGTATACGTTGTTTACTGAGTATTTAAGATGCCTCCGACAATCGTGAGTCCCGCCGATTGTGAAGTACGGGCTGTTATACGATTTCTTAGTGCTAAAGGCGTAAAACCGATCGATATTCATCGTGAGATCTGTGAAGTTTACGGACAAAACATTATGAGTGATGGAATGGTAAGGAAATGGGTGAGAGCATTTAAAGATGGCCGCACAAATGTGCATGATGAAGAACGGAGTGGGCGTCCTTCGGTCGTTAATGAAGATTTGGTGCAGAAAGTGGACGAAAAGGTGAGAGAAAACAGACGCTTTACAATTTCATCATTGTGCGACTGCTCTCCTCAATATTCTCGTAGTGTTTTGTACGAGACGATAACGAAGTCAAAACATTTGTGATACAGTGGTTAACAAGTCAGGCGGCAGAATTTTATGAGGAGGGTATTCAAAAACTGGTGCCACGTTATGACAAGTGCCTCAATATTCACGGAAATTATGTAGAAAAGTAGATTAAGGTACAGGCTTTCATGTAAAAATAAAATTATAGCGATATCTTTGCACGTCTTTTTTTAATTCCAAAACGGTACTTACTTAAAAAACATGCCTCGTATATATAAAATGTAATGTCTCTCTGTCTGTTTATCACGTGAGAACCACTTATCCGATTTACGTATCTTTTTTTAAATTCATACATATATTCTTTGGCCATATTATATAATAATAATTATCTATGTCTATAATATATATAAAATATAATATATATAAAATGCAACGGCTTTCTGTCTGTCTGTCTGTCCGTTAGTGCACTTATCACTGGAGAACCACTTATCCGATTTACGTACTTCTTTTTTAAAACATACATATGTTCTCTGGCCAGGTTATAGGCTATATTTTATTACGATAGGTAGCATAAGGAATGAGCAGTGACGATAATAGTGAATGAAGTCGGAAAAAAGTTGGCCGCTAGCGCGTTCCCTTGCAATACACAGCCTAAACCATTAAATATGGAACAATATTATGTAACAGAGAATATCTATAATCTATAATATATATAGAATGTAATGTCTCTATGTCTGTCCATTAGTGCGCTTTATCACGTGAGAACCAATTTACGTATCTTTTTTTAAATTCATACATATATTCTTTGGCCAGGTTATATAATAATAATAATAATCTTTATTTATAATATATAAAATGCAACGTTTCTCTGTCTGTCTGTCCGTTAGTGCACTTATCCCTCGAGAAACCACTTATCCGATTTACGTGATTTTTTAAATTCATACATATGCTCTCTGACCAGGTTATAGATATATATTTTAATACATCTATAATATATATAAAATGCAACGTATCTCTGTCTGTCTGTCTGTCTGTCTGTTTGTCCGTTAGTGCGCTTATCACTGGAGAACCACTATATCCGATTTATGTGCTTTCTTTTAAACATACATATGTTTTCTGTCCAGGTTATAGGATAAATTTTATTACGTTAGGTGACATAAGGAATAAGCAGTGACTATAATAGTGAGCCAAGTAGGAGAAAAGTTTGCCGCTAGCGCGTTCTCTTGCAATACACTTCCTAAAGCATTAAATACGGAACAATATCATGTAGCACAGAATATAATATATATAAAATGCAAAGTCTCTCTGTCTATCTGTTAGTGCGTTTATCACTCGAGAACCACTTATCCGATTTACGTGTTTTTTTTTTAATTCATACATTTATTCTCTGGACGGGTTATCTATAATCTTCTATCTATAATATATATAAAATACAACGTTTCTCTGTCTGTCTGTCTGCCTGTCTCTCTGCCCGTCTGTCTATCTGTCCGTTAGTGCGCTTATCACTGGAGAACCGATCTACG
The DNA here is from genome assembly GCA_019049505.1 of Pachyrhynchus sulphureomaculatus. Taxonomy (NCBI): domain Eukaryota; kingdom Metazoa; phylum Arthropoda; class Insecta; order Coleoptera; family Curculionidae; genus Pachyrhynchus; species Pachyrhynchus sulphureomaculatus. The sequence goes on along the minus strand of CM032455.1, from coordinate 128,535,277 downwards.
TGTTTTTTTTTAAAACATACATATATTCTCTGGCGAGGTTATAGGATATATTTTATTGCGTTAGGTAACATAAAGAATAAGTAGTGACGATAATAGTGAATCAAGTCGGAAAAAAGGTTATCGTTAGCGCGTTCTCTTGCAATACACTGCCTAAACCATTAAATATGGAATAATATCATGTTGCAAAGAATATAATATATATAGAATTCAACGTCTCTCTGTCTGTTTATCTGTTCGTTAGTGTGCTTATCACTCGAGAACCACTTATCCGATTTACGTGTGTTTATAAATTTATACATATGTTCTATGTAATTCAATATAAGCCTAGATAATAGGAGATAAGGTGAGATAATGAGAGATAAATATAAATAATGGGAGATAAGAAGAAATAATGGGAGATAAGCAGAGATAAGTCTAGATAATGGGAGTTATGGCGAGATAATGGGAGATAAGGAGAAATGATGGAGATAAGGAGACATATTGCTAGATAAGTCGAGATAAGCCTAGATAATGGGAGATAAGTATAAATAATGGGAGAAAAAGGAGAACTAATGGGAGATAAGGAGAAATAATGGGAGATGAGCAGAGATAAACCTAGACAATGGAAATTATATAGAGATAATGGGAGATAAGGAGAAATAATGGGAGATAAGGCGAAATAATGGCAGATATTTTATTACGTTAAGTAACATAAGCAATAAGCAGTGACGATATTCCACGCGAGCGGACCCGCGGGCACGGCTAGTCATAAATAAATTTAAATTGCTCTTTTACACACATAACATCTAAATGTAAAAATAATTTGAAATATGTTGTTTCCATAGTTAAAGTGTCACGTGCATAAGTATAAATATAATAATAGATAATAATAATATAGGCTTTCAATTAAAAATATTTCAGAGACTACGTTCTCAATTCCAACGAAACTTTATATCCATATACAGGACGTAACATTAAGTCCTGTTCTACCTTAATGTCCTTCACATCTTTATAGGATGTATGAAATCTGTATTTTCTCAGAACTGTTGCCAAAAGGGTTTTCATAGACATCATAGCGTAGCTTGAGCCTAAAATAAGACTGCAATAAGATAGATTATTTTTATTGGCAACCCAGTATAGCTACCAGACCTAATGTTAGCTTTACTAAGTGAACTGAATCACATTGAGGTTGTAATAAAACCTAAAAGATTTGATACGTAACGCCACTTGTATAAAAGAGGCAACGTGCTAGAAGTTCCGATTTTTTTACATTCTGTGGTTATATGTCAGGTTGAAAGTTTGCTACGGTGCTCCTGTCGTTATTTTTTGTGACTAAAATTTGTATTTTCTATTAGGACCAAAAATTTTCTGTCTTTCAAGAAAAAACTTTATTTAATTTGGTTAAACCGTTGTGCCAGACCTTGTGAAAGGTCTTGCTTACATTGCCACAGGAGACATTTCGTACGTACAAATACATTTAGGAAAGAACTCGCTTAGAAATTTATTATTAAAAAATCTAAGAGCTCCTCTTATGCTATATTCAAGTTTAAATAGGGTTGATTCAAGGAATATTTTTAATGGTAAGATTGACCAATTGAATTGAGTACGCATACTTAATACTCAATCGGAGGCTGACACGGCAGTTACAAACCGACAGAATGGTTGATACGGCCAACCATTCAACGTAGGTAGCGCAGTTTCCGAGAATTCCCCCTCAGGTATAAAATGTAAAAACAACTGAAAACGGACGAAGGCCCATATTTCAGCAGATATCTCGAAAACCTCGACGTCTACGATGGAGTATTAGGTGTGCGTACTTGATACAATTCATTGCATTTTACCATTATGTGCCGTATGTACCTGGAAAAGGAATAACGAATTCTATTCTTTCGTTTGTCGACTCTGGCCCGACTGATGGGCCATGATACGGCGAAACGAGTCTCGGAATGGATTGACGAATAAGAGAACAGTGGGGCCATCGTCCGTTTTCAGTTGTTTTACAGAACATTTTTAAGTATATTTAAAATTTTATTTACGGACGGCTTGTTAGTACAGTTAGAAAATCTGATGCAAAATAAATTGTGGGGCCCTAAACGACACTGCCCTATGATGTATCTTGTTAAATTAATGTAAAAAAGATAGTTTAAGGAGAACTTTGAAGTAATATTAAGTAATGAAATAAAAATGAAAATATAATAAAAAGTTTAAATAAAACGTACTGTAAAAAAATATAATGTGTCAAAGAATAATTGACCTTTAGTTTGCAAATGAAATTCTCTTTATACTGTTTTTTGGACTGCAAATATCAAGTATCTATTTTTCTCTTTCAGTTGAATTTCTTAGGGCCTCTTCTCTCTTGTACCCACCTTGTCTGAATTATTCTGTTTAAACATCAATTGTTCATTTTTCAGTTTTGACCAAATAATACTTATAAGTACTTGCCGTGACTGTAAGCAATTGAAATTTTGTATACTTATAGACCTCGTATAGGAAGAAAATTAAGGAATAAATTTTAAAAGAAAATTTTTCTTCTTCTCGGCAAAAGTCAAGACACTATATATACAATTTTGTGCTCGTAATCTAAAGAAAAGCACTATATTCATCCAAAAATCTTTACAAATGCATTACAAAAAATAGTAAAGGTATTTACTTTGTACTTTCTCCAAAAACATAAGTTGTAAAATATGTATTGAATTTTTTTTCTCAGGCCGAAAAAAACTTGATTCAACCATTACAAGTCAATATGTTACGTCATTAGTATTTTACGTTGGGAAAACGTGGAGAAGTTTGAGTCCTTTGTATAGACAAAATTGTCTTTTTATTACTGTTTTCGCATGTCTTATTTAGGAAAGTTGTCGATTGAGATTTTTCGAGATTTATGTACCAAAGATGTCACGATCTTTCTATCTAACTGGTAACACAAACAGGTCAGAGGACATAAACAGTACCGTAAAAACACTTTGATAATTCAGTTATTAATTTTCTATAAACAAATCTTACAATTGTTAAAAATAGCTCTTATTTATTATTATTATTTCTTTATAAAAAAAGATAACTTTTGAATTAGGCGCCAATTTTTTGTGTCAATGTCAATTTTTTAACCGATTTCATTTACTTTATAGTGGCAAAATTTTGTGTGCTGTTTTATTTGAAGTCGGTGTTTTTTGTTAAAAGGTTTCTTGGATATTTACTGTACATATGCTAATAGTGCCCTACGTTTTTTTTATTCATAACTAAGTATTTGCCAGAGTTATCGGTATTTTATTACAAAAATTTAAGTTTTTCAGGATTTTTTCAGAAACTACATAACCAGTTTTAATAAAATTTATACGGGACCATCTGCGATGTGTACTCTCTCGAATAAAAAAAAAACAGGCCAAGTGCAAGTCCGAGTTGCACAATTAGTGTTCCGTACATTAATTGCTTTTAAAAAAAAATGTTAGTGAGATATAAAATGACAGTTACTTCACAAAACACACCATAAATGAGTTTTCAACAAAGTTTGTTTCCGATCTTGGTTGGAAACTGATGACCTTGAATTTTTTTTTATATACCATTCTTGATAATTTTCATTTAAATTACATTTTATGAAGAATATTCCAGAGTTTGTTTAAAATTTTTTGATCATTACTTTTCAAGATAAGGGGGCTGGACATCGATTTTTGCCGGTTTTTTAATAACGTTATAAAGAAAAATTTGCCCGAGTATTCCATCATATATATTTTTGAACTCGTGTTTTTGCAAGCTTTCATTTACTTGACGGTCTCGTAAAATTTTTTTTCTACTTTCGATTTCACCCCTAAAATTAACGCCTTAAGTCAAAATTTGATTTTTAAAACTATACGGCTCTGATTGGGCCATAAATTCCTATGTGGCAAATTTCAACTTTCTATGTCAGATAGTTTCTGAGAAAGTCGAGTGCGACAGACGGACACCAAAGTGGTCCCATAAGTGTTCTGTACGGAATACTAAAAAGAATAATCCAAATCGGTACATTTGCCAGAGTTATCGGTGTTTTATTACAGAAATTTAAGTTTTTCAAAATTTTTTCAGAAACTACATAACCAATATCAAAAAAATTTATATGAGACCATCTCGAATAAGAAAAATAATCATCCAAATCGGTACATATTTGCCAGAGTTATGCGGGAACATACATAAAAAAAATATAGATGCGTCGATTTGAGAACCTCCTCTTTTTTGAAGTTGGTTAAAAATAACAATATGACATAGAGTATCAAAACAGCACTCCAGCAAAACCTCAGGAACCACCTGAAAATAACACCTTCCTATCTCAAAGGAACAATAGACAGCATCGGATCACTTTTATGAACACTATATATCCACTGCCTACAAAGCACATAGAATAATTGGATCATCACCAAAGAATTACAGAACAAAATAAAACTAGAAAATCAGGATTATCCACTCTTTTATGTGCAATTACTATGAGACCTATATTAGACCACCCAACAGAGATTTATCCGCAATGCTCAAAAACGTAAACTTAGCATTCCTATCAAACAATTAACAACTAGTCTTCGTACAGTACTAAAAAACAAGAATTCTAAACCAAGATGTCATCGAAATTGAAAAGTGGCTCCTTATGAAAAATGGACGATGTTGTCAATTTCCCAATTATTTAAAAATATATAATAACACAAGACATCGTCACATGAACAACTCACAGCATAGTAATAGCGCTGAAACCGTTCACAACTTACAGTCTCTCTAGCTAGCTCAACTTTTTAGTCGAGTGGTTAGAACACTGGCGAATACCGGTCAATCCAAGTCATAATATTCAGCAAATCTTTCAGCACCATGCCGGCCTAACGCCTCAAGGCACCAAACCCACAGCGTCAAGTACCTGGGCCTCTACTACAAGTGGCTAGTATGGATCGATATAAGTCCAGTAGATTGTCAACAAGCAACAAGTTAACTAATTTACAAAATGATCATCAGAGCCAGCCTCACCTATTTCAGTCTGGCATGGGGTCAAATGTTACGCATATACAGATTCACCGTCCAGTCCGTTCAAAAGAAGGCCTTCTGAATTATTGCGAAAGCCGCATGGTTCATCCGTAACACCCAGATTCATCGAAACTTCCAAATGCCCACAAGCCGGGAATTAATGAGCAACGCTCAGCTCAAATTCCTGAATAAACCCACTCATCACCCCAATCTCACAGTTAGAAAAGCTGATGGGCCTCCACACCCGCCACTTGTCACTATTTAAGACCCTTAGACCTCCTGCCTCAGAATTAGCTTTAAGTTAATCATAATTTAAGTTTAATTTTAAGTTCGTACTCATGAAATACCTTAAGTTCTAATATCTTAAGTTCTCTCTCACCACATTTATATAAAATTCAATACCTAGGCAGTTATTTAGGTTACTATCATGTAAATATCTTAAGACAAAAATGTATAATCATGATGGGTTCACCTCATTGTATAATAGTTATAGATTTAACCTTTCTAATTGCCAATAAAAGATTCTAGATTTACAGTCGACTAGCGAGCAGTAAGCATCGATAATGCCAAATGTAAGCCTGATGAAACGTGTGCAACTTTCCACTCTAGTGAGTAATTTAGATGTTGTTTTACGAGGCTGGTTTGAAAAGTCCGTGCAAAAATAAAAACTACTTATGTGTTTGGGCTAAACCTTTTTTATTTTTCGACATCGTCTCCTTTTAGGCTTATACACTTCGTCCAACGATGTTCTAGTTTGTTGATCCCTTCCGGATAATAGGATTTGTCCAAGTCTGCAAAATATCCATTAGTGTCTGCAATCACCTCCTCGTTTGAATAAAATCTTTGTCCCGCCAGCCATTTCTTCAAATTTGGGAACAAATAGTAGTCCGAGGGAGCCAAGTCTGGAGAATAGGGGGGATGTGAAACTAGTTGGAATCCTATTTCCATTAATTTTGCGACCGCAACTGCTGAGGTGTGTGCTGGTGCGTTGTCGTGATGGAAAAGGACTTTCTTGTGGGCCAATCGCGGGGCGTTTTTCTTGCAGCTCGGTTTTCAAACGATCCAATAACGATGAATAATATTCACCTGTAATAGTTTTACCCTTTTCCAGATAGTCGATGAGGATTATCCCTTGCGAATCCCAAAAGACAGTCGCCATAACCTTTCCGGCCCGAAGGAACGGTCTTCGCCTTTTTTTGGTGCAGATTCCCCCTTGGTAAACCCATTGTTTAGATTGTTGTTTGGTCTCAGGAGTATAGTAATGTATCCATGTTTCATCCACAGTGACGAAACGACGCTTAAAGTCCTCCGGATTCTTCTGGAACAGCTGCAAACCATCCTTGCAACACTTCACACGATTCCGTTTTTGGTCAAGCGTGAGCAATCGCTGCACCCATCTTGCGGATAGCTTCCTCATGTCCAAATGTTTATGCAAAATATTATGTACCCGTTCAGTCGAGATGCCCACAGCACTAGCAATCTCACGCACCTTAACTCTTCTGTCATCCGTCACTATATCATGGATTTGATCAATGATTTCTGGAGTCGTAACCTCCACAGGCCGTCCAGAACATTCAGCGTCACTTGTGCCCATATGGCCAGTTCGAAAATTTTGAAACCACTTATAAACTGTTCTAATCGAAGGTGCAGAGTCACCATAATGTTTATCAAGCTTCTCTTTAGTCTCCTGAGGCGTTTTGCCTTTCATAAAGTAATGTTTAATCACCACACGAAATTCTTTTTCGTCCATTTCTTGAAAATCACTCGACTTCCTTGATTCACACGAATGCCAAACACAAAGAAATAGACCAATATGGCTGAAACTTGGTGTGCGTTCATTTAAGAGATGCTACTAACTAAACGTGACCTCGATACGCGCTGGTGGTGCCATCTCTCGGACTTTGCACGGACTTTTCAAACCAGCCTCGTACTATGGCATCTGTATAGCATAGTGTTTGTTTAACTGCTATTCTATATCCTATCAGTTTCCCAATTATCTAAATACTTTAGGCATTATTACACAGAACTATCGTAGTCTCTAGGAATCTACTTGGCGAATTCCCCTTGCTACCTGCCTTGGCTGGATGAGTTCGTCATTCATTTTAGTTATGACGTTTTTTTGAATGTTTTCCTTGATCAAAACGTTGGTTATTTGTCTGGCAGTGAAACGTGCTTGTGGATTGGGTTTGTTTTCCTCTTTGATGTTGCTAGATGGTATATTTCTCAGTAATTTGCCAATATTTTTTTATCCTCTTTTTGGAAAAATGAGGTTGTGGTGCTAGTTCTCCATTTATATGAAATTTTATTTTGTTTAAAGATTTTGTCGATTAGAGCTGTTAATTGTTGAGTCTACTGCTTCCACCGTATTTGAGTAGCTTATTAGTAACATTTTAAACTTTCTAAAAAGTTGTTATAATGCCTCTAAAAATTTTACAAAATATATCGACTCCCATCCTCCTTTCTCTTAGAGTAATTTTTCTTTAAATACCATATAGACTAAGAGAGTGACCCGAAATTTTGACCTGTCGACTAACCGTCTGCTTAGTTGTTCATTCTATGGGCGACTCGAATAAAAGCCTTTACCGTTGATTTTACGGCCCCCGTGCCCTGGTACGCCCAAAATGCAACATCTAAAAATGGACTGTCGTTTAACCACTTGAATCAAGTACCATAAGATTTGTTGAGACTAAAAAACTCGAGCTCCCCAATCTAAAAATGAACTGGCATTTAACCATATAAAATCAATAAAGGAACCCGCACATTTCTTATGGGAAGTGGCCCTCGGTGCAGTTGTCTCAAAATCGATATATGTTATTCCTCTCGAGTTTCTGCTCAAAAGTCCCCGTGGGCACGAAGTCGGAAAATGGATAGTTTTTGAGATATCTGGGGTAGAAAGACGATTTTCAGAGATCTTGTCGACAACGGCGTAGAGTCGTGAGGTTGTTTATGCGCCGTTCTCCAGCATATACGGGGGTTTCTTGGGTCGGTGTTTCCAAATCTGGTGTCAAAAATGACATTTGCCAGTTGGCAGCTGTCAAAAAACTGTAATGTTAAAAGTAGATAAAAAAAAAACCAGCTGATATATATTCTGATGAACATTTTGTTAAAAGTGAGATGAGGTGACATTTTTTTGGTAGCTGCCAAGTTTCAAATGTCATTTTTGACACCGGAATTGGAATTGGCGACCGTAAAAATGTCCCGATGTATATTCTGATGGACATTTTATTAGAAATAAGGCGAGTTGACTAATTTTTGACAGCTGCCAACTATCAAATGTCATTTTTGACAACAGATTTGGAATCAGCGATCGAAAAAATCCCGTATACTTCGAAGAATGGCGCATAAACAACCTCACGGCTTGACAAAATCTCTGAAAATCGTCTTTCTCTACCCCAATATCTGAAAAATTGTCCATTTTCCAATTTTGTGCCCATGGGAACTTTTAATCAGGAGCTCAAGAAGAATAACATATATCGATACTACCTCTCATAAGAAGTGAGCGGGGTCCTTTAGTTAATAGTCGAGTTTTTGAAGTCGAAAAAAAAAAAACGACCGTTTTTGGCTGGAAAAAGCGAATTCAGCTTCGTCGTCCGGTATTGGCGGGGTCTGGTCGAGTGATTTTCAAGAAATGGACGAAAAAGAATTTCGTGTGGTGATTAAACATTACTTTATGAAAGGCAAAACGCCTCAGGAGACTAAAGAGAAGCTTGATAAACAATATGATGACTCTATACCTTCGACTAGAACAGTTTATAAGTGGTTTTAAAATTTTCGGACTGGCCATATGGGCACAAGTGACGCTGAACGTTCTGGACGGCCTGTGGAGGTTACGACTCCAGAAATCATTGATCAAATCCATGATATGGTGATGGATGACAGAAGAGTTAAGGTGCGTGATATTGCTAGTGCTGTGGGCATCTCGACTGAACGGGTACATAATATTTTGCATAAACATTTGGACATGAGAAAGCTATCCGCAAGATGGGTGCCGCGATTGCTCACGCTTGACCAAAAACGGAATCGTGTGAAGTGTTGCAAGGATGGTTTGCAGCTATTCCAGAAGAATCCGGAGGACTTTAAGCGTCGTTTCGTCACTATGGATGAAACATGGATACATTACTATACTCCTGAGACCAAACAACAATCTAAACAATGGGTGACCAAGGGGGAATCTGCACCAAAAAAGGCGAAGACCGTTCCTTCGGCCGGAAAGGTTATGGCGACTGTCTTTTGGGATTCGCAAGGGATAATCCTCATCGACTATCTGGAAAAGGGTAAAATTATTACAGGTGAATATTATTCATCGTTATTGGACCGTTTGAAAACCGAGCTGCAAGAAAAACGCCCGCGATTGGCCCACAAGAAAGTCCTTTTCCATCACGACAACGCACCAGCACACACCTCAGCAGTTGTGGTCGCAAAATTAATGGAAATAGGATTCCAACTCGTTTCACATCCCCCTATTCTCCAGACTTGGCTCCCTCGGACTACTATTTGTTCCCCAATTTGAAGAAATGGCTGGCGGGACAAAGATTTTATTCAAACGAGGAGGTGATTGCAGACACTAATGGATATTTTGCAGACTTGGACAAATCCTATTATTCGGAAGGGATCAACAAACTAGAACATCGTTGGACGAAGTGTATAAGCCTAAAAGGAGACTATGTCAAAAAATAAAAAAGGTTTACCCCAAACACATAAGTAGTTTTAATTTTTGCACAGACTTTTCAAACCAGCCTCGTATATCAAGAACAAACTAAATTTATTCATTTTATATTGTTAACTGTCCATTTTGAGATCGACGCTTTTTGGGCCCTAAAGCTGGATCCGGTCCCGGCGGCGTCTGCCTTTTGGGACGCTCAACCTTTTTAGTGTCCACAAATGGAATGGTACTTGATTCAAGTGGTTAAACAACAGACCATTTTTGAATGTGGCATTTTAGGCCTTATCTGGGCATTCTGGAGCAAGGGGGGCTCAAAATCAACGTTAAGGACTTTTATTCGACTCGCTCGATAGAATGAACAACTACACAGACGGTTAGTCGACAGGTCAAAATTTCGGGTCGCCCTGTTGGTCTAATAGGTTACTTCCCCACATCAAATATTACAGGTGTACCAAATTAAATTGATATATCATTTCATACAGAAGCTATCACAGCAACAGATCACAAGACCGTTAAAGATTTGAAACTATTCTTCTCATCAAGAAATGCACAAATAGCTGAGTATGATTATTTCGTAAATAATAACAGCGGGTAAATAAAAATAATAGTTAATAATAAAGGAACATCGTGCCTTATATTTTTACTCGATAAATTCTTGGAAAACAATTACCTAATGGCGTAGTAAATTTCTAATGCTTACTACTACACAATAATAGGTAATGCATTTATCTTATTTATAAATTGGCTTTTAACAATACCTTAAAAAAATAATGTATCCCATTTCAAAATCCATTACATTTATCGTGGAAATGACCTATTTTTTTCTGCAATAAAACTGTTTTTTTTTGTTTGAAATATTGACCTCTTTCACAAAATTAAATAATACATCATAACTGCAAAGAATAACACATGTGTACTGGGTAGGCATTGCTGGTAAAGTTGTATGAAAGTATATTTTTATAAAACAGGTTATACTGTAAAATATTAATAAAAGATCAAAATTGAATTATAGAAGAATGAAGCTAGACGATGGCTAACTGGATTCTACTGACGTCATTTTTCATGCCTTAAGGACATCTTCGAGGATGTCGTAATATCTGTCAATGCTTTACAAGTGCTGAAACATGCATTTTTGTATTTCACAGCACCTTTTAGACAACGCGGTAGTGCTGCCACGGACGTTATGGCATTTCTGCAAACAACTACTACCTATGTACATGGCCAGGCCAAGCGATCTGTCGGGATTGGATCCCGACACCTTCTGCATCGCAAGCAAGTACTACGCCATGGAGCCACCACCACGAAACGCATACACACATATATATACACACACACACACATACACATCTATGATTACAATAATTAGTATTATAAAATTTTGCTTCTAAATATGTTACTTTCCGTAAAATTCTTTAACAATGCAGAAAAATAATCAATCATATCCTGCCAGTAACTTAGACCAATTAGAATTATGGCTACGAATCGCAATGATTAAAAAAAGGATCATTATATAATTTTAGTAAAAATAGTTATATTATGCATCAATGGATGCACGAATAATGACTGGAGCTGACAGTGGATATACAATTTGTACCATTTCTGAGTTGTTTAGCAAGACCTTCTTGTCTTTTTTGAGTATTGGCTGAATTGTAGCGCATTTCTGGCGGAAAGGATATATGTCCCTTTTGCAGGTTAAGTTGAAAAGTCTCCAGAAAAATAGTGTTAGTTCATTCGCTTTTTGTTTGAGTACTATGGCCAATATTCCTTCAGCGCCATGAGCCTTTTTGGTGTCTAGCTCTATTAAAATACGTTCTATGATAGACTCGATCAAGACAATATAGTCAAATTTTGACTAATGGTCTTAGCGACTGACCAAATAGATCAGGAATTGTTGGAGTAGGCAAAAAGTTTGTTTTTAATTCCTTAATTTTGTGCCTCCTTGGTTTGGCGATAATTTCTTTGTAAGTGTTCCAGATAAAGATATTACGATTTATGTCGTTAGGCTTTTTACGCCATTGTCGGCAAGCAAGGTGTTTAAAAGCAACAGCTTCTTTTTATTTTCAATCGAACTATGGCTTGCCGTTGCAAAGGCTTTTCTTCGTAAAAGGAATGCAAGCTTCCATACCGTCCAAAATGACATGGGAAATCTCTTTAGCGCAGTCAGATAGGTGGTTGGATCTAAAAGAAATGTCGTGGAAAGTTCGAAAATATTCCATGAGAGCTTGCGATTTAGGAGATTTGTAGTGCCAAATCTTACGAGGCTGCAAAGATTTAAAAAAAAAAAATTTTAATTTCATATTTCCAAGACCAACTATGTAATATTCAACGTTTGCATTTAAACCTATTTTACTAGATTTATAGCGCCCTGAAGTAGAAATAAAATATTTCGAAATGTTGATCGGTTAAAAAAAATATTTGTATGTTCCACGCTAATTCGGAAAATTCAATTTATATAATAAAATATTTTTTCTGAAAACAATAATTTTCCCAACGAAAACAGGAAAGCTATTTTCAATGTATTTTTAAAACGACATTACTCTACTAAACGTGTATAAACTCTCCTTGGAATTGAGAAAAGCTGTAATATTTCCATCGTTATAAACTAACGGCAAACTTTCGAAATAAATTGACTAATTCCGGTTTTTGTTTACTTTGATTATGAGCAAAATTTGAGTTCATGTGGTTGGAATCAGAAGTTTAATATCAAATTAAAGCATGTGTATAGAAAATGTTTGTTTACTTTAATCATAATGTTTTATTTGCCGCTTCTAATACTTATACAAACCCAAAATAAGTGAAATTATTTTTTACTTGCTTCCGGCCAGTGTTCTCTAAATAATGCAGTGACAAAGAAGTACTCGTTACTTTTGTTTGAATCGTAATTTTAAACTTACACTGACTGTTGGAATTAAAATACAAATAACGCTTCTGGCTGATGTAAGCCTAGTTTTGAAGGCATATCTACCCCCTGTCGGGGGCTGTTGAAGCTCGCAGAGCGATAAAAGAATCCTTAAGCAAGTGGCTAACAATTATCGCTTGCAACGCTTAACAAGGTTCTAGCCTAAGTAGATAAAAACAAATATAAACTACTAAAATTGGACAAAGCCCATTTTTAAGCAGTTTTTAACCGTTCTCTCATCTGCCAATCCATCTTGAGATGCGTTTTGCTGTATTACTGCTCTTCAGCTAAGCTAGGACCGACGGAAAAAAAAACAAAACTTAAAGCACTTGTCGCACTAGCGTAAAGTATAAGTAAGATACAAATATGTAAACCTAGTTTTGAATACGTACCTGCCCTCTGTGGGGGGCGTTCAAAGACAGACAAAGGAATTGTTCAGCAAGTTGCTAATAAGTCCCGCTTGGCAACGCTTAATAGGGTTCTACCGCAAGTATATAGGGTGTCCCAAAAGGTATGGTCAAAAATGAAGGATCTAGTAGATTGGATCAAAATAAGGTCAGAAGTTCCTGTAAAAATGCTTCCTATCTCCCCCGGTAGGGAGCTACAACCACCCAAATGGTGAGCCTGAAGATGGGTTTTCATTGAATCTTTCAGAAACCGTTAAAGATAAAAACATAAAATTCGGGTTCTAAAGTAAAGTTTATGTGCTAAATTGGAATTTTACCTTATAATCGTAGATAATTCAACCGGTGCGTCAAAAATAGGAGAGAGCGTGATAAAAATGAACTTAACTTTTTTTACAATAACTTTTATTGCACTTGCGTGGCCGACTAGGAAAGCTTGAGATCTTTGATGAAAAAAAGGTACTCTTAGTTTAACGCGATTAGACGCACCAATTCCGAGTTAAAATTGATAAAGAATTTCCATGTTAGAAAAAGAACATATTATCTAATGTTATTACGGTTATTAGTAATACTTCAAAATATTCAGATATTTTTAAATGACCACACAACTAAATAATAATTAAAGAAAACATAATCATCAAATGAAGCAAAAAACTTATTTTTATTTATCAAATCAAGAAAACAAACACCGTTAAAAAAATCGGAAATATTAATTTAAAGGAAAAATAAAATTAATGCGTAATTTCAACTACGGAATATGTTCGATGTGGCTTCCTTGTACAGTTATGCCTTTCCTTAAGTTAGTGAGGAAAGCCCTTTGAACTCTAAATAACATGCCGGGATTATTCCTTACTTCAACACAGTGAAAGAAAATTCTTTCTAACAGCTCTTCTTTAGTTTGTACAGGAGTCGAATAAACAAGTTATTTAAGGTGGCCCCATAGAAAGAAGTCTAAGGGATTTAGATCTGGTGATCGGAGTGACCACGGGAATGGCCCACTTCGACCTATCCAACGATTGGGAAACTAGTTATCTAAATATCCCCTAGTAATGTTGCGAATATGTAACGGAACTTCTTCTAATAAATTATTTAAATCATCCCGAAGAAATTGCAAATATTTCTTACCATTTGGCCGCCCATCAATGACATATGGTCCGATCAAATAATTCCCGATATTTTCCATCCAGACATCTATCAAAAATTTCTGTTGGTTTTTAGTCTAAATTATCGCATGTGGGTTATCCTCATCCCATAAGTGAAGATTATGGGAGTTTATTACACCATTCCTAGAAAATCCCGATTCATCTGTAAAAAGCACTTTGTCTACAAATGTATTATTTCCCGTTGCTTTTGTAGAAACCAATTAGCGAATTCCACTCGTGCAGGATAATCATCGGGTAACATAGAATGAACTTTTTGGAAATGGTAGAGATGGAGTAATTGCTCCTGAAGTACCCTATGCATCAACGATTTGCAAGTATGAAGTGATGCTGCTAATTTCCTTGCACTATTAGTTGAATCGTTTGTTATTAGGTCCAAAATATTTTCTTCCATTTCAGTGATACGAGCAGTTCTTGAACGACCTACTCCTCCAGGTTTTGGTATAAGACTACCTAAAAGATATCCAATAATAAGCACACAATTTGAAAAAGCAAAACACAATAAACCTGATTCCAGCAGATTGCGATCAACTCGTTCAATAGTTCTGCTTTCAGGCAAGTATCGATTAGGAAATTGTTCTGCGTAAAGGCGAGCCGCTTCACTAGCGCTCCAGAAGCTATACATTAAATGCATATCCTCATACTCGATAAAAGTAAAATTTGGCATAATGAAATCAACCTCAATTTTTTTAACTTTCAGATTTGACTTGTGTCAAACCATTGCCAGATGCAATGATAATTAATCATTGCCAGATGCAATGATAATTAATCATTGCCAGATGCAATGATTAATTATCATTGCATCTGGCAGAAGCCAGGTAATAGTCTCTTTTTCTGACATGGAAATTTTTTATCGATTTTAATTCGGAATTGGTGCGTCTAATCGTGTTAAACCAAGCGTACCTTTTTCTCGCCAAAGATCTCAAGCTTCCCTAATCCGATGCGAAAATGCAATAAAAGTTATTGCAGAAAAAGTTAAGTCCATTTTTACCACGCCCTCCCTTACTTTTGACGCACCGGTTGAATTATCTACGGTTATAAGGTAAAATTCCAATTTGGCACATAAACTTTACTTTAGAACCTGAATTTAATGTTTTTATCTTTAACGGTTTCTGAAATATTCAATGAAAACCCATCTTCAGGCTCTCCATTTGGGTGGCTGTAGCTCCCTAACGGGGGGAGATAGGAGACATTTTTCTATAAACTTCTGATCTTATTTTGGTTCAGTCTACTAGATACTTCATTTTTGATCATACCTTTTGAGACACCCTGTATAAATATCAAAATAAGCTATTAAAATTGGACAAAGTCAGTTTTTCAGCAGTTATTGACTATTCTCTCATTCGCCAATCCATCTCAGTACGCGTTTCGCCATATCACGGCTATTCAACTGTCCTAGGATCGACGCGACGGAAAAAGAGAACAAAATTTAAAATACTTATCGTAGTAGTAACATAAAGACTAAGTAATATACAAATAATTTGGACATTTAGCTGATGTAAGTCTAGTTTTGAAGGTATACCTTTCTTCGGTCGGATGCGACTTCATGATAGCCAAGGACTGAAAAAAATATTATCATATCATGTATTTAGTTACTTAGACTTTTATAAAATAAAAGTGATAATAAAATTTGTTACTCAGTTATTAAATTTTCATGCCTGATATATTCAATCAATAACAGTTGTATCTATTTAAATTACAAAATAAGTCGTAAAAGTTAGTATGTGGGTGTGCGTAAAAACACATCCACGTACGCGTAATAAAATATGTAGTGGAACATATAATACTGGATTTCGTTTTTTTGGATAGGATTTTATGGCTACATATTAACCGTGAAAAAAGCTGAACATAAAGCAAGCTTTAGAGATATTTTCACTGAAAAACTGCCTTCTGTACAGCTTCAACAATAGTTTTTAATATAGTTTTTCTACTATACCCAAAAGTTGATTTTCTGTTTAATTAAACATTTTGCCTACATGAACGTTTTTTATGAAGTCCCTGGCATAATTCGAAATATTGTCAAAAACATTACAACTAAACATACTGGTATTAAAAATATTACAAAAATTGTATTTATTTAACATTGCCTTTTTAGCTGGTATAACGGTCGCTGATCAATTCATTAAAATTTTTAAATTCGTGACAGTTCTGACTGATCGACGAGTATGATTTTTTAAATTACTGTTTCGCATATCAGAAGTTTTAATTGAAAATGAACCGAATACTTATCGTGCGTCGAATGATATTAAATTTTAAAACTTTTTCTATAATCCGCTCACAATTTCTCTTGTACTGAAGAGTATCATATAAATAAAAAGTTCATTTAGAACTTTATGTCTATTTATACTTACGAAAAAATCTTCAGATTTAGCTTTTAATCACATCCCAAGTGGTCTTACCTATTTTACAATTATATTAAATCTTCGACTCCAAAGATGGTGAAAATAACAGGCAAAATGATATGTTCAAAGCTATTCCGGCCCAATAGCATTTTGAATTAGTTTTTTCAGACCAAATACACGGAAAAATTTAAATCAAGTATGCCAATTTTTATAGATTAGTCTGTTAATCACATTCCAGTCCCCTGTATATATTACTTGCGTTAAGATTGAAAACAAAGGCATAAATTGAAATTTATAGTGTTTCTGGCTTAAGAGTTTTTTTTTATAAAGGCAGTTTCATTTTATTGCGAGCTAAATCATATTTACAAGAGGGTAGTTAGGTATTTACAGGATAAACGTTTAACTTAACAAACTTTAAAATAATATTATGATGGAGGTAATTAGACAATATATTTGCGAATTAATGGTCAGGAGCCAGTAATATTATTTACAATACAAAAGGAAGACAATTAAAAATTTCATTTAGATATTCTGCTAAAAAAAGATAAAAGTGCATTTGTAACAAAAAATTAACGAGAACACATTAGCACAAATGGGTATTGAAATCTAGATTAATTTTTTAAATAAATTTTTTAGATATTTTGTATAATCAAAAAATTGACAAAATATAAATATGCTTCAAAAATCTTATCGGACCTTATGCTTTCAATACAATAAAAATAATAGAAAGAGATAGATAAATGTTACATAAGTACATAATTTAAAACAAAAAATATCCTAACATCAAAACTGTCCATAACAATCTCTTTAACACAAAAGAAAAATTAAAATATGTTATCTATATGATACCTGATGTCGGCCTCGGTAGCGTAGTGGGTTATGGTAAAAGCCTGCATATGAAATCGATGGTCGTTGTTTCGATTCGGGTGTGTGTGGGTGTATATTTTTAGGTAGTAGTTAATGCACTACCGCATTGTCTTGAAAGTGCCTTGAAATACAAATGTGTATGTTCCGTAACCTGTGCAACGCTGAGGGATATTATGACATGCCCGTCAATATATTTCTTTAGAGATACAGTCAGAAAACAGGTAGCAAACACAGCAAACTACAAAATTCCAAAAATCCAACATTTGCCATCTAGTTTTCGATAACACAGGTCACAGAATTCTTTATTATGATTCTGGTATGGTATCAAAGGAATCTTCTACTCATTTTACACCCACTTAGTTACCGATTTTTCTTTTTCTTCTTCTTAGTCCAACATGTGTAGTGTTGTCCGTTCATGTTGTGGATGACTCTGCACAATCCGAAGTCATCCTTGTCGGCTATTGATTTCTCGGGCTGCGGTTTCCAATCTCATGTCTGGCAGCTTATAGATTGCATCTGTCCATAGAGATAGTGAATTTCCGAGTCTACTATTATTAGATGATTTTCATTAAAATATCAATTTTTCTAAATTGTTGCTGCGATTAATATGACCAAAAAAACTTTAATATACAGCTGTATGTCAGAGAGGAGGGACGTTGCTGTGATTTGATTTCATTTAAGAAGGAGTGATTTATTCTTTTCGCAGTTTAAGGTATTCTAAACATAGGACTCCAGAACCGATTGAGTCATAGCTGATCGTCCTAATTAAACACGTTTGCGAATTTCTACCTCACAAGTGCCGGAGTCATGTAACGTCGAGCCAAGATATGTATATGGTTCTACTACCTCGTATTTACCAAGTCTAGCAGGTTTCCCTCGTTTTTCGGTTTCTCGGTCAATTATCATAATTTTAATTTACTGGTAGTTGATTTTAAGCCCATAGACTAGACTAGTATTTTCTAGTGAGTGTAAAAGTGTTAAGAGTCCTTACTCATGGCCAGCAATGAGTACGGTGTCACCAACGAAACGAAGATTATAGAACATCTTTCCTCCGATTCCAGTTCCCCCTCTCTAGTTCTCTAAGACTAACATCAGCATATATTCTTAATAATAAAGGTACTGTCCTCATATAGTCGTCTGATGAGAATAATAAGATGGATGGATGGATTCGAAGAACATTCCAAAAGTCTTCTCATAGTCCACGAAGCATAATAAACACATACAGTCCCTGGTCAAATTATTAGACGCACTGTATTTTTTTTTAGTAATTTTATGTTTCTTAAGAGTTTTTATGCAATAATGGTATATTTAAACTACAATATTATTGATTTTTATTTAAAAGAATTGTTGTAGACTACATATTTGTATTTATTTTTAACATATGGCAACACTGTGTTGACAAAGTGATACATGAACGTAAAGAAGTACAAACCTGTATCAGTCGCGATCGGAATCGAGTCAGGTACGGACGTGTTTCTGTGGCTTTATGGACTGTGATTGTTTGTTTAACAGTTTTATACTACTCAGTTATTAGTTTATTTTGTATGCAGTGTTTTAAAAACGTAATTGGACTATTTTCATTATGGGTAGAAAAGGCGATCTTTCACCACGTAAAAAAGCTGAAGTGAAGGCCCTTGTGATTGCGAAAACATTTACAAACCGAGAAATATCACGAAGATTGGAGGTTTCTGAAGCTAGTGTACGACGCATAAAAAAGAAAATTGAGTCAGGGAAGGAATTAAGCCCGAAAAGAAAGAAAAGATGCAGTAGAAAACCAATTTTCACTCCACGGTCAGAGAGATGTTTGAAGAAAATTTGTGTAGAAAACAGATTTGCTACCACAAAGGTAATAAAATCACAACTCCAGGATGCTAGCGTAAATGCTTCTGAGCGCACTGTTTGAAGAAAATTGAAAGAATTAGATTTTAAGGCCTGTCGCCCCGCCAGGAAGCCCAAGTTAACAGCTGCAATGAAAGCAAAGCGCCTGAAGTGGGCCAAACAATGGCAAGACAAAGATGTGGACTTCTGGAGATCGGTAAGATACAGCAATTTAATCAATAATTGATACATTATTATCATTTTCAGTTAAATACAGCAAATAAACATGGAAGTTTATATATTTTTCCTATTTTTGACAGGTCTGCTTCAGTGACGAAAGCACATTCGAAATTTTGCAGAATAAAGCTCAGTATGTGCGTCGTCGTCATGGAGAAAAGTTTCATCCTGATTGTGTCGTCCCGACGGTTAAACATCCCACCAAAGTGATGATTTGGTCAGTCATCAGCGGCAAGGGCACTGGACGTCTGTACGTCGTCAAAGGAATAATGAGGCAAGATCAGTACAAAGAAGTATTACAAAATCGGTTGATTCCGCAGCTCAGAGAATGGTTTCCAAATGGGGAACCATTCACTTTCATGCAAGATGGAGCTCCCTGCCACACTGCTCGGTCTGTTAAAGCTTTTTTGGCAGAAAAAAATATCCCTCTGTTGGATTGGCCCCATTGAAAATGTGTGGGAGCTGATGAAAAGAGAAGTGGCCAAAGATGTGATTACCAACAAAACCCAGCTCCTAGAAAAGATTATTCATGTGTGGAATCATCATCCTCAAATGCAGGAGACAGTACAATCTTGCATTGATAGCATGCCGCGCAGAATTAAAGCTTTGATAGCGGCTAAAGGTGGCTTAACTAAATATTGACTTTTACTAACATTAATTTCACTTTTCTTTAAAACTTAATAAACTTATGCTTTTCTAAATTAATGCTGTTTTATTTATGTCAAATAAATAGGTAATTGATTGGATAATATAAAAATAAAAAACAAATCAATTTAAAATAATAAAACGGTACAATATCACTCGGTAATTAATATTTTACATGAAATCTTACAGTGCGTCTAATAATTTGGCCAGGGACTGTAGGAGTATACTATTCCCGTGCTTTTTCTATGAGCTGGTGAACATTCAACATTTGTTCGCGGGTGCCACATTCCTACATAAAGCTGGCATGTTCGGGAGCAATTTGGTGAGCTAGGAATGATGATAGTCTAACTTGTATAATGTTTTTACAGAAGTCTAAAAAGGCAAATTAAAATTAAAATTAAATAAATAATATAGAAGTCTAAACAGGCAAGTTAAAATTAAAATAAAATAAAGTTTTTATTTTGACAAATGTTATGTGAAAAATAGCATTAATTAAAACTGCAAAATTAAAACACCATCCAAAAAATATAGAATATATAATATTATCAGTTGCTAAGTAGTTAATTGAATCTTGTCGAGAAAATACGTAGCCAGTCTTAAGACAAAAACTGGAACAAAGCTTATGTTTTTTTTTAAATAGCGCGTAAAAATGGTTAGCATAGTTTAGATACAGTAATGTTATGATTTTATTCTCTCTGGAGTATCACCAGGAGTATTATCCTGAGTTTTGGGTCTCGAAAAACTTGTGCTCTTTTCTTAACAAACAATTGAACTTTTCAAGTCGCGTTTTCTGAGTTTAAAATGTCAATAACATCGGTTATATAAGTCGAATCGAGACAAGAAAAAAATCAAATTCTTCGTAAAAAAATTTCCAATAAATCCTCGTTAGTGTTAAGTCGTTCAAGTGCACAAATAACCTACAAAATTGAAAAAAACCGGCAAAAAGCTTTTGCCGGTTTGCCTGATGCTTTCAGAAAATACGCCTTTTATTATAGCGAAAATACCCTGAAATTTTGGTATAAAATTATTGGACCCAGTAGGCAGAACTGAATTAATTATTTAAAATTTGAATTGCCCGTCATTTTATGGTTTTTTTTTTTCAAAATCTAGGTCTTGATGCCAGCTTTCTGATGCCATTAAAAAATTTTTTTTAGAGTCATTTAATCGTTTTTTTTATTAATCAAATAATAATAATTGCGTTTTTTGAAAAAAATTTTTTTAACAAAAATATTTTTTTTTTAATAAAGGTTTCGCGATTCTCTAACCGATGTGATAAAAATTTTTCAGTTTTTTTTTTTCAAAATGACCGAAAAAAAAAAAAAAAAAAAAAAAAAAACGCATTTCTTGTTATTTGATTAATAAACAAATGTAAAAAAATACTGTTAAAATGACTCCAAAAAAATTTTTTTTTTAATGGCATCGGAAAGCTGACGTCGAGACTTAAATTATAAAAAAAAGGTCCATTTTGGACCAAATGGCATAAAATGGCGGGTAATTCAAATTTTAAATAACAAATTCAATTGTGCCCACTAGGTTTAATATTTTTGTACTAAAATTTTCGGATATTCTTGCTATAACAAAACGAACGTTTCAAGCCGATCGGTTCACTTATTCGACCTGTACAATAAAATGAATAAAAAAAAACAGTTTTTTGCCGGTTTTTTTTTCCAATTTTGTAGACTGTGAGCGACTTAAAACTAAAGAGGATTTATCGGAATTTTTTTTTCATCTCGATCCGACTTATATAACCGGAGTTATATAAGTCTCTCACTTACTCTCATTAGACTTTTTAAGCTCAAAAAAACGTCATTTTGAAAACATTAATTTTATATAAATAAAAGAGCACATGTTTTTCGAGGTTCAAAACTCAGGACAATAGTCCTGGTAATATCCCAGAGAGGATAAAAATCATAATATTTCTGTATCTAGATTGTGCAATAACAAATGCTTTTTTTACTGAACTATAAATAATTCAGTATTTTTATTTCCACTAATTTAGTATTATTTTTATAAACGCCTTTTACGACTGAAACATATTGGGTACTGAAAGTTCAAGAATTATTAACAAAAATTACCCCTATCTTCTAATTAAATATTAATTAATGTTGTTATTCTTCCTATGGCGAAAATCTAAAAAAAAATTCTAACAAACAAATATAAACAATTTATTTTTTCTTTTTTTCTCAAATCAGCTGGTGCAGTACGAATATTGTACTAATCTCAGTATTAATTTTTAGTGTTTAACTTAAGTTCGTAACTTGCTTGTACCACTATTAAGTTGCTTTCCATATTAAGTTCTACACATATTTTCCACAATATAATAATCTAAAATTAAAGGTATAACATAAATACCCTGACTAATTTTATAATCCAATTATCCTTTGGTCAAAACTGGCATTTATTACATTAAAGAGTAAATTTTGGAGCTTCTGTTTAGGTTTTACATTAATTTTGACCCTGGCCGTAAAACAAGTGCCAGCAGATAATGGTAGAGGGGGTTATTATTGTTTGATTTAACGTCGCGCTGACCCATATTTTACTAGTTGTTACTCACGGCCAGCAATGAGTACGGTGTCATTAGCGAAACCAAGATTATAGAACATCTTTCCGCCGATTCCAGTTCCCCCTCTCCTGTTCCCTAAGACCAACTCCATCACATATTCACTGTGTATGTTGTATAGTGGGGGTGAGAGGACACAACCTTGCCGTCAGTCTTTATGTATGTTACGTTTACTAGAGATGCCATCCTCAATCTTAATAATAAAGGTATTGTCCTCATATAGTCGTCTGATGAGAGTAATAAGATGGATTGGTACACTCATCTCTCGAAGAACATTCCATAGTTTTGGCCATTTGACGTTGTCAAAAAACATAGTCATAATCCACAAAGCATAAATACATAGGAGTGTAGTATTCCCGTGCTTTTTCGATGAGCTGGCGAACATTCAAGATTTGTTCGTGGGTGCCACATTTCCGCATAAACCTGGCATGTTCGAGAGCAATTTGGTGTGCTAGGAATCATGATAGTCTAGCTTGTATAATATTCCTATAGAAGTCTAAACAGGCAAGTTAAAATTAAGATAAAATAAAGTTTTTATTTTGACAAATCTTATGTAAAAAATAGCATTAATTAAAACTGCAAAATTAAAAGACCATCCAAAAAATCTAGTAAATATATAATATTGTGAGTTGCAAAGCAGTTAATCAATTGAATCTTGTGAAGAAAATACGTAGCGAGTTTTAAGACAAAAAAATGGAACAAAGCTTATGTTTTTTTTTTAAAATAGTGCAGTAAAAAGGTTAAAATTATAAGGAGATAGGCATAGTTTAGATACAGTAATATTATGATTTTATTCTCTCTGGGGTATCGCCAGGAGTATTATCCTGAGTTTAGGATCTCAAAAAACTTGTGCTCTTTTGTTTACAAACAATTAAAGTTTTCAAGATGCGTTTTCTGAGCTTAAAATGTCAATAACTCCGGTTATATAAGTCGAATCGAGACAAGAAAAAAACCAAATTCTTCGTAATAAAATTTCCAATAAATCCTCGTTAGTTTTAAGTCGTTCAAGTGCGTACATAACCTACAAAATTGAAAAAACCGGCAAAAAACTTTTGCCGGTTTGTTTGAAGCTTTCAGAAAATATGCTTTTTATTATAGCAAAAATACCAAATTCAAATGTGCCCACTGGGTTTAATATTTTTGTACCAAAATTTCAGCATATTTTTGCTATAACAAGAGGAATATTTTCTGAACGTTTCAAGTCGCTTGGTTCACTTAGTCGACCTTTACAATAAAATGAAGAAAAAAAAAAACAGCTTTTTGCCG
This sequence comes from Pachyrhynchus sulphureomaculatus, assembly GCA_019049505.1. Taxonomy (NCBI): domain Eukaryota; kingdom Metazoa; phylum Arthropoda; class Insecta; order Coleoptera; family Curculionidae; genus Pachyrhynchus; species Pachyrhynchus sulphureomaculatus. The sequence continues at coordinate 128,511,466 of CM032455.1, read as the reverse complement.
GTTTTTTTTTCAATTTTGTAGGTTATGAGGGACTTAAAACTAATGAGGATTTATCGGAATTTTTTTTTACTTTTTAAGCTCAAAAAACCCGTTTTGAAAACTTTAATTTTTTTTATAAATAAAAGAGCACAAATTTTGTCGAGGTTCAAAACTCAGGACAGTAGTCCTGGTAATACCCCAGAGAGAATAAAAATCATAATATTGCTGTATCTAGAATGTGCAATTTCAAATGCTTTTTTTACTGAACTATAAATAATTCTACTAATCTCAGTACTAATTTTTAGTGGTTTGCTTAACTTTGTAACTTACTTTTACCACTATTAAGTAGCTTTCCATATTAAGTTCTACAAATATTTTCCACAATATAATATTCTAAAATTAAAGGTATAATATAAATACCCTGTCTAACTTTATAATCCAATTATCCTTTGGTCAAAACTGACATTTATTACATTAAAGAGTAAATTTTAGGACCTCTATTTAGGTTTTTACATTAATTTTGACCCTGGCCGTAAAACAAGGGCCAGCATATAATGGTAGATGGGGTTATTATTGTTTGATTTAACGTCGCGCTGACCCATATTTAACCAGTTGTTATATAAAAACACGTTATTTCCCATGATATCAATTTTATTTTTATTGCATATAAAAACATAAAAGGTACATAAAAATAATTATGCCTTTATGAACAATATAAACCTAAAAATTATATTACCATTGTACTCTAGTAGACCTTGAGGCAGCTGAAACTGTTCCACCGGGGGAACCCTGTTTGAAATGCATAGAAAATAATCTCCAATTATAGCTTTAACAGAAGCAAAGTACCGTTTTAGTTATCTTGATGGACTGGAAAGCGATGCATTATTTGAAAATTGTTATTATAAAACCGACCGGCAGTTTTGAATTTGGTATATCCTGGGCTAATGTATGTCATGAAACTTATCTTAATACCTTTGACTCCGATGGAATTCCTGTCATCGTACTTAAAAAATGTGCCAGAGTCTTTTCAACTTAACCTACAGAAAAATTATATTTAAAGTAAATCCCAAGATATAAGATCCTACTATTTGCTTTTTTAATGGGGTAATAAACGACCCCATTAGGGTTTTGTGCATAGTTGCCAGGTAATACGGTAAATGTATTTTTATTTTACCTGCTTTTTATACCTCCCTCACTTGCACCTGCAATCATATTGGATCTATTTTTACCTATATATTTACTACCTGGCAACCCGATTTGGAGCCCTTTAAGTATTTGATAATATAGGACTAATGACCACAGGTCCCCATTAGGATTCGAAAGATACTTTTTATTATTGTTATTTTCGGTTTTACTTACCACTTACAACGTAACGGTTCTATTTTAATTATGTGGCGTCCGTGGAAAAATTGCAATAGTGGCTATCGCAAGAGAAAAATAATGAAATGTGTTAACTGCATGAAAGAGATAAAAGACTAAAGTTGGGTCTTGATGAAAATCACTTCACCAATAACCGGGATTGTCCTGTGTATCAAAATAAATTAAATAATAAAAAGAGAAGGATGGGATTGTTAGCATAGCAACCAAAGCAGATGCGTGGGATTTATACAAATATTCAAGGGTTGATTAATAACTTTAATCAATTGGAAATATTAGCGGAAACAGAAAAACCTGAATTCATAATTCTAACTGAAACGCACCAAACTGAAGAAATAGATGAAGGTGAAATTGAAATAGAACACTATGATCCCTATAGTACATTGTCGAACTCGTCTAGAACTGGTGGTATAATGGCCTATTTTCGGAAGCATTGGAAAATAAATAAGATTAAAGACGATCTTAAGGATACAAAACATTGGATAAGTGCATACATGGCGATATATGAAAAAACATCATTAATAGTAATTATAGTATATAGATCACCAAGTGCTTCAAAATCAGAATTTTGTGATACATTTCAAGATTTTATAGAAGAAGTATGCGAAACAAACTGTAATATCTTAATTGCTGGAGATTTCAACATTGACTGGAAGAATGATTTTTATGCAAGCAAACTGGAAAGCATACTTAACGATAACGGTCTTAAGCAGGTAATGAACGAATATACTAGAATAACAATAAACTCAAAAACATTGATAGACTATATAATAACAAATAAAGAAACAATTACGGCAAAAAATAATATAAATAATAAAATAGCTGATCATGAATCTATTGATATTTTAATCGAGTGTGATACCAAGCAGCAAAACTATCGTATTAAAGAAATAAACCTTTTTAAGTACAACAAAAACAGATTCAAAAATGAATTAAGTGCAATATTAAGATGTGATGAAATTAATGATTTAAATGAATATGTTCACAACTTTGATGATTGTATCGAAAACGTAATAAAAAAATTTACTTTTAAGAAAAAAATGTCTAAAAAAGTTATAACAAATGGTTTAATAATGAGCTCAGAGCATTAAAACGAGAAAAACTTCTTAAATACCAAAGAGCAATCTTAGAAAATACAAATGAGGCATGGAATAGTTATAAAACAATAAGAAACACGTATAAAGTCAAAATTGAGAAAGAAAAAAGTAATTATACTAATAATAAAATAAACAATGCAAATAACCAAAAAGAAATGTGGAATAAAATTAAAGAACTAGTCTTAAGAAAACCCAAAAGTGTGATAAAAACTGTGATATATAATCAAAGAGAATATAAAGACAATTTCCAAATAGCTGAAAATTTTAATACATATTTTGTAAATAGTATAAATGAAATCAGATGCTCCATCGAAGATATACAATACGAAAATGAAATACCTGAGATTGACACTAAATTCAAATTTCGTGCAGTAAATCTACAAGAACTGAAAACTATTTTTAAGAATATTAAGAAAAAACCAGACTATACAAAACTATCAAGTAACATAATTCTAGATAATTGGGGTATAACAGGAAATATTATACTGAATATTATAAATAAGTCACTAGAGACAGGGTTGTTTCCAAATAACTGGAAGGAATCAATGATATTTCCTATCCAAAAAGTAAAACATACATTAAAATGTGAAGAATACAGACCAATTAAGACTTCAAAAATATGTGAAAAAGTTATTGAAAAAATAGTAAAAAATCAATTGGAAGAATACATGGAACAACACAGACTACTATCACAGTTTCAATTAGGATTTAGAAAGAAATATTCATGTGAAACAGCAATCAATTATGTTATAAACAGATGGAAATGTAAAAAGATAAAAAATAAAATATTAGCAATTTTCCTTGACTTCAAAAGAGCATTTGAAACTATAGATAGGGATATTCTATTGCAAAAACTTACTAGATACGGTATTCAAGACACAGAGCTAAAATGGTTTCAGTCCTATCTGACAAATCGTAAACAATTCACAAATATCAATAACGAAATATCAAATGCAATAGCAAACGATTTTGGAGTACCACAGGGCTCAATTTTGGGAGCTCTTCTCTTTGTAATATATATAAATGACATGGAAAATGTATTAAAAAAATGTGAAATTGTATTATATGCAGATGATACATTAATTTTCACAGAAGCAGCAACAGAGGAGATATGTCATGACTGACAGAGCATTCAAAATAAATAATGTAATAATAGAAAAAGTAAGTAATATAAAATACCTGGGTTTTCTCATAGACAGGGATTTGAACTTTAAAGAACATGTCGAATATATATGTAAAAAAATAGGGAAAAAAATCGGGTTTTTCAAACGTTTAAGAAGTAAAGTAACAATATTAACTGCAATAAATATATACAACACCATGATAAAATCTCATTTTGGATATGGATCAACTGTGTTATTCACATGCTGTTCAAACCAACAACAGGCAAGGCTACAAAAACTCTAGAACAAGGCTATGCGCTCTATTTTGAAATGCAATCGTTTCACATCAATAAGATATATGCTAGATGCACTGAAATGGCTAAATGTAAAGCAAAGACTGCAGCTAAATACAATATGTTTTATCCAGAAAAATGAAAATGGAAAATGCACCGGAATACTTGATTGAACAAATAAGATATGTTGGGGATGTTCAACCGTACAGCCTGAGGAACGCATTAGATTTTAGACCGCAACGTACAGATACCAGTACAATGCAAAAATCTTTATTTTCAAAAGGCCTGACCTTATACAATATGATGCCGAACAACATAAAGAGTGAAACAAATATAAATATGTTTAGAAAAGGAACAATAAATTTTGTAAAAAATGTTAGTTTTTAATCAGAGTTTGAAATTGTTTGTTAAATTTATGTTAAATGTAAATTAAAAAGTATTGTGAATACTACTACTAAATAAATAAATAAAAAAAAAATAAAGAGAAAACATTTACACTTGACGCTAAACAAATAGTGAAAAATGTTTACGACAGTTTGGTAAAAAGAAATTTGAATAAACAAAGTGCTTTGCAAGAAACCAGTGAACTAACAAAATCTCAAATTTCTACGATTATATATTTATGTAAAATAATATAAAACCACTGATAATTATCTCAGCTGATGACAGTGCTAGTGACACCGAATTAGGCTTAAGTTAAAATATATTTTTATTTATACAATATGTCCCCTCTTGTAAACCCCATTCATTCAATCTGTATATTTGCACTTCTTATCCATTTGTTTTTACATGCATCTATAAATAAACATCTCCAAAAACACTTATAATTTTATTTACTTGCATTAATGAATAAAATTTTTAAGTCCATCTCGGCAACCTATCATAAACAAATGGTCAGAATTTTTATATTGCCCACTTAAAACGGCAAAAATCAGGACAGGGTATACGTCAGGTAGAAAACATGCAAAAGATGTTAAAAACGAGTAGCTATTGAAACTAATGAAGGGGTTGTCTTTCAAACGCTTTTTACAGTACTTTTAGCACAGCACTTGAAGCATTTAATATTATTATTGACCACCAATATGAATACCATAAGCAAAACTCAATAGAAGATTTACTCAGGGGCGTGGAGAGCAAATGTGGGATCCGTGGAATTTAGTTTATGGGGACCCTTTCCAAAACATTTTCTTATGTAAAGAAATTTAGAAAAAATCATTGGAGGAAAAGTTCTTATCTTTTTCACCATTTTCTTTTTTTTTTGTGGGTCTAGCACACGTGCTGCAGGGAAGGCCCTAAAGCCCTCCAGGAGCGGCATGTGTGCGGAAAAAGCGATTCACGTTGTTCTTGAATCGCTGTAAATTGTACTCGGTGGGAAACACAGCCCTGGGCAAATTATTCCAAAGGGATGATGTTCTCCATATAAAAGACTGCTTGAAAAGCCTTGTACGCGGAGTAACATACTGAACCTCATACGGACGTGAAGTATTAGCGCGACGTGTATTTCTAACATGCACTGCTCTGGAAGGAATTAAGCGGGCTACGTCCTTCGAACACTTTCCATGAAAATACTTGTAGAACAGACTCAAGTCGCCAACCGTTCTTCAATGTTCCAGCGAATCAGGGCAGCCGTCAGTTCCGGGTCTTCAATCAGACGAACAGCTCTTCTCTGAACAGAATCCAACAAATGCAGTGTATGTTTGGAAGCGGAGCCTCAAACATGGGAGCAGTATTCCGTAGTTGGTCGAATTTGAGCTTTGTAAAGAATTAACAGTTGTTGTGGAGTGTAAAGCTTTCTGGTTCGAAATAATATTCCCGACTTTTGAAAAGCTCTCCTTGCTATGCCTGCAACATGTTCATGCTAGGACATATTTGCTCCTAAATTAATGCCCAACAAATTGAGTGACGGTGCTAGTGGAATGGAGTGCCTCGACATAGCTATGTCGGGTTCAGCAACATTAACTTTTTAGAAAAAACTGCCGCCTGGGTTTTTGTAGTGGTAAATTCCACTTGGTTACTGTCACCTCAAGATAGAATTTCTTCCAGGTCTTTGTTAAGTTGAACGACCTCATGCTGTGTGCGGATATTCGCCTAATTACCCGATGTCCGAGCGTTCAAAGTGAATGAAGAGATAAGCGTACTGTCATTTGCAAAGGTGTAGATTGTATTCGTGGTCTTTTCCAGCAGATCGTTAATGTAAATGAGAAAGAGAGTAGGAGACAGTATGGAGCCTTGGGGCACACCGGCGTTGATAGTGAAGGTGTTAGAAAGAAATCCATTGACCGCCACTCGTTAAGATCGCTCTCTGAGGAAACATGAGAGCTACAAACAGAACTTTTCAGACATACCATAAGAGTGTAGCTTAGCCAACAGTCCATCGTGCCAAACTCGGTCGAATGCCTTGGATATGTCAAGAGCAACCGCTCGAGATTCTTCATAGTGTTCAATTGCGTTGTTCCAAACATGTGTTACGTAAGTCAGAAGATCTCCTGTTGACCTATGTTTACGAAAGCCATATTGGTCATCGCTAATAATGTTGAATCGTTCACGATATTTTAGAATATGCTGATGGATAATCAATAATTCAATTCAATAATAAATAACCTCGACAAGGATATTTCCAAAAAGAAAACCTACACTACGGTACTACACTACACTAAAACTTTAGCACATTTCAAAAGCAAAAATCGAATGAGATTTTCAAAAAAAAGCGCTCTGTTAAAAGAGATTCTTTCCTCGGAAACTTCCTATTTTTAAATGGCCGTCGGCCATCAATTTTACCAGCTGGTAAAAAAAAATAAACAATTGCTCCATCACACCAGGTTTTCGAGATATCCTACGGTAAAAATGCAAAAACACGATTTTTCGCTATATTCAGGATTATATTGCACTGCGAATATTAATTTGCCTTTACAAAACTCGTTACGGCATACGAAAGAACTACTTTTTCCCATCAACATGCATTTTGACTTTTTTAGATATCTTATTTCTTCTCGAAGAAATCATCTCTCTAGTAGCAACATTGTTTATTTGTTATCATACATGGTGTCCCACTTTAATGTACCAAGTTTCAAACAGAAGTTGAAGGATTTTGAAGGGGCAATAAAATGATATAATTGTGATGACCTTGGAAGATCGCTTTGAAGGTCATTTCAAAATCAACTTTGATTTTTTAAATTGGTACTCATATTGTTTATGACGGCATCATGTTTCTCTAGCAAAAATACGAGGCTGGTTTGAAAAGTCCGTGCAAAGTCCGAGAGATGGCACCACCGGCGCGTATCGAGGTCATGTTTAGTTAGTAGCATCTCTTGAATGAACGCACACCAAGATTCAGCCATATTGGTCTATTTCTTTGTGTTTGGCATTAGTGTGAATCAAGGAAGTCGAGTGATTTTCAAGAAATGGACGAAAAAGAATTTCGTGTGGTGATTAAACATTACTTTATGAAAGGCAAAACGCCTCAGGAGACTAAAGAGAAGCTTGATAAACATTATGGTGACTCTGCACCTTCGATTAGAACAGTTTATAAGTGGTTTCAAAATTTTCGGACTGGCCATATGTGACGCTGAACGTTCTGGACGGCCTGTGGAGGTTACGACTCCAGAAATCATTGATCAAATCCATGATATGGTTATGGATGACAGAAGAGTTAAGGTGCGTGAGATTGCTAGTGCTGTGGGCATCTCGACTTGAATGGGTACATAATATTTTGCATAAACATTTGGATATGAGAAAGCTATCCGCAAGATGGGTGCCGCGATTGCTCACGCTTGACCAAAACGGAATCGTGTGAAGTGTTGCAAGGATGGTTTGCAGCTTTTCCAGAAGAATCCGGAGGACCTTAAGCGTCGTTTCGTCACTGTGGATGAAACATGAATACATTACTATACTCCTGAGACCAAACAACAATCTAAACAATGGGTTACCAAGGGGGAATCTGCACCAAAAAAGGCGAAGACCGTTCCTTCGGCCGGAAAGGTTATGGCGACTGTCTTTTGGGATTCGCAAGGGATAATCCTCATCGACTATCTGGAAAAGGGTAAAACTATTACAGGTGAATATTATTCATCGTTATTGGACCGTTTGAAAACCGAGCTGCAAGAAAAACGCCCGCGATTGGCCCACAAGAAAGTCCTTTTCCATCACGACAACGCACCAGCACACACCTCAGCAGTTGTGGTCGCAAAATTAATGGAAATAGGATTCCAACTCGTTTCACATCCCCCCTATTCTCCAGACTTGGCTCTCTCGGACTACTATTTGTTCCCCAATTTGAAGAAATGGCTGGCGGGACAAAGATTTTATGCAAACGAGGAGGTGATTGTAGACACTAATGAATATTTTGCAGACTTGGACAAATCCTATTATTCGGAAGGGATCAACAAACTAGAACATCGTTGGACGAAGTGTATAAGCCTAAAAGGAGACTATGTCGAAAAATAAAAAAGGTTTACCCCAAACACATAAGTAGTTTTTATTTTTGCACGGACTTTTCAAACCAGCCTCGTAATTAATTTAAGGAACAAAATATCTGAAAAATTCAAAATGAGTTTTTTGAAGGAGATGAGTAGTAGTTTCAGATGCCGCAACGAGTTTTGTGTAATATAATCCCGAATATAGTGAAAAAAACCGTATTTCTTGCATTTTCAGATTAAGATATCTGGAAAACCTAAAGGGATGGAGCAATTCTGAGGTCGGATTTCGATTCAGTGCACCAAAAACCTTCAAAAACGTATAGTCTGGTATCAGAGTTTGAAAAATGTTGGCCTGTGTTATTTTTCGATATTTTTTTGATATTCTAAACAATACTCAATATATAATATTAAATATTAATATGAAGTAAACTGGAGCATACATGTTTTTAAAAATAAAGTTTAATATGTTTTATATCCATATAAGAAAAAAACTTTAATTTGCAAAATCTGTAAAATTTATTTGCAAATAAATTTTGTAACGCAGAAATTTGAGTTGAATATATACATAAAATTTATGTTATATTTTGAATTTACTAATGGATTCATTAAAAGTTTTATGAAATCCTAAATGAGCGAAGTTTTGCAACATTAAAAAGCTATATAAGTTCAAATAATGCATAACGAAACAAAGTTATTTATTAACCATAACAAAAGTATTTACAATTCGTTTTATTATTTTAATAGTTTTGTTTTTAACAATTTCAATAATTCAGGAGTTATAAACAACCTATAAGATTTAACCAATCGGCTTACAATTAATTTACTGAAAAAAATTCAATATTACAATTGTTTTGAGGAATGGACGTCCGAACTCGCCCTCCAGAGCTTGTAATAAATAAATAAAATAATAAAAACATTAACCGTTAAATCATTATACACAAATACTGATATGAAGAGAAAGCATTATGCACTCCCTCAATTTGTTGGGCGTTAATTTGGGAGCAAATATGTCCTGGCATGAGCAAGTTGCAGGCATAGCAAGGAGAGCTTCTCAAAAGTTGGGGATATTATTTCGAACCAGAAAGCTTTACACTCCACAACAACTGTTAATTTTTTACAAAGCTTAAATTCGACGAACTATGCTGCTCCCATGTTTGGGCTCCGCTCCCAAACATACACTGCATTTGTTGGATTCTATTTAGAGAAGAGCCATTCGTCTGATTGGGGACCCGGAACTGACCGGCGGCCTTGATTCGCTGGAACATCGAAGAACGGTTGGCGACTTGAGCCTATTTTACAAGTATTTTCATGGAAAGTGTTCGGAGGATGTGGCCCGCTTAATTCCTCCCAGAGCGGTGCATGTTAGAAATACGCGTCGCGCTGATACTTCACATCCATATGAGGTTCAGCTTGTTACTCCTCGTACAACGCTTTTCAAGCAGTCTTTTATATGGAGAACATCATCTCTTTGGAATAATTTGTCCAGGACTGTGTTTCCCACCGAGTACAATTTACAGCGATTCAAGAACAACACATGTGTCGCTCCTGTAGCGCTTTAGGGACCTCTCTGCAGCACGTGTGCTAGACCCATAAAAAAAAAGAAGAGAAATTGAGGGGTTATACACACCTCAAATTTTCAAAAATTCTATTTTTTAGAATTCAGTACGGAGCACTTATAAGATCACTTCTGTGTCTGTCTGTCTGTCACAACCGATTTTCTCCGAAACTATGTTACATAGAAAGTTGAAATTTGGCACTAATATAGGAATTGATGGCCTCATCAGAGTCGTGTAGTTCTGAAAGTTAAATCTTGACTTAAGGGGTGAAATCGGAAGTGAAAAAAGATTTTTTTACCAGGTCGTCGAGTGGGGTGTCAAATAAAAGCTTGTATAAAGACGAGTTAAAAAATATATACAATATATACTTGCGCACACTTCTCTTTGTAATATTTTTAAAAAAGTGCGAAAAATCACTGTCTCATCCCTTATCTCGAAAAGTATTGATCAAAAAAATTTTGAAAAAATTCTGGAATATCCTCTACAAAAATTATGACGAGTTCTTTACCTTTAATAATTTATCTGGTATATAAAAAAAAAACAAAAATTTCAAGGTCATCAGTTTTCAGTAAAGATCGGAAAAAAACCTTTGGGATATGTTTTGTTAAGTCACTGATCATTTTATACTTCCGGAACAAAAATTTTTATTTTAAGAGCAATCTACGTACGGAACACTAATTGCGCAAGTCCAACTTGCACTCGACCGGTTATTTTTACTTATTTTTATCCTCAATATTTATATAAATAAAATCAAGATGCAAGAGGAAGAAGGCATACAGTACGAAGCTGGCATGGGAGACTAGCCGTAAATTCACTTTTTATCTACCCGAACTTTACACTCATTTTTTTTTTGACACTTTTTCTACAAAATGTCGAGAGGTTTTTTTATTTTTTCTAATGTCAATTTTTTATAAATAATTAAACATAAATTTTTTGGTCGAAAATTGCATACTAAAGTTTGAAACACTGTAAATTTTTTATTTTTGAAAAAAATCCGTCAGCAATTTTTAACTACTACATTATTTTACGAGATTAATTTTTATTTTTGAAGATTGGATTATTTTTTGTGAAGTTATCCTGCAAACAAGGAAGTGCCATAGTTTATATCAATGGCCCACTTTATAAAAAATAATTTAACATTTAAAATATAATAAAAAAAAAATTAAAGTACAATAAAACATAATGGCCATTCTTTTGTATTATTCACTTAATAACTTTTAATTTTTTTTTTAATATTCATACTCTTTGCAGCGTAATCTCTTAAGATATTCAAAACTAAATCTACATAAAAGCAAATTGTTATCTTTAGAGATAGATGCAGATAATTTCAAGGGCGAACAGTTTCAAAGTTCAAAACAGCGTACTGAGGAGTATTAATATTAATAAATATTAAACAGTTACGAAAAATAAAATTCATAATTCCTATAAGGTCCTCAATATGAGCAACAAATGTAAGTTTTTTTTATGGGCATAGCACACGTGCTGCAGGTGGATCACAAAAGCGCTACAGGAGTGACACGAGTGAGAAAAAAGCTTTGGTCTTGAATCGCTGTAAATTGTACTCGGTTGAAACACAGTCCTGGGCAAATTATTCCAAAAGAATCAGTTTCTCCATATAAAAGTTTTCTTGGGAAGTGGCAAGCTGAATGTCATACGGCTGTGAATATAACCGCTCCGAGTATTCCTAGCATACATCCATCGAACACTTTTCATGAAAATACTCGTAGAATAGACTCAAACCGCCAACCATTCTTCGGTGTTCCAAGGAATCAAGGTGGCGATGAGTTCTGAGTAGAGTTGGGTGATACTGTGATTTTTTAGTCACGCTGTTATATGTTACTGTGATTTTTTAATATTAGTGATTTTTAAACGTGACGTGATCACAGTTTTTGTTTTTTGAGACCACTACTAAACTATGCAAATTGGTGATTTTCGCGATTATCACTTATACGTTTTTTAGGGATGAGCGATATTTCACGAACTGTGATTTTTTTAATGATATTTAATAATCACTTATGTCTTCAGTCTGAGACTGGACCCTGAATTCTGAACACTTAATACTAACATTAATATTAATAGATATCACTGATACATATATATATATATATATATATATATATATATATATATATATATATATATATATATATATATATTAGAGTGACCGCATCTCATAGAGGGGGAAAAAAAATGTCGGAATCTTGTTCGTCTGGACCCCACAAAACGATTCCCCTTTCCAGATATTGAGATAGCCGAAATTTAAGCTCGATTAAACGACGTTAACCCGTGCCGCTCGTCGCTAAAAGTTTGAAAAAATCCAAATTTTTGGCCAAAAAGCCATAACTCCAGAACGGTAAATAATAGAAACACGCTTAATATCTCAAAAGAAAGCTAATGTTGTTCTTCAAAATTTATATTCTATACATAATTATTGTTATTTTAAGTCAAACCGAGTTACAACAGCCTTTAGCCCCAAAAACGTGACCTGGTACCACTAGGAGCATACTTCGTATATTTTGTTATTAAGTGATAAATTTTGCTTTTTTTGGTATATTTTTGAGTTTAAAGTAGAAATATAATAAAAAAAACAAGTAATACTGATAAATCTAATGACATTTTTTATTTTAAAATAAAAAATTAGGTATATAATACATACAAAACAGACACAGAAAAGATACAGACGTAGTACCTACATGAGTTGATAACTTTATATAGTTATCTATTCTATTCTAGAGCTTTTGTTAAAGTAGTTTTTTTTGAAACGTCAGGATATAATGCTCGGCATTTACTTACAACTTGCAGGACATATTCCTTTTGGTCTTCATCTTTTGTCAGAAGGTCGTTAAAGTCGGTTATTAATTTAACACCACGCTCAGCCATATCATTAACTACTTTTAATGTTTTGACAATTTTCAATCCTTCTTGGATGTCATTATTTTGAGGCCAGGTGTTTGGATGTTGCCTTAGGAAATCTGTTTTTATATTAAATTAGTCAAAGAATGTAAACGTTTCTTTGGTAAGTAAATTTACCAATCCTCCATCAACTACCTCTTTTAAGTTTTCTTTCCTAACTTTTGGATTTACAACCCTAGCGTGCTGTGATGGTTCATCTGTGCTACTGAGCAATTTATTAACCATTAACAACTTTTCATCGTCTGTAATGGTGGGATCAAAAAACGATAATCCCACCAACTTTGCATTCAAATGCCACAAATGGTTCGAAAATTTGGTCAGGGCTATTTCTGCAATGTCGTTGTCACATTCTTTATAGTCTAACAGACTATGCAAAATACCTAAATCTTGCTTTAATGCAAGATGAGCTTTTGGAGCATTGAACCAAGCTTTACAATAAATTTTAACTAGGAAAACAGAAATGGCACGCACAGAACTTTCTTCTTCTTTAGACATCTTAAATTGACGACGAAAAATGAACATTTTTAAGCAGTAAATAGCCTTTGCCATCCACCTAGCGTGATGAATGGCTCCTGGAGTTCTAAAACCCACAACATTGCCGTCTAGTGATCCAACAAATACGAGAACCAACTGCAATAGCGCCTTGTAGTCATCTCTGGGGTGGCTCTCAGTTAATTTGGTCTCGAATTCAGCAGTAACATTTGCAATTACTTCTGGAGTTAGCTGCTTTTGTATTAGATTGTCACTGATACCTGTGTCGTATTTTCCTTTGTATATCTTGGGCCACGCAGTGAGGAATCTCTTGAAAATGTCTGGATGAGGTCCAGTGGTTGATCCCATTTTTGTGTCGAATACGCCTCTTAACAGAATTTCCAAGATATGGTGACGGCAAGCTAGGTATAACAATTCTCTTCCTAACATTTGCTCCAATATGACGCATGCTCCTTTGAGTCTTCCCGTGTTGGATGCTGTAGTGTCGAAGCACATCGCCTTGACGGTGTTGAGAAGACCCCATTCATGTAGGCATTCATATACGGCTACGGCTTGCTTCTCTCCAGAGCTGTTTGCTGTTACAGGAACTCCCAGCAGCTGTTCCTTTTCGCCATATGAAATAGCTATAGCTATTCGCTCACATTGTTCATTTTTTAAAACACTCGGTAAAAGTTTACCGTCCCAATGGACAACCACGGGCTCTTTGTCAGGAATGTTTACTTTATCAAAAATTTTTTTATTATATTGTTCTCTGAACATTGCCTTCTATCATGTAATAAAGTTTTCGAGACTTTGTACTCAAGAGGGTCAAGGTTTAGTGCTTCTAGAGTAGCTATTAAGATTCTCGTGGCATTTCTGTCGGATACCTTACATCGATCTAATAAAATGGACAATTTCATGTTTAAAATCTCTTTAACGCCCCTTGCAAATGAAACTTTCATCCTCTTGCTCTCAGATGGTCCTGGATCTTCTGCAGCTTCTTCAGGGATGTCCATTTCCTCCAAGCTCTCAAGTTCCTGGTAGATGCTGTCCTCTTCAGTGTCTTAAAATATCTTCACTAGATAATTGTTCGATCTAACCAGCTCAAAGGCACTTTAGAAACTAAACTGAATAAATAAAAGGTCGGTTGTACGCTGAAGTAAAATCACCATCCCTAAAATAGAAATTAGATTCACCCTCCTTTTTACCTGTCAAACGGGTCTTTCTTTTGTAAACTAGTCAGGTAATCCCCATATAATAAAATACTAAATTTGAACAAAAGGCTCTGTATGTTTGAAAATTGAGTTCCAAAATACTTTTTAACAAAAAAATGTTAATTCCGAGACACATTATGTAAAAACCCGTAAAATTCTTAGAATATTCCCAAACTGGCTCCTACTGGTACCAGGTCACGTTTTTGGGGCTAAAGGCTGTTGTAACTCGGTTTGACTTAAAATAACAACAATTATGTATAGAATATAAATTTTGAAGAACGAAGAACAACATTAGCTTTCTTTTGAGATATTAAGCGTGTTTCTGTTATTTACCGTTCTGGAGTTATGGCTCCATATGTCAGCTTTTTGGCCAAAAATTTGGATTTTTTTCAAACTTTGAGCGACGAGCGGCACGAGTTAACGTCGTTTAATCGAGCTCAAATTTAGGCTATCTCAATATCTGGAAAGGGGAATCGTCTTGTGGGGTCCAGACGAACAAAATTCCGACATCGATTTTTTGCGGTCACCCTAATTTATATATATATATATATATATATATATATATATATATATATATATATATATATATATATATATATATAATAACAACCAGTAATATTGATACATCGTAAGTCATAAGCACAAAAGCAAAAGTTTGTTTTTGTTATGCGATACCTATATCTGGTCTGCGTCTGCATATATGTTAAATATTAAATATCACCTAACACGAACGATCACAGGAACGATCGTTATAAGTGATTATTAAATGTCAGTGAAAAAATCACAATTCGTGACATATAGCTCATCCCTAGTTTTGAGTAGAATAGGTGAACAGTTCATTTCTCGACAGTATCCAATATATGTTGTGTATGCTTGGGAGCAAAGTCCAAACGTTGGAGCAGTATTTCATTGTTGGTCGAATTTGAGCTTTATCCAGAATTAGCAGTTGTTGTGGAGCATAAGGCTTTCTAGTTTGGAATAATATTCCCAACTTTTGAGAAGTTCTCTTTGTTATGAGCCTGAACATGTTCATTCCAAGACATATTTTCTTCCAAGTTAACGTCCAGCAAATTAAGTGGCGTTTGAGTGTCCCAACAAAACTATATCGAGTTCAGCAACGTTAGCTTTTTTTAGAAAAAACTGCAGCCTGTGTTACTGTCGCCCGAAGATAGAATTTCTTTCAGGTCTTTGTTTAGTTGAGCAACTTCCTCTGCTTGTCATGAAAAGCTGATGTTCAAGCACCTAAAGTGGATGAAGACATAAGCCTACTATCATCTGCAAAGTTGTAGATTGGATTCCTGGTCCTTTTTAGCAGATCGTTAGTGTAAATGAGAAAGAGAGTAAAAGCCAGTATTGGGACTGTGGGCAAACAGGCGTTGATAGTTGATGATATTTTATTTGCCTTTGCAGACGATCAAGCAATATTTTGAAATTCTTTAAAGTTACATTATCTTTAGCCTTTTGTACTCTGCATATAGTATCAAGAATAGGATTATTTCCCTCATTACCTTAATTGGCTGCGCTATAGTTTTAGTAGAGTCAAGTGCACTCAAATAATGCACGTTCTTAAGGTTACTCTGAAGCGACATAAATGTTAAAATATCAGATATCTTTTGATAGTCATATTTCCTTTTAATCGTGCCATCCGCACTGTATTCGAAGGATATTTGGTTTAATGTAAAACTAATGAAAACAGGGTCCCAATTTCTGTCTGCTTACTGTTCTTTTATTTGTCAATCAATCTCGAGACGCATTTCGCGGTATCAAGGCTCATCAGTCGGGCTAGCATCGACAAACAAGAGAACAGGATTTACTAGTCCCTATCCAGGTACTTACGGAATATAATGGTAAGATACAACGAATTGTACTAAGTACGCACACCTAATATTCCCTCGTAGGCTGACACAGCAGCCACAAGCCATTAGAGTCGTTGACACACACACTTCAAAGAAGGGCTTCGAGGGATCCCGTCAGGCATATGTGGTTTAATGTAAAACTACTGAAAACAGACAATTTTTTTTTATGGGGCTAGCACACGTGCTGCAGGGAAGCACCTAAAGCTCTACAGGAGCGACACGTGTGCGGAAAAAAAAAGCGATTCACGTTGTTCTTGATTCGCTGTAAATTGTACAGACAAAGTAAGGACTAGTAAATTCTGTTCTCTTATTTGTCGATCCTACTGTCCCTACTGATGAGCCGTGATACGGCAAAACGCGTCTCGGGATGGATTGACAAATAAGAAAACAGTGGGTAGACTGCTGAAATATGGACTTTGTCTGTTTTCAGTTTAAATCACATATACCTCAGGGGGATCCTTCGTAAACCGCGCCGCCTTCGTTAAAGTGTTGACTTTGTCAACCACTCTGCCGGCTTGTGACTGCTGTGTCAGCCTACTATGGAGAATTAGCTGTACTTACTTGGTACAACTCTTTGTATCTTACCATTAAGTTCTATGGATATTGTTGCAAGTTTACTAATGAAATTGTGAGATGTTGAATAATATCATCACCTTCAGATGATTTAAAGGGAGTATTTAAAATTTATTTTAATCGCTTAGATTACCCTAACTCGCAAATGTACGAATACACTTTAAAAAATACATTTTAAAAGTATTTATTTTTCCCATTCCAGTAAACCAGTTTAAACCCTTAGTAACCCCTAAAAAAAGCTAAAAGGCATATTTCTCTTCCGCATTACACCCTCGTTTCCTTATTTATTCTAATCTCTAACCGTTAGCTATGGAGACGGCTGATAAAGCCCCTTGCATACATCTCTTTAACGTCCCTGATAGCGACCCTTTTTGTATTATTTTCTTTCTTATTTTGAAGTCGAACAACGTAAATTAGCCACGCTTTACATTCCTGTAGTTATAATGAATGTTTAAATACAAATGTTACAAAAAACACTTAAACACAAATTAGGTATTTTTATTTATTTTATTTTAGCTTCTACTGTACAGATTTGGTGGATTAACAGAAACATGTGTCATTGATTTATGAATTACCTGAGACAGCAATTTTACTAAAATTTACGGATTTTTATTTCCCCTAAAACCTAATTTCAGTATCACATCATGATTTCTAAAGCAATTAAACACAGCAACCGGGTTACATGATTTGACTCAATACAACTTGTAGCATTCTCTTGAACCTTTCAAAAGCTTTCGAGTATCTTGATCATCAAATATTACTTAACAAACAGAGCTAGGGGTAGTACGCATAGCTAGAGCCACTCTTATTTACATAACCGATCACAAAAAGAAGTTATTAATAATAACGCTGTATCATCTTTCAGGGTAGACATTTAATCATGTACTGAGCTCTTTACATTTCAATAACAACCTTCAAATTAAATTCTAGAGAGACTGTAAGAGTATGCGTGTTTATATAGATGTTAAGAGGCTGAGCTTAGAACGGCTTATAATGGAAGTGTGTATCGAATTTTAAAATATAGTACAATAGTAATAACTGGGTTGAGGGTGAGCTCTCGTGTCACTTTGACAGTTGTGGGGGTATCAGGAAAAATTAATATTTTAATTTCAGTGACGTGGGCCGCCTTTCAAGTTTTTACAAACGACCACTAGATGGCGCCATTGAAAAATCTGACATTTATTATTGTTAAAACAATAGTAGCTCAGAAATTGTTCAAGTAGTTTGTTTACAGTAAGCGTTAAAAAAAAACAGTTTTGTGAACAAACGGAAATTTCAAGTGAAGGTTTTCGTAGGATGATTTTTTACGATTTTAGTAAAGGCTTAACTGAACAAAAATGCCTCGAATCGTTTAGCTCAACTTTTGGTAATGAATCACCATCAGCGATGAATTTCTTGAAGGTCGACTACAATCGGTTGTTGTTCCAAAAAACATCACTGCTATGCGCAGCATGATTGAAGAGGATCGGCATGTGATTTACCGTGAAATAGAGGTATTCTTAGGCATATCGAAGACCAGTACATTCGATTTTGCATGAACCTATAGTTGTGAAAAAGATCTGTTCCCGATGGATTTCGCATAATTCAAATTCAAAAACAGGCTCGTTTCAGTTAGTGTAAGGAAATGCTGAACAAATTTGACCGAGGACATGTAAAATCCGTATACAACATCGTAACAGGAAACGAAACTTGGATATATTCGTACGAACCAACAACCAGGCAACGATCAACTGTTTGGGTGTTCCAAGATAAACTGAATCCAACAAAAGTGATTCATTCGCGAAGCACTTCCAAGAAAATTATCGCTTGTTTCTTTGGTTATACAGGACACGTTGCAACCATTGCATTAGAGGATCGAAGAACAGCTAATGCTGAATGGTATACAATAATTTGTTTGCCAGAAGTCAGCGATGAAATCAGGAAAAACGACCGAAAATTTCACATCATGCTTCATCATGACAACGCCACCTCTCACCCAGCATGTCAAACAATTGTTTATTTGAAGGAGAAAATCATCGAATTAATACCTCATTGTCCGAATTCATCTGATTTATCCCCTAACGACTTCTTTTTGTTCCCGAATTTCAAAAAAATTGCGTGCGCAGCGATTTTTATCACCTCAAGAAGCTGTTGAATCCTTCCAAAACAATGTTTTTAAGGTACCAACTTCAGAGTGGAAAAAATGTTTCGAGAATCGAACGCACGTAAAAGCGTATAAATCTTAAAGGTGAATATTTTGAGAAACAATAAAACGATATGAAACAAACATTTTTTTTGGAAAAACTTAAAAGATGGCCCTCGTAAAGAAGTCAATTTCAATTTGCTCTATTATCTGGAACCTGCCTTTTTTAATAAAATTGGATCCTTTTAATTCAATCTATATTACCTAACATGCTGCTGCCTTGCCTACCATTCTTGTTGTTTAAGTGATCTTTACTAAATTCTATTTCATAATATACGGTGTATCCTTAAACTAAATATCAACTTTGTTGTACTTATAATGTAACTATTAGGGGATAATTTTATTAATTATATAAATCGTCTACCAGAATTTAGCTAACCAGCAAGGTTACATTAAGACTACTGCCCGCTACTACTAACATAGTCAAGAATTTGTCCTGGTAAACGAAAAAGCGGTCTTGTACTAGGATAGACTGGTAATACCGTAACAAATCATTAATATCAATTAACCTGACATTATGTCATATTATATTGTATTTCGTAAGAACTTCGCCCAAGAAGGACCACAAGTACCAAAATCTGGTTATAGAGCCAAAGGCTAACTGAATGTTTGATTATGTTCATGTTCTTATCCTGAGCAATATTTATGAAAGGTTATTTTAAAAATGCTCTCATCAGTTTTCAAGAAATTGGAAATACCAGAATATTTGAGCGAAATTATGCAAAAAACAACCATGTACCAGATATTTAACCTAAGTTGAAAAGAAACGAATAATTATCATAATTCTAAAATCCTTGAGCTCTAATAGGAAATGTTTGCGGGCAGACATAAATTAAGAATTCTCCTTCTAATTACTGGCTATAAAATTTGTTATAAAATTTCTCCTAAAAGTTTCCGAAATACCTATTATCATAAAGTCCATTTTTATAAAAATGATTTTTTAAAACTTTACCTATATTTTCATGTAATCGTTTGTTTGTACGTGTGCTCAACTAACGAAACAATTTGGAAAATCGACAACAAACCATTTTTTGTTTAAATAATGGGTCATAATATTTTATGCCTAAAGCCCCGTTTTTCCTATTTCTTTTGTTTATGACTCGCATCAAGTTTATTACGCATAATAGCTTGTTTTATACGTTGACTTATACGAATTTCTTGTAGGAATTTTGGAATGCACATTATTTTTTTTTACTTCCCTTTTTATATTGCTTTGGTAGACGTAAAAATAAACATGCCTATACTTAATTGAAAACACATAAAAGAATCGTAAAACTGGTTAAAAATATGGTAAAAAACACTGTATAAAATGTAGAAAAAAAAGTTTAAACATTGACAATTTAACTGACTAATACAAAATATAAATATATATCCTTTCTACTGAATTAGTGAATATACTATTATTAATAATAAACACCAAAATGCATAGTTAAAAAACAATATACGTTTTCTCCGTTGTTTAGTCTTCTTATCTATATATGACGTTTAGTGCAGATACTAAGAAAATCAGAGAGTATATACTATTAAAAATAATGAAAAAAAATAACAGTCATACACACAGAGGTTGTTCTAGTAACTATCGTCCATAATTCTTACTACGTTTGTACAAGTAACATTTGAGTTGCAAGGTGTATTACAGTATTAAGTTCATTTTTAAATTTCGCCATATCCAGTCCTGTAATTGTTAAAACTCTATTTTATCCTGACAACCACAAATTTGTAGAATTGTTACAAAACGTATTAAAAAACTTACCCCAAACAAAAATCTCCCCTTTTAAGTTACATTGCCTCATTAACATATCATGTATAATTTATTGCCTAATATCCCTTTGTTCAACCAATAATGTCCGGAGATTGAACCCACATTCCTGCCATGACTGGTTTCTATACTTTTTACCGCTAAACCCTTAGAGCTGAAAAGACGGCCTCAGTGGCGGTATATTTTGGACTACAAATGTAACGTCCAGTTGTTCGTCCAGGTAGTTACAGAGACTCACGTAGTTTTTCGATATTGACGTTCCAGTAAGACCCGATAATCAGCTTTAACTCAAATTTCAAATATCTAATTAAACTATGTTAGTATCAATTTTAAGGATTTGAAGAATTTATAATAGTGTTTGTCTTATGGATTGATATTGGTGGATTTGATTTATTTTTTACTCTATTTCACAAGTACTGATGAATTTATTTTTCAAGGAAATATTCCCTATATTCCTATGCTTAAAATAGCTATATTTTACAGATCTTGTCCTTATTAGTGTATTCACAGCAAGAAGAATATTTTTAATGTATTTCACTAAAATTTAATTCGGTGATTCTTGGTGTGACATTTTTAGTTCGACGAACAGTGCACTGTTCGAATACAGATTGCTAATTCCTGGAGCTCTTCAAGTTAGTTCAGGTTACTTTAGTTCGTAAAATTAAGGCCGTTTTAGTTAACATAATCTCGTTATTGCCAACACTTCTTGCTCTACTAAAAATTACCTGGATTAACTAGATATGGGTCAACGTAAATAAAACTCACCTATATACAGATAAATCTAGTATGGTTAATAGCTCCCAACTACTGCCGTCATTGTCTATCGTTTGTTCAACAAGGAAAATCTCCTTTCATAGCAGCATTTTTTTTTAATTTGCTGCTAGGCTAGCAGACATTTGATCCCCTTAGAGGGATACCTGCTATCTTTAACGACTGATATAGTGTAATTCTAGCTATACTAATAGGCTTACATATTTTGTAGTCAACTAGGCATCAACTCTAAATCAAGAGATTGATACTGTGTTCGGAGCACTGGCTCTATATGTCGACGTTGATTCATGAGGCCTATACTAATGCTAAAGAAGATAATAACAAATTTACTGATGCCTCTTCAATACTAGAAATAAGCATCTTTTATGAATACTATATACATATAGAGTTTAACCGGATGCTTCGATATTTTGTAAAATTCTAGTTTCAGTAGATAATTAAATATTTACTTAAAATAGAGTTACGGATTGACTGTTAGCAGAGACTCTATCGGGAAGTAAAACCTATGTACAAAGTTTTTTAATCTACCTGACTTTTTTATGTTAAAAATAATTTCTAGATTTGTTTTCTCTTCGCATCTAAATTATTATTATTTTCTATTATCAAGTGATTTTTCTTTTTGACTAGTAACTATTACTGACATTAGAATGCATTTAAAAAAAAAACAGTATTAATTTTATTCTTATTAGCACATTTGAAATTCGGTATCATATATATTTCTATTTAGGTCGAAAAATGTAAAAAAAAAACAATAAATTAACTAAACAAGAACAAAATGTAAAATAATGTAAATGTAGTTACAATTTCGTGCTCGCTCGGATTACAGAGGGTGTAAAAATTTACCTAATGTCCAAAAAATAAAATAAAAAGTGTTCGCTGGACTAGCAATTACTAGACAGAACATTTTTAAGGCGATTTTACCACTTACTTGTATGGAGAAAGAATAAATTGGGTTTTTTTGTTTCGAATAATTCGAAAAAAAAAATGGCTTCTATTAATTTGTAGGCCATATGGTATTCAGATGGTAAAAATATAAATTGCTAATAATAATGTTAATAATTTGTTAAAAACTGGAGAGTTTATAGTATTCTTTATCTGTTTGTTTTGCTGATTAATTCTAAGTAATTTCTTGTTCTTTACTGGAGTAAAATTTGTATTTGTAACCTATTTTAGATAAGTCATCATTTAAATTTTACTTATATTCGTATATTATTTTATAGTGTTACTAACTAATAACCAGCTTATAGAGTGAGTGAAGAAAATCGGAAAAATTTTATTGAGTAAAAAAATGTTATATATATATATATATATATATATATATATATATATATATATATATATATATATATATATCTATATATATATATATATATATATATATATATATATATATATATATATATATATATATATCCATAATATATATAAAATGCAACGACTCTCTGTCTGTCTGTCCGTTAGTGCGCTTATCACTGGAGAACCACTTATCCGATTTACGTACTTTTTTTTTTAAACATACATATGTTCTCTGGCCAGGTTATAGGCTATATTTTATTACGATAGGTAGCATAAGGAATGAGTAGTGACGTAAAATAGTGAATAATGTCGGAAAAAAGTTTTGCCGCTAGCGCGTTGCCTTGCAATACACCGCCTAAACCATTAAATATGGAACAATATTATGTAGCAGAGAATATCTATAATCTATAATCTATAATATATATAAAATGCAATGTCGCTCTGTCTGTCTGTCTGTCCATTAGTGCGTTTATCACGCGAAAACCACTTATCCGATTTATGTGTCTTTTTTTAAATTCATACATATATTCTTTGGCCAGGTTACATAATAATAATAATAATCTATATCTATAATATATATAAAATGCAACGCTCTCTGCCTGTCTGTCTATCCATTAGTGGGCTTATCCCTCGAGATCCACTTATCCGATTTACGTGATTTTTTAAATTTATACATATGTTCTCTGACCAGGTTATAGATATATATTTTATTACATCTATAAATATATATAAAATGTAATGTATATCTGTCTGTTTGTCCGTTTGTGCGCTTATCACTGGAGAACCACTTATCCGATTTACGTGCTTTTTTTTTAAACACGCTAAACCATTAAATATGGAACAATATCATGTAGCAAAGAATATCTATAATATATATAAAATGCAACGTCTCTCTGTCTGTCCGTTAGTGCGCTTATCACCGGAGAACCACTTATCCGATTTACGTGCATTTTTGTTAAACATACATATGTTCTCTAGCCAGGTTATAGGATATATTTTATTACGTTAGGTGACCTAAGGAATAAGCAGTGACGATAACAGTGAATCAAGTCGGAGAAAAGTTTGCCGCTAGCGCGTTTTCTTGCAATACACTGCCCTAAAGCATTAAATATGGAACAATATCATGTAGCAAAGAATATAATATATATAAAATGCAACGTCTTTCTGTCTGTCTGTCTGTCCGTTAGTGCGCTTATCACTTGAGAACCACTTATCCGATTTACGTGTTTTTATAAATTTAAACATATGTTCTATATAATTCGATATAAGCCTAGATAATGGGAGATAAGGAGAAATAATAGGAGGTAAGTCGAGATAAGGCTCGATAATAGGAGATAAGGTGAGATAATGGGAGATTAATATAAATAATGGGAGATAAGGAGAAATAACGGGAGATAAGCAAAGATAAGTCTAGATAATGGGAGTTATGGTGAGATAATGGGAGATAAGGAGAAATAATGGGAGATAAGGAGAAATATTGAGAAGTCGAGATAAGCCTAGATAATGGGAGATAAGGTGAGATAATGGGAGATAAGGAGAAATAATGGGAGATAAGGAGAAATAATGGGAGATAAGGAGAAATAATGGGAGATGAGCAGAGTTAAGCCTAGATAATCGAAATTATGTAGAGATAATGGGAGATAAGGAGAAATATTGAGAGATAAGGGGAAATAATGGGAGATATTTTATTACGTTGGGTAAATTGAGAAATAAGCAGTGACGATAGTGGTGAATCAAGTCCACGCGAGCGGAGCCGCGGGCCCGGCTAGTATATATATATATATATATATATATATATATATATATATATATATACATCTATATATATATAAGTAGTATAGCAAACGTGCTTCTGGACCACATTTGACCTTGAAAGTTAACCCGACCTTGCGGAGTACCTGAGAAGTGAATTCAGGAGTTTTCAGTCATTTGGGTGATGTCTTCTGGAAGTTGTTTCAGGCAGGTGTTTCTTCGTCCGCATAAGTGTGCTTAGTTACGTTTTTGTTGACCTTTGACCTCTATCAGTACAAGAATTCCAAGAATAGCTGAAAATCTGTAATCTGTTTACCTGTATACCTGTATACCTGTATACCTGTTTACCTGTTGTCACCTAATTACCTGTATACCTGTACCTGTGTTACCTGTAATTTACCTGTAATATCTGAAGAAGTGTTCAATGACGTCACAAGTCCAGTGGATGTATCTCAGTGCCTTTTAGTCATTGAAAGACCTTGAGGACTTAGAATAAATGTTAAATGTTGTGTATTAAATGAAATAAGTTAAAAAAAGTCATGTCTGTAGTAGGATTTGAACCTACATAAGTTGGTTTCAATACTGCAAAACCTGGGGACTTATCCTACTTAGCCAAATAGGATTCGTAATAGAGAATGCAATTGTTGGGATGCCATAAAAAAAGGAATGTTGAAAGCTGTGCAAGAAGTGTTGTCAATGACGTAAATTGTCCAGTGGATGTTGAATCAGTGCCTTTTTGGTAAAATAAAATTTGTCTAAGAGATGTTTTAATGTTAGATGTGAATATGTGTAAGCTTATTAGTTAAGAAAGTGCAAGAAGTAGTCGTCAATGAGTTAAAATTTGTCAAGTTTAGATGTTTGAAAATGTCTTTCTAGAGGTAGATAGTCTGCAAGAAGTGATCGTCAATGACGTAACAAGTCCAGTAGATGTGGAAACAGGGTATCTTAACTTCATTAAAAACTTTGTAAACTTTCATTTGAGGAGAAGTTGCATTAGTTTAGATGCTTATTGGTGTGGTCTTATCAGAGTAGGCGTAACTAGATAAGAAATGTTGTATTTGGTTGGTTGAATGTGTAAAATTAGATAAGAATCTGTGTATTTGGATAGGTGAGCTGTGAAAATGGGTGTTGTCTATTGGAAAAGGCATGTATTTGATAGGTTGTTGTGTAAAAGTTGCTAATAAGAGTATAAATTTGATTGGTTGAAGGGTAAAAAATGTGTGTTATCTATTCGAAATTGTGTCTGATAGGTTGAATTGTAAAGGCAAAGAAGTAAATGTATTAAAATTAGCAATGATACAATGTAAAATCTTGTAATTTGAGCGAAAACAGTAAATAACTGGCGCCGTAAAGTCGGTAAAAATGTCGAAGATAAGGCAAAATGTAAACAAAAAGTATGACTTATGCTAATTTCCTTGAATTGAAACCAAGTAAACACTTTGGCGAATTATTCAAAAAATAGAAATGACGTGATAGCTAGAATGTTCTAAATGGTCTGATAGGTTACAAAATAGATAAGAAAGGTCAAAAATAGTTGATAAGGATATGTTTTTTGAATGCATACAAGTGTATTAAAATTGATGAAATTTGTTAGCAAGTAAAATAAGTATGAAATGAGCTTATTGTGAGCTCGTTGAAATGTTGTGAACTCGTTGGATTTTGCTATAATATGTTATATGAGATGAAAGCAAGTTAAATAAGTAATATTTGTCAAGAATCGTAAAATAAGTACGAAATGAGCTTAAATGAATCTCAAATGAGTTTTTGATTTGTAATAATAATAATAATAGTAAAATATGAAATGAGCCTAGCCTTTTACCGTATAAGAGTAAAAGTTGTTGTTTGTTTTTCACAAAGAGTTAGTTTTGTTGAGCTTAGTTTGGTCTCGTTGTATTGTAAATTTTAGTAAAATATATATGTAGAGAGAGATGATCCTAGCCTAGTCTGTACTCGTATTATGAGAGGAGAATAAAATACAAGTATGAGCAGATATTTAAGACAATATATTAATAAATTCTACAAATTGTTACTAAAATAAAGTAGATACAAGAAACTATAAAATAATTCATTCGAGTCATCTGTTACTAGTTTTGTAAAAGGTTTTGTTGAGCCTAACAAAAGTATAATTTGGTCTCGTTGTATTGTAAATCTTAGTAAAATATTTGTTAAAAATGAGCTGAGCCTTTGACTCGTTGTGTGGGAACGAGAGGAGAATAAAACATACAAGTATGAGAACACAGATTTAATAAATATATTAATACCAATGAACAAAAGAGCCTCGTCTAATTTGTTTAAAAATCTTTACAACTATTCTTCTATACCTTGGAGAAAATTTGAAAAACTACTTACTTAAATACTTAAAATATAAAATCTCTATAAAACATAAAAACTAACTAAAATCTTAAGATGTAAATGTAGAGCCTGGTACGAAATGATACAAAAACCTAAATTAAATGAGAGAGTTCAACAAATTTGATAAGAAAGGTTAAAATTAGTTGATAAGAGGATGTAAAATGTATTGGATAAAATATAAATTGCAATGTTATGTTTTACTAATAACTATATATTTGATTAGAAATATTAAATAAATGCGAGAGAGAGAGTTCAACAAAAACGGATAAGAAAGGTTAAAATTAGTTGATAAGAGGATGTAAAATGTATTGGATAAATTAATATTTTAGATTCTTACTTAAATACTTAAAAGTACAAAAATATACAATAAAACTAACTAAAATGTTGAGATGTAAATAATATGTTGCCTGGTACGAAATGATACCAACAAAAACCAGTTGTTAAGAGAGTTCAACAAATTTGATAAGAAAGATCAAATTTTTGTCGATAAGAGGATGTAAAATGTATTGGATAAAGTACAAATTGCAATATTATATGCTTTACTAATAACTATTTGACTAAAAATTATGAAATGCTTATTAGTATGTATAAATGAGAGAGTTCAACAAAAACAGATAAGAAATGTTAAAATTAGTTGATAAAAAGTAGATTCGAAAGCATTAAAAATAATTGAAAGACCAATTAAATAGAGAGAGATTTCTTTATTTCCAACAATTTCGATAATTATATAGTAGTTTTACATTGGATAACGCACAATGCCATGGATTAATATCCTTATGAAAATAACATTCTGGAATCATTTTAAATTCACTTAATTTAGGTTCTTGTTCAATGGGAATGTTGTGTATATAGTCCTCATTTAAGAATTTCTTTAAAATATTCACTTTTGCATTTCCTTTGACGTAAATTCGATATGGAGTTTGATAAATTTTCAATACATCTTGTAAAATGGGTTCGATATCGTTTATTTCAACAAATCCATTTTCCCAACATAGTCCGTGATATTTGTCTGACCAATCAATCAATTTTTGATCTTTAGCATTAGATATCATAGTTCTCGAGAATGGTGGTTTAAATAAATAATTTGCACAACGATGACCATCATAAATTGCCAACTCTTTGATTACATATCCAAAAGAACAATTATATCCTTGAATGTCAATAAACACATCTGATTCAATCATATTGATATCGAATGACTGACTAACTGAATAATAATATTTTTTGTTCAAGTTAAACGTTTAAACTGATGACTATATTAATAAATAATTCGTTCTATTTTATATTTTAAACTTATAGATTTGTTTTGCTTAATTAGTTTTTGCTTTATTGCAAAAACAAGTCAATTAGTCTATAA
Source organism: Pachyrhynchus sulphureomaculatus (assembly GCA_019049505.1). Classification (NCBI taxonomy): domain Eukaryota; kingdom Metazoa; phylum Arthropoda; class Insecta; order Coleoptera; family Curculionidae; genus Pachyrhynchus; species Pachyrhynchus sulphureomaculatus. The sequence goes on along the minus strand of CM032455.1, from coordinate 128,483,150 downwards.
AAAAATATAATGATACGAGATAAATCTCGAAAAACATGTTTATAATAACAAATATTTTGCATGATGCAATCTTATATTTTTGTTGTCTTACTTAATTAGTTTTGATTTATGTAAAAACAAAAACAAGTCAATTAGTCTATAAAAATATAATGATACGAGATAAATATCGAAAAAAAAACATGTTTTTAATAACAAATGGAAATTTTGCATGATACAAGTGGTAATTTTGTTGAATTTATACTGATAAACGTGTATAATTAGTATATATTTCTAAAAAAAATGCATATCGGATGATTAATATCCTGTATTTAATATATAAACACCCATCTTATACCGATTCAATTACAATTTTGTTTGTTTGTGTAATACTCACTAGTTTGAAGTAAAAAAATGCTCTTTTTCGCAGTCGAATTAATAGATGATGATATATCATTAGATATGATATATGTGTTATTAAAAGAGTTATTCAAGTGAGTATGAATAGTAAAATTCACCTTTCTAAACTTTTACTTGTTTCTTGTCTAACATATTATTATTGATTTTCAGAGATATTTTGTTTGAAATAAGAAGAGGACAGTACATGATTCATGTGTGTTTGAAGGAGGAACCGACACGAGAAAAATGGGAGGAATTTGACAAGTTACCTGTGAAATTTTTTTTTATGCTGAAATTCTTAGTTAGTCTTTAATAAAATACAAATATCTTATAAACATTGCTTTATTTTATAAACAAATTAACAAATTACTAGAGCTTAAACTTATGAATATATACTAATAGATAAATCTTAAAAAAAACTAATAATAGATAAATATAAGTTTCTAAAAAATATCATATGATTATCATATGATTAATATCCTGTATTTAATATAGCAAAAAGCAGAAGAGGAAAGTCTGATCAAAGTAGCAGTTTTTCGAGAAAAAGAACCTTTTGTTTGTTGTGTGTAAAATTCTAGTTAGTTTGAAAGCAAAAATATGATTTTAATATTTGAATCTGAAGATTTGAATGCCTTATCGACAAATATATTATTACTCCAAGAGTTATTCAAGTGAGTATGAATAGTAAAATTCCTAAATCATCTTACTAGCAATATATTTATTTTCAGAGATATTTTTGTTGGAAATAAAAAGGGAAAGGAGACGTATTCATGTGCGTTTGGAGAAGGAACCGACACAAAAAGTATGGGATGAAATTGCGAGGCTTCCTGTTAAAAAAGTTTTTTGTATGAAAAAGATGTAGTCTTTAATAAATTCCAAAATACCTTATAAATATTGTTTTATTTTATAACCAAATTATTCCTAGGTTAAACTTTATATACTAATAGATTAAAAAACTAATAATAGATAAATCTAATACAGTTTGTATTATAATAGGTAAAAAAGACTCTTAGAGGTACAACAACAAACGTAAAATTATTCAGAATCGGAAGAATCTGAATAGACTAAATTTTTAAAACATTGATTAAATTCGGCAATGTCAATATCTGTTTGCGGTTGTGCACAATATTGTCGTGCACCCAAAAATTGAGCAGCGGGAATCTTATATTTTCCCGAAGAACCAAAATTGTTTGATTTTCTGATAAGACTCCTCTTTAGAGTCGTAATATTTCTTTCGATCGATGCATTTACCAAAGGACATATAAGTAATTGAGCAATTTTTCGATACTTTTCCAATAAGATATTTTCATCCGATATAAAATAAATAATTAGAGGTCCGTTGTAGGTTGCATCTACGATGCCTGTTCGTATAGTTCCTATAGAATTTGTAGAGGATCTCGCAATAATTTGTCCATAGAATCCTATAGGAATATTTACTTTTTCAATCAGTTCAATCTTTGTAGCTTTCCCTGCGGGACAAAATGTGTCGTGTTTAATACAAAGATCGAAACCTGCATCTGATTTGTATGCTTTCCAACAAGAATTATTTCCCGGAATAATTATTTTCGAGTTGTCGTCATCGTCGTCATTAATTATTTGAATTGCTCTTTCTATACGTACATACAAGTCGGAAAAGTAATCTTTATCATACATTTGTGGATAATGAGGTAAAAAGACATATTGGTTGAAAAGGTTGTATTTGGATAATAAGGTGAAAAATTTAAATTGAGTCTTTACATATTTTACGGCTGAAATTAAATCTATCTCTTGTATTTGCATACTTTTCCAAATAATGTCCTTAAGATTGTACTTATTAGGGATAACAATTACCGATGGAAATTGTTCAAATATTTCTGTTGGAATTTCCTTTATACAGTCGATGATATTCTTTTCATCAAAATTTTCAATCGAGTCAAATATTAATGAAAAATACAATTGAGATAGTGGTGAACGTTCAAATAGTCTATAATTTTGTTGTTGTTGCATTTTATTCACAATTGTTAATGTGTGCAGGTTTTGTCTAAAAGTCTTTAATGATTCCCTACTATTTTCATGTTTAACATCATTATAGAGGTGTACGTTTTCAAATCTCTTGAGAAATTTGAGTAGTCCCATATGTGTAAGACCATCCAAAAATATATTTTTAGCAAGTGGAAATTTTTCCTTAGGAGTAGTAGTAGTAGTAGTAGGAATTGTTGTATCCATATCAATTATTAGATTAGATGAAGATGTTGTAGGCATGGTAGATTCAACGTTTAAAGAGGACATACTGCAAACAACAACAATTCAAATTAGATATGATGTATAAATATAAAACCTGTTAAACTCACCTGTTTAAGTAATTACACACACACACAAAACAAAATATATGTTGTGAGAGAGGAAAACGCAGACAATTGCTTGTATTTACCAATTCAATCTTTTTATAACATAAAAGAGAGTTCAAAACAGATAAGAAGGTTAAAATTTAGCAGATAAGGAATAAATTCAAATACATTGAATGTACAATATAATTAATATAACTCGTGTTTTATGCAATGATAAAAGTATTAGCAGTATGTAGTTAAAAATAACAAAAAACAACTTGTACGAAAAAAGGTTTTATTAAGTATAAAAAGAGAAAACTATAATGATTTAACAACAACAATTTTCAATTTGATCAATGTAGGGTTTCATTTCTTGTAAAAAGGTGGGACTGATTCCTCGTTGAAATTTTTGAATAAATTTCCAATTAACTCGTTCTCTATGTCGACGGATAAAATCTTCAGTCAAGTTTTGATGGATACTGATGGCATTCCAATCCAACATTCCGGCAAATTCCTCGATAAATCGTTCGTTTAATTGCTGATATTGGGAGATAAGTTGCCAATTGACTTTATTGATACAAGTTCGTATTAGATCTTCGTCTAAATGTTGTTTTCGTGATATGATGTTCCAATTGACAAAATCTTGAAATAAATGATAAATTTCGCAGGTAAATCGGGAAAATTGGATATTTCATTCCACCAAGCTCTTAGACAAGCCATTATTTTATAATGTATGTGTCAATAGCAAGTATACAAATAATATGATTGTATTTGATGTATGTTTTTATATATAATTAACAGGAAATGGATGCTATCTGTTTCCTTGTCTTGCAGCAGCATTTCTTTCTCTCTCGATTCCTCGTTCTTCTTTGCCAAAGGAAAGAAAGTAAGCAGGTACGTTCTTTGCTCCATCGTTCTGTTTGATTCGATCTTTGACCACACATGACAAACATTTTTGATTTCGTATTTCACTTTCACCTTTACATTGTGGACATTTTACTCGTACAATAACTGGCATTTTTGAATGAATGATATGATGTGTGTATTAATGAAATGTTTTATACAAGTTATCTCTCCCTACTATTTATAGTTGTAATTGATAGAAGCATGGAAATTAGGCTATTTTTCCTATATACAAAATTAATTAAACAATATGTACAATATTTACGTATTCTAACTCGATCTCGATAGTAACTATTTATATTTTTGTTAACTGTACATCCACATTTTAAACAATTAAATTTTACATTTTCCATATTTTTTAGAGACTTCAAGAGGTTCTCGGGAGGAGAACACGATCTCTATAAAAACAGACGCTAAATAAGTTTTTGATTCATTTATCATTCGCTCATATTGACCACACTAATGTTCTCTACCTGTCTATTGCTTGTTCTCGTTATTGTTGTTGTTCAAAGTACAAACAACTACGATGACGATGTCAATAATACTTGTAATCAAAATTACGAATATTTATTAGAGGATTATCATTCACTTTATAATACCAGTTTAAATTTGTATCAGGAATGTATTAAATCCCTGGACAATTATATGGATTTATACGATAATGAACAAGCTGTTAATGATATTTGTATGGGAAAAATTCTGGAATACGAATACCTGGCTGCGAATTTAACAATGTCGTTAAATTATACGAAACATATTGCACTGCTCAAGGAAAATATCAAATTGGAATCGGATTTGTATTTATTGAGAACCAATCTAACGGAAACATTGCAAATTTGTCAAGAAAAATACAAAGTAGCATATGTCGTAATTGCCGATTTAAAGGAGGAAATTGAAAATTTTAAAAGTAATTTGACCGATCTGACTCGTGAAATCTATCAGTTAGATAACGATGTGTCCAAATGTCAAAAGGATTTAAAACAACAGAGGAAAGAAGAAACGAAAATTTTCGTAAATCTAAAAGACTGCTTAGAACGAGAAGAAGTACTTTTGGACTCGAAAGACAAATATATTATTCGACTGTCGACGTGTAGAAGACAAAATAGAAAATTGCGAGAAGGAGAAAGTTAAAATTTAATTTGGTGCATTTGAACTACTCATTGCATAGTAATATAATTTATCATTGTATGTGCTACTCTTGACATTATCTGCATGGAATTTTTTACTTATTTATGTAGTAGTTGTTGGAGAGAAACACACAGAGTTCCATATGCAAATTATCAAAGACCTCGAACTCGAATACGGGTTTATTGTAATCAGTGTGCTCGTATAACTATGTGGTATCTTCTTGAGGAATAACAAATCAGTATCTTGGAAATACTCTTAGAAATAAACAATTGCTGCTACCATGAACTTTACTTATTTATGTAGTGGTTGTTGGAGAGAATCGAAAAGTATACCTTTTCAACCACATATAGCTCAAGTAAATTTAATCATTAGACGTAATAATTCTGTTCGACAACTTCGACCTCGACTCAGATTACGAGATTATTGTTATAAATGCGAACGAACGACTATTTGGTATCTTATCGAAGAATAATCTCAGATTTATGAAATCACATAGTATGTAATTAGTTAATACTTGCAAAATTGTATTCAGTTATAAAATAGACGATATGTTTAAGTAATAACATGTTTTTTATTAAGTTTACTAAATAGTACAAATAAATAAAACACATCTATCACATTTTATGATGATTCATTTCGTTCTCTTACAGATATGATTATTTGGCATTAAGTTAGTAAATTGATTCTTGGTTTCATTTTCCAATTTGTTCTTTTTTCTTTCCAAAGTATCTTTTGGTATATAGCCTAGACTACGTACAGTTTGCCATGAAGCCTCTTTGTAATATCGAGTACAATTGGAACAATATGTATTCTGATTATAAGATTTATGACCCAAATAGGTTATTTTACTTTGACATGAAGGACAACTTGTTGAGGAATTCATTCTTTATCGATTTCTATCTCGTTTTCTATTAAACTTTATTATTATTAAAATTATTTCATTTAAACCTTTTTGATATAACTAATCAAGACAAATTTTATTTTACTCCTACTACCCAAGTCATTTTCAGTTGAAACCAATATTAAAATGAATAACTAAATACTTTCATGTATCTTATATCTAACTATTATTCGTAAATAAAACAAAGGTAAATGTTTTACAGTTTATTAGTAACTTGAAAACAAAAACTTTTACGTTTACAAACTATAAGGTATATTTTATTATTTAATATATAGGATTTTATCCCTGGATACTTTTGGATTGCATCCAAAAATGTCTTTTCATCCTCTGCACTTTCTGCCTCTACGTGTAGATACTTTATCGGTAATATCCAGGTAATTTCTTCCAATTTGGTAGTTGGTACTTCATCCCCGTCCAAGAATACATTAATTTGATTAGTATTATTTACAATTTCAATTTTATGCACACCACGTCTGTGAAAGAAATAAAGGATATATAATAATCTATATATTAATTAAATCAGTCATTAAAATCAAAGCTAAATATATAAGTAGTAAATTATATGAAACAATACTCACACGAATAAGTTTTTTATTAATATATATAACGTTTTGATAGGTAACACTTTAATGTCTTCAGATTCAAAAATTATCAACATTTTTAAAAGCAACTATTTGTTTCACTACACAACAAATAAATTTGACTCTGAGTAAGAAATTTTAATGCTTATATAGTAAATACAGTAAAAAAATAAATCACGTCATTTGATATTTGGAAAATTTATGTGACTGGAGCAATAAATTAATGATATCTTGTTTACTTAAAAACCTTATCAGACAACATTTTTACAGACAAAACGACTCCACTAGTTTACATATTTGCTTATTTATAATAGACTAATTGACTCTCATGACGACTATGTATGATGTGATTAAATCCCCTATATAATAGGTGTATAGAAAGGTATTAAAATCAATACAAAATTCATTCGTCTAATAGTTACTTGCTCCAATACTTAATAATGTCGCTTTTTAATGAAGAAGAAGTAAATGCCAACAATGTTATTAAAAGAAATATAGAATTACTAAGACTACTGGAATTAAGGCAAATGGAAATTGCCGAAGAAGAGGAAGAACATTTACCCTTAAATTTATTAAGAGAAAAATTACTACAACAAAAAGTTCAAGTTGATGAAAATGATGATGATGACAACGATGATGAAATCCCACTTAGTAAATTAAAGGAAAAATGGTTAAAGGAGAAAATGGAAGAGGATGAACAGATGATTGAACAAACAGAGAGTGAAATGGATGTGGATGATGATGATGATGATGATGATGATGATGATGATGAATATTTAAGTTGGGAGGATATAATTAAATTAGGATACCAGATATTATAGTTTAGATGTTAGATATTTTATAAATACTTTTAAGAAGAAAATAGATATTATTATAGTTTAGATGTTAGATATTTATAAAATGCCTTTAAGAAGAAAATAGATATTTCTCTCGTATAAAACTTTTGTTTTAATAATTTAAACTTTTCTAGAGACCTAAAAATTCCCTCCATTCCCTAAAAATACAAAAATAAGATTAATATTGAAATCAATTCAGGTAAACAATTTTTGTGGAGAGGTCATATTATATATGTTTGCTTTGTAAAAGTTTTATTAGTTGTAAAGTAACTGTGACACGATGAAGTTGGCTGTTCTCGATATTCAAGGATTTAACTTTTTATTTGCTGGCGATGATGATAATCATGATGTGTATGTGGAAGAATTTCATGCTAAAGAAATTACGATATCAAATGGTTAACAGACAAGTCATTATGTATTGAAACCGAAAATACCCTTTGCTCAATTATCTCGACTCAATAAAAGAGCTGTTTGTAAGACTGAAAAGGAACTTGGTTTACGATATTCTTCCGGCTATGTAGATTACAAGCAAGTTGGAGAAATTTTAGATAGAGTACTGGACAATATTGATGTATTGTATGTAAAAGGAAAACATGTTTTTCGATTCGTTCAAGACAACATTGCTGCTTCTACTACTAATTTGCATACTAATCCCAATTTCAAGATGATTGATATAGATACTTTAAATGTATGGAACATGCCAACATTTAATCCTATAAAACCTTCCTGTTTAGATCATAATCTAATATACAATGCTAAAGTTCAATGTAGTACTACAAATTGTATGACACTATTGGCATGGCTATCAATATTCATCCCATAATATCAACATCATATGTATTTAATAAATTTTTTAAGGAATTTTTTCCAAATGTTAACTGAATAATTTGTAGAAAAATTATTGAAAGAACGAGTTTAATAAATATTTTCAATTTCAAACATGTGTGTTTTATTATTTCCTATTTAAATTATTAAAAGTATTAAGAATATAAGGACTTTATACTAGAAAAAACAAAACATTAAATATTTAAGGATATAAGGACTTTATTAAGACAAATATACATATATCTATTACTTAAAAAATAAATAAAAGGTAATAAGAATTAACAAGGAGTTTCTAATGGTTGCCTCTTTGTTCTCGTTGTCGTTGTTGGTATTCTCGTTCCCCAATCGGTCTTGGAATTATTGATTGTACATGTTTATCTATAAGATCATGTGTACCAGTCTTCCAGATATCCTGACATTTCGAATGCATTCCTTGTTGTCCCCCTGAAAATAGATCGTTATCACGAACACCACATGCTATACATCCTCCATTTTGATATAAACCGACTCCACTTAACAATTTACCAGGTGTTAATTCGACAGCATTACGATTAATCCAAAGTCCATTTCTTTTTGTTACTACATATAATTGTTGACGATCTTCACTCATTGTTTATTTGATTTTATGTTTATCAAATACTGACTATTAACCAAACATATCCATTTAAATATACCTATCCCTTCTCAATCGTTGTTTTTTTAAAACCTTATCATCAAGAATTATAGGAGAATCTCAGTATAACACATTAAATTATCAAAGATTTCATCTTATTTGCAAAATGAATTTATTCAGTCAAGATGATTTAGTATATAAAACTTGTAGAAAAATTGATGATTTTGTCAAGAAATTAGCATGTTGTTGTGAAACAAGGATTCGACTAATATCTTATCGAGAATATTTAACACCTTTTATCGATCGCAAACAAGTTACGAATAATTTAGAAACACATTACGTATCATGTGTATGGTCACATCCTGGAGTTCGAGAAGGACCCGATACATGTGAATGTTTCCATGTTAATATGGTACTAAGACGTGTCAATGAAGAATTGTCAGAGTTGTCGACTTCAAACAAATGTATCCAATGTAGTATTTATTGTAATCATAATAAGAATGATAAGTTAATTGAACAATTATCTAAACTATTTGTAAATCTATCTAGCTGTTTTAAAAAATAAATTTTAATACAATGTTAAATAAAATTGCCATCTAAATATTTATAAAACTAATATAAAATTTCTCTGATACTTTTACTGTTTTTCCAATCACCAGATTTTGTTATTATTTTTATATATTGCAGTTTGTTTTTAAGTAATAGCGCTAATTAAGTCATAGCAAATTTTCCAATCACTTTGTTATTATAAACATGTTTTCGACATTTATCTCTTATCATTTTATAAAATTAATCCATTTGTTTTTGTTATTTTTGTCTATAGCGACTAGTCGACTCCATACATCATTATTTAGATAAGTGGTAATTTTCCAATTTAAATTGCATTTATACTGATAAACGTGTATAATTAGTATATGTTTCTAAAAAATGCATATCGGATGATTTGTATTTATTATTATATAAACACATACATGTCTTATGTCGAATCAATTACAACTTATCAACATAGTGACATATAACTGATTTAATCTCTTTGGAAATTTTAAAAAATAATTCCAATTCAGATCTACACCTACATAATTCCTAATTCATCGAGTTAAAACAGAAAATTGTCAAATCATACACGATGACAAGTTCTCAATGTTCATATAATCTAGTAATAAAATGTTCACGAAGTGGTGCAACGTTAAAGTTTTGTTGGAGTGCTGAAATGGTACAACTGAAGAGCTGGTCCCTGATGTTAACTCAATTAAGTAAATCAAAGTGTAAAAATTGTCTACAACCTTTAATTATGCAAATTTCTTATAAAAACAAGCCTTGTGCATTGGTTAGACCATTACACGAAAATCTGTTCATTGGCAAGGAAGAATATGAATGGCTCAGGGACACACTACTTCATATGGGTCGCAAATGTCTTCGATATACAACTCGAATTAATGTATTAGCAGGAATGAGCGGCCCGTATTCAGCTAAACTGAAGATGGCAGCCTCCACTATACGTAAACGTTCCCACCAGGATGATTAATGCATTAAAATAATTTTTGTATTAAGATTTTAGTTAATTTTATATAGAGATTTTATTTTTTTTAAGTATTTAAGTAAGTCAATAATTTAAACCAATTTGCTTTTTAGTAGACAAATAATATTGATATTATATTTACAACCTATTTCTTAGTTTATTATTAGTCAAATCTTTGTTCTTTTGGAAACAAATTTTGATTTATACAAATATCAGAATTACTAAGTAGTGATAGTAACTTTAAAACAAACAAAACAGCACAACCTATTTCTTAGTTTATTATTAGTCAAATCTTTGTTCTTTTGGAAACAAATTTTGATTTATACAAATATCAACTAAGTAGTGATAGTAACTTAAAAAAACAAACAAAACAACCTTTACGTGTTTACATTTACCTACAACGAAATATCGTAAATTTATTGGTCTTTCAATTATTTTTAATGCTTTCGAATCTACTTTTTATCAACTAATTTTAACATTTCTTATCTGTTTTTGTTGAACTCTCTCATTTATACATACTAATAAGCATTTCATAATTTTTAGTCAAATAGTTATTAGTAAAGCATATAATATTGCAATTTGTACTTTATCCAATACATTTTACATCCTCTTATCGACAAAAATTTGATCTTTCTTATCAAATTTGTTGAACTCTCTTAACAACTGGTTTTTGTTGGTATCATTTCGTACCAGGCAACATATTATTTACATCTCAACATTTTAGTTAGTTTTATTGTATATTTTTGTACTTTTAAGTATTTAAGTAAGAATCTAAAATATTAATTTATCCAATACATTTTACATCCTCTTATCAACTAATTTTAACCTTTCTTATCCGTTTTTGTTGAACTCTCTCTCTCGCATTTATTTAATATTTCTAATCAAATATATAGTTATTAGTAAAACATAACATTGCAATTTATATTTTATCCAATACATTTTACATCCTCTTATCAACTAATTTTAACCTTTCTTATCAAATTTGTTGAACTCTCTCATTTAATTTAGGTTTTTGTATCATTTCGTACCAGGCTCTACATTTACATCTTAAGATTTTAGTTAGTTTTTATGTTTTATAGAGATTTTATATTTTAAGTATTTAAGTAAGTAGTTTTTCAAATTTTCTCCAAGGTATAGAAGAATAGTTGTAAAGATTTTTAAACAAATTAGACGAGGCTCTTTTGTTCATTGGTATTAATATATTTATTAAATCTGTGTTCTCATACTTGTATGTTTTATTCTCCTCTCGTTCCCACACAACGAGTCAAAGGCTCAGCTCATTTTTAACAAATATTTTACTAAGATTTACAATACAACGAGACCAAATTATACTTTTGTTAGGCTCAACAAAACCTTTTACAAAACTAGTAACAGATGACTCGAATGAATTATTTTATAGTTTCTTGTATCTACTTTATTTTAGTAACAATTTGTAGAATTTATTAATATATTGTCTTAAATATCTGCTCATACTTGTATTTTATTCTCCTCTCATAATACGAGTACAGACTAGGCTAGGATCATCTCTCTCTACATATATATTTTACTAAAATTTACAATACAACGAGACCAAACTAAGCTCAACAAAACTAACTCTTTGTGAAAAACAAACAACAACTTTTACTCTTATACGGTAAAAGGCTAGGCTCATTTCATATTTTACTATTATTATTATTATTACAAATCAAAAACTCATTTGAGATTCATTTAAGCTCATTTCGTACTTATTTTACGATTCTTGACAAATATTACTTATTTAACTTGCTTTCATCTCATATAACTATATTATAGCAAAATCCAACGAGTTCACAACATTTCAACGAGCTCACAATAAGCTCATTTCATACTTATTTTACTTGCTAACAAATTTCATCAATTTTAATACACTTGTATGCATTCAAAACATATCCTTATCAACTATTTTTGACCTTTCTTATCTATTTTGTAACCTATCAGACCATTTAGAACATTCTAGCTATCACGTCATTTCTATTTTTTGAATAATTCGCCAAAGTGTTTACTTGGTTTCAATTCAAGGAAATTAGCATAAGTCATACTTTTTGTTTACATTTTGCCTTATCTTCGACATTTTTACCGACTTTACGGCGCCAGTTATTTACTGTTTTCGCTCAAATTACAAGATTTTACATTGTATCATTGCTAATTTTAATACATTTACTTCTTTGCCTTTACAATTCAACCTATCAGACACAATTTCGAATAGATAACACACATTTTTTACCCTTCAACCAATCAAATTTATACTCTTATTAGCAACTTTTACACAACAACCTATCAAATACATGCCTTTTCCAATAGACAACACCCATTTTCACAGCTCACCTATCCAAATACACAGATTCTTATCTAATTTTACACATTCAACCAACCAAATACAACATTTCTTATCTAGTTACGCCTACTCTGATAAGACCACACCAATAAGCATCTAAACTAATGCAACTTCTCCTCAAATGAAAGTTTACAAAGTTTTTAATGAAGTTAAGATACCCTGTTTCCACATCTACTGGACTTGTTACGTCATTGACGATCACTTCTTGCAGACTATCTACCTCTAGAAAGACATTTTCAAACATCTAAACTTGACAAATTTTAACTCATTGACGACTACTTCTTGCACTTTCTTAACTAATAAGCTTACACATATTCACATCTAACATTAAAACATCTCTTAGACAAATTTTATTTTACCAAAAAGGCACTGATTCAACATCCACTGGACAATTTACGTCATTGACAACACTTCTTGCACAGCTTTCAACATTCCTTTTTTTATGGCATCCCAACAATTGCATTCTCTATTACGAATCCTATTTGGCTAAGTAGGATAAGTCCCCAGGTTTTGCAGTATTGAAACCAACTTATGTAGGTTCAAATCCTACTACAGACATGACTTTTTTTAACTTATTTCATTTAATACACAACATTTAACATTTATTCTAAGTCCTCAAGGTCTTTCAATGACTAAAAGGCACTGAGATACATCCACTGGACTTGTGACGTCATTGAACACTTCTTCAGATATTACAGGTAAATTACAGGTAAATTACAGGTAACACAGGTACAGGTATACAGGTAATTAGGTGACAACAGGTAAACAGGTATACAGGTATACAGGTATACAGGTAAACAGATTACAGATTTTCAGCTATTCTTGGAATTCTTGTACTGATAGAGGTCAAAGGTCAACAAAAACGTAACTAAGCACACTTATGCGGACGAAGAAACACCTGCCTGAAACAACTTCCAGAAGACATCACCCAAATGACTGAAAACTCCTGAATTCACTTCTCAGGTACTCCGCAAGGTCGGGTTAACTTTCAAGGTCAAATGTGGTCCAGAAGCACGTTTGCTATACTACTATATATATATATATATATATATATATATATATATATATATATATATATATATATATATATATAGTGGCCTTAACCCCTTGATTATCATACGGTAACAATGGTTTCAGGATCCAATCCAGGTAAGTTAAATATAGTTGGCTTACCTACATACATAGGTAGTAGTTGTTGCACGTTGTCTACAAGGGCCATATAATACAAAGGTACGTTTTGGAGTTTGGACAACGTTGACGGATATTACGACATCCTCGTCTGTATACATCCAAAAAGGGTAATCCCTATCCAGGTGGGGAGGTGATCGATTAAATATTTATATATATATATATATATATATATATATATATATATATATATATATATATATATATATATATATATATATATATATATATATATATTTAAAATTGGACAAAAATAATAGTAATTTGTATAAAGGTAAAATATTATTTCTTTTTAAAGTTGATAGTATTTCTTGTCTTTATTTTTTATTATTATTGTGTATTTTTATCCTATAATATTTAAAGGTATTAAGGTAATAACAGATTTTAGTTTACTTGCTTCAATAACCACTAGTTTAGAGGTAACTATTTTGTTAGAAGTAATAGTAAAATCTGTTTACAACGTCTTTCGACATCTTCCGATACTCCATTGTTCTTGGTTAATCCACAGAATATCCTCCAGTTATCTTTCTTGCAACTCCTTTCACCACCTTCGTCCAGTACTTCTTTTTCTTCCTTCTCCTATGCGAATTTCAGCTCAATATCTGTATCGAGAGCCGGTCATTGCTCCGTCGGTTACTTTTGATCTTGTCAACGACAATGTGATTAAGTTCCATAATTTCCCGAAACCTTTCGTTACATACTGTTTCCCATTTCGATTTACCTGCTATATATATATATAATATATATATATATATATATATATATATATATATATATATATATATATATATATGTATATATATATATATATATATATATATATATATATATATATATATATATATATATATATATATATATAATTTCAAACAATATAAACTAGAATACATACAAATATAGGTACTTTTAATTTATAGGTCACTACCGTCATATTTTATATTCAAAGAATGGCACGTATCTACATAATTTATAACACGTGGCGTATAGAGAATTTTACATACGCTCAGATCAAATGGAAAGTAACGCTACACGTACATCGATCACACTTTGGTGGAAATTTTAGTGACGTACGTGATACAGCCTAAATGGATTGACGATGAAAGTAGTAAATAATCCTAATTCTTTCTATCGGAGCCCTAGATGCTACGAATACCAAGTAAAGGTTAAGGAAAACAGATTTACTTTAAGAGAAATATAAAGTAGATATCGTCAATAATAACTGATGTGTGTAAATAAACTGGCTATGTCCAGAATAGGCCTATAAGTGACAGGTCTTACTTTAATGGCTAGGGGAAAATTTTATTGCAACCTTGAAACCACTTTAATGTCAAGATATGTTTTCTTCTGATTTGTAAGCTTAAATAATACGGTTTTGGTAATTTAGTCTACGTCAACATTATCTTTCCAATAGACAAATAGTTTAGTATGTATTTTTAAAAATTATTTAAGTATTTATTCATTTACAGTTATATTTTCATTGATCATTTTTCTGGAAAAAGTGCCTCGATCTTCAACTACTTAGACTAGTTCTCCAATTTTTTAAATGCTGTTCTAGTCTCTGGACTCCAGTTCTTCAAATCCTGGAATGAAGTCACATATTTCCCTAACAAGATTACCTTAAAAATGCTAGAATTCATATTTTTCTGTTGTCGAACAATCCTGGAATGGAATTTTGTTTGTAGGAGAAAATATTCTCTTGTTATAGTATATCGAATCGCACTCAGATTAATCTACTTCTAGAGCTGCCTAGATAAGCTTCTTTTTAATGGTTTGTCATGTCATACTTTTTTAAAAACCCTTTCATCCTTCTAACAGCAGATAAAAACATCTTGACATTCTTGCAGAAATACTTTAGTACTGAAAAAATGAACCACTTGTTCCAAAGAAATTTCTGAATTTAATCTGAAAATCTTGCTGTTTGGATTCACACTTCCAACGAATCCTAGTATGAATGAGTCGTAAAAGTATCTACACTAAATGGCTCATTAAGTGTAATTAAGTGTAAGTCGTGACATATCTTCGGGTTTTATTCCTCTTTAATAACATACTATTTGATAATATTTGATATATATTCTTTGTAAGAATTTTTTGGAAAATAAAGTATTTAACTAAGTAATGTGAAATTGCGCATCCATTTTAAATAAACTTAGAACTACGTGTTTTCATGTTTTACATAAGGTAAATAAATGGAAGAAAATAATTCGTTAAATATTTATGGAACAAATAGTACCTAACAGATCTCCATAATGCTTATTTTTATACTTCGGAAACATTTACTCTTTAATACATCTTAAATAAACCCTCGTAATAACTATAAATAATAAAAAAGCTATAAAATTCTGTTTAAGACGAAAAATATACCAAGGAAAAGACATACGAGCTCCATATTCTTACTGAGTTATTTTGAGTATATCGCGGCAGTAAAAGGTACATTAATAAGGGCAATAAAAGCAAATTGATTTTTCCGTTGGCGCAAGATGAATCGTGTATCTCATTTCAAATGAAAATTTTCAACTCGCGGAATCATGCGAATTTTCTTTTTATAGCAGTCAGCCGAGAAAATTTTTAGAGGAAAAGAATAAATATAAATGAATTGTGGTAAGAATTGTTTTAAGTTGTACTATTCGGAACTTTTCTTAAATTTTAGAAAAGTGGTAATTTTTATAACATTTCTAAATGATTGTCATGTAACATAAAATTGTGTACTATATAATAAATTAGTCATATTATGTAAAAAAGGTTAAAAATAATTTCTTTTAGTAAAATAAACCTGTCCCTCTAATTGTACAGTATGGAACCTTTATACGCTTTCGAAGGATAGGAATTTTCACAGAATTTCTAAAAAGTGTATCATAGAATATGAAGATATGTAACGATGGCCTGTAAACGTGATATGTTAAAAGTATCCGTTAAGAACAAAAGTGTTGAACTAGTGTGAGTTCCAGGATATTTGGGGACAACAGATAATGGAAAGCGGATGAATTAGAAAGAATCGGAGCTACAAAATCATAGAGCGGTCCGCAACCAGCATTTTGTGTACCAAAACACGTAAAAACGAAAATCCCCAGTTGGTAATATCAGTAACTTCTAAATCGTTAGCTCAGAACATTTTACAAAAGACATCTGAGGGACGCAATTGGCGGCATATATAATATACTAAAATATGACGTCCTACGTTGAGTCCAGACCAAACTAGTGGTCGGACTGATCAGTGGCTACTGTCTCCTGATAAAAACACATGCAGAAAATGGGCATCAACTATGTTGTGAA
This sequence comes from Pachyrhynchus sulphureomaculatus, assembly GCA_019049505.1. Classification (NCBI taxonomy): domain Eukaryota; kingdom Metazoa; phylum Arthropoda; class Insecta; order Coleoptera; family Curculionidae; genus Pachyrhynchus; species Pachyrhynchus sulphureomaculatus. Next base: position 128,466,352 of record CM032455.1, on the reverse strand, counting down.
GAGGATGAAACTCTCAACAGACATAAACTGTTTAAAGATTTACATCGTGACGATAGATTCTCACATGAAGGACTTTGAAGGAAGCTAACATACCTTCTTAATGGGACGACGCCAAAGAGCTACACTGCATAAACAGGCAGAATTGCCTACCTCACCAACAAACCACCAGTCAACCAATCAACTATATAACAAATATGATGTAGTACCAGGTATTCGGTTCTATATCCCGAAGATTTTGACACGCAATAAAGTACTAAAATTTGAAAAATAAATCCTATTAACCTTGAGAAGTTTTAGTCAGCCTAAAATTTACTTACTTGGGATATCACGGTGCATCCCACTAATTATTTTACAGATTCTGATGAAATGTTTCTTAAACGATTGCTTATTACTAATTTTTCCCACACAAAACACTATTGTCAGTTAAAAATATGTTGCTATCAAAACGTTTTTAGGTCAAAATAACCCATTAATTCTGTTTTTATGTTATCTAAAATAATTCCCAATTATGTAATATGTATAAACAAATGTGACTCGGTTTGCCGAATAATACTTTTTTATCTTAAATTTATGGCAGTTATTGTAAAAGCAATATAAAACAAAAAGTTACTGTTACCACATAATCTATTACTTTCATATTTCACCTGCTGTAATTTTGTTTCTGTTTGCAAGTCTAAGGTTAAATTTTTTCTAGAAGATTATGTTGTTTATTAAACAAATGTCAAGTTACAATGTGTAAATGATCAAGTAATTATACATTGTACTTCTGTTCGTTATAATGGTGTACTGTTAATTAACAATATTCATTTTTCGTGTATGATAAATTTCATCAAAATCCGAGTAATTTAACTGAGATTTTTCCGAACTAACGGTAGAATATTCACCATGATTAACTTTTTTCTTTATTATCTGAATATTCTACACATTACAAAATTATTGAGTTGCGAAACTGGACATCCTTTATCATATTACGTGCAAAACTTATATTATATATATATATATATATATATATATATATATATATATATATATATATATATATATATATATGGGGATGTCCGCCTTTTGATAGCTGGCTTGCCGATGTTTGACATCTGATGTCAGTTGGGTTTAGTAAGATTTGTCATTCAATCATGAATCTTTTCAAGTTAAAAGAACGCTTGGAAATTGTCCAAAATTACTCGATTACTCCAAAATTACTCCGAAATAACTCTATGCAGCAGGAATATTTCTTCATAGAATTTGACGAAATGGACGCAGTCGACTTTTATTTCCAATAAGATGGCGCACCGTATTTCCGGCCCAAACATGGCTTAATTGCGCGCCAAGTTCGGTAAGTCATTAATTTCACGAAATGGCCCTACCGCTTGGGCGCCGACGACATCATGCGATTTAACGCCTTTGGACTATTTCCTTTGGGGCCACGTTAAATTACAAGTTTATAGCAATAAACCAGCAACTCTTGATGCACTTGAAGCCAAGATTCGTAGTGCCTTAGCCGGCGTAAGGCCGGAAGTGCTGGTCCGAGTCATTAAATTGGTATAAGCGGATTCGTGTCTGTAAATAGAGCCGCGGCGGCCATTTGAGCGATATCTTGTTTAAATTTTAAATGGCGTAAAACTTCCAGTTAAATAAAAGTTTCAGAATGAATTTTGCATAAAAACGCTTTATTTTATTCAATTTTAAAGTTAGGATGCTCTTAATCGAAAACCCTATATATACATATTTATATATATATATATATATATATATATATATATATATATATATATATATATATATATATATACAGTACGTGCGACCATCTGTTAACGGCAACAACCCTAGGAGAATGTAGATTACGAAAAGGGGTTTGACATCATAGAACACTGGACTACAATAACAGGACTAAACCATGTACGTGTGGATTCTCGTTATATAAACTTAATAAAAAAAAACCCACATATGTATGGGCAAACAACAATTGTGAAAGTACACAGAAGCACAATCAAGTTTCCAGTTAACAGAGGAATAAGGTAATGAGACAAAATATCACCAGAGCTATTCACAATAGTCCTGGAGGGAATATTTAAAAAACTGAACTGGTGGGACAAAAGTGAACGTCTATATTTGCAGAGAAGATAGAACTAGAAACCAAATCAAGAGTAGTGGGTCTAAAAATGAACTTAAGTAGAAGAAAAACAATGTGCCCAGGAAACCCATATATAATATTTAGAGAAACACCAATAAAGAACGTTAGTACATATACGTAAGTTGGACACATAATAACACTGGGTAAGGAAAACAAAGAAATAGAAATAGAACGCAGAAGGCGACTGGCGTTAGCAGGTTTTAGAAAATTATCACATATATTAAAAAACAAGAAAATTCCTCTACACTTACAGGCTACAGTGTTCCATCAATGTATCATTCCCATTATGACATACGAAACACAGACATGGACTCTCACGAGATAAATAATAACAAAATTACGCATCACACGAAGAGCAATGGAAGGATCGATGTTGGAAATTACATTAAGAGATAGGAAGCGAAATGAGTGGATATAACAAAGAACGAAAACTAATGAAGTAATAGTAAACGGTGACACAGCTAAAATGAAACTACGCAGAACACGTTGCCAGATCTAAAGATAAGTGGAATGCCAAAATGATACAGTGAAGACCATGGTCGGGCAGAAGATAAAGGAAGACCACAAACAAAATGGTCATGGACTATCATGGCTAAGGATAGCTCAAAATTGAGACTGATGGAGACAATTAAGGGAGGCCTATACCCAACAATGGGTCCAAGAAGGCGATATATATATATGCTTTTGTTAACTGGAAAAACTTGACTGTGCATCTGTGTACCTTTACAATTGTTGTTTGCTCATATTTATATAATGAGAATTCCTATATATATATACATATATATATATATATATATATATATATATATATATATACATATATATATATATATATATATATATATATATATATATATATATATATATATATATATATATATTAGCTTCGAGCGGCAGCAGCAGCAAGATCACAGTATCAAGTAGCAGCAGCAAAAACACAGTATCGAGCAGCAGCAGCAGCGGGAATACTTGAAAATGCCAAATGAGATTTTGTCTTGCAAATTCATTGTTAGACGAACGGATTGAAATGTATATATATATATATATATATATATATATATATATATATATATATATATATATATATATATTTATTTATTTTCAATTCTTGGGCTTTGGGTTCGTTTTATGAATATTTGATATTTAAAATTAAACTTAAATCGACGTTTCGCCGTTTGGTTTAGGGCATTTTCATTTTTTTTCTTTATTTCTTGAATCTCACATATTTTATTTATTACTACTTACTACTTAGTAATAAATGAAATATGTGAGATTCAAGAAATAAAGTAAAAAAATGAAGATGCCCTAAACCAAAGGGCGAAACGTCAATTTAAATTTAATTTTAAATACCAAATATTCATAAAACGAACCCAAAGCCCAAGAATTAAAAAAAATATTAATTGATGGTTCAAGAAAATTTTTAAGTATATATATATATATATATATATATATATATATATATATATATACAGTGTGTCCCAATAAGTTCTATACAAATGGAAAAAAAGTTTATGTTACATATTACAAAAAAAATTATTCTTGATAAAAAGTTCTGCATTACATGGAAATCCAAATTAAGCATCAAAAGTTTAAAGTATTTGATGGTGTACAGGGAAAATAAAAAATAATGATTTATAATGAAGAGTAAAGTGTGTTTAAATTTAAATACAGAGCTGAAATGAAAATGTAAATAGGAACTAAAAAATTATGATCACGTTTAGATTTGTGGCCTTCCTAGTTAGAAATTCAGAAAAACTCCAGTATACACGTCAGTACTTGTCGGATTATTTATTAAATGAAGGAAAAGAAAATTAATTAAAAACTAGTGCACTGATTTTGATTGTATCATATGTAAACGTGAGCATAATTTTTTAGTTCCTGTTAACATTTCCAATTAATATTTTGCTTATTATTTAAATTTAAACACACTTTACTCTTCATTATAAATCATTATTTTTTATTTTCCCTGTATACCATCAAATATTTTCAACTTTTCATGCTTGATTATGGATTTCCATGTGAAGTAGAACTTTTTATCAAGAATAAACTTTTTTGTAATATGTAAGATAAACTTTTTTTCCATTTGTAAAAAACTTTTGGGACACGCTGTATATACATATATATATATATATATATATATATATATATATATATATATATATATATATATATATATATATATTGCGTATGTTTCACATATCAAACAAACTTAAAAATATAAACCAAAATTCTCATCTTCTAGGTGTATTATAAAATATGAAATTGAGAAATGTTGAAAAAATATTAAAGGGAAGACATGGAGTTGTTTTTTGTGTCAGTCAGATACATTATGGAAAAAAAAAACAAATGAATTGTTTAAAGGATTATCGCAAATTATGCTAAATACAATTTTCGATCATATTAGAAGAAAAGTATGTTGTACAATATTTTTGTTGGTATAATATATACATTCATTTAACACCGATCCTTGAGTTTAATTTTCAAACAGTGGTATTATTTTTCGTATCATTAGAATGCTGATTTTCTACTCTTTCCAATAATATGAAAAAAATTTCGATTTTCAAAAAGTTTTACTGATTTACACGATTTTACCGAATAGAACCGTTTTTGCTCATTCAGCAACGTACTCACTGAACGCTATTCATCCCTATAAAAACAACTGCATGCAACTGCATTTTCCTACCATTCCTTCATCAGAACTTGAACCGTTAACATCTTTGCTATACCTGCTCACTAATTATTGCCCAATTGCAAGAAGGGCATAAGCCAAAGTGTAGTTGCTGCGCAACTGCACCTGAGCCAGTCAGCTGTCTCCAGAGTCTACAGATGTTACCAACAGACTGGGGCCTTTAGACGGAGACCAGGATCAGGAAGAAGAAGGTGTACCTCTGGACGAGACTACCGCTTCATTGTCAACACAACTCTAAGAAATCGTCATTTGACCAGCGTTGAGGTCCCGCAGGAACTCCGACAAGTTCATGGTCAGGCTGTTAGTTATTGGACAATAGAAGAAGACTTAAAGAAGCTAACCTAACTCCGAAGAGACCGTTAACGGACCCAAATTGACAGCAGCCCATTGACAAGCGCGACTCAGATTTGCCCGAGAACATGTCGACTGGCCTGCTCGAAGTCCTGACCTCAATCCAAACGACCACATGTAGAATGGGTTCAAGGGAATGGTTCGAGCCAGAAATCCAGCCCCTGCTGAGGGACTTAAAGGTTGCAATGGCGGAAGAGTGGGGAAGAACCCCATAGACAGTGGTGAAAAAGCTTACCCGCTCCACGAAAAACCGACTGGAAGCAGTAATAAGGGCTAAAGGGGTAATACAAAATTTTGATTTTGGTTTTTATCAATAAATTTAATTGTTAAACTTAAAATTTGTTTAATTACTCCTTTCTCTTACCCCTATTTTCAATCCTTGTTCTCCTTGTTTCCCCTTTCAATCATTCTAATCAGTAAAAAGCATGAGGTATACTATGGAATTAGAAACAGAATATAATGGGCTTTTAAATGATACTAAAAGCACATGTGAACACTAAATTCTAGGATTCGTGTTAAATGAAACCAAATTTTTTTTAGGAGGATAGCATAGGTGCTGTAGAAAAATTCCTAAAGCACTACAGGGGGGCGCGGATGCGGAAAAAGTGATTCGCGTTGTTCTTGAGCTGCTGTAAATTGTGCTCGGTGGGAAACCGAGGTTCTCCATATAAAAGACTGCTTAAAATGGATTGTACGCAATGCGATATTCATTTGGGATTTCATTTGGAATTGAAATATTAGCCCTACGTGTATTCCTAGCATGCATCTCTTTGGGAGGAATTAAGTGGGCTACATCCATGAAAATACTTGTAGAAGAGACCGAAGTTGCCAACCGTTCTTCGATGTTCCAGGAATTCAAGGTTGCAGGTCAATTCTGGGTCTCGATACAGGCGAACAACTCTCTTTTGAATAGAATCCAACAAATGCTGTGTATGTTTGAGAGCAGCTCCTCGAACATGAAGTATTCCATAGTTGGACGTATTTAAGCCTTGTACAGGATTAATAGTTGTTGTGGAGTGTACAGTTTTCTAGTTCAAATATTCCCAGCTTTTGAGAAGCTCTCTTTGCTATGCATGCCACATGTTAAAGCCAAGCATATTTGCTACCAAATTAACTTTTTTCCATAAATGTATGATTAAAACTGATTTAAAATTTTCTTCGGGCAAGATAATTCAGTTGTAACATTCTAAATGAAACTTGTTAAGTATATAAATAGTAATTTTTGTCTATTTCAGTTCAAATTTAGTGCTACGGAGACATGTACAGGGCCTCGTAGATATCCTATAATTTAATATGTTAATAAACTCTTTTCAGAAGGAAAGATGACAGTTTATGATTTCTCATAAATATACACTGTTTCATTTTATATATCGAGCTAATTAAAAAAAAATCGTATCCTGATATTGTTTAAAACTTAAAACATCTAAAATTATGTATGTCAGAGATGGAAAAATTTTATAAGTGAATCATGTTCGAATGCATAAAATCATGTACAGGTGGATTAAAATGTAAACATGCACAAGGGAAGCCATCGGCTTTTACTAGTGGAAAATAAAATAATGATATAAAGGTACTTTAGAGCATCCAAATTACGTTTATAAGACTATAATACATTTATAAATATAAATTGCTTCTCATGTTGCCTCTGGTTATAAGATCTATTGCCTACCTTATTTGGCATGAAAATTGTGTACCTTGGAAGTCGGATGCATCTCCTAATTTTACGATACACTACTCCGGCATATTTAAATGTGTTTATAATAAACTGAAACAAATATTATCTTAATATATTATTTAAATGCTATTTAATAACTTCAAAAGATTTGTAGTAGCTTATTAAGTGATTTTTATGGGTTTCCATGGTATGGTATCCATAAAATTGCACGTCAACGACGAACATACCAGATAATAAAATCCGAAGCGAATATAAATTTTATTATTTGTATTGTTATTTATTCTTTTTTCCTGCGTAGCTAAGAGAAATATTATTTGATATTTGAAAATTTCTGCTCCGGATATTACTGTCGACTTCCAGGGAAAAGCACCAGCAGCTTTCCATAGTGTAGTCAAGAATGCCCGATATTGTCTTCAGACGGTGATATCCAAAAAAAGTAAAAAGATTTTACCAAACAACTAGGGACTAGTCACCTTGCTATCAGTAATATCGAGAGTCATGGAAAAGGCTTTCAATCAGCATCTTCTAAAATATCTTGAAGGACTGAATATTATTGGCGACCATCAATATTGTCTTCGTAAGCAAAGATTAACAGAAATTTTTCTGACTTATGTAATATGTTTGGAACAACGCAATTGAAAACTTTGGAGAATCACGACCTGTTGCACTTCATATATCTAAGATATTCGACCTTGTTTGGCACAATGGATTATTGGCTTAGCTACGCCCTTGTGGCATGTCTGAAAAATTTTGTTAATGGCTCTCATGGTTCTTCAGAAAGCGTTCTTTACGAGGGACAGTCAATGGATTTCTGTCTCCTACTCTCTTTCTCATTTACATTAACGATCCGCTGGAGAGGCCCAGGAATCCAAACTACAGCTTTGTAGATGACAGCACACTTATTTCTTCATTCACTTCGAACGCGCGAACATCGGCTACTCAAGCGTAACGTCTCTTTTGCCCCTTATGTATATCTTAATTTCTGAGAATGGATCGAGTGGATATTAAGACTGAGAGATCAAAAATTATATATATAAGCTAGCATGTTTTGTTTGGAGACATTATAGAGAAGAGATAATTTTTCTATGTCTTTTGAAAACAGTTTCTATAGTTGTTTAAAGCTTGATTGTAATGTTTATTTTTTTGGGCACCATTCATTTTAGAATAAAAGGAATCTAATTTCAGCTGAAAAAATACTGAAGAGTTATTTACTTAAAATAAGATTAAATATATTACAACCTGTGCGTCCTGAAAGAAAGAGCGGGTAGTTCAGTAAAAGGCTGCATCAACACAGGGAAAAGTATATTGACAAAATAAGAATCCTTGCAGATATTACACTCTTAAAATTACATTAACTAAATAAAAACCCATTAGGCTATGAGAGTGTACACATTTAAACTAGAATTCTATGAATTACTGATCTTAAGTGTAAAAAAAATAAAAAACTTTAAAAAAACAAGATCAAAAAGTTTGTAAAATTAACTCCGCGGATTACACATGTTGAGTAGTCGTTGGAAACACACTTGTAGACAGAAGTGAGATATTTAAACTGGTGTACTACTGACTTACTGATTAGTTTCTCCTCGTGGGTTTTCCATAAGCTCCTTGACTTCTCCTGGTGAGATAATAATGTCTCAGTCACTGCTCTCCTATTCTTTTTTGGGTAGCTAATCACTTTTTGACCTGAAATGCCTGATGATGAGCAGGATATTCTAAGAACGGAAGAAGGCCTTAAACTTGAGAGCTAGAAACGACACCCACTTGGTGATAAAAAACCGTTACTCACTACTGCATCAAGGAGAAAAATAAAAAGCTACTACGGCGTGCTGAAGGAAAAAGCCTTTACGGCATGACCGAGGAAAAAGCCCTTAAAAATTCCATATGGAAGTTTATATATCTTTTGCCCCCTTCTTCAAAGTGACGTCTTTAAAATGGCTCACTTTCGGGACGCAAAACCAATGCAAACTAACTAAGTTAGGTCAGCAACACGTTATACACGATTGAGTTACACTGTTCAAAAATTTAAATCACTGTTTTAAGTTACACTGCTCAAAAATTGAAATCACTAATCAATATAAAAATGTAATAAAAAAATAAATTATAGAAAGAAAAACGGTGTCGTTATATTACAATATCCTCTTATGGCATGTTTGAAAAGTCCTATTTATGGCTCTCATGGTTCTTCAGAAAGCATTCAATATTAGTGATAGTCGACGAATTTCTGTCTCGTAGTATCTTTCTCAGTTACATTAACTATATGCTGGAAAGGACCAGAAATCCAATCTACAGCTTTGTAGATGACAGCACACTTATTTTTTCATTTACGTCTAAAGTTTGAACATTGGCTACTCATGCAAATATTCTCAGATAGCAGGAAGTTCATCTGAACAAAGACTTAGAAGAAATTCTGTCTTGTGGTGACAGTAACCAAGTAGAATTTAATGCTACAAAAACCAAGGAGGCAGTTTTTTTTTTTAACAGTCCACGTTGTTGAATCCGACATAGTTATTTCAGGATAGTCTATTCCTCTGCAATTGTCACTCAATTTGCTGGGAGTTTAATTTGGAAGCAAATATGTCATGGCATTAACATGTTGCAAGTATAGAAAAGAGAACACTCGAATGCTCTGCTCCCAAACGTACACAGCATTTGTTGTATTTTATTCATAAGAGAGTTGCTTGCCTGCTTGGAGATCCGGAACTGACCAGCAACCTTGATTCCTTAGAACATCAACTTGAATCTATTATACAAGTATTTTCATGGAACGTGTTTAATGGGTGTAGCCCGCTTAATTCCTTTCAAAGCGGTGCATGCTAGAAATACACGTTGCGCTAATATGTCACATCCAAGTTTAGCTTGTCACTCCTTTTAAAATCCTTTTCAAGTAGTCTTTTATATGGACAGCTTTAGCCTTTTGGAATGATTTGTCTAGGACTGTGTTTCCCACCGAATGCAATTTACAGCGATTCAAGACCAACGTGGATCGCTTTTTCTGCACACGTGTCGCTGTAGAGCTTTAAGGATTTCCCTACGGCATGTGTGCTTTATCTATAAAAAAAAATTGAATTTGTAAAAAAAATTTGCCTAATTTTCTGTATTTCTTTGCATTTCAGGATTTCTAGCTGACGAGAAACATATTTTTAAATTTCCGTTAATCTATCGGTCTACCTGTTGAACTGACGCTATAATTCCCTAAAAAAGAAAAAAATATCAATTTCAAATTTAGAGTATATATGGCACTTAAGTGGGATAGAAACTTCTAGTTTTTGAACAAATCAGCTTCATGTGGAAGTCAAAAAACTCTATAGGATTACAATAGCAATATTTATTAGCTAGCGGTTTTCTATCGACCTGGTATAAACAACTTATTTGCTCTTTCATATCGATCTACTCGGAGCACTTCATTACGAATTTAATCCTGCGAGTCTTTGTGGTTAATCATACCATTGTTCTAACCATCTTTCTATCTTTCCTTTTTCGCTCCAGAATCTCCAACTTGTAATTTTATCGCTCCATTGCTTAGTGTCTTATTTAATATGTTTTTCTCTTAGCTCTCTGGTGTACCCGCCGTTTGTTTATCACATTTGTGTTTAATACCCAAGTTGCATCACATTCATAAATTAGTACGAGGAGGAAGTTTTCGTTGTATATTTTGTTTTTGTGCTTAGTTGGCAGTTTCATGTTTATAATGTTATGAAATAGTGTTTTTTTTTTTTAAATTTAGTACAAGTTTAGATATGTCGTAAATAAAATAGTATGACAGGAACTGTCAAGATATAGAAAACTGTTCTCCTCCCCTCTTCTATGTGATTTGCTTTATAAGTATAATATCAGGGATATACATTCCTTATTTTCCTTTCAGATTAAAGCTATTATGACCCAGAATTAGAAAAAGTATTTTATCGTATAGTACTTCTCGTTTTTTAGCGTTTTTTGTTAGTATACATCCATTTTTCTCTTAAAGTGAGAATATGAAATACAAGTTCAAAAATTATTAATTTTTTTTTCCGTTTTTTACCTTTAAAGATACTGCGTAAAGAAGTTACCGTAATTTCTAACTTTATTTTTCATATACACTAGACGTGACTTAGATATTCAAAGAAATGTCAGCAGTAAGCACTCGATTTACATCGAGATTGTTTCCATTTGCTGAAAGTACATGTAAAATTTTTAGGTCGAGTTCGACGCAAGAACAAATTTAAAGTTACATGTGATATAAAGTTTTACAATACCTTGGTGAAATAGGATGATTATATGATATGTATTACGAAAAAATGCATTACAAAATTCAGAAAACCTATTTTTCGTTTCCCTTGTGCATATGTCCACCACTGAGTTATACATAAGGAGTCTAGTTTAGTTGTTATTCACCTATTTCTTTTCAATATTAACTGATCTTAAATAAAATATAGTTTAAAAGTTTTGCTCTAAACTAATAAGTGAGTTATCAATTCCAAAAATATATTTTCAAGTATACTTACAATGTTATTTTAACGAAAAAAATACTTTATTTAGGGATCAACCACCATGTAACATGTTCTATATATAGCTTTTATACGCATATAAAATTCCATCATATATTCATGATTTACATTATGAATTTTAACTGAATCCGTGCCGAGCTTTGTGGACTTACAAAAGAATCATTTCGGTTTAATCTTAAAAATAAACATTATTTAAAAAAAGGAAACGCTCCTAAAACTGAATTTAATAGAAAAAGTGATGAACTCATAATTGCTTGCCCTAATGGACTTCAAAATTACTCTAGATTTACTTTGTAAAGTTAAATTAATGCCAAATAGATTGGAGGTTATTGACTTAAAATAAACTTTAATATTTTTTTTTAATTTCCTTTACTATGAAACATAAGTAACTCTTCTAGATTTTTGTAATTCTTAATATTCTAGGGTCCATACATCACGAAAAACATAATTTCCAGTTTCCGTCGGGGTCTCTCTCTGTTAACACTATAACCACAGTAAACCCAATACAGTATGGTACTCATGGGTACTCATGGGTAACTGTATTGAATCTCAATTTTCAAGAGGTCACGTGGCAATCCGCCATGTTAAAAAGGAGATTTTAAATAGAAATAATGTTACAGTGCAAAGTTTTGTCATCCGAAATCACAAATATAATACAAATGTTTGAAGATTTTTGATATAATAAAATGTCAAGTTAATGCAGCATGAGTAATATAAAAAAAAAACAAAAAGAATGGAGTGCTTTGTTAGAAAAGAGATGAATACAAGTGAAACACTTGACAAGAAGGTATTTTCAGAAAAAATGTTGCTGACAAAAGTTTTAGCATTTTCTCCAAGAAATTGAATAGGGGCCCAACGCTTTATTGGGACTCTATAAGGCCTAAAAGTGAAAACTGAAACTGAAACCCAAATTTTTAAATACATATTTAAATTCAGCCAGAAATTTTATGTCCGAATACAAATTGAATGTTTCTGGGCCTGATTGCGCCTCACTGTAATTCAATAAAATCCGACTCTTATAAGGATCTTTACCTGTGTTATTAGCCTTTGACACAAGGAGTATTCCTTTCTCACAGGTAGAATTATATTCAAGCTAAGCCCGATGAATTTGAAAAAAAAAAAATTTTATAACCGCTATAATAAATTTCTCACTCCCGGGGTATTTTTTGAATTATTTCCACAATTATTAACGGCAGAACAATAATCTCCTTTCCCCATGATTATATGAATTGTTTGTTAACCTTTTCGATTCTTTTCACTTACTAACATTTTTAATTCTCTTTTTATACAAACTCTTTTTTCATTTCGTCTTTAAATTCATATAAACTGCAGTCACATTTAGGAACGATCGCCAATACATTTCAAAAGATACATTCCGAAATCAGATGTAAACATTGAGCGGCCATTTTGAAAGGGGAACCCGTCGACGCACGCGCCGTCAAAATTTCGTCAACAACTTGGAGTATTGGGGTTACTGTGCTATAATGCTCGAAGAAAATAAGTTATTTGTTTCAAACTTTATACACATATAATACTGAAGTAGATAAGATAAATATAGTTTTTTAGCGGTATCGCTTCAGAACGCAGGGATAAATTAGTATTGTGTTATTTCAATAGTATCATGAGAATTTATTTTTGTTTTTGGTTTCGCTAATGAACATAATTTAAATATAGTTATTTATAATCAGGTATTTAAAGGGATTGCCACTCACCTCATTCCACCTCAATAGAAATAAAATGGGAATAGCGGTGAGGAAGCCATGTTAACCGTCAACGTTGTGTTGATGATGATGACAAATGATATTTGTAATTCACGACACTTTTTACATAACTCGAGCGCTATTGTATTTCAGCAACAACTATTTCCCGTAACATGTGACTATGATACCATCATCATCATCAAACTATTTGTATTTACTGCTCGACATAAACATCCTCTAAATGCTTCCAAATTCTTCAATCCTAGGCAGTAGCATTCCAATTTCAAGCAATTTGTTTAAAATAATTCGTCCATCGTGTCAGTGGACTTCCTCTGTTCCTTTTGTCGGCTCTTGGTCTCCATTTTAGTACCTTTTTTGTCCATCTTTCAACTTTGAGACATGCCCAACTTTTCGCCATTTTAATCTGGTAATGATGTGGTCTACTTCAGTTTTTCCACGAAAATCCTCGCTTCTTACCTTATCTTTTAATGTTAGTCCGAGCATTGACCTTCTTTGAACTACTTGTACACGGCTGGTTTGAAAAGTCCGTGCAAAAATAAAAACTACTTATGTGTTTGGGGTAAACCTTTTTTATTTTTCGACATAGTCTCCTTTTAGGCTTATACACTTCGTCCAACGATGTTCTAGTTTGTTGATCCCTACCGAATAATAGGATTTGTCCAAGTCTGCAAAATATCCATTAGTGTCTGCAATCACCTCCTCGTTTGAATAAAATCTTTGTCCCACCAGCCATTTCTTCAAATTGGGGAACAAATAGTAGTCCGAGGGAGCCAAGTCTGGAGAATAGGGGGGATGTGAAACGAGTTGGAATCCTATTTCCATTAATTTTGCCACCACAACTGCTGAGGTGTGTGCTGGTGCGTTGTCGTGATGGAAAAGGACTTTCTTGTGGGCCAATCGCGGGCGTTTTTCTTGCAGCACGGTTTTCAAACGGTCCAATAACGATGAATAATATTCACCTGTAATAGTTTTCCAGATAGTCGATGAGGATTATCCCTTACGAATCCCAAAAGACAGTCGCCATAACCTTTCCGGCCGAAGGAACGGTCTTCGCCTTTTTTGGTACAGATTCCCCCTTGGTAACCCATTGTTTAGATTGTTGTTTGGTCTCAGGAGTATAGTAATGTATCCATGTTTTATCCACAGTGACGAAACGACGCTTAAAGTCCTCCGGATTCTTCTGGAACAGCTGCAAACCATCCTTGCAACAATTCACACGATTCCGTTTTTGGTCAAGCGTGAGCAATCGCGGCACCCATCTTGCGGATAGCTTTCTCATGTCCAAATGTTTATGCAAAATATTATGTACCCATTCAGTCGAGATGCCCACAGCACTAGCAATCGCACGCACCTTAACTCTTCTGTCATCCATCACCATATCATGGATTTGATCAATGATTTCTGGAGTCGTAACCTCCACAGGCCGTCCAGAACGTTCAGCGTCACTTGTGCCCATATGGCCAGTCCGAAAATTTTGAAACCACTTATAAACTGTTCTAATCGAAGGTGCAGAGTCACCATAATGTTTATCAAGCTTCTCTTTAGTCTCCTGAGGCGTTTTGCCTTTCATAAAGTAATGTTTAATCACCACACGAAATTCTTTTTCGTCCATTTCTTGAAAATCACTCTACTTCCTTGATTCACACGAATGCCAAACACAAAGAAATAGACCAATATGGTTGAAACTTGGTGTGCGTTCATTCAAGAGATGCTACTAACTAAACATGACCTCGATACGCGCGGTGGTGCCATCTCTCGGACTTTGCACGGACTTTTGAAACCAGCCTCGTGGTTTCTTACTGAGGACTTGTAAGAGTTACGGTTACGACTGGTGACACATACTGCTTAAAAATTTCTTTTCAAAGTTATTGCTATGTTGTTCCCATATACATTATGAAATTTGCCATACTCTCCCCAAACCATAGTCGCCCTTCTCGCCAGTTAGCTCCTTTGGTTATCTCTACTGATTCACACCTCGTATCCAAGTATAGTAAGTGAGTCATCATTTTTGTTTCACTGCAGTTAATCTGCAATCCGACTTCCTTAGATGCGTTCCTAAGATCTATAAGAATGTCCTTAGCATCTTCTAAATTGTCCGCCACTAAGTCATAAATCGAAGATGATGTAGTTATTTACTATCCACCTTTATTTCTCTAGAGTCCCAATTTAGGTTTTTGTATTCTAGAACTGCAGTAAATAAGTTGATCAGGACTTTTGAAATTACATTAAATTTTAACTCCAAGTCAAACGCTTTCTGGCAGTCCACGAAAACCAGAATCAGTGGTGTGTTGTACTCGATTTTTCTATAAGTACTTTAAGACATTGCAGATAAATATTAGTGCAATATATGGTATAGATCTAAACGCCAACTTATTCTGCCTAAGACGAATATATATTTAAATAAATAAATAAAGACTTGTACTGAATTGCTAGAGATTCAATCCGAAACGCTGAGCATGGTAAGCCGTCACTATATTATGGGTCTGCACTGCTACTTAAAGAATTGACTTGAGTGGCGATGGGGGATTTAAGCGGGGGTTGTAACATATATTTCATACTAGAATTCTTTTGAGAGTTTTTGGAATGTGAAACTTATGTTATTCTTTTACTCATTCCAATTTTAACAGAAAAACTTCTGCTAAATAACGTGTTTTGTGATTAAAATCTCAGCATAAGGTACATATCATTTAAAATATTCAGTGGTCATATTTGGATTAAGTTATTTTGTAGTGCGAGAAAGTCAAATTAAGTATTTAATTTAAAGCCACATATTTGGAACACTGAGTACTGAGTAAATCGTTTGATCAATTATTTCTTTTTTTCATTCATCGTTATATTATATTTTCTAATAGTGTAAATGCCAATTTTTAAAAGATCCCAAGTTTTGTTAATAAATTATATATTATAGACGAATAAAATTAAAACGTTAACAACAATAATATTATTAGAACTGGTATGAGCTGAACCAAACATGATCGATGACGAGTATGTAACAAAATACAGAGATTTTCTTTCTCTTTCAGTTTATCACTAGAACAATTTATCGTCCAGGTAGGGTGCTGCTTAATGCCACAATAACTATGAGTAGCGTATTGATTGATTTGTTCTTAGTAATAATCCCCATTCTTACTTACGGAGCCAACACTCTTACAATGAGGAAGAAAAACATCAATAAAATATGTGTGATGCAACGAAAGATGGAGAGATCAATGTTAAGTGTTACTCTTAGAGATGACATCCCAAATTACATCATCAGGAAGAGAACGGGGGTACAAGACGCCGTCAAATTCATTATACATCTAAAATAGAACTGCGCTGGGCATGTTGCTAGGTTTAAGGATGGACGATGGACAAAGAGAATTATAGAGTGGCGACCAAGATTCGAAGCCTACTGGAGTAGAGGTAGACCACCAAGTCGGTGGACTAATGATTTGAAAAGGAGTGGCTGGAAATTGGGTACAAGCGGCCCAGAATAGAAAAAAGTGGCAAGACTTGAGGGAGACTTTCGTCCAGCAGTGGACAACATAAGCTAATGATGATGTAGTAATAATAATAATCAAGGATGAAATGAACTGATATTTTTTGAATTGAAAATCATACAAAGGGAGAGCAGAGGATAGCCCAGATTCTTACTCTGATATTGCTTGTTATATTTTATAACGCACCTGTAAACCGTTGTAAAATTTGGTATAAAAGTAATTTCATTTCCAAAGAAATTTAAAATTGCTGCGCTGGAGGGTGATAAAATTAAGATATGCATGAGATTCTCAATATTCAATTTCTTAGTGCAATAGAACGTGATAGAATTTAACAAGCAGTGTAACTACCGAGAGTTTTAAAACAAAAAGAGCGAAGGTGATGAAGTAGAACGTAAGTCTGCTACTGTCAAAGCCGCCATATGTAATATCAAAATGTTAAAATAATTTTATTTTCGTCTGTTCAATTTGGCTTAGCTTCATGCTGCGGCTTTTTATCCGTGGGAATAATATCTTTTTGTATTTTTCTTCCAGTTTCCAAGCTATATTGTCATCTTTCTCGTATATGTTTTTTTAATTCTATCTCGAGATATTTAGTTATGAAAAATAATATCTATTATGTCTTCTTTGCATTTATATAAATATTAAGTTATGTTTACTGCCTATAACTTTCTTTATTTCTTCTTATCTTTTATTTTATTTTAAAAAATAGTTATTTCTATAACAGTTATAACAATATGCAGATGATAGTCAGATTTTAAGAAGATTTAATAGTCTTAACGCATTACGGGTGGAACAGGAAATTAATTACTGTTTAAATTCGATTTTTACCTACTCTAATAACAATGGTTTGAAGATAAATCCGAGAAAGTCGGCAGTACTGTATTTTGACACAAACAATGAATGGGCTTCGGCAAATTTCAATTTAAATATGGCCCAGGAGAGAATTCCGTTTGTTACTGAATATAAAAATTTGGGAATATTACTTGATAGTAAGCTCAGGTTTAGAAAGCAGGTTTCTTTGGTAGCTCAAAGGGCGTATTGTTAAAAAAATATTTGTGCGAGACTCTTGTCCTTTATCACCCTAATTATTGTAATTTTGTTTACGGTCCGTGCCTGGATTTTATGTCGAAGTATAAACTGCAAAAAATTCAAAACTCCTGTGTACGTTTTATTTTTGGATCCAGGGGGAGGGGTCATGTGAGTGGCAGGCTGAAGGAACTAAAACGGCTACGTATTAAGGATAGAGAAAGGCTACATCTGGGTTGCTTTTTGCATAGACTCTTGAGGACCGGAGTGCCACAGTATCTGTGTGGAAGACTGCATCATCGAAGTTCGGTGCATCAGCGTAATACTAGGTACAACGACCGCTTTCAAATACCTAGGCATCGTACAAGTGTGTTTAAACAGTCTTTCGGCTATACATCTGCTAAACTTCTGAATGAAATTCCTGAAGGTTTGCTTGCGCTGTCTGAACTATCTTTCAGAAGGCAGCTAAGGGAGATTTTATTTCAGACTTATTAACTGTTATTAATATGTCTCTTTATAGGGTAAGGTGGGGATCATGGTTCGTATATGGGTATTAATGTGATGTAGAATTACAATGTTTTCCTTTTTTAGTTTAGAGTAAGTAGAGTTTAAGTACTGAACAACTTCTTAAATTGTATTTGAGTTTGTATTTTTATTTTATTTTTTATTTTTTGTATTTCTTTTGTGTATTTTTGAGAACTCGGTTAACAACAGCACTACTGCATTTCGCCGAGTATAAAATAAAGACGTTTATAATTCACTTTCTTTAAAAATTGTGGTTCTAATAGGATGCGTCAAGCAAAATTTCGTAGGTTACAGGACTTAATGAATAATTTGGCTTGTTATGGTATAGTCAGTTGCTAATAAAATTTAAGAACAGATAAACAAGTTAAGCAGTACTGCTACCTTAATATGATAAAAATATGAATCATTGAAGTAAATATAGGGAATGATTAGCTTGTTTGAATTTTAACTCTCAAATATTTTAGACAGAATATATCCAGAGTCTAAAGCGGTGTTGTTAAAAATCTTAATCTTTGACATTGGTAGCATGTATGACTCTAGAATTAATAGCAAATTTGTAAATTTAGCTAGTTTACGCGAAATAGATAACATGTTATCACAGACAAAAGCACTTTACGTTGAGTATCATTGTTAAATCTGAAAATGGGTAAGTAAATTATATTTTACAGTCTTTTCTTACCACACTGCACTTTATCAAAATGCTAGATCTTTGTTGGCTGCCTGGATCAACTTTGCGGATACTCTTAAAAATGCGACGCGGTATTTAAGCGAAATTCCCGCAAAATATTTTTCCCAATCTTTTGGATAGAGAAATTATAAAACCAATTTTGAAACAGCAATTAAAAATATTTATTATAAATTTAATAACTAAAAAACGTTTTGGACCAAAAGAAATAAATCACCTAATATATAAAATTCTAAAAATTAAAACTAATGACCAAATTATATATTACAATTTGAAAACATTAAAATAATAGGAAAAGAAATTGAAAAAAAAAGAAATGTAGAAATAGAAATATTCTGTGCTTTAGGATAATTCCCTGATCTCTGATCTCAGATAAAAGTTAATGAAAATTTCGAATTACAAAAAGTCAAAAAAAAAAAAAATTAAAATGGAAGGAAATTATTTAAATCAGCAAAACTCTTTAAAAACAATTTAAATATACCTTAAAATACTTTAAATAGTTTAAAGGTAAATTGAATGAACTGAATCAAATCTTAAACGGGACTGAATTCTTAAGATTTTCAAATTACTAAAGTCTCTTCTCTCTTCTTAGTGGTTAACTTTATATATTACCCTTCAGCCAATGATGATACGAGTTTTATCCTTAAAATAATCCTTCTTGTGTGGTTGTTTCCTGGTATTTTTGAAAGTTTCTTTTTCAAAAACTAGATGTTGCTATAAGTACTAAATTAGAGGTGTTTTTATTTCACAGAAATGATGGTCGTTTATTGTAAAATTAGTTCAAAATTTATATAATGTCTGATAAAAAAAGCCTAAATTAAAACCTAATGTTGAGAGAATCCGAGGAGTATTTGAAAAAACCCATCATCTTCTTTTCTCTATTCTTTTATTAATTTTTTAGTCAGCTAAAGAGAAAAACACCTTTTCTTTACATCTATAGCAAAACTAACGAATATATTATAGCGATATATGGACAATTTTCTTCTTTTACTCTACTTTTTCTATACTATACGAAAACATGGTTTAAAAGCGTATGTTGTTTATTTCTCACCGTTTGAAGTGGTCGTCACGATCTGGTAGGTCATAAAAATGTCTTTCACGGCAGAGTGTTATTGTATATTTCTTATAACTTTATAAATGTATAATATTCGGTAAATCTTGAACTTAAAAACTCCTAAGTTTATAACCCTTTTAATTTTTATTAGTCGAATATTTTTTCCAAGTTTAAAGACGTGAACAACGAGAAATAAGATATTTATTGTTATTTTTAGCATCATGTCTTTCTCAGAGCCTATTACCCCCTCATACATATTTTAAAACAGAATAATATATTTTTGTATTCCAACTTTACTGTCGACTAAATGTCAGTTAGCCCTGTTAGAAGGTTCCTGTTTATGAAACTTTTATTTTTTTTTATGGGTCTAGCACACGTGTTGCAGGGAAGTCCCTAAAGCGCTCCAGGAGCGGCATGTGTGGGGAAAAAGCGATTCACGTTAATCTTGAATCGCTGTAAATTGTACTCGGTGAGAAACATAGCGCTCTGCAAATTATTTCAAAGGGATGATGTTCTCTATATAAGAGACTGCTTGAAAAGCGTTGTATGCGGAGTAACAAGCTGAACCTCATATGGATGTGAAGCACCAGCGCGACGTGTATTTCTAACATGCACCGCTTTGGGAGGAATTAAGCGGGCTACATCCTTCGAACACTTTCCATGAAAATACTTGTAGAACAGACTCAAGTCGCCAACCGTTCTTCGATGTTCCAGCGAATCAGGGCCGCCGCCGGTCAGTTCCAGGTCTCCAATCAGACGAACAGCTCTTCTCTGAACATAATCCAACAAATGCAGTGTATGTTTGGGAGCGGAACCCCAAACATGGGAGCAGTATTCCATAGTTGGTCAAATTTGAGCTTTGTAAAGAATTAACAGTTGTGGAGTGTAAAACTTTCTGGTTCGAAATAATATTCCCAATTTTTGAGAAGCTCTACTTGCTATGCCTGCAACATGCTCATGCCGGGACATACTTGCTCCCACACTAACGCCCAACAAATTGAGCGACGATGCTAGGGGAATGGAGTTCCCCGACATAATTATGTCGGGTTCAGCAACGTTAACTTTTTTAGAAAAAACTGCCGTCTGGGTTTTTGTAGCGTTAAATTCCACTTGGTTACTGTCACCCCAAGATAGAATTTCTTCCAGGTCTTTGTTATGTTGAACGACCTCCTGCTGTCTGCGGATATTCGCCTGAGCAGCCGTTGTCCGAGCGTTCAAAGTGAATGAATAGACAAGCGTCTGTCGTCTGCAAAGCTGTAGATTGGATTCCTGGTCTTTTCCAGCAGATCGTTAATGTAAATGAGAAAGAGGGTAGGAGAGAGTATGGAGCCTTGGGGTACACCGGCGTCGACAGTGAAGGTATTATAAAGAAATCCGTCGACCGCCACTCGTAAAAAAACGCTCTCTGAGGTTAAAAGAGACTAGAGGAACAAACGTTCACAGGATCATTATTACAACCGGTAAAAAGTATTGGGGCACACCGGCGTTGATTGTGAAGGTGTTAGAAAGAAATCCGTCTACCGCCACTCGTAAAGAACGCTCTCTGAGGAAACATGAGAGCCACGAACAGAACTTTTCAGATATACCACAAGAACGTAGCTTAGCCAACAGTCCATCGTGCCAAACACGGTCGAATGCCTTGGATATGTCAAGAGCAACCGCTCGAGATTCTCCAAAGTGTTCAATTGCGTTGTTCCAAACATGTGTTGCATAAGTCAGAAGATCTCCTGTTGATCTATGTTTACGAAAGCCATATTGGCGATCGCTAATAATATTGAATCGTTCAAGATATTTTAGAAGATGCTGATTGATAACCTTTTCCATGACTTTCGATATTATTGAAAGCAGCGCGACAGGTCGGTAGTTATTTGGCAAGGTCTTTTTGCCTTTTTTAGGTATCGGCTGAACCATGGCACATTTCCAGCAGGACGGAAATATTCCCTTTCTGTAGGATAGGTCGAAAAGTCTACAGAAAACTGGTGTTATACCAGAAGTAATTCTAAAAAATCGATTAAAGGACTTTTCAGAATATTTAGTACACAGTAATTGTACACAAAAAAAAATTAATAAGGACAAAAAAAAAAGTTAACTATAAAAAGGTCTTGAAGTATATGATCAACTTCCCTGCCGAACTCATTTTAGTTTGCAGAGATAGTTTCATAAAATGGAATTGTCTTAAACGTCCAGAAAGTTCTGCCCCATTTCCTTTTTCAATATCACGTGCCACACATAAAATCTTATGTAGTATGTGATCAATTTAAGTGTGGAATTCATTCTTGCTTATTCCAAATTAACTTAAAATTAGTAGATTATTTGTTGTAAAATACAAAGATAAATGTACTTTTAACGGTTTTGGTTTATGCACAAATTAGAATAAATAATAAATGTCAAGCCATTTTAATATTTCCTTTTGAAATTTTAAATTTCTTGAAAGAGTTACATTAATATCTAAAAACGCCCCATTTACTGTGGAAATTAGCATTTGGTATTAAAAGTTTAACAACAAAACTTTCCATACCATATCTTACACTACAAGAAAAGATCACATTATTAATTTTATAGACCGTTTTATTACAAGACTACTTCAATTATAAGGAGCAATTTTTTTGTTGCGATATTATTTGTATTTAACAAACTATAGTACTCACTAAACAAAGTCACTTTTGAATATGTAACTAAATACTCAAAATAAACCATTATAAGAATCCACAGTAAAAATGTAGTTAGATTTTAAACCGACATCAAAATAGTAGGCCAACTCAATAGAAAGTGTGTTATATTATCAAAATATCGTGATATTTAATTATGTTAGTCTATAAACGTTTCCGAATAAATATATCAAATTTCGTGAAGGTATTTATATATTTCTGTATGGATCAATGTTTATCCCCCAATATTTATAAAACCACTGGATAGATTTTAATGAAACTTTTCGTGTTCAGTTAAGTATTTCTTAACTTGGTTTTCTTTTTTCTATGGCTATAGCAGACTTGCTGCAAGGAAATCCCTAAAACGCTATAGGAGCGACACGTGTACTGAAAAAGTGATTCACGTTAGTTTTGAATCGCTGTAAGTTGTATTCGACGGAAAACACATACCTTGGCAAATCCGTCGACTGCCACTCGTAAAGAATGCTCTTTAAGGAAGTACGAGGGCTATAAACAGAACTTTCGAGAGCGTAGATTAGGTAACAATCCATCATGCCAAACACGATCGAATTCCTAAGATTAATTGTGTTGTTCTAAACATGTTTTAAATAAGTTAGAAGATCTCTTGATGAGCTTTGCTTAGGAAAGCCATATTGATGATCGCCAATAATACTCAGTATACAGTTTATAGTGGAAGAGTAATTCAAATTAGGTCAGTATTTCTATATTTATCTTCCACTCCTAAGAGATATAAAAAAGTTCAGCAAAAGTTTGAAATCATCGTAAGTCTTGCTTTTAGAAAGAAATTTCATATATATTATTTAATGTTGAAAAAACCGCAATAACCATAAAATCTCCAAATCTCTTTTTAAATATGAAAAATTAAAATATCAAATAAACTTGACTGTACGTGCGTATAGCGTCGCGGCAGTGCGATCGGATTTTTGTCTCTCGACTTCCATTCGTGGTTATTACTCGTTAGTAAACGAGAACTACTTGAGCCGCCTTTAATATTTTACTAAATTTTGTATGTTTATATTTTGTTTAATAAATATACTGAACAAGCATAGTGAACAACATATCAAAGAGCGTAAGAAATTACATATTGCATTTTTCGATTAGAGTGACAAAGGCGAAGATTTCCTTCGCTAATTAAATTGTATGGGTATGTATCGACTTTTTAAGATTAAAAGATGTTTTTTACTTTTCATTTTGTACTTCTATCGCTTTTTTAAAGTCAGTTTATTTATTTTTTATATTTTAGTTTCATTGTTATACAGCTCGCATTGTTAAATTTATTAATTTTGAATAATTGCAGCCAATAATCTCGAATTTTTTACTTGGATATCGTATCCTTCGATTGAATTGATTTCGATAAAACCTTTTACTATATCAGTCATTGAAAAAGTTGTAATTTCGGAATTGGTTTAATTTAGTTGTTATGTATATAAATTAATACAAATTGAAGCTATGATATCCATAATATATATGAAAGTCTTTACCCTGGCTGATGTCAGCTCAGGGTCAAAAACCTACCTGTTCTCTACCAAAAACTTTTCAAAGCACATACCTATAAATGGGTTCTCTTAGTATGACGCAGTCATAGTTGCTAAATCACTACTAGGCAGTGTCATTAATGGGTTCATCGTAATGCGTAAATGAATTAGTTAATACCAAAATTTACTAAAGTCTGCTGTAATATCTTATTACCCTCTGTTCAGCTAGGATCGATAGAGTGGAGAACGAAAGTACTTATTACCGTACTTGCGTAAAATATCCATAAAACACCACAAAGTTGTATTTCTGGTTGATGTAAGCCCAGTATTTAATGCATACCTGCACTCTATTTGGCGCCGCTAAGGGTTAAACTGCTAATTCCTTGCTGTGGAGGATTTTTGTTTTCACCTTAGTTATATTTGAAGTTATACAGGCCACCAAAGAAGTATTCCTTTTTTAGAAATTGAGATATAAGACCTTTGAGATATAATAAAGAACCGGCAAAATCATATACATGAAAAAGACCAGCATGAAAATTCGTTCCTAAATTAATACTAGGCATTCAAAGGTTTAGGCGGTGTAGAAGGTCTCGGGCTCCAATCCCGGTAGGTCGGTATATTTTATTTATTAAAATATTTGGCCAGGCCATGTACATAGGTAGTAGTTGTTTGCAGAAATGCAATAACGTCCGGGGCAGCACTACTACGTTGTTTAAAAGGTGCTGTGAAATGCAATATTGTATGTTTCGGCACCTTCACAAAGTTGACGGGTAATACGACATGCTCACCGATATCTTATAAGATATAAAAAAAGGGTAAAATACCCACTCAGGCTGGGAGATAAAAAATAATATATATGTATATATGTGTAATATATATATATATATATATATATATATATATATATATATATATATATGTATGTATATGAATGTTATAAATATAGAGAAGTGACAAGTTAGTGAGGTCTAAAACCTATGAAATAAACACCCCAACTATGAGTATAAGAGTGGCTGAATAAGAGTCGTGTAGGGTACACCGGGGCAAGTGCGGCCTATTTAATTTCAGTTTCAATTTTGGCGTTGCCTACACCTCTCATTTTTTTTCCAAAACTAAATAAAACTTTATACTAATATGCCTCAATCATCTGTGGACAAATCTGCAACAATATGATCATTTTATGAACAGTAAGACGCACATGCTAAAAAAAAATGTAAAGTGAGAACGTAACTTTCACTTATAGAGCCTATTTCAAAACCCTGGGGCAAGTGGAACTTATTACGATTTTGCAGTGAATTCTCAGTTGTTCTTGTTTGATGGACTAAACAGTATTTAGAAGCATTCTTTCACGTTATCGAGTGCAATTTCAAAACATAAAAAATAAAAAGTCTTTATTTTGCAAAAAGTTTAAACCTAAAATAACATATTTTTTCGATTCTTTTAGACTTTATAAAATTTTGTCTCAAAACTTTATTTACATCTCAACATAACAAACTTTTCATCATAACAAACAATATTTTTATCATAATTAAACAAATGCAATTCTTTGCTATTTCACAGTCCTTTTTTTGTAAAGTCATTGTCTTAGGTTTTGATATAAACTCTTTTTGCCTCAAAATCTCCACGGCTTTCTTAGATGTTATTACTTCAGCACCTCGGCATAGCTTTTTACGTTTTGTAGGTTTTGAGAGGCGGCTATAGCGTAGTGGTTAAGGTGTCTGCTTTCTACTCCAGCGACCCGAGTTCGTATCTCGGCTCGAGAAATAATAATAATAAAAATGATAACTAAATAATAAAATAAAAATAAAAAAAAGTGACGGTAGCCTCTCTCGCGAAGGCAATGGCAAACCACCGGTAGTATCATGCCTAGTAAAGCCCTCTTACTTTGGCCGGTCGGAACCGGCATTAAATTGTAGGTCCCCTTTGTCTGTGGAAATACTTAAAAAGGCACCAACCACAAGTAAAGGCGAGAGAGTCGCCTACATCCGTATCGGATATGGCACTTTAAGAAAAAGAAGGTTTTCTTGATGAGGGTTGGATGTTATATGCTCCAGAAGAATTTAAGTAAATACTTGCTGGACTTCGAGCTTCAGAGTTCCTTTCGAAATTTTATTTATGTCTATTCTGGACTTATTTGAATTGTAGACGTAGACTCATCGTTACAATTACGATGGTGCTGGAATCTTGCAAGCAATCCAGGTTCGTATTTGTCCTCTGGAATCACTTAATGAAAAAAAGGATAAATCCCAGCCTTACGAAATCTCCTTTTGATAATATCTTCATCCATGGCTTTCCACACTCTAGAAATCATAACAGCAGACACTATTTTTGGTAGTTTTAAGCTGCATTTTTTTTCTGTGCCGCCTTCTAAGGGCTTTAATGTGCATTGGTTTCAAAGGTTTAAAGACCACGCAACCTATATACCTATAGGTATATAGGTTGCAAGAGTTGGCTATAGTGAGGTGGGAGGTTCAAAATCACTACGTTTTCTCGTAGTGCTGTCTCAATTAGATCGAGTAAACAGTAAAAGCGGTGTCCATTACAAGCGAAAACAACAGTCTTGCATTTTTCTCTGATATTCTCTAGGAAGCTCTTTTTAAAATGTCCAGCACTTCATTGACCCGTTCAGCGTATGAAAGTAAGTGAAACTCGTCGCGGTCCTTTAAATTCCAAGAATCCCACACATATTTCCCAATAAACACGATAAGTGGCGATAACTTCTCAGGTGCAGCATTAGTTCCCTTTAATAGGATGATGTTTTCTTTATCGGGTCCAGCAATAGTTCTGTGAGCAGCTTTTCGCTTTACATTCATTAATATTACTTTTACTAGATCAGTGCAAAAACTAGATTCATCTATATCTTAAATACATTCGGGTGGTACCCTTATAGTAACCCCTTCTAGTACCTTAAAATAATCAGCTATGATAGATGGGTCTAGATTTTTTTGCGACCAACCTCAATGTATTGTGATTTTTTTCCGAACGTCCAAGACCCCATTTTTTATGAATTTCATATGATTAGCCAATTTTTCTTCGACATCAAAACTTATTCCTCTAGGGCTTCCTACTGCTTTACTGTATTAAATATTGCTTGTTGGGATACTGAAGTACTTGGAAAATTTCTACATAGATATCTCTTTGGACTGCAAAGCCTTGGACGTCTTTTTCTTATATAATTTCGGACCATTTTTTCTCTCAAAAGAAAAGCGCTTGAATATTAGCATATAACTTACTTGCAAATATCTCAGCGCATGCTCCTAGGCTCGGTTAATTCTTTGATAATGAGGTAAACCATTAATAATTTGAAAAATAACATTTACTAAAAAAACGCGCAGGTATATTCTCGTTCTTTTAAGACATTATTATCAACAATTCCTCGTAACCTCTAACACGACGTCTTTTAACGGCTGCTCTACTAGCAACTGACCTGACACTGCGCTGTTAACTACGTTAGCTGGGCATGCTCAACAGCGTTGGAAATTTCTAACTAATGTGCTTTAGTATTCGGTGTGGCAGTGACCCAAAACGTTTGCCGCTGGATAGCGTTCATCTATTTGATGTAAACTGATTTTTAACGATTTGTACCCACTTAACCTGTGGTCTCACTTGCCCCGGTGTCCCTTATATTTATATATATTTAATACTACGATTGTGTAGAATTCCCCGATTTACGATTCCTTAGCTGTATCACGTACATAAGATGCAAGAGATCACGCAATATGTGAGCAAATTACGTGTGTCTGTTCGTTCCAAACAAATTTAAAATTGCCGTGGTCTTGTGTCGTAAAATTTAGGGGTGCACGTGATTTTCAAGGTACACAATTTCTATACGAAATGGAATACGATAGAGCCTAAGCTGACGGGAAATGTTAAGCAATTTATTTTTAGCATCGTATTAATTTATAAGTAAACTTCTAAAGGTAAATATTACCTTGAAAGCTGGCTGGATGATTACATACTACCGTGATGTGCTTGCGGTTATTGGTCTATAGATTAATCTACCTAATCAATTTTGAAAAAATCACGGATAACCACTATGTACATCTTTATCGTAATTCAAAGATAGGAATTTAATATCTCTTTCAGATTTTCCGAAAATTTGTTTCACTCTTTCCTTTTAAAATGCTGATAAGAATGAATGTAATTTTTATAGCTTTCGTGTGCCATGCCATGAATTTTACAATTTTTTCCGAATAGACGTTTTTTGAAGTTACTTTATGAGATATTTCTAAAAATTGCTATCTCCTGTGAAGTCGGCTTGTTACCTATTTTTTTTTAATTCTCCCATTTACAATTTTTTCTACAAACTTATGAAGAAACTGAATCTATATCAACGCCCGTCATTGTTGGCAATCTTATTTGATAGGATAAGTATTTTTTTAAATGCATTGTTGTCAAAGGCAAAAAAAAGCTTATAGCATTCGGAAAAAATAAATTCATTGTTTAGAGTTCAATATGCATCTTCTCGCATTTTGTAAGAAAATTATTAGTAAACTAGTAGTAATTTTAAGTAAACTAAAAAAATTGAAATTTTGAGTAATTATTTAAAATTTATTTGTTCATATTAAGGAAGTAATGAGGTAATTCTTAAACGTATGATCTACTATATATCTTAATAGTTTTATTTGAAGCTGGTCATGACTACGTTAATGATAGTTCAGTTGTTGAACTGCTTGTGCTTCGCACCATAATGTCCTTCTTCTTATTGTGGGTAGTTCAAGTTAGATTATATTATGTTTTGGCTGTATATAATCCATGGCTAAATAGTATAGTAAACTAAAAGCGCGGGCATGTTAACCATACAGTATTCATTAGCGTAGGCACGACTCAATTCCTATTAAAATATCAACATAAAATTTTATGAATTTTAGAAAAATGGCTTTGCCAATGACCGTATTGTCTACCAACCCAAAGAGATTTCAACAAAGGTATTCGTCGATAATTATGTAATAATAAATAAAATTGTAAAAAAATTGTGATTTTCTTGAAAAAGAAAAGTTGAACTTTTTAATAAAGTCAAAAAAATTAGGTAAAAGTGTATCAGCGTAAATAAGAATATCTTAAATACATGTATGTAGTGGCAACTCAAATTCAAAAAAGGAACTATTTTGAAAAGAAAAACTTTCACAGTCATTGTTCAGAATACGTCTACTCTGAAAAAAGTTAAATTTGGTGTGGTATAAGGTTGCTATGGATTTACCACAAGAATTACTATTAATACTGAATATCATGGACAGAGCATTCACAGTTCATATGGCACATCTGATGTGCAGTTATATGTCAGGTGGAAAGCCTATTGACATCTGTTCGTTTTGCATAGAGCAAAGCTTTCATTAATTAGTCAAAGGGGGAAAAATAAACAATCAATACTATTAAATCTGTTGAAACAAGGTTCCTCTTAAGCTATTATTTAGGAAGTAGGTATTTACAGGATTAAAGGGTTTGTGGATGTGTTAGCTTTTTGGTGATATTTACTGCCAATGTTGTTTACAAATCTAATAATAGTTTCTATGTTTAAGCCTCTGTGTTTGAATTTCAACGGTAAACCGAGTAATACTACCTAATTTGGACCACCAGAAATTTTTACCAGCAGTTTTGTATATAGTGCACTATGTAGGAGGACCAAAAGTCACAACTGATATTACAAATGTTGTATAGAGTTTTTCCAGTTCAGTCTGCGAATAAAATAGAGTCATAAATATTTTACATTGGTTCGCCAATTCATTGATTAGGTAAAAATTTTAACTTTAATGAACGATAGTCTATGATTCAGTTTTTAAAGTTCACAGATTGGATTTTACTAAAATTCAATTTTTGGTGTGTTGCCTTGCAACAATAATTTTTAGTTATAGTATTTTTCACAATCTAAGAAAGTGACTTAGCTACCTATACCCATTTAAATTTCAACAAAATTCGAAAGTGATTAATTTATAGCTGTTTAATGACGAGGCATCGTGCAGGGCCGCACTATACCTGATCGTATAATTGTTGGGCTTAAAATTGTATTGTGATAAGACAGTTGAATTTTAATATTTTATGTACTGAATAATACACGATATAGTAATTACACAAATATATTAAAACAGTGTACAGTGCCTTCGCGTACATTTGTTACAATTTTAGTTATCAATTAATATCTAGTTCAATTTAGCTATCGCTACTATCTTGCAAAACAATAGTAAGTTTTTTTACAGGTTCTAAACTATTAATATTTATATACATACCTCTTTCTATATGAGTTTTCAATTTTTTTGACGTGTCAAATACAGTTTCTCCAGTTTTCAACGGTTACATTTTTGACTTCTGTCTTTATTAACTTAATCACACTACTGTTTAAAGTGGGTGTATTATTGTGAGCACATATATTAGACTTTATTTTATGCCCTATCAACTCGATCGCATTAAAGATGCAATAATATGGTGGAAGCAGAATTATTTCGTGTCCTGCTTTCTTTATAATTTTATCACAAACATATTCCTTTGAAAAATTGTAACTTTTTAAAACTTCTAACAATTATTTAACTGTACAACTTTCATGGAAATATATGTCACGTTCGCACAAAAAGGCTTGGTACCTTATTCATTTGGCGACTATGATAGGATGCATTATCCATCATAATACGGCTATTCGGTGGTGCATTCGGCATTAATTTGTTTTGAAGCCAATCTTCAAAAACTTCAGCGGCTGTATCACATTGATAATCCAAGCTGGAATCTGAAATATTCTTGGCTGCTAGAAATAGACATTCTGGTATCCAGCCTTCTTCTGACCCCGCATATAAAATAGTTTATTCTTTTACCTTTATTTGAAGGAGCTTTGGTATGGCATTTTTTGGATTTATCAATCCATCCTTTACTGGGTGTGCCGTGGGTGTCATACCAAATCTAATCTAGGTAGATTATCGTTCGATTTTCCGGTCTAGCTGTATTTATTTTTTCAAGATTTTCCATTCTGAGTTGTAAGCGCCGTGATTCCATTATAACTTGCCTTTTGTCTATTTTTTTGGACAAAAACACCAAACGACGTAGAAAACTGCATAATATTGTAGTGGAAAATTTTATGACACAACTATTCTTGGACAACCTCCGTGAAAGTGACGATAACGTAGGAATTTTTTGTTTTGCATACATTTCATAAATTTTGCGGCGGATTAATTCTTCTTGACAGAAATCAATACATTTCGACACACCTTTGTCTTTTCGTGTTTTTTTAGGCGCGAATTATTTACAATTTTCCAAACTGTACTTTCAGGGATGCTCGTTTAAAGCTGATGTCTCCATCAATGAAAAGTATTTTTCAGGGCCTCGCTCCACCAGAATTAAATAAACAGTTTTAACTATCACTTTTGCCTCAACGGGTAAACATTTGCGGCTTCTGATGGAAAGGGCTTCGGACATTTTAAGACACTATTGAACTTTATAATACACACTATTTCAGCATAATACTGCAGATAAAATGAAGAATATTCTTTATATTTATAAACACGAAGTAGCCAATATGTTAGATTGAAAGGGAGGTATATATATATATATATATATATATATATATATATATATATATATATATATATATATATATATATATATATATATATCTCAATTACGACCCTGTTACGGCCAGGTACGTGCGAAGATCCTAAGGGTCGTTTAATGTTTTTATTGCAAAATTTGCCAAATCACTTTCTTAGATCTTGAAAAATACTATACCTTCACACCTTGAAATCATTGATATATCGTCGGGAAACAAATATAGAACGTATTCATTAAATTTTAATATTTCTGGTATTTAAATTCAATAAGGTAGGCTTCAGAAGAAAATTCTATAGTACGCAGATTTTATTTTACTCTCGGTAGAATTTATATTTCCTTTTGAATCGAAGAATTTTTTATTTTCCAAAGATGACAATAATAGTTTAATTAATTAACTTGGCATGTCGATTCTGATACATTCTTAATCCACTATACTAAACCTTGACACAGGTCTTATTTACGTCAAATAATGCAGTGTTGGTGTGGTGTTGACTTTATTTAACACATTAAACGCCAGTCTTTTTTTTATCGCTCACCTTCCCACCTCAGCAAAGATTTTACCCTTTTTTCATATCCCAAGGATATCGGCGAGGCTGTCGTAATACCTGACAACGTTGTCCAAGCGCCGAAACATACATTTTCGTATTTTACGGCACCTTCTAAACAACGTGGTAGTGCTGCCATGGACTTTATTTGTATTTCTGCGAACAACTACTACCTATGTACGTGGCCAGGCCAAATATACTTAAATAAATTAATAAATAAGTACACCGACCTGCGGGATTGAACCCTCGACCCTCTGCAGAGTCTCAAAGTACTACGCCACGGCCAGCCACAAAAGTCTGGTCATCTGGCGTGCAATGGCCTGACCGAAAACCAAACTAACTGCCGAGCAATCTAGTTTTCTTTCCTATCAAATCATTTATTTTATATAAAATTATTTTTTTGATGATTTTTTCCAATTTGGGCAGAAAACTGATAAGGTAATAGTGGCCTACCAGTAATCTATCCCGACTTGTTCTGAGAATCAAAATAAATTTTGAAGTTTTCCTGATATTTGAGAAATTACAGTTGTTAACAATAGCCTAGGTTTCTGATGGTATTTTCTAAAAATGTATATATAAATACGGGTTGTCTAGTCCTAGTGTTTTTTTAATAATTCAATTGTGAATCCTACTTTTGGTCTTGTTGATGTTGACGTTGATGATTTAAAATAGTTTATGAGTACAATTTTTTTTTAGTGTTAATCATTGTACTTATTCTAATTTCTTAGATAGGATCGTTTGTTTGATTTTCTGAAACTTGATGAAAATATTGGTTGAAAAGTGTGACTATTTCATTGATCTTTATAAGAATGAAATAATTTGATAGATCTTTAATGCAAAGTTAACTTTGGTGTATGTAAATTTATGGTTTACAAATTCTGAATTTTGTTATTCCATCCTCAATTCAATCAACAAAAAATTTTAATAGTCATTAATTTGTTAATTGCAAAAACCGCATATCTAAAGCTTCAGATAGTTGTTTGGCATTGTCTTGGGGTAATCTAAAGGATTCGTAACAATGGACGAAACACCGATACACTGCTACACGTCTGAGTCCAATAGGCAGTGCGGTATCGTTTTTCTCGGTGTGCCTGATTTGCGCGGGATGAGCGGGCGCGCAGCAAGTCAAGTGGGTTTCACTGAAATATAGGCGTTCGGCATGTTTTCGTTACCGAATCGGTACCGAACCCACCTAGAAAAAAGATACCGCACTGACAAATCAGAGAGCGGCCTAAGATGAGATCGTCTTTCTTCTGGACTTAAAAAATGAAGTTAACACACTTTTTGCTTCATTTTTATCATTAGTTAAATCTAATATAATAATTTTCATACCACTAATGAATTTTTGTGCCTATGTACTACGCATGTAAAAGAAATTAAATTCATGCACTGATTTATTCAAACTTATTCATCCTGGAGAATTGCTACTTTTGCATGTCCAGATTGAGTTTTGAAAGTTTGGTTAGCGAATTTTAGCAGATAATATAACCTAACTCTAGTAAACAATTTGCCCTAAATTCAGAAAAAAAAGTGGAATAACATAAACCAATACCTAACAATAATAAAACATCAACTGTTTCACAAATAATATGAAAACACAATTAGCATAATTTTTATATAATACATTGCATAATAGAAATAAAGAATTATGAATAAATTACCTTTTTTGAACTTTGGAAAATCTAAAAAACTAACTCCTTTGGAGGTACCACATGTGCACTAACCGCACAACAAAAAACTTACCTTGACATCTTTTTAGTGTTCCGTACGGAACATTTATAAGATCACTTCGGTATCTGTCTGTCTGTCTGTCTGTCACACACAAGTTGAAATTTGGTAATAATACAGGAATTGATGGCCTCATCAGAGTCATGTAGTTTTGAAAGTTAAATTTTGATTTAAGGGGCTAGTTTTGGGGGGTGAAATCGGAAGTAAAAAAAAAAATTTTTTTACTAGGTCATTGAGTGTGGTGTCAAATGAAAGGTTGTGAAAACACGAGTAAATATATATATATATATATATATAATATATATATATATATATATATATATATATATATATATATATATATATATATACGAGGTATATCCACAAAGTAAGTTCCGTTTCTATTTCTATCCGCGGCAGCGCTGTGATCGCAGTTCCGAGCATGCGTGGCAGTTACTCTGACTCAAGCAGAAGAAATGTACGCCATTTTCAGATCGCTGCTGCTGACGTGTTCTTTGTAGTACTTCTTTATGATGTCAGCCTTAATTGAAAATGCCCGCCGCTTGTGAAATCAGATCTGTGATTCGTTTTCTAAATGCAAAGAAAGTTAAACCAAGTGAAATTTATCGGCAAATTTGCGAGGTTTACGGACTAACTGCTATGAGTGATTCAATGGTTAGAAGATGGGCCAGACAGTTCAATGAAAGACGTGATCAAGTGCACGATGAAGAACGATGTGGACGCTCGTCTTTGGTTACTGATGAACTGGTTCACGCAATTGAAGAGAAGCTTAAGCAAAACCGTAAGTTTACAATTAGTGCTCTTGCTATGGAATTTCTGCAAATCTCACGATCACTAATTCATGAAATTGTTAATGAAAAACTGAAATTTCGAAAAACTTTGCTCACGTTGGGTACCCAAAATTCTTACTGAACAACACAAAAAACAACGGATGGGCAGTGCACTTCAGTTTTTGACATGCTACAATGAAGACGGTGATGATTTTCTTTCTCGAATAGTCACGGGGGATGAAACTTGGGTATCTTACGACACCCCAGAAACTAAACGGCAATCAATGGAATGGAGGCACACTTCGTCCCCAACGAAAGTTAAGCCTAAGCAAATCTTGACACCTCGAAAACTCATGTGCACCGTTTTTTGAGACAGAAAAGGCATTTTGCTGATTGATTTCTTACCACGAGGCCAAACAATCAATGCACATGTTTACTGCGAGACCATTAAGAAATTGCGCCGCGCAATACAGAACAAGCGCCGAGGATTACTGTCGAAAGGTGTTGTTTTTTTCCACGATAACGCCCGACCTCACACTGCGAACGTGACAAAAGAACTCCTACAGGAATTTGACTGGGACGTGTTTGATCATCCTCCGTACAGCCCGGACCTCGCTCCTAGCGACTTTCATCTCTTCTTACACCTAAAATCTTTCCTGGGTGGTCGACACTTCAACGATGATGACGAGCTGAAAGAACATGTTACCACATGGTTGAAAACACAGGCGGCAACCTTCTATGAAGAAGGCATACAAAAACTTGTGCCACGCTATGACAAGTGCCTACAAAATTTCGGAAGCTATGTAGAAAATTAGTTTAACAATTGTAGATTTTTGAACAATAAATATTTTTTCTGTATCTGTACACGTTTTTTTTTATATAACCAAACGGAACTTACTTTGTGGATATACCTCGTATATATATAATGTAATACTTGCGCGCACTTTTCTTTGTATTATGTTTAAAAAATTGCGAAAAATCGCTGCCCACCTGCCTTATCTCAAAAAGTACTTACCAAAAAATTTTGAAAAAATTCTGGAATATTCTCCATGGGGTGTAGATTGAACGAAAATTATTACGAGTGCATTACCTTTAATAATTTATCTGGTATATAAAAAAACAAAAATTTCAAGGTCATCAATTTTCAGTAAAGATTGGCAACAAACTTTGTTGAAAACTTATTTGTAAAGTCACTGATCATTTTATACTTCCTTAACAAATTTTTTTATTCTAAAAGCAATCAACGACCGGTATTTTTAGTGTTCCGTACGGAACACTTATAAGATCACTTCGGTGTCTGTCTGTCACACCCGATTTTCTCCGAAACTATTTAACATAGAAAGGTGAAATTTGGTAATAATATAGGAATTGATGGCCTCATCAGAGCCATGTAGTTTTGAGAGTTAAATTTTAACTTAAGGGGTTAGTTTTGGAGGGTGAAGTCGGAAGTAAAAAAAAAATTTTACTAGGTTATCGAGTGTGGTGTCAAATGAAAGCTTGTGAAAACACGAGTAAAAAAATATATATATAATGTAATACTTGCGCACACTTTTCTTTGTATTATTTTTAAAAATTCGCGAAAAATCGCTGTCCCCCGCCTTATCTCGAAAAGTACTTATTAAAAAATTTCGAAAAAATTCTGGAATATTCTCCACGGGGTGTAGATTGAACGAAAATTATCACGAGTGCATTATCTTTAATAATTTATCTGGTATATATAAAAAAAAAAAATTTCAAGGTCATCAGATTTCAGTAAAGATTGGAAAAAAAACTTTGTTGAAAACTCTTTTGGGGTGTATTTTGTGAAGTTACTGATTATTTTATACCTCTGTAACAAAATTTTTTATTTTAAAAGCAATCAACGTACAGAACACTAATTGCGCAAGTTCAACTTGCACTTGACCGTTTTTTTTTTATAATTACTTTCAATTATAACGACAAACAAATAATGAATTAGGAGCACATTATAAAAGATTCTCTTCGAAATCCAGATATAAACACAACCCGCAACCATGCTGGAAGCCATGTTGTTGGTATGATAGGGGACACATGCGTGATAAAAACAAGCCCTAAAATTTTCTTTTGCGTCGTTACTATATTTTATGTTTACTGTATCTCTAAAAGATGCTCGTTGGGCCTTACTCCACTGGAAACCAAAGTTGACACTCGTGATTTAACCGTTGGTTAAGTTAAACGAAAATTTGCCTATTCTGTCAATACTGAAGTGCTATTGCAACTGATAATAATTAACTTAATTTGGCAAATATCTCATTTATTATTGGCCACTTTAATAAATTTCTCTAGTGCTTCTGGAAGTTTTTTTTGTTTTAATCTACCTTTAGAATAATATGATAACAAAAAGCTAGAAGTCGCATATCCATCATTCCGTCAAGTCTATTGGTTATATAAAGCAGGAGCACTTTGGCTGTATAAATTCTTAAACACTATTATTTAGAGTCACGCAAAACTCTGCGGTTACCTTTCATCTCCAAATTAGAGCGGTAATTAGGGACTTGTGGCTTACACGAATCAATATTGTTACCTGAAAACCTGTCCTATAATAATATCTGTAATTCAAAATATAAAAAAATACTTATTTGATATGTTCTCAGTATTAAAACATTTTTTATACAAGATGTTCCATAACAATTTTAATTTTATTTCAAATCGATTTATTGTATATCAGACTTCAACTCTTGGAAAATTATTTCTTAAAAAACACTTCATTCAAATGTGAACCATTTCAATACCTGCCCTCTTGTAAGCGAGAAATAAGGTTATTGATTTCTACTCGTCATGTTGTTTTTGAGATTGAGACCACTTTTTGACGAATAATTCCGTTTAATTGTTCCAGGAACCCAACTTCAACTAATGTTACCTCTGCAGAAAATCAAAGATATATTAGAAATCAGTGATGTTGCTCCAAAACAGGATTTTCTGGTATTAACCATCAAAATATGCTAAAGCCGGTTTAAAGAGTGGTGAGATCTCTCCCAGTTACAAAAAAAGTATGTTTGCGAATTGTAGTGTCGTGATACTCGCGACCTGACACTCGGATGCACTTCATGGTTGCATCGCATCTTGATGTCCTCGGTGGCTCTGCCCAACATTTCATTTACTAGTCTCTTTAAACTTTTGCACCCATTTTTTTTTCAGTTAAACACCCGATGTGCCGCATACACTACGTAAATGAAATTGAACGCGAAACTCTCCACAAGAGAGTCACTGATTTACTTGATTTTGTAAAATTATCGTGCACAAAAGACGCCTTTGGTACATCTGAAATACTCCATAGCATTAGATTTCCAAGAATCGAGGTTACTCTCTGTACCGTCACATAGTTTACACTAATTTTAAAAATTTGATCATGATTTTTTATTTCACTTTTCTTGCTAAAGGGTGTATCACTGTTCTTGAGATTTTTATATTTGTTCACGTTTCTGGGTCAATAGGTCACGAAAAACACGAAATGAGACATCAATTTCAATTTTTGTGTACTTGAAGTAGAAATGGAATCTATAATTTTTTAGCGATATCGCTTTCGACGATGAGGGTGAAAACGTTATATTTTTTTTATTGCCGAGATAGTAGTATGCAAGTTTTTCTTGCCCTGTAGTTGGTTAATGAGCAAACTCTAAGAAATATTATTTCGGGTGTTAAAGGGTTGGTTAGAGTGTTTAGTTTGAATAAATATTTGGTAGTATGTCCTTTTTAGGACCCTTGAAATATACACAGATTAAAATAATGTTATTTTATTATTTCCAATTTTAACAATAATAGCATATAAAGCATAAAAACTGTAATGATATCATAACTTGTATTTGCGGTAGAGGTTCTGGGTAAATAATTCTACCATTTTTTTAATTAAAAATTTAACGTTTTCCTAATGCATCTGATTCTATTATACAGGTCAAAATTAAAATATAGAAGAAACAAAAATGGTAAAAAAGATTTTAAAAAGGACAAAATTATCTAACGTAAAGAAAGCCCAGACTTCAGGATCACTTCAGGTCAAAAAACCGCTTGAGACAAGAACTCAAGAAACCATTAGGCTTGATGAGGATTTGCTGCTGTAAGATCGACGATTTTATTGCTTCCTAAAAATGCTGGAATATCCGAAATTACACTTTTCGAGATTGTGCCCAAAGATTTAGGGTTGAAAAAAGTTTTTGCAGGAAGGATCGCCAAAAGTTTGATACCAGATCGGAACCTGGAGAGGAAAAACATTTCTCAAGAAAATTTGACGTCTTTATAAAACGATGAGATTTAATTTTCTCGTATTGTCACAAGCGACGAGACTTGGGTGTTCTATTCAGATTCTTTCACGAAGCGAAGTCGTTCCAATAGGTACTTAAGGGCTCTCCACTTCGAAAGACTGGGTCTTTTGAAAAGTTGATAGCGACCGTTTTTTTACTTTTTTGCTTACTGAGAGTACGAAAGAACGGCCCACAATTAATTGAGAAGTTTACAGAAAGGCGAACCAAAACTGGAAGGAGACTTTGTGTGAAAAAGTCCAAATTCATGGAGAATCAAATAGTGTACAAGGCTCGCACTGTTCAAGTCATTTCCGAAAGCTGTGGATTCACCGTATTACAACATCCACGTAGAATCCTGATTTAGTGCCCTGTGCCCCTCAGATGAAAAATCAAAAGCTTCTGTAGTGACGCTTTCTGAGGCACAAACAAATGATTTTTTTGCCTAGAACAAAATGGCTTCAGAAACGCTGGACTGTGTGTATACAGGTGTTGGTAGTAAAGGTATTAGAAAGAAATTCGTTGACTGCCACTCGTAAGGAACGCTATCTGAGGAAACACAAGAGCAATAACAACAACTTTTCAGATAGACCATAAGAGCGTAGCTTAAGCCAACAATTTCTCATGCCAAATATATGTTACATGAGTAAGAAGATCTACTGTTGACCTTTTCTTATGAAAGCCATATTAATGGTCGCTAATAATATTGAATCTTTCTAGATATTTTACAAGATGTTGATTGATAGTATTTTCCATAACTTTAGATTTTATTGAAAGCAGTTCGACTGGTCGGTAGTTGTTTGGCAAGGTCTCTTATCTTTTTTGGATATCACCCGAAGTGTAGCACATTTCGAACAGGAAGAAAATATTCCCTTGCTGTAGAATAAGTGGAGAATTTTGCAGAAAACGGCTGTTAGATCGGTCGCGCATTTTTTGAGTACTGTGGCAGGTATTACGTCAGCGTCAGAAGTTTTCAATGTATGGCTTCATTAAAATATATTATTTGATACGCGGTCTGAAGATAAACTCGTGTATCGTTGACGGCATTATGGGAAGTGTTGATGTTGTTTTTCCTTGGAAACCGACAGTAGAATGTGAAGGAGAGAGCGGTTAATAAGTTGGCTTTCTCAATTGGTGTTATTGAAATAGTAGTTTGTGGATACGCTGCAAAAACATTATCTGATTACGTAGAAAAACATATATTTTTTAAGCTTTTTAGAGTCTTCATACGTAAGTAAATAATTTTAAAAAAAACCTCGTACCATCAGATAATAAAATACAAAATGTATTTAATCTATCGCTGAAAAGAAAAAATGAATAAAACATGCAAACGTATTTCCACATTCGAGAAAAAAATCCAATAATAAGATAACATGGGCTCTAATTCACTATAAAATCGGCTCCCCTCTAGCCATAAATAATAAAGTAACTTTATAGCTCTTCTAAAACGACCGAAAATGGTATATTCCTTCATTTAATGTTTATAAGGAAAAAATAAATCAAAAAGCTTAGATTTGAATGTCATATTTTTCATTTAAATTTTTTTTTTATTGTGTTTTGTTTATGTAAGATATTTGATGGAATAAGGTTTTATATTAAATCAAATTTTAACACAAAGTTTCCAAATAACTTATAATAAAAAAAAACCTGTGTGGAAGGAAAAATAAATCATTCGCTTGGACAGGTATTTTCCGTGTACGGCTCATAAAAATTTTAATTTATTTGGTATTAAGACTCTAAGCTTAGTATTCATATTGACGAATTTTTGAACGTATAAATAATTAAGAGTCCTACAGCTAAAACGGCTTGGTTCAGTTTTATTCAATGGAAAATTCTCTTTTTATTGTGATAATGTAATTATCACATAACCTACAAATGGTAATAATGTACAGCTCCTTGAAGATTATTTCTTAAAATAATGTGATCTAAACTTCCTCGGTACTTTTCTAAAACTGCGGTGGAATTATTGATCACCGCTCGCCTACCTAGGATTGTTAATTTAAAGAGTATCCTGACTTTTTAGGGTCGAAATGCCCTATTTCAAAAAAGCTTTTTTTATTATTTTAATTTGTTCTTTGGGTAAAAATAGAATTTTTGGCATTGCATTCAGAAAGCACATTTAACCTCAGATTCAGATTCTACGGAAAATTTGGCTCAAGAAACTGATTCTTGTATATATCGTAAGGGTAAATTAAATTGCAATTTGCAGGCCATTTTTAGCTCTAAATTGACTATTTATCGCTTTTTTGATCATTTTAAAAGTATAATTCCTTTCAAATAATGCTTTCCGCCTCAAATTTAGATTCTAGGGGAAATGTTGCAAAAGTATTTATTAACCGTGCGACTTTTAATTTCTTTTAATTTTACAATTATTTTACTGCTCTGCCATGCTTGTGTCATTTGAATTTTGTCGCCTTTCTTTTGGTTGTAGAACCGCTTTTAGGTTCTACATGGAAAATTTCTCTTAGAATCCAAATCTGAGGCGGAATGTATGATTTTGAAATGAATAGTATGTTAAAATGGTCAAAAAAGCGAGAAATAGTCAATTTAGATCTAAAAATTCCCTGCCAATTGCAACTTAAGTTTCCTTCATGTCCATAAAAAAAACTCCAATACATACAGAAATCAGTTTCTTGAGTTAAAATTTTCCGTAGACTTCGAATCTGAAGTTAAATGTACTTTTTGAATGCAATGGTACATTAAAATGGCCAAAACGTGAAAAATAGCCAATTTAGTGCTAAAAATTTTACGGCGTACGATGGTAGGATACAACGAATTGTATTAAGTACACATACCTATTACTCAATCGAAAGTTGACACAGTAGCTTTCGAGGCGACAGAGTGATTGACGCAGTCAACGCTTAAAAGCAGGTAGCGCTTTTCGAGGGATCCTTCCTCAGGCATATATAGTTATTGTAAAGCAACTGAAAATAGACAGAAGTCCATATTTCAGCAGTTTACTAGCCGTTCTTTTGTCCGTCAAATCCATCCTGAGACGCATTTCACCGTATCACGGCTCGTCAGTCAAACTAGGATTAGCAAACAAGAAAACGGAATCAACTGGTACTTATCCCAGAAGTTATGGAATAGTTATTGTAAAGCAACTGAAAATAGACAGAAGTCTATATTTCAGCAGTTTCTTAACTTCTGGGATAAATATCAGTTGATTCCGTTTTCTTGTTTGTCAATCCTAGCCTGACTGACGAGCCGTCATACAGCGAAACGCTTCTCAGGATGGATTTGATGGACAAGAGAACGACTAGTAAACTGTTGAAATATGGACTTCTGTCTATTTTCAGTTGCTTTACAATAACCTGCTAAAAATGTCCTTAAATCATTCGAATTAATTTTTCTCTTACTAGAAAAAAAGGATGCATACAGATATGAGTCTCTTTTGTAAAATTTTCCGCAGAATCCGAATTTGATGCTAAACAAATTTTTTGCAGTGGTACGTTGCAATATCGAAAAAATGGCAAAAATCAGCAAAATTCAATATTTAAGGGTGGCGCACCCCCAGAAAAAATGTTTTTCTGGCGTGTTAGATTGGGAAAAAAATGTGATCTTTTAAAAAACTCAAATTTAGTCACCTAGCAACAGTGCGTCCATTTTTTATTTATTCTAGAAGGCTGGTGACACCAAAAATGTTA
>CM032455.1:128309473-128423815 GCA_019049505.1 Pachyrhynchus sulphureomaculatus | reverse complement strand
TGATGCTTCATGCAATGACTTCCCGGTTAACTCTTTCATCTGAGCCACCCAAAGTAAAGGTGATCTACCCTTGCAGAGCTTTCCTTCAACCTTCCTCTGTTTTACCAGTGATTCCAGTTCATGTCTTCTGCTGATGGGGCAGAAATATCTCAAGTATGTCTGATTTAAAAGCAAGTTCAGTCTTTTAATAATTTTTCGTTCTTGTAAAATAGACTGATTAGTTCGATGTTCCACCCACAATATCTTGAGAATTCGATAATACACTCATATTTCAAATGCAGTAATTTTATTTCTATCAGCTTTCTTTATTGTTTATGTTTCCGATGCACATGTTGCAATCGGAAATATAAGCATTCTTGCTAGCCTTAACTTAGTTGAACGCGAGATGCACGAGTCTTTCGATATTTTGACTAACTTTCTCGTTGCAGAGCGTGCAACTGAGAGTCTTCTACGTATTTCTGAGTGGCACTGGCCGGTATTGGTAATTTGAAACCCAAAGTATTGATAGGAATCTACGATTTTATACCCTAGTGAATGTTGAGGTTGATTATCATTCATTCTACTAATGACCATTATTTTTGTTTTGTTGTTGTTTACTTCCAATACGTAGTTTTTACTGATCTTTGTCAGTCTTTGCATAATGACCTCTAATTCACTTTCAGTTACAGAGCGCAAGTTCTGTATGCATTTTCCTTCAACGGCGATACCACCATTCCAGTTATCGAAAACTTCTCGCATTATGTACGCCATATAAATGAACAGTAGTGGCGAAAGAATGCATCCTTGTCGGACACCAGTTTTCGTGGAGAAGCTTTCTGTATATGTGTTATTAACACGCACTTTGGCTATGTTGCATTTGTAAAGCGTTAGTAATAACTTCAATTGGTGTGGCGGAGTTCCCATTTCTTTCAGAATCGACCATAGTTTCGTCCATCTCACCTTGTAAAAAAACGCTTTCTGGTAGTCGATGAAGCAGAGATAACTTCTGATGTTATATTCTCTTCCTTTCTCTATCAGTTGACGCACATTCAAAATTTGCTCCCGTGTTGCCTTTTCTGGTATTTTACTTGCTTTACTTGTTCCCTAATTATAGTTGCTATTTTCATTTTTCTTTCACTTCCTTTTACATATTTATTACTACATAGACAGGGAACTTTATCGACACCTTCCGCTTGTAAACTAATTGTGTGATCTCGAACATGCTGAAGATTGTGCGAATAGCAGTTTGACTAATTTGTTTATAGTACCGTGTATGTAATATAAAACTGCACTATTCACTGGTAACCTATTTTTAATATCTTACCTGGGTGCCGTGTTATTAAGGCGATTAAACGAATGTTTAATCTCGTCAGTGAAATATCTGTTATTTAAAAAGTATTGTGCACTTGCTCTGTTTTTGATAAAATAGAATTTTCGTTACATATTTATAAAGTTCTATAAACTTCTGATTCAATAAGAAATAGTTTTTGAGAAAGATAATAGTGTGAATTATCATTTAAACATATTCTGGTATGAGTTGGCTATCCGTGAACTGAATGTCCCAATATCCTATTAGTTTTCCTTGGTACATCTAAATAAGAACGGATATCATGTGATTCAGATTCCATTGTAAATTTTATGTTTCGATATTGTTGATTGAGTTGGTTTAACAAGATTTTGTTCCGTATTAACCAAAATGATTCGATAAATAATTTTTTCATTTTAAACCCCAGCATAAATACTACCCACTTCACAGTTTCTGTCATGATGTTCTCCAATCAATTTTATTTCCATTATATGAACAGTACAAATCTGTAAAAAGTTTGGCAAGGGGGTGCTTTCAATTACCATAACGTCAAATATTTACATATCCTGATACCCTAGAGACTTGATAAAAGAAGCTATCGATACTCCGTAGTCGGAACGTTGACA
This sequence comes from Pachyrhynchus sulphureomaculatus, assembly GCA_019049505.1. Taxonomy (NCBI): domain Eukaryota; kingdom Metazoa; phylum Arthropoda; class Insecta; order Coleoptera; family Curculionidae; genus Pachyrhynchus; species Pachyrhynchus sulphureomaculatus. The sequence continues at coordinate 128,421,904 of CM032455.1, read as the reverse complement.
TAATTACATTCCTTCACGCTTCAAGTGATACGAAACACTTTTTGAATAATGATAAAGTGGAGTCGATGGCCAGATTTAATTTTTTTTCTATTGGACCTTTTACACATATTTACATAAACTTCGTTATTTTTGTTGGGTAATTAGATTCTTTTGAAAAAATACGATGTTATTTGTTTATTGACGTTTAGTTTTAGACATTTTTTTAAAAAAATTCTTTATTTTTCTTTTTTTAATTTATTCTTGAAAGTCAACTATTGCTATGTATATCGATATATATATATATATATATATATATATATATATATATATATATATATATATATATATGTATATATATATATGTATATATATATATATATATATATATATATATATATATATATATATATATATATATATATACATATATATATATATATATATATATATATATATATATATATATATATATATATATATATATATATATATATATATATATATACATATAATCATCATAATCATCATTAGCTTATTTTATCTATAGTAAGATGTTAAGATGTAAGCCTCCCCAAGTTGTCTCCAATGAGCTTTGTTGTTTGCTTTTTACATCTAATCGTGACCCGCCAATATTTTTATCTTGTCCGTATATCTTGTCTGTAGCCTACCTCTGCATCTTTTCTGTACTCTAGGCCTCCATTCAAGTATACGGCGTGTCCATCTGTTATTATTCATGCGATATGCCGCACCTAATTTCATCTTAATATATATATTTCTTTGAATTACATCTGTCACTTTTGATCTTCTTCGAATCATGATGTTATGAATACGATCTTAAAGTATATTATTTAACATTTTTCTCTCGTTTGCCTATTGGATTGCCTGGAGTTTATTTATTATACATTGATTTAAAGTCCACGTTTCAGTTCCATATGTTAATATTGATCGGGCTTTCATTGTATTTGGGATATCCAGTTTAAATGTAGATTGTAACTTTCCGAACGCAGAACAAGCTAACAAAACTCTTCTATCCAAGTAAGCGTTTAAATTATTTTTTTGATATTTCGATTTTTTGTCCTAAATATATCAATGTTTGTACCTTTCCTATTCTTTCACTTTCTATTAATAGTTCCTGGCTGTTATCTTCATTTTCGTTGATCAAATATTTGGTTTTGGTGAAGTTTATTTTTATACATGATTCTCGTTATTGAATTTCATCAGCATTTCTTCTAATTCTTCTTTTGTTTTAGCTATCAGAGCGATATCATCTGCTAACCTTAAGTTATTTGGTCGTTCACCGTCTATTAGTATTCCTTTATTCACCCACTTTAATGATTTGAACATGTCTTCTAGAGTCAATGTGAACAGCTTTGGGGATATCGAGTCCCCTTGTCTAATTCCTCTTTAAATTCTGATTTTATTTGTTGTTTTTTCAAGCATTATTTGTGAAGTGGCATGTTCATACATGTATTCAAGAAGAGTTGTGTATCTTTAATCGACTGTTACTTAAGGAGTTAAGAACTGCCCATATCTCTATATATATATATATATATATGTGTGTGTATATATATATATATATATATATATATGTATATATATATATATATATATATATATATATATATAAATATATATAAATATATATATATATATATATATATATATATATATATATATATATATATATGTATATATATATATATATATATATATATATATATATATATATATATATATATATATATATATATATATATATATATATATATATATATATATATATATATATATATATATATATATATATATATATAGAATAAAGAAAGAAAGCAAAAGATTGCCGTATCTACCAAAATTCATAAAAATAAAATTTTAGTTGGGGAATATATAATATATATATATATATATATATATATATATATATATATATATATATATATATATATATATATATATATATATATATAAATATATATATATATATATATATATATATATATATATATATATATATATATATATATATATATGTATATATATATATATATATATATATATATATATATATATATATATATATATATATATATATATATATATATATATATATATATATATATATATATATATATATGTATATATATATATATATATATATATATATATATATATATATATATATATATATATAGAATAAAGAAAGAAAGCAAAAGATTGCCGTATCTACCAAAATTCATAAAAATAAAATTTTAGTTGGGGAACTCGGCAAAAAGGGCGTAATAAGAGATCACACAATTTTCATTAAGCCAATATTTCGGTCCTAGATTGGGACCTTCTTCAGGGCAGAACTAAAAAGAAGAACAAAACATATTCACTGATCGTGTTTGGGTCAAATTTAAATTAATGATGTTATCATTAAGTTGTTATAATAAATAAAATTAGTGTAGAACAAGAATAAGATATTAGTCATAATAAAGTCAAAAAAACTCACATGAGAAGTGCAAAGATTTCGTTAGCCTTAATGGCCGTAGGTATTTATGTATAAGCTACCTTCGGCCATTCAGGCTAACGAAATCTTTGCACTTCTCATGTGAGTTTTTTTGACTTTATTATGACTAATATCTTATTCTTGTTCTACACTAATTTTATTTATTTTAACAACTTAATGATAACATCATTAATTTAAATTTGACCCAAACACGATCAGTGAATATGTTTTGTTCTTCTTTTCAGTTCTGCCCTGAAGAAGGTCCCAATCTAGGATCGAAATATTGGCTTAATGAAAATTGTGTGTGATCTCTTATCACGCCCTTTTTGCCGAGTTCCCCAACTAAGATTTTATTTATATATATATATATATATATATATATATATATATATGTAACTATAGAAATGCCAACTTTCAATAAGGTTCAGCGATAAATTAAAAAAAAAAGGCAGCAAATATTAATAATCATTTGAACTTCTCAAACCAATCAAGTTCTAACTTAGGTAATACAAGTACATATATGGGATGCAATCAAGACTGTTTTATCGCTGTAATCTGGGAATACATTTCAATGAGAAACATGATTAAAATATTAGTAACCCTTAGCAGTCCATATTTTAATAACCACCACTCGAGAAATTATTTTTAAACCGTTAATTTGATTAATTGTTGTTTTACCAATTTAAATTGAAATTTAGATGTAACTTTAGTTACATATGGTAACCGGTCAAGTGCAAGTCGAACTTGCACAATTAGTGTTCCTTACGTTGATTGCTTTTAAAATAAAAGAAATTGTTACGGTGGTATAAAATTATCAGTGACTTCACTTGTTTCCAATCTTTACTGAATATTGATGACCTTGAAATTTTTGTTTTTTATATACTAAATAAATTGTTGAATTAATTAAATAAATTAACTCCTGATAATTTTCGTTCAATCTATATCTCGTGAAAAATATTCCAGAATTTTTTCAAAATTTTTTGATCAGTACTTTTCGAGATAAGGTGGGGGGACAGCGATTTTTCGCGATTTTTAAAAAATGATACAAAGAAAAGTGAGCCCAAGTATTACATTATATATATTTTTTACTAGTGTTTTCACAAGCTTTCATTTGACACTACACTCGATGACTCAGTAAAATTTTTTTTTTTTCACTCCTAATTTCACCCCCAAAAACTAACCCCTTAAGTCAAAATTTAACTTTTAAAACTACACGGCTCTGATGAGGCCATCAGTTCGTATATTATTACCAAATTTCAACTTTCTATGACAAATAGTTTCGGAGAAAATCGGGTGTGACAGACAGACAGACGGACAGACAGACAGATAGACACCGAAGTCATCTTATAAGTGTTCCGTACGGAACACTAAAAAAAGCAAAGTGACAATACCACAATTACTAGAAATCTTTTTACAGAGGCAAAGAAGTAAATCAAAAATTTCCTTTATACAATTTTTCTTGGTATACTATCTTTTTATTATATTTTATTATCGTCAAAGCTGCTGCAACTGCTTTGATAAAAATTAAGTCGTCATAATTAAGATTCACAAAAAGAATCCATCAAAGAGATATTCTTGTACTTTTCTAGTCATACAAATCTCTTGTAGCGAGACAAATTGCTTTGCGTAGAGATAAAAATTAAATTTAGCTAACATCTAAACTACATCATTATTCAAAAAGTGTTTTACGTCACCCGAAAGCGTCACGGAACGTAATCAGATCAAACGTTGCCGACTGCAGGGTGAGATGCTTCTTTCCGGTGCTTGTCTCGAAGGCATAAAACCGTAAGAAAATGTATAAAGCAATATATTTCAGACCTCTGTTGCCATGTTTTTACTGATGACGAGAAAAAGTTTACAAATAAAATTTATCATAAAATTAATTTATTTTTATAAGAAAAGTGTATATTTAGGACACAAAACCACACCACAATAACTGTGAAACTGGACGGAATAAAGAGACAAATAGACCAATGACCCTCAGTAAGATTATCACCATTATTTTTATTGCGATTTATGAATCTTGTAAATAAAGGACCCCGCACATATCTTTTGGAAAATGGCTCTCGGTTAAATTTGCTCAAGCTTTGCTATCTTCTAGTTTTTGTTAATCTAAATAAAAGTTCCTATGGGCACAACATGATCTGACGAGCCGTTTTTGCTCTATAAGGTTTCAAGTATTGATAACACAGCCCCACAAAAAAAAAAGTGGGGTATACTTTTGATGCGATATATCAGATCCGTAGTATTTTTGCCCGCTGATCACGAATCTGACGTCAGAATATCGCCATCCCATCTCAATTTTTTTCTAACCTCAAAAAATAGGTAAAAATTAGCAAAAATTAAGAAAAATATACTCCTAAAAAATTTATTCAAGCTTTTTCATGAATCCAAAGATGTATTAATATGTATTCGGACACGCTAAGCTAATATTCATCGGTTGGATTGAGCCATACAGTTCTGTTTTCTTTCTAACCTCAATAAATCAGACAGATATAGTGCTTCTCGAATGCAAAAACGAATTCAAATTAAAATTCAACCGATCCTTACCAAATTTGGTACACGGGGATTTTTTGGGTCGCTGATCACGAATCTGAGGTTGGATTTGCAAAATTTAAGATGGCAGATGTTTTCGCGCCATTTTGAACGCCGAGAAAATTCATCGGTCGATTTTTATTCTTCTACCTGCATCCAGGGCACCTCCACGTGGTGACGGTGGGCAACGGTGTTACTCCACTAGCCGGCAGAGTCCCTGGATAACGGCTTAGATGCCGTCATGGCAGGTAGAAGAAAGAGAATTACGATGCAGGGACTCGGAAACCCAGTATCGGCGGTTGGTCAGGGTGGGAAAGCGGGCCCGCAGCCGTCGTCATCCAGCGACCGTAGCTCTTCATGTGTGGGTGACTTGGCTCATGTAGAGTATAATGCTACAAGAAAACGGTCTCACGGTACAAGGACTTTTCATAAGTGCGATAAAAACAGTGATTCATTTTGTTATATTTGCTGTCAACACGTATTGAGTAAAATGGGGTCACCGATAACGGATAAGATTAAAACCTTATATAAGGATTATTTTAACATTGAAATACAGCACCAGCATACAGATTGGGTTCTCCACATTATTTGCAGTTCTTGCAAATAATGTTGTACATCAATAAGAAGGCGATTAAATATTCCAGACCAGCAATATGGAATAGACCATACAGTGAAAATGATTGCTACTTTTGTATGAATGTTGTATCTAGGCATAACCGAAAAAATAAAAGCACTATTACTTATAACGATGTTTCGACAGTAACAAGACCAACTAAACTAATTCCGCCTCCTGAACCACTTGATGCTGATGTTATAGAAACAAATGATTTCACCTTATCAGTTCATGCCGAAAACATTGAGACTGTCGAAAAAGATTCAAACACTATTACTAATGAATGTTCTAGTGACAACCTATCATATACTAGTGACACAGATAAAGAATTTCTACCATACAACCGTAAACCAGAACCAATACTCGTATCACAGTCATAACTTAGTGATCTAGTCAGAGATTTAGGCTTATCCAAAGATGGTTCAGAGCATCTTGCTTCCTTTTTAAAGAAAAGACATTTACTTGAGCCAGAAGCTACGATTTCTTATTATAGAAACAGAGATGAAGAATTTTGAAAATATTTCACAATGGACGAGGAATTGTCACTTTCATATTGTACCGATGTAAAAGGTCTAATGGATGAATTTCAAAATAACTCATACGATCCTGAAGAATGGAGACTGTTCATTGATTCTTCTAAACGGAGCATTAAGGCAGTTTTGCTGCATAATACCAAAGTTTACGCTCCCATTCCGATTGCTCATTCCACAGTTATGGAAGAGCAATATAAAAAAATGAAGCAGCTTTTGATAAAAATAAAATATGCTGATCATAATTGGAAAATTTGTGGAGATCTGAAAATTGTAACAATATTGCTTGGCCAACAGCCAGGGTTTACACTTTATCCCTGTTATAAATGTCTGTGGAATAGCAGAGACAGGGAACGTCATTATAAGAAAAAAATTTGGCCAACAAGAGAATCGTTCACTCCTGGTGAAAATAATGTATTGTTTCCACCATTGGTAGATCCAGGAAAAGTTCTTATTCCCCCGCTTCACATTAAGCTTGGAAGCAATTCACGAGAGCATTAGATACAAACGGCCCATGTTTCAAATATTTGCATAAAAAAATTTCCGAAATTTTCTGAAGCTAAAATTAAGGCAGGCGTATTTGACGGGCCACAAATAAGAAAATTGTTTCAAGATTCATTATTTGTTACTAAAATGAATAAAGTTGCTTGGCTTAGTTTTAAAGAAGTCGCAACAAACTTTTTGGGAAATAATAAAAGTCCTAAGTACAAAGAAATAGTCGAGAAAATGGTAAAAAATTTTCAAACATTAGGTTGCTTAATGAATCTAAAATTACATTTCCTGGACTCCCACATCGATGATTTCCCCGATAACCTTGGTGACTACAGTGAGGAGCAAGGGGAACGTTTTCACCAAGATCTGAAAATCATAGAAAATCGGTATCAAGGACGCTGGGATGACCATATGCTAGCGGACTATTGCTGGTCGCTAAAAAGAGAAACAAGTCCTCAAAAGCGTTTGGGCAGAAAGCCTTTGAATAGATCATTACGGAAAAAAGAACAAGATACAGCCAAAAAAAGGAAAGTTAGGCGCGGGTCTAACCTTCGCAATTCTAGGGCTTAAGGGTCTACTATTTGAGAGTATATGGTTTAAAAGTCCTGGTTTTGAGTTTATTGGGTCTCATTTTTAAAGTTACAGGGTTATTGAGGTCTATTTTTTGAGGTTACAGGGTGTGGGAGACTAAAGTTTCAAGGTTTAGGGTTTAAGAGTATCAGGTTTGAGGATTCCCCAACTGTATACCAAATTTGGTAGGAATCTGTTGGTTTTCAAAATTTTGTCCGCCATCTTGGATCCGTCATTTTGAATTTTGCAAATCCGACCTCAGATTCGTGATCAGCAACCCAAAAAACCCCCGTGTACCAAATTTGGTAAGAATCGGTTGAATTTTAATTTGAATTCGTTTTTGCATTCGAGAAGCACTATATCTGTCTGATTTATTGAGGTTAGAAAGAAAACAGAACTGTATGGCTTAATCTAACCGATGAATATTAACTTAGCGTGTCCGAATACATATTAATACATCTTTGGATTCATGAAAAAGCTTGAATCAATTTTTTAGGAGTATATTTTTCTTAATTTTAACTAATTTTTACCTATTTTTTGAGGTTAGAAAAAAATTGAGACGTGATGGCGATATTCTAACGTTAGATTCGTGATCAGCGGGCAAAAATACTACGAATCTGATATATCGCATCAAAAGTATACCCTACTTTTTTTTTTGTGGGGCTGTGTAATAATAGCTCAATTGTATACGTATGTGAAACTATTTTTACTATTTGTAACTACTTCTTTACTAACTTTTGAACTTTTTTCACGTTAAGTGTAACAGTATAATAGTATAGTATTGTATGTGTATATAGGGTTCAATGCAATCACCAGAGTAGAATATATAGAAAGTCATGTACCTGCATTTGCGAACGAATTATGCAATCCGACCCCGATACCAAAAAGTACCAACTTTCGAGTTTTAAGGCAATCATACTGCGTGCATAAAGGTCGCCATCTTCTCAAACCTGCACTAGTTGTAGCCGCAGATACATTCTTGACATTCAGGAACCGTATTTTTCCGATTCTCGGAACAATGATGCGCAGATGCTTCTTCGCGAATATGAACGAGACAATTCCGGAATGGCACAATGGTATCAAGGTGGCGACATTTATGTTGTTGATAGAGGATATCGCGATTTTATCCCTTTATTGGAACGAAATGATTTTACGTATAAAATGCCTGCTTTATTAGGACCTAATAAAAGTCAATTAACAACAGAAGAAACCAATCAATCCCGTTTAGTTACTAAGACGAGATGGATTGTACAGGCAAGTACATCAAGTATATATTTAAATTCTTGCGTGACGTTATTCCAATCATTCATGCTCCGAACACCGGCGATTATTATCGCATTGCTGGAGCTATTATAAATAGATACCATCCTCTAATAGAAATGCAAAATGCCACCGTAGAAACGGCGCAAGCCATGCTAGTAAAGACACGGACAAGCAATGAGCTTGAAGATTTGAAGAGCAGAAACGGTAAATGGGTTTTGATCGACGAAAATGACATACCTGAGTTTTCACGACTGACATTAGATTATTTAAAGAATTTGACTGTAGGCACATATCAAATAGAGTTAGCACCGTTTTACATGGATATGTAAAATACCCATGGATTATGCTATTGCATGTAATACAAGATTCCGGTGACCAACCAATACTTTTCGAGTTAAATGAAGTAATACAATAATATTATGGATGATTATATTTCATAACCAACTTTCATAACACATACACACACACCCACAAAGACACGCGCGCGCGCCCACCTGTATAGGGTCAGATTCCCGTCACGCCCACGTCGTTGATCCTGGATAATGCTAAAAACGGGGGTCACATTTATACAGATACAATACTACACTATTATACTGTTACACTTAACGTGAAAAAGGTTAAAAAGTTAGTAAATAAGTAGTTACAAATAGTAAAAATAGTTTGACATACGAGGCTGGTTTGAAAAGTCCGTGCAAAAATAAAAACTACTTATGTGTTTGGGGTAAACCTTTTTTATTTTTCGACCATAGTCTCCTTTTAGGCTTATACACTTCGTCCAACGATGTTCTAGTTTGTTGATCCCTTCCGAATAATAGGATTTGTCCAAGTCTGCAAAATATCCATTAGTGTCTGCATTACCTCCTCGTTTGAATAAAATCTTTGTCCCGCCAGCCATTTCTTCAAATTGGGGAACAAATAGTAGTCCGAGGGAGCCAAGTCTGGAGAATAGGGGGGATGTGAAACGAGTTGGAATCCTATTTCCATTAATTTTGCGACCACAACTGCTGAGGTGTGTGCTGGTGCGTTGTCGTGATGGAAAAGGACTTTCGTGTGGGCCAATCGCGGGCGTTTTTCTTGCAGCTCGGTTTTTAAACGGTCCAATAACGATGAATAATATTCACCTGTAATAGTTTTACCCTTTTTCAGATAGTCGATGAGGATTATCCCTTGCGAATCCCAAAAGACAGTCGCCATAACCTTTCCGGCCGAAGGAACGGTCTTCGCCTTTTTTGGTGCAGATTCCCCCTTGGTAACCCATTGTTTAGACTGCTGTTTGGTCTCAGGAGTATAGTAATGTATCCATGTTTCATCCACAGTGACGAAACGACGCTTAAAGTCCTCCGGATTCTTCTGGAACAGCTGCAAACCATCCTTGCAACACTTCACACGATTCCGTTTTTGGTCAAGCGTGAGCAATCGCGGCACCCATCTTGCGGATAGCTTTCTCATGTCCAAATGTTTATGCAAAATATTATGTACCCGTTCAGTCGAGATGCCCACAGCACTAGCAGTCTCACGCACCTTAACTCTTCTGTCATCCATCACCATATCATGGATTTGATCAATGATTTCTGGAGTCGTAACCTTCACAGGCCGTCCAGAACGTTCAGCGTCACTTGTGCCCATATGGCCAGTCCGAAAATTTTGAAACCACTTATAAACTGTTCTAATCGAAGGTGCAGAGTCACAATAATGTTTATCAAGCTTCTCTTTAGTCTCCTGAGGCGTTTTACCTTTCATAAAGTAATGTTTAATCACCACACGAAATTCTTTTTCGTCCATTTCTTGAAAATCACTCGACTTCCTTGATTCACACGAAATAGACCAATATGGCTGAAACTTGGTGTGCGTTCATTCAACAGATGCTACTAACTAAACATGACCTCGATACGTGCCGGTGGTGCCATCTCTCGGACTTTGCACGGACTTTTCAAACCAGCCTCGTATGTATACGATTGAGCTATTATTACTAATACCTTATAGAGCAAAAAACGGCTCGTCAGATCATATTGTGCCCATGGGCAGCAAAGTTTGAGCGAATTTAACTGAGAGCCATTTTCCATAAGATATGTGCGGGGTCCCTTATCAATCAACTAATTTTCTTCCTCTCTCTTTCCTTCCGCCTATTTCTGTCCTATACTGTGTTTATTCATCTCCTCCTAACCATTTTCCTCCTTCTCCTTTGTCTTATTGCCCTTAGCAGCGCGCACTTGATCCTTCCAGATCAAGAGCCATTTGGTCTAATTCATATAGAGTTTTTCCAACAAGGGGTTGCAGTTGGTTTATCCATTTTATGAGAGAAATCTGCCTCCTGATCTTCTATCGCAGACTTTTTCTTCGACTACCAGTTTCTCCATGTTGTCTCTTCTTCTGGCAATGTGACCAAAATATGTAAGGTAGGTTTCGTTTACGTGTAACGTTTGAATAATCTAGTTTTCACGTTCATCTCCTCTAAAACTGACGCGTTAGTCCGATGCTCCGTAAGGGTGATCTGAAGAATTCATCTGTACACCCACATCTCCTAATTTTCAACTCATTTTCTGTCAGTTTGCCTTAGCGTCCAGGTTTCGGCTGCACACATTGCAATGGGAAATATGAGGGCGTTCACGAGTTGTAGTTTGGTTGTTTTCGTTATTATGCAATCCTTCCAGATTTTTGTCAATATTTTGGTCGCTGTCGTGGCCATCGCTATCCACCTCTTGATCCATTTTCCTGTCATCAAAAAAATTTTAGTATGGTCCATCCCGGATTTCATTTTTCTTTCCATTTCGTCGTTTTTCTTGCTTGCCTTTCTTGTTTTTTTATATTCTTGTGACATGTCCTACGCGTCTTCATGTTACTTTTAATATTGTGTTATTGATATCTTCTATTTTGGTACGTTATAAAAATATAAAAAGAATACAAATTTGGGAGGTTAAAACCTATATTACCAAACAAGGTCAAAAGATTTAGGATGTACAGGAAAACCTAAATGGTAAATCAATATGCTATCCCAGCCCTGTTGTACGAGGTTCAAGGGTAGACAGTCACAAAGAAAACAATGAGTTTGATTTAACGCTGCATGAAGAAAGAAGCCGAAAATTTTATTGTAAACGGTCAAAAAATCTACAAAATAGATTGTAAAATGTTCCAACATGGAAGAGATCAAAAACATAATACTAAAGACAAAATATAGGTAGGCGGTACATGTAACTATAATAAAGAATACAAGATGGACAAGGGCAACTATATAATGGAATCCAGGACAACCTTTGCTTAGATGGTATGATGAAATTAGTTCAGGTTAATAGAACGTAATAAAAAAACGTAACACAAGATAAAAATATATGGTGGAAAATAGTGGAAGAGTACGTCCGTTCATGAACTATGAATACCAGCTTGAAAGATTAAGTGTGTGGGTTATCAGTGATTTGGATAAAGTTCCAGTATCTAACCGCTTCCTTTTAACATCACCCAACAAAACTAATCTGTTGTTATTTACCTAATAATAAAAGTACGTAACATCAGTTGCTACATAAAAAACGTACAAGAAATAATAATTTTAATAATCCTTGGGACTAGAATTTGTCAAGAGACCAAGCTTTTTAACTAGGAAAAAGTCTTATCGGAATGCAAATCACGCTAGCAATCATACAGTCGACACACAAAGACAATGTCCATTACTGAGTCATGGTCTAGCATGTCCGCCTTTATTAGAACAGAAAATACAAATGAATTAAAGTAATCATGATTTTAAAGGAATTATGCTGACTGTAAGGCGAGATATTTCCTTTTGCTGTTTGTTTTAAACATAAGAAAATTTATAAAGTAATGTGAGAGCTCTGTTTCCAAGTTTTTACTGATAAGGAGAAAAAGTTTTTCTTAGAAGATTATCTGTTCCTGTTTTACAAATAAATTTAACCTGTAAATTAATTTCTTTTTTTAAAATACGAGACAGGATTATTTATTTAACTAAGACAGAAGAGTACTACATTTTATGAGTTAACGTAAATTTAAACAATAACTTTTTTCTACTCTTTTTTGAAATCAATATTTTGGTTATATTTAAAAAGCTTTGGCATCAACACGAAATTACAACTATCAACATATTAATCAAAGGCGTATACTATCCAGTAGGGATAACAGAACTGTTTTACTTTAAAATTATGTTTTTCTCCTAAGAAAAAGCTCAACCAACTTCTGACTTTGCCTAGGCTGGTTCCGCACATTTGACTATTGGCAATGCCATTTGTTCATGTTAAATTTAGTTTTAATAATAGTTACTTAAAACTAATTGTTAGTTAAAAATGGATTTCTATAGAGAATAGAATGTATTAGAAATCTTTATTAAAAAAGTTATAATGAAAGGCAAACTAAGAACAAATATACATGACTATATAAAAGGCAAAGAAGAATCTCTGGCTGAAAAACATTTCTAAGAATATATCACTCCGCCTCCTGATCTTTGGGTGGATTGAGTAACCCAAGGATCGGATGCTGGTGCCAAGCCTGGACAAAGGAGTAGGGATGGGCATTGAGGCAACAACAAGTTGCCGTAAAATATAAATTCCTGTTAACAAATGTCTATTAAACCTTGAATAAGGATAAAAAATCGGATACAACATCAATAAAAACGATTTTTTATTTTTAGGCATATAGAATCTAGAAGATATGAATAGGGACATGAATAGTGGTAGGTGAACTATAGGAACTCAATAAAAATCCGGCGTTAAAACAGAAACAAACAAATTGAGTGACGATGTTAGAGGAATGGAGTGCCCCGACTTAACTATGTCGGGTTCAGCAACGTTAACTTCTTTAGAAAAAACTGCCGCCTGAGTTTTTGTAGCGTTAAATTCCACTTGGTTACTGTCACCCCAAGATAGAATTTCTTCCAGGTCTTTGTTAAGTTGAATGACTTCCTGCTGTCTGCGGATATTCGTCTGAGTAGCCGATGTCCGAGCGTTCAAAGTAAATGAAGAGATAAGCGTAATGTCATATGCAAAGCTGTAGATTGGATTCTCGGTCTTTTTCAGCAGATCGTTATTGTAAATGAGAAAGACAGTAGGAGACAGTATGGAGCCTTGAGGTACACCGGCGTTGATAGTGAAGGTGTTAGAAAGAAATCCGTCGACTGCCACTCGTAAAGAACGCTCTCTGAGGAAACATGAGAGCCACAAACAGAACTTTTCAGACATACCATAAGAGCGTAGCTTGCGTGCCAAATACGGTCGAATGCCTTGGATATGTCAAGAGCAACTGCTCGAGATTCTCCAAAGCGTTCAATTGCGTTGTTCCAAACGTTTGTTACATAAGTCAGAAGATCTCCTGTTGATTTATTTTTACGAAAGCCATATTGGTGATCGCTAATAATGTTGAATCCTTCAAGATATTTTAGAAGATGCTAATTGATAGCCTTTTCCATGACTTTCGATATTATTGAAAGCATTGCGATTGGTCGGTAGTTATTTGGCAAGGTCTTCTTGCCTTTTTTAGATATCGGCTGAACTGTGGCACATTTCCAGCAGGAAGGAAATATTCCCTTTCTGTAGGATAGGTTGAAAAGTCTACAGAAAACTGGTGTTAGTTCCCTCGCACAGTTTTTGAAAACTATGACAGGTATTCCGTCAGCGCCAGAAGCCTTTTTGGTATCTAGCTTCATTAAAATACGTTTTATGATACGTTGCCTGAAGACAATATCGGGCATCCTTGACTGCACTATGGGAATAGTAGGTGGTGTTTTTCCTTGGAAATCGACAATAGAATGTGAAGCAAAAGTTCAACCAACAAGTTAGCTTTCTCAACAGGTGTCGTTGCAATAGAATTATCTGGCCGTGTGAGTGGTGGTATGGTGGATTTGGTGAAATTTTGACTTAGCCTTAGCGACTCACCAAAATGACCTGGAATTGTTGGGACAAGCGAGTAGTTTGTTTCTAATTCGTTGATTGTGTGCCTCCTTGGTTTCGTCGATAATTTCTTTGCATCTGTTCCTGGCACGAACAAAGGTGTTGTGGTTTATGGTGTTAGGATTTTCACGCCATTGTGGGTGGGCAGGATGTTTAGACGCAACAGCATTTTTGCATTTTCGGTCACACCAAGGCTTGCCGTTGGAAGGGCATTTCTTCAAAAAGGGATGTAAGCCTCCATACCGGCCATTAAGTGTTATATGTGTATATATTGTATATTTCTGTTTTGTTTGCGTTATGTTAACTTTTTTTAATAAATATTTCGTCTATATTCATTTTTTCATTATTCAAGAAATTTTAACTATACTCACATTTAGTTTGAATTTACTCCGATCAAAATTTTTAACATAAGCAAATGTCATTTTCAATATGCGTCATTGTCAAACGTGCATCGCCAACTTCAGCAAAGTTATCAGAACCGTTCTTACTTTTTTTATACAGCTACATCATAAGAATATTTACTGGTGTTACTAGAATTAAGAATTCTATAAAATCGGAAGATAATATACAGGATGTTTCATTTAAAAACATAATATTTTTGTCACATGTCAAAAGTGCGATGAGCGTTTTTATCTGCATTAACTCAATAAAAAATTATAATCTATGTGCTCATTTACAGTCGGTCAAGTAAGAACGTGTCTGCGATAATTCATTTTTGGTAGATGCGATTCTAGTTATCCAACAAAAAATCGGTAGAGGGAACCTTTGTCTACGACGCAGTTTAGTAAAACTGTCTCAGTCGATTCCGATGTTTCGTCGAAATTACATTAAATCCAATATGAATCACTTGATTGCGCGTCAGCTTGAAGCAGTCGTTCTTTGTTCCCATCCAAAGGGGCCTAAAATGACACATTCCGCGGCCGCTAAATATTATTAAAAAGTTTGTGAAGAAGTAGGTAAATTGTTTTAAAGAGACCAAATATGTCGACGACTTGCCAAAATGTGGCTCGGTAGGCAAAGTCAATCCGAAAGTCGAAAAATGAATCGTGTCTTTGTTTTCCCAGGACCTGAAATTGATGCCACGTCAAGGAGCGGCAAAATTAAGAAAATCGGATTTGAATGTCTCCCGAGAACAGTTTTGTGCTCACGATGTCAAATTCCGAAGCTCGCCGAAGAAATCTTTGCTGGGTGAAAATCACGTTGCGAAGCGGCTACCTTGGGCCAACGATAATATTACTGGAGTGGCCCTTACAATTGCCGGATGCCAACCCTATTGGAAACGTTCGATTCCTTGTAAATACAAAGCTCAGAGAAAAGAAAGAGGATTTTAACTCAGTTGTCTAGCTAGATTCAAAAAATTTGGAGATCATTTCCGCGCCAGTATGCAGAAAATCTCGACGAAAGCATGCCTCGAAGATGCCAGGCGATTATTAATGCAGGAGGCGATTAGACAACTTACTAAGGTAATTGCGCCGTTGTTAGAATACATTGATGGCAAAAAATTTTCTTGAAACACATTTCTTCAAGAATACGAGCGACCGTGTTCTTACTTGATGTAATTTATGTGATTTTATTGAAATTGAAATATCAGATGCAGAGCATGCCATTAAGAATCCAAAATAATCATGCACCTTATATCAGCTGACCCAAATACATACCACTGCTTCTTGTATAAATGACGGAAAACCATTCAATCAAAATTTCTTTGACTCTAAAAACCTCAACGTGTATGCACAAAACCTATCTTCTCTTGTGAAACCAGTCGAGAGGAAGTACCAATATTGAAATGGCGATTGGACAGGAATTTAAATTTAAAATAAAATCTTGTCAACGTTTAACCTGCATCATCATGAAAAAAGTGTCTTTTTCGTCGCCTGGGGCGACATGAGACGTAATCTGATTTAAAATTGCTGACATTAAAACCAAAATGCTTCTTTATTCTTATTTCCAGAAAATAATATAAAAGAAAATCGTTAAATAAATGTTTTTCAAGGTTTGTTGCCAAGTTTACTACTTCTGATAAAAACGGATAAGTTTTCTTATTAATCATATAAAAGTTTTAGTTGTTTTATCTGGATATAATTTAAAGCATTTCAGGCTTGGATAAAATGAACCCTAGTTTTCATTCTCAGTTAGCGTAAAAATCTATATATGTATATATATATATATATATATATATATATATATATATATATATGTAAATATATATATATATATATATATATATATATATATATATATATATATATATATATATATATATATATATATATATATATGTGTGTGTATTTAATTATCTTGTTACCCAAAAAAACAAAATACAACACTGTAACCGCTTTAAAAAATAGAGTAACGCATATTAGTGATGACAGGTTGTTAAGAGACTATATAAAATTTTCCTTAATAATAATGGGTACCCAACCTACGAAAATTCTCAAAAAATTAATTTTCAATTCAAATACTATCGACAGACCCAAAAAAAAAAAGTAAACACAACACAAACGAAGTACAAAAAACTACCATTTATTGAAGACCTAAGAAATCCGATTACTGCTTTATTTAAAGACTTCAAAAACATCAAAATAGCTAAATATAACATTCTTCAAGATTACAATTTATTCTCAAAAGTCAAAGATCTCACCCCTACATCATACAAAAGCAGGCAGTGTATCAATTACCGTGTTTAAATTGCCAAGAATGACACATTGAACAGACAAAGACAGGACAAAGTGACGTCCGATTAAAGAAAAATTGTTTTGTGTTAGTCCAACATCATCTAAGCACTAACCATAATTTTGACTATAACATTGTAAAAATCTTACGTCAAGAAGAAAATACAAAAAGAAATTATTGCTAGAGATGACTACATAAATAAAATTAATGAAACCATAAATTATAAATCTGATACCAACCGATTGAGCAATATTTACTGTAACATTATATATAAATAATAAAATAAAGATTGATATATAATATTATACTTTTAAAATACGCAGTAATGTCAAAAAAGGAGGAAGAGAGGAAAAGAGAAAAAAAAATATAAAAAAATATTATCCACATACCGTAAACAAATTCAGTGGTTCTTGAGCACTGCTGTAAAGTAGATGTTCACTAGGTTTTTAAAGAAAAAGAAGGACTAACTCGCAATTTGTAAGTTAACGTTTTATATTTTCCTGTGATTATCGATGTATCATGTTTATACAATTTATGTTAAATGACAAGAGGAGAAGTTTTTCTTTTTCTTTTGTGTTTTTTCCTTTTACCACGAACTTGTTTTTTCACCTAACTAATAGTGTGCTTTTATTTTAATCTTGAGAAGACAAGCAAAAATAGAAAATAAATTGAAAAGTAAAGTGGGAGGGAAATTTTTTACAAGAGAAGTAGGGCTAATACGTGTTAGTCCCTCTTATTTAAATAGTATGTAGAATTCACCATAAAATATGCTAATAAAACAGACGTGTTTAAAGTTCACACATCTTCTAGAGACTTTTGTTTTCAGTAAAGAAATTCTTCTAAACAAGTGGATGTCGAACAGCAATTTGAATGAAAAAAGAAGCTTTTTAACTGGTGATGGTACCAAAATTAACAAGTTGTGTTATAACTGGTTTATAGCAGCTCGCCATAAGGGGATTCCTTTGATAGGTATGCACATGAATTATTTCTTTTAGATAACGTTTTCTGGAATTAGTACGTTGATTTTCTTTTCATATCAATTCAAAGAATGTGGAGGTGAGAGTATCAGTAGGCTTGTCGTGACAAAAATGCATAAAACTTATTGTTTTTTTCAGGTCCGCTAATACGATGCAAAGCAAAAGAAATTGCCTAGTCTCTGGGACATTCTACATTCAGTGCTTCTTCTGGTTGGCTTAATAAAATTAGAATCCACCACAACAGGTTTTAAAGCGATTTCTGGAGAAGGATCTTCGGTTATTGCTAAAGATGTTTTATCATTCTGTGAAAAATGCCCTTCTTTAATTAAAGGATATTCAACGAGAGACATCTATAATGCCGAAGAGACAGACCTATATTTTAGGGCTCTACCCAACAAAACGTTAACATTAAAAAAAAGAAAAATGTGTTGGTGGTAAATATCCCAAAGAGAGGTTTATAATTTTGCTTGTGCAAATATGGCGGGAGAAACAGAAAAACTCTTAGTCATTGGTAAGGCAGCTAAACCCAGCCTGCCTGTAACTTGGAAATATAATAAGAAAGTTTAGATGACAGGAGAAATTATGACACAGTGGTTGCAAGATCTTGAAAATGACCAAAAAATAAAGAAACATTTTGTTATATTTAGACAATGCAGAATCTCATCCAAAAGACGTCCCCTTAAAAAATATAAAAAATCTTGCTTCTGCCCCCTAACTGTACATCAGCTCGTCAACCACTTGACCAGGGAATTATAAAAAATTTTAGAATATATTACCGAAGTCTAATACTAAAACATCTGATAGAAACCATTGAACTGCTGGTACAACTGTTGAAATAAATAAGAACATTACGGCACTGGATGCAGTTTACTTTGCAAAAACCGCTTCGGAACAAGTAACCAAGGAAACAGTTAAAAATTGCTTCCGTAAAGCGGGATTTAAGCATGAAAATATGCAAAGTGAAGACCAGTTAACTGAGGCTGTTACATCTGATCCAGAAGATGACTTACCAGTTAACGTATTTGTAGATATCCTCAAAAACAAGAATTTGTTGGAGTTCACTGATAACGAAAACCTTAATGATTTTTTGAACACAGATGAAAATTTGTATGTTGAAAATCCAGATTCAGAACTGGAAAATGAAAATCCAGTTGAAATACAAGGACTTTCCGAAGATTGTGATGTCGACGAGGTTCCAGTACCAACAGATACTATCCCAAATTATGGGGAAGCTATTACCCTAACCAAGCAGCTTAAAAGTTTTGCCGAAGATCACGGAGAATGCAGAGCATTCAGAGCTTCTTTCCAAATTAGAAATACGATTTGTGGACGACATTTTAAAGAAAAAGAAGAGACAAACAACAATATATGAATTTTTGCATTATTGAGGTGACCTTTTATTTCATATATATAGCTCTATCCTATTATATTTTATATGTATCTAAAAGTAACAAATCTTTGTTTTTTTCCTTAAGTTTAAGTTTTTTGTTTATTTTAAAAATATGTACATACATAAGTATACGTTTTAAATGTCCCAAATTCTTTAATTACAGTTTTCATTAAAAAGACGATTTTTTTTATATTTTTTTTAAGCGGACACCCCTCTTGAACGGACACTTTCGGTCGGTCCCGTTGGTGTCCGCCCAAGGGAGATTTCACCGTATATATATATATATTTATTTGTTCATAACTATACAGAAGGAACCATGTATTTCAATTCATACTTAGATGGATTAAGGTTCGAAGGACATTACCGATGACCTGTTGTTGGTGGAGACTGCTTGAGTCAGAGAAGAGTAACATCGGAGGCAGTATTATTCTCGTTCTCAAGTGAGTTGCATGCTTGAAATCTTCACTAGATAAATCGAACGCCACCAGCAACAAGAATATACTTCGCCTCAATACCAAGACGGCGTCCATAAATAGTCGGCTGACCCCCTGCGCGGATTGTGGAAAGCGAGTAGTATAGGACAATATCGTAAATCAGCAAACTTGAAATTCAAATAGCCTATGTTCAACGGGAAATAAAAATCTCTAGAAGATATAAGAACTCCAGTCGCGTCTATTTTATTATCAGTACTTGCAGTAAATTCTACATTTTACTTAAATACGATGTCCGGCCACGTATGAGTGCCACCTCTGTTGTAAAAAACTTGCCTCCCACTTTACTTTTTAATTTATTTTCAAGTTTTGCTTGTCTATAATTCAACGTACTATGATCATTCTTCACTCTATGGTAGATTCGATTTTATGCCAAACAAAAAAATGGAGTTGTTATGGTTATTAACACTACATCAAACTTTATTTTTGACCTCGTCGTGAGTTTTGCTAACTAAGTTAGCATGACTAACTTGAGTTAATCATCGCTCCTGCTGATTTTAATGTAGTTAGTGAAACGCGCGGCAAGTTCAAAAATAATGGGGTTGATATAGTGATAACTGTTGTGTAGAGTTATTGTGCAAAAAGTTCCAAAATTCCAGTGTAATAAATGGGGTTGATAAAAAGAATTTCTTTGATCTTTTTATCAGGCTAGCCGCCTCCGCAAAATATACTACAGAATACAAGCCTTACCTGCTGACAGTTGCAGTGGATTATGTTGAAAAATAGGTTTGTAGTTATTTCCATGTGAATGTCTTTCTATATGAACAAATCCGTACAGGCTTGAACAGCTTAACCAAACACGGTTAGTAAAATAAATTTAGTTATGCACCTTCTCAGCTACTGCACTATTAAAAAATTAAAACCTGTTCTACTATCGAGCGTCACACAACATAAGCGGGTCAAACACTCTTGCAGATAACAAACGCCGGAACGGTTTTTTTTAGCTTTTCTCTGGGGCATAAAACTATAAGATGAAACGCTTAGAGTGAAGTTGTTTGAGACCTCTCGAATTTATATGGCAGATAAGAGAATAAAGTTTTGCAAGGATATTTTTTCGTTATCGGAGATCAAAAAGTTTGATTCTTCTGTTCTGGCGAATATTTATGGTTTTTTAGTTAAGTGTATTAGACATAATATATAATGCTATTTGGTAGACACACTGACTTATTAATTATAAATGCACCACTCTTCTAACTGGCTTATTTGACTTTAACGTTTTTAAAGGGTTTTTATATGGAGTTAAAATAGGAACAATCGCCCTTATATCTTTTTAATGGAATACTCTGTATATTGTTTTTCAGTTTTATAGAATTCTTCATATTTTTATGGTGTTATTTTGCAAAATAAGGAAAAAACACTTTTTCTAACTTCGCTCAAGTCTGCTATGCACTCTGAACAATAACTTAATAACAGTATAGAATAATTTATAGTTTAATAAATTTTTAAGAATCTTTAATTACATTTAAAGTGAAACAACGTTAACCCAAAACGAAATAATAGAAAGAGGTGAAAATTTCCAGAAATTAAGAACAAAAATATAAAAAGAAGTTTGTTCATTTGATCCTAAATATGGTGTTATTACAAATTAAACAAACAACTAAATTAATGTTAATTGCTCTACATATTTCCCATCCTATTAAATGCATTAACTTCTTCTTCTTCAACAGCCTTTAATAGTACACTCCTGAACATAAACCTTTCCAAGTTTCCTTCATTTATCTCGATCACTTCCTCTCTGTTACCAGTTTAGGCCTGCTGCCTCTTTGATGTCGTCCATCCATCATTTTGGAGGAGCTTTTTTTTGTAATCTTGGCCTTCATTGTATAATACTCCTTGTTAATCTTATATCACCCTGTCTGGCAATATGACCTGCCCAAGCCCATCTTAGCGTTGCTGTCCGTTTTATAACATCTTCGACTTTTGGTAGTCGGCGTATTTCTTCAATGCGAATGTGGTCTCGGACTCACACCTCTCTATTGAGCGCTGTGTTGTTCGAGGTTTATTTGCTGCTCTGGTCACCAGTATACTTATTTCCAATCCATAAGTCAAAACAAGGTTAATACAGCTGTTACAAACCCTAGCATTCAGGTTAATAGACATAGTCTTGTTTCTTAATAGGTTCCCCAGTTTTCCTGTGGCCGCCCAAGTCATTCTAATCCCTATATTAATCTCTGCTTTTTAGTTTTCGGTCCTAAGTTTTATCTTGTGTCCGAGATATGTATATATATATATATATATTGTAGCCTATTAAAAGGTGTTTAATTGCGCCCCACGTAGACTGCGTCATTTTGTACCGTTTGAAATTTGGATGCCCCAAGCTTGAGCACAATTTTCTTGCAGCCCCGCTTTAATTTCTGATAATGAATTGAGTGGATCCTGATTTTAAAAGAACTAAAGAAATTAAACACACACTAGCTCAGTTTTCTTTGGTAGAGAGATATGGGTAAGAGATAATTTTTGTACGTCTTTTTGGAATTATTTTCTATTTTTAAAGAAACCTCAGCTGTACGACTTTTTGGGCACCATTCATTTTAAAATAGAAAGGATCTAAATTCAGCTAAAAAAATGAAAAAATACTGAAAGGGTGTACTGTTGGTAAATAAAAAAATCAGTTTAGTACAGCCGTTCTTATCCTGAAAAGTAAGATAGGTATTCAGTGAGACACTAGCTTTAATCAACAAAAAGAAATTTTATTCATGTTTTTAAAAATAAAAAGTTCTAACCTTTGCAGTTTTACAGGATTACAAAAAATTTTAGCCTAACAGGTAGTTATGACATTTAAATTCTAAACTCTGACTACTCCCGAAGACGAAAAATAGTGCTTTTCACTTCACTTTTTAGTCAGTTCAAATTGCTGTTAAGGCACTACTCAGGGATAAGTCTATGGAAGGATGTTTTGGTAACTTACTGTTTTTATTTCGGCTTCGATGGAACACGACCGATTTCACACTTTTCTAGTAAACACTTAGAGAGCCCACTACGGCTTTTCGTTAAAAAAACTTGTGCTTTATTTAGCTCTCATGATTGTTGTTATGAGCCTTTACTGCAGCTCTGTCGAAGGAAGCCTACTTGGCGGCTCCGATGAAAATTAGCCTGGCTGCGGCTTGATGGTACTCAGCCTCGATCCCTGTCCTACCGGACCCTTAAATAAGCCGTGGGCCTTCTCTCGGTCATATCGCGACGCCGGAACCAAAAATCCGGATACACATTTTCAACCAATCCCGGCGTGCCGATAGATTCGGTCAGAAACCCGCACAGCACACTAATATACCGAACGGCTTGGAATCTCTTGTTAATATACCGTTCGATACAAAAATGAAAATAAGTACAATTTGAAGTGAAAAATCAGTAACATTACATGGTCTTAAAATCTAGGAAAAAATGAATGTTACATTTACCCCCTTCCAAAAAGAAATAGACTACACTAGTCTATTAAACTTAGGCTACTTATGAAAAGGTACAAAGTGGTACACTATCACTTAATACTAAGGTCAGAACTTAAAACAAAAGTACAAACTTCGGACCTTACTACTAGACTTAACTCAATTAAGCACTAATATTAAGTACAATGAGAACCAAATGAAAATCTTTGCATGATCACAAGAATCTTATAACTAGACTTAACTTAATTAGACACTAAGGTTAAGTACATCAAAAAGCAAATAAAAATCCTTGCATGAACATAAGAAATACCTTTCCAAAATAACAATCGCGGTCTTCTTATATAAAAGAATCAGCTCTGTTATTGTTACCAAAACAAAAAATATAACTTTGTCTAGACTCTTGTCTAAATCAAAAAAAGTGAACTGAAATAAAATATGAACAAATACTTTACTTTCAGACAATCCTTAAAATATTTTAAGGATTGTCTGAAAATTTTCTATTTCAGCAAAAGAAATTTATAAAAATTCTTAAATAAAGAAAAAAAAATCAAAAAATGATTCTAGTGCAAACACTTACACTAAAAAGAAAAAGTCTTGTCAGACCATTTAGCACTAGGCCAAAAAAAAAAAATATCTGGATAAATATCCAGACAAACGCTCGGGAAAAATCGCCATCCATGCTCTAGCTCATCACTAAGAGAACATTCTAAATCTAATATCACTACTAGTCGCATTCGGAAAATAATCGCACTCTATCGCGCAATGTCGACGTCCTAAGACATCTAGACATGCTAAAATCGCTAGGGAAAACGCTCTAGTTGATCGCCAGAAAACACGTCAGCTTATCGCCAACAAAACACTCTGGCATATCGCCAGAAAAAACTCGGCTCCTCGCCAAGAAAACACTCGGTAAATAGTCCTCGACTACACAAAGCCTGCGTTCTAAAAGAACAATCTCGCCATTAACATAGTGAGCAGCTATAAAAGCTAACAATACCACTATAGGCACAGTGAATAGCTATAAAAGCTAAAATTCACCAAACTGAATGATCCTGCTTCAAAAAGCAATGTTCACTAAGAACAGAATGATTAGTCTGCGCACAACTAACATTCAAGGAAACATTCCCAACATAACTATATGAGACAGCAAGTCTCGAAATAGGACCTCCCTAAAGTCATAATCCTAAATATAGGAGTCCATAAGCAAAACGACTCAAAATCACGCATTTTAAGCACATGCCCTCAGGCAACCAACATACACTGAAATATATACAGAAATATATACAGAAATATATACAGAAATATATACAGGAGTTCAAATCCCAAACTCTTGGTTATGATAACTCCATACTGAGCCTGGTGAAAGCTCTTAGCAAAAGCTAACCAAATTTTCGGCACATCGCACCAAAGTGACAAATCTGCCTAGAAACATGAGCCAGAACAAACGCCCTCCATCATTCTTCAGGGTTGCTACACAGAGATATAAAATTTAACCAGCATTGCGCTTCTCCAAGTTGCATGAAGAACCCTCGTGTACTGGTCTCGCCCTAGAACAACAACGAAAAACATTCAATCCATCCCACATAACAGGAGACAAACACCTCACCACGATATACTGAATGGTGGAGACAATAAAATACAGAATTGGTGACCCTGGTGTCCACCAACAAAAGGGAGTAGATTATAGCATCCACTAAACTGAAACGGTGTCTACCACACCACCATAAGTCAAAAAAAATTAATCAATAGGGTGTTCCGAAACACACTGCTGCCAACAGCCTGTCACCACTAATAGGCTAGTTGGAGCTGAGGTCGACTACAGTAGCTAGGCTCTCCTTTGGCTCAAATAGAAATAGCCATTGGGTAACAAAACCTCTAAAGGTCCCAAAGGTCAAACGTGCGCCCCCCATAGACTACCCTTCCAATCAGTCTGTTCCTCAGGAAGACTAACTCCCTGCCAAACGTCGTAACGGCATCTGTTAGCATCCGGTGCATCACAGCCTGTAAAAACAAATAACTCATGGGATACAACCTAAAAGGTTTACAAGGTTGACTTAACCAAGCTTCTAACGGAAATTTCCAAACTACGAAAATGAGCTTAAAAGGCTACATGAAGCAAAAATTTCTCTATTTTTCGGTGGCAACGCAACAAAACTTTTGAAGACGACAAGAGCTTTTCCAGCTTAATCAGAAACAAGAAGAAAACATTGTTGACAGCTAAAATATTCGATCATGGTGTTAATCGTCTTCCTAGACAATAGCCTCTAGAAGAAACTGCTACAGGTATCAGGCATAACCGTTTTCTGTCAGCCCAAACTTCTAGATTATCTGGTGAAAATCTAAAAATTCGGTTAGGAATCTTCCTTCACTGCGCTTAGCCTCTCTTGACAAGGTTCTCATCTCGGTATCAGATTTTGATCATTTCTTTGTGAAACGACTGTCTTACTCTGCTCTCATCTCTTGTAAATGATCAGCCTTTAGTTCTCCTGCAGGACTTTAATTTCCTATCTATCTGATAGTATACCGAAAAAACTCAACATACGCCTATGAGTCTATGCAAAAAAAATTTAAAAAAGTTAGTGACTCAAAGGTAACGTTTAAACGGCCCTGAAAAAAAATAGAAAATACCCTCAGTTTGTCAATTCAGAAGAAGATCTAAATCAAATTAATCCAAGTCCTAGACTTACTGGATAACCAAAATCAATTTACTCTTAATTGCACCCAACATATACCACTAAGGTAATAGAAATCCACCCACTCGGGTAACAAACTTTGAAATTGCTCATAAAAATTTTGACTCTACATCACACTACACGAGCTACATCTTGCGCTTGTCCTAACTCAAGATCACCTTGGATTGCCTCTAATCAAAATTTCGCTTCCAAGTGTCAAGAACTGGATATTATTTGGGGTCATAAGCAAATCAAATCCCGCGACCACCGACATACCAGTCTTATGATATATCCTGAGTGTGACTCCTTCGCAAGCTCGCAAAACTGAGTCGATGCTAAACATCAACCACAATCAACCTAAGTTTGGGATATGGCCAATACCCAAAACCTTAGCATTAAACAATAAAAGTAAGCTATTCTCTGCTCAACTTTTATAACAGTAAAAAAAAAAACGAGGTCGTCACCTCTACAGAGCAACATCAAAAAAAAATTTAGTAAAGCAATTAAGATAATGTAAATATAAATTATTCTTCTTCTGACAAACTTTCATTAGGGTTAGGTCCCGTGAATGGTTTTAAGTCTTTAATATGCCATCGTCCTACTTTAGTCCCATCTAAATTAACTAAACCATAAACTAAGTCTGAAATCTTTTCTCTTATCACGCAATGCACATACTTAGGTACCAACTTAGATGTGAATTTATCAGCTGCACTGGAAAGAATTTTATTTTTTCGCCAAACGTGATCACCTATCTTAAAGGAAAAATCCCTTTTTCTAAGGTTGTAAGACTTACTGTTCCGTTTATAAGCCTTATGTATCCTACTACGCACGTCGGTGAAAATATCTTTTAAACCCTTTAAATTTTCGGCATACGCACCCCTGTTACCCGGAATTATTTCGCTGTCAACATTGACATCCAAGTCTAAATTTTTATAATACGATCCAGATAGAGGTATATGTCTGCCATAAACTAAGAAAGACGGTGTGAACCCTGTTACTTCGTGTCTTGCGGTATTTATTGCTTGTTGGATTTTGGAAATATTGCCATCCCAAGTGTCATGTGAATCCACGTAACTTCTTAAAGCGGTCCCGACTGTTCGGTTATTACGTTCCACAAAATTACATTGGGGAGAGTACACGGGATTAAAACGGATGTTAAAACCATAAGTTTCACTTAAGCTCTTAAAACTCTTAGAGGTAAACTGAGTACCGTTATCGCATATTAAGAGCGATGGGACCCCGTGGATTAGAAAGACATTATTTTCCAAAATTCTCTCTATATATCCAGCTTTAGAGCTTTTCAAAGGAAATAGCATGGTATACTTTGTAAACCAGCAAGAAACCACGAGAAGCCATTTATTTCCCTTTTTTGAACGTGGGAATGGGCCTACTAGATCAGCTGCTATGACTTGAAAAGGGTAATTAACCGTTTTCTCTTTTCCCATCAGTCCCATAGGTAGTGCATTTGGAGATTTCTGCGCTCCACATACTTCACAAGTCCTCACAAACTTTACGATGTCAAAACGCATTTTTGGCCAATAATACTGTTCCTGAACCCTGTGAAGAGTTTTATAAAAACCAAAATGACCAGAAGTAGGAGGAGTGTGACACAAGTCTATAATTTCCTCTCTCTGTGGTTTAGGAACTAGTATTTTCCACTCGGGTACATTAACTTTTAAAGGCAACTGGTTTGGGATAAACTTGTACACGAAATCATTTTCCACTTTCCACTGCGGAAAATTTTCAGGAAATTCTTTAATTTGCTGCCGTAAATTGTCGTACCATGGGTCAATGCGATCTATGTCAACTGTATCAATTCTTACGCCAATCTCTGCATTAAGACTGTTTTCATCCGCTGTATGATCTGGGATTCTTGACAAAGCGTCAGGAATAACATTGTGGACTCCTTTTCTATGAATTAAATTAAATGTATGTTGTCTCAGCCTAATCGCCCAACGCGCTAGTTTGCCACTAGGGTTTTTAATTGAATTAAGCCACAATAAACTATAATGATCTGTTATGACCGTGAAAGGAACACCTTCTATGTAAGGTCGAAACTTTTCGATGTTAAAGAGTACTGCTAAACATTCTTTTTCAACAACCGAATAGTTACGTTCAGCCTTTGATAAAGTTCTACTGGCATACGCTATCACTCTTTCCTCACCATTGATTTTCTGTGTTAGGACGCCCCCTAAACCGGTATTAGAAGCATCACTAGAAATATAAAACTGTTGGGAAAAATCTGGTTGGGATAAAATTGGAGCTGAAACCAATAGCTCTTTAATCTTTATAAAAGATTTTTCTGCTGCGTTTGTCCAATCTATCGATTGTCCTTTTTTTCGTCCTTTCAAAAGATCATTAATAGGCGACAACAAGGTAGAAAAATTCTCAATAAAACGTCTATACCATGAACACATTCCTACGAAACGCTTAACTTCCGTAGTATTAGTAGGTCTCGCATAATTAACCATGCTTGCTACTTTATCCGGATCGGTACGCAAGGAATTTGAGCCTACAATATAGCCTAAAATCTTTAGAGAAGTTTTGAAAAAATCACATTTGCTCAAATTTATCGTCAGTCCGGCCTCTTTCAATTTATTTTTTACTTCTTTAAGTAAGCGAATATGCGATTCGAAGTCTTCCGATGTTACTAAAATATCATCGAGATAGGTAAAAATATGTGGCTCATATTTCGGACCAAATATAGCGTCTACTAAACGTTGCTGAGTTTGAGCAGCGTTCTTTAGACCAAACGGCATAGTGACGAACTGAAATAGACCTCGGCCTACTACTGCAAAAGCGGTCTTTTCCTTAGAGGATTTGTCTAAAGGAATTGCCAGAATGCCTTTCTAAGATCTATCGAGGATACATACTTAGCATTCCTGAGTGATGTCAAAATTCTATCGATGTTCGGTAATGGATAGTTATCAAATTTGCTGACCTCGTTGAGCTTTCTTCCGTCAAAGCATAGACGATACTGTCCATCGGCCTTTTTCACCAATAAGATTGGAGAACACCAGGGACTGTTTGATTCTTCAATCACTCCGAGTTTCAACATTTCGTCTAACTCCTTATTTAATACTTTTGACATATAAGGAGACATGGCGAAGGGCCTTGTCTTTACAGGACTGGTATCAGCCGTATCTATAGACATGGTGATCTTATTCGTTCGGCCTAACCTATCTTTACTACTTATTTCTTTGAAAGAGCTTATTACGTTTTCTGCGTTTAAGCGTTCCGTCCGCGAGAGATCATCTAGGGTACATAGACGCGAGAAAAAGTTTTCTAAAGAACTTTCTGAATAAAAATCTTTAAAACTTGTTTGAGAATTGACTTCTAGGGACTGTGGATACCACGAATTATCTTTAAAATTTACTAAAATTCCGAATTTTTGTGCAAAATCACATCCTAAAACCAAAGTATGTGATAGAGAAGGTACTACTAGAGCAGAGATTACTAAACAATGACCATTGCAGACTAGCGGCAACTCAACCGTACCTAAAACTCTTAGACGGCTGCCATCTGCAGTGGTAACACTTCTATTTTTGACATGGCATATTTTTATACTTAAACGACTTAAAATTTTAATACCATTCTGACCTACAACGGAGGCATTTGCACCAGAGTCAAATAAAGCCGAGAAATGGGCACCTAATAGAATCTATCTTGATATGCGGTCTGTTATCTGAGTATTTATGCACGAATAAAGGAGATATGTGACCATTTGGAGAAGCAGGAGTTTTAACTTGAGAAGGAGGATTTTTATTAGACTTAAAAAAAATCAGAAACTTTTGTAACTATTTAGTCCAATCTGATCTATTGGATTATTTCTTTACTTAAGATCCTCGTTAGAATCTTTCTTTTATCCGCGACCGGACGTTCTGAGAAAGTACGACGGATTTTCAGTCTAATTCATATTCCAGTAGGTGACTTTAAAATTGAATGCTTCCATGATAAATGTATAAAATTTAAAAGAATTGTTTAAAAAATCGTAAAAATATTTCTCCTGTGCTCCCAATAGTCTAAATAAAATTAAAATATGTAAAGGCACTTAAAATATGTAAACTTCTTTACCAAACATTTAAAAAATCTTCAACAATTTCAAAAAAAATTTCTAAGTATCGCCTTGTATTAAAATTCTTTTACCAAATATGTTAAGAATTTCCAACAAAAAAATCTCCAAATATCGTTTCGTATCAGCAAAGTATTTTTAATATTCATGCAAAACATCGGTGAGAAAAAAAACGTACAGTTTTTTCTTCAGTTATCCGCAAAGTAAATCTAACAATGCAAAATTAAAGTCGACCAACACATCCGCTAATCTGAACTATAAAACTAGCTTTTAAGAAAAAAGTAGGAATCACTTATCTTAGAGTCGATTAACAAAATTCAAATATCTATACCACCATCAGATAAATTGAAATAAATAATTCTACAAATTTCCTGCTTTTGTCTTATTGCTATAGTGTAGTTTCGTTTAATAAATATTATGAAATAAAAATATCTGAAAAGTTAGAGCTTTTACTTTGTTCGAAAGCTAGTACACTGAGCCCTTTAAAAATAAAATTCCAAAAGCCCCGCGTTGACAGCGCTACTTTGTAGCCTATTAAAAGGTGTTTAATTGCGCCCCACGTAGACTGCGTCATTTTGTACCGTTTGAAATTTGGATGCCCCAAGCTTGAGCACAATTTTCTTGCAGCCCCGCTTTAATTTCTGATAATGAATTGAGTGGATCCTGATTTTAAAAGAACTAAAGAAATTAAACACACACTAGCTCAGTTTTCTTTGGTAGAGAGATATGGGTAAGAGATAATTTTTGTACGTCTTTTTGGAATTATTTTCTATTTTTAAAGAAACCTCAGCTGTACGACTTTTTGGGCACCATTCATTTTAAAATAGAAAGGATCTAAATTCAGCTAAAAAAATGAAAAAATACTGAAAGGGTGTACTGTTGGTAAATAAAAAATCAGTTTAGTACAGCCGTTCTTATCCTGAAAAGTAAGATAGGTATTCAGTGAGACACTAGCTTTAATCAACAAAAAGAAATTTTATTCATGTTTTTAAAAATAAAAAGTTCTAACCTTTGCAGTTTTACAGGATTACAAAAAATTTTAGCCTAACAGGTAGTTATGACATTTAAATTCTAAACTCTGACTACTCCCGAAGACGAAAAATAGTGCTTTTCACTTCACTTTTTAGTCAGTTCAAATTGCTGTTAAGGCACTACTCAGGGATAAGTCTATGGAAGGATGTTTTGGTAACTTACTGTTTTTATTTCGGCTTCGATGGAACACGACCGATTTCACACTTTTCTAGTAAACACTTAGAGAGCCCACTACGGCTTTTCGTTAAAAAAAACTTGTGCTTTATTTAGCTCTCATGATTGTTGTTATGAGCCTTTACTGCAGCTCTGTCGAAGGAAGCCTACTTGGCGGCTCCGATGAAAATTAGCCTGGCTGCGGCTTGATGGTACTCAGCCTCGATCCCTGTCCTACCGGACCCTTAAATAAGCCGTGGGCCTTCTCTCGGTCATATCGCGACGCCGGAACCAAAAATCCGGATACACATTTTCAACCAATCCCGGCGTGCCGATAGATTCGGTCAGAAACCCGCACAGCACACTAATATACCGAACGGCTTGGAATCTCTTGTTAATATACCGTTCGATACAAAAATGAAAATAAGTACAATTTGAAGTGAAAAATCAGTAACATTACATGGTCTTAAAATCTAGGAAAAAATGAATGTTACAATATATATATATATATATATATATATATATATATATATATATATATATATATATATATATATATCAATAATATCGATCAATTTTATCCCCGATAGTTGTTGGTGCTGTTTCTTAGGTTATGATTTTGGTCTTTGTTAGGTTCATTGTTAGTTCTACTTTTCCTGAAGCTGCTTTTAAATCTAACATCATTTCCTAAGTTCATTTAGGTTCTACTAACCAAGACTATATCATCCGCAAGGCGGCAATAGTTTAATTATTGATCATCTCTACTATTTCACTTATGTTCCAAATTAAGCTATTTAAAGACGTCCTTTAACACCAGTGTGAATAATTTCTGGGAAATTTTACCTCCTCGTCTCACTCCTATATGTACTGATATCTTGCCGGTTTTTAAATTATCTTCTAATTTTATTTGTTGTGATGCTTTATCATATATGTGCTTCATAAGGTTGTATCTATTGTCTATTCCCGGTTTGTCCATCGCTTAAATCATGGTCCAAAGTTCGATAGAGTCGAAAGCTTTATTGTAATCAATGAAAACTAAGTGTAGTGAGATATTGTGTTCGTTGCAGTTCTCAAGTATGTGCATGAACTATAAACTTCTTTTTACGTTTTAATGGGGTCCAAAATATGTCACAGTATTATCCGCGATTATTTAAACTCCAAACTATCTGTGTAACTTACTTCCTTATATGATTTGTTGTTAAGTAAAAAGATGTTCAATAGGATTAAATCTGGGCTATTTAGTGACCAAACTGCCAGTCAATAAAGAAAAAGTTTCATTAAAAAAAATCATCAGCGCTGTTATTCTGTCAGAGTAAACATTTGTTAATATGTGGTACCAAATTCTCAACAAGTGACCACATTTAAATTTCTATAAAAAATGTTAATATTATCGCTCTATTGGTTTATAATCGCACCAAAACGGAACAGATTGACAGCTAGAGTGTTTTATTTCTGGTCTCGATCGAGAAGTTTCCCAAAAGAAAACATTTCTGGCAGACAAATTTGCATAAAAGTGAAGATTTCTCCTATCGAAAACTTTGGCTGTTGAGAAAATAGACTAATCCCTCCAAACGATTTTATTAAACAGTTTCACATCTTATTCAGTAGCTAAAGATTAATTCTTTGTTTTCCTGGGTTCAATGTCACACTTGTAAAAATAATCATGTTTCTTTAAAGCAGGGGTGCTGAAACTTGAACTGCTGGCGATCTGCCTCAATATTGTTAGACTACGATCGATCGACTCTGAGAGGCTGCAAGTAAGTGTGATGCAGGATTGTCGTCTAGGTAGGGTGTATCGTGGCATAGATATTAGTTTTCCGCACAATATGCATTTTTTTTTTAGTCAAGGTAAGTGTAGGTCTGCTCTAAAATGTCAATGAAAAAACTCATAATTATTCAAAATTGCGAGTTTATTGGTTCTTACAATACAAACGAGTTCTAGTGTCTAAACTTAACTAAAGAGTGACTTTGGATGTTGAAGCGTGGCACTGCATGTCCTCAGCATACTTTTCATAAGATGGTACGTAATTACCGAGTGTTAATCGCAAGCATGATGACATATGTTCGTCAGTTAGTCGATTGCGATATTTTGACTTCATTATCTTCATTTCAGAAAATGCAGACTCGCACAAGTAATTTGACCCAAACATTGCCGTCAGTTGAAGGGCGATTTGTCTTAGATTAGGATATTTATTTCCAGATGCTGTGGCTTTGAGATGTATATCTGATATAATCTGCACTAACTCATTTTCAACAGAACATGAGTCCATGTTAAACTGACTTGCTATTTCAGTAGCTAATTCCTCAATGTTTTTACACGAAAAAGGATAACTCGTAAATGATGCGATATTTGCCAATTTAGTGAAATCATAAAAACGTATTTCGAATTGGCCCAAAATATTTGATAATTCTGCTTCATAAATATCATAATTCAATTGAGGAATCCTTGCTTTCAAAGACGGAAAATTTTTCAGATCCTTTCTTTTCAGTTGATCTATCATAAGTTGCAATTTACTTTTGAATGCGTTTATTGCGCTAATCATCTCAATTTTTTCTCATGTTTTTCCTTTACCTTGAAGCTCCAAATTAATGGTGTTTAAATGCATTGTGATGTCTGTCAAAAATGCCAAATCAGTCAGCCATTTTCCGTTTTTCAGCATCTGAGTGTCATCACCTCTTTCGTCCAGAAAAGCTGTTATCTCGGGCAATAATTCTTGAAACCTCTCTAGGAATTTTCCACGACTCAACCACCTGACGTCCGTGTGAAGAACTAAATCAGTGTGTTCAGCTGACTCACTATCTTCCAACTGCAATTTAAAGAGCCGTCGTTGCAAGCTACGTGCACGGATAGAATTCACAATTTTTATTGCAATGCCCATAATCTCCTCCATGTTTAGAACTTTTGAACACAAAACTTGTTGATGTATAATGCAATGGAAGGAGAAAAATGAAGGAAAATCATCATTAGCTCGACACAATGCCACAAAACCATTTTCGTTTCCAGTCATTGCTGATGCTCCATCGGTTGTAATGCATACTAGTTTATATATTGGTAGCTTGTGGTTTGTTACAAAATTGAAGAAAACGTCATATATATCTTCGCCACGGGTCTTTCCTTTCAGAGGAATCATTGTCAAAAACTCTTCTTTAGCCGACATGTCATTGAATACCATTCGAATAAAAATACACAGCTGGGCAGTGTCTGTCATATCGGTGGATTCGTCGAACTGTAAAGAAAAGTATGTACATTCCATGATATCATGTTTTAGTTTATCTGCCATGTCCTGACTCATGACTTCAACACGCCTTGTGACAGTCGGACGAGATAACTGAAGTTCTTTAATAGCAGACATAATCTCTGTTTTATTTTTAAAATCTCGAAATAAAGTCTCACCCGCTTCAATAAATGTTTCCTTCACAACCTATCCATCATCAAATGGTTTCTTGTATTTCGCCAATATATGAGATATTTTAAATGACGCGATCGTTGCAGCTTTTGATTGTCTGGCTGGTCTTGTGAACATGGTTTGTTCTTTTTTCAAACAAGTTATCAAATCACGTACTTTTCGTTTTCTTAATTCACTCTGTGACGGAAAATCCTTTTCATAGTTTTTATGAACCGTTTTATGATGCCTCTCTAGATTCCCACGCTTAGGTATTGCATCTGACGCACGGCAAATGAGACAAATGCACTTATCCTTTACCATACAAAAGAAAAATTCTTCCTCCCAATCGTTATTAAAATGATAAGTTTTACTTTTCTTAGCCGCACTAATTTTGGACTACTCGTATTTATTAATAAACTTTGTATCGATGTATCGCCTTCAAGTTACAACTCAGACTGACTCCTATTCCTGCAGGCGCAACATTTATATCGGCGCGAACGAAGTCTCGAATATTCCCGTCAAACACGCCGCCCGAAGTTTCTAGAAAAATCGGCGGGAATCAAAAACGCGGCTTTTCTTTTACAAGTACCGCGCGTTCCTTTGATAAAGCCGCCTTTTGCCGCTAGCAGGGGGTTATTACGATAAAAGAAAGTGATGAGGGGGTTATTCTGGCCTAATTGTGGATCGAATAAATTTTAGTAGTTTATTCATTACATTTTGTATTAGTTACCTAAAACAAAATCTGTGAATAGTTCTGTATCGGAATTTTTTTCTCGAGATCGACTCAAAAAGCACTCGCGATCGACCGTTTGAGCACCCTTGCTTTAAAGTATGTTGAATTTTTTAAAACTGAAAACCAATATTTTTTGGTTTTCAGAAATGCAAAAGAATCTCTTATTGATCATTTTAGTAGTTTTCTCCCCTTTGTGCAATCTTTTTATTTAAACGTTTTTTTAATTAAGATATAGCTCTATCAAGCTAAAGATTCTTTTTTGTCTTCTATAAGCTCTTCTATATAACAAATATTTCGTGTATATCCTCTTCTTGACTCTTCGACAATCTCTTACGTTTTTTCGTTCCTATTTGGTAGAAGAACACTTATAAAATATATTTTGGCGCTTGTAAAATTAACATTTTTCAAAACCTGCAAAATAATATAACATCAAGTTTATGTCATATCTCATGTGTGATTTCTTTGTGTTGGAATTCCATAAAAAACTCTCTAAAAAACTTCTGTATTTAACATTTTTGCCTTGGCTCTTCAAATAGGCGAGTTAATGGGGTGCTTCAATTAAAATCAGTAAACATGTGTAACTATGGTTAAAATAATCGTATATGAAGTACACAGCCTAAACGCCAAACTAGGTTAGAAATTAATTAACGTACGTTCGGGCTCAGAACTACATGTACGATTATTTTGTTCACCGTTATAGTTGCAGTGGGTTATTCCAGGTCAATAGAAATAAATCCAAGTATACAGTTCATCACCTAGACCTTATTGATATGAGATCTCAATCATTATAAAACCTAAAGCATATCTAGGATGAGCAAATATGCAAAAGTAATGTGGCTAAATTATAATAATATTATCAATAACAAGAATAATCCCTCAGAGGCTAGGGGAATGCCAGGTACTCCTAGGGTATGGACGATCCCGAGGTACATGAGTCATGTTGCGCTGTGTGTACTGATATCTTCTCAAAGCAAGGAAAAACAATATTAACTTTTAAAGACAGACCAACAATAATAAGCACAAAAAAACACACCAACTATTTACCTTCTACTAACAGGCAACCCAATGTAGGGACACTTTGAGCTTCTGACAGCACAGAACACTGATAACACCCCAAACAACAGTAAACCAAAAAAAGAAGCATCGAGCGAGCGACGTAACGGTCGAGGACGTCGGGGGGAATGGCAGCTCGAC
This sequence comes from Pachyrhynchus sulphureomaculatus, assembly GCA_019049505.1. Taxonomy (NCBI): domain Eukaryota; kingdom Metazoa; phylum Arthropoda; class Insecta; order Coleoptera; family Curculionidae; genus Pachyrhynchus; species Pachyrhynchus sulphureomaculatus. The sequence continues at coordinate 128,385,393 of CM032455.1, read as the reverse complement.
CAGAACTATGAAGACCGAGCAAAAGAAAACGGACTTGCCAAAAGTGTTGTGCCGGCGAGTTGCACCATAGAAATCAACGGACAAGTCATGCGTTGCTATAACAAAATCACAAAACCTGACAAAGAAATCACTCGCCGCCTGGGCACATCGAAATCAATCCATCAGAGCCAAACCAAACCATATAAAAAGGACTATGGAAACAAGTTAAAGTTATTATTTCCCCCCTCGTCATGTCAGCCACAGGCCTTACACCAACAACATTCACACTACACTTAGTACAACACTCAACACAAATATACCCAAAAACATTCAGAAGTAAGTGATTTTAAATACATGTAACATTGTCAGGTCATTCCTTAATACACAATGGTAATAGTGTTTGTGCTGACTTAGCTTAGCCCGTCAGTCAAACATGGAACCGCATTGACCAAATGTGAGGAAGAAGAACTCTACTGGGACATCAGTATCCATATAGATAAAACAGTCTCCGCCAATAGACCCTATGTTACTTTTCAGTGCAAAAAAGAAAAAAGTCACCTATCTAATTGACATAGTTGTCCCCAACGACACAATATCCAAACGAAATACACAGAAAAAATTTCCAAATACGCAGACCTTGCTTGGGCCCGTCAGTCAAACATGGAACCACATTGACTAAATGTGAGAAAGAAGAACTTTTTGTATAATAATTATAATTTGCTTGCTGTGCCTCGGCTAATTCATTAACCATGAATATGCAGAGGGTAGTTATCCTTGGGTCGCTCAGATGTCTCAGGCAAATGAATTTGGTCGATGGTTACTAACCGAACAGTCGATGGTCACTAACCGTCGGACATTATTTTTGAACCACACCGCGTGACACTCTGTGTGGGTCGGAGCCACAAGAAATGTCACGTAGAATTCTTTCTTCTCGTTTAAATAATAATAATAATAATAATAATAATATGCCGAGAAAACGTACAGATATCTAGGCATTGCATAACACCGCATGTAAGATACAGCAACTATTGAAACAGAGCTACGTAGCAAGTATAGGAAACGACTAAAAAAGATTTGGTTATCAGAACTCACACGACTTAATAAAGTTGCTATTGCCAATATAGTGGCTGTACCGGTACTTCTCTATCCCTCTGAAGTAGTCAAGTGGTCACTGAAGAACAGATTTGGATATTAGCATATGAAAAATTATACACATGGATAGAAGTCTTCATCTTCGTTCATATCATCAAGATGGAAGAGGATTTTTGAGCGTAGAGTGTCTATATAATTGACTAGCATGTAAGGTTGCAATGAGTTCCGTTTCTCTCCTAGAGTTGGTATGCGGCTATGAACAGAGGGTTTAGAGTTGCGGAAGATGTAGCGGAAAAAGTTGGTCTGGTAGTAAACTTCAGCGACGTCATCAGACAACATTCTGGGGTTAACAACCTAGATTTAGAACCTCCCTAGATTTAACAAAGTCATTAAAGCAGCACAACAACAATTTTATAAGCAGCACAGAAAAAAATTCCAACATAGAGGGTTTTATCGGAACATTGATGGGTCTTAAGTCAGAGACCGAGGGATTTTTACTAGCTTGTCAGGACGGTGTGATTACAATCCTATTGTATCGTAGTCGATTTATCAAACTAACCGACATTAAATGTAGGACATGCAATAAAGGACCAGAATCACTGATGCATTTACTTTTAGCGAGTCCTGTTTACCCTATTTCATCTTACATCCTTCGTCATAATGAACCGTTGCGTATTACCATCTTAGACATTTGTACGGTATTGATGACTCTTCCAGACTGCCGTATCTTCTAGGAAAGATCGAGTCGGTGCTAGAAAATGACAGTTGCCACATTAACTGCCTTTTCGACCACAAGGCGCTTGCAAGCCGACAAACCTGTTTTTTTACAGGTTCTAAAATATTTGTATTTATGTACATAAATCTAATTTTTTTGACGTGTTGAATACAGTTTCTCCAGTTTTCACCGGTTACATTTTTGACTTCTGTCTTTATCAACTCAATGATACTACTGTTTAAAGTGGATGTACCATATTATTGTGAGCACGTATATTAGACTTTATTTTATCCCATATCAACTCGATCGCATTAAAGATACAATAATATGGTGGAAGCCGAATTATTTCGTGTCCTGCTTCCTTTGCAATTTTATCACAAACATATTCCTTTGAAAAATTGTAACTTTTTACAACTTCTAACAATTGTTTAACTGTATAACTTTCATGGAAATAAATGTCACGTTATCACAAAAAGGCTTGTATTTCCCTTTTTCTACTGGTGGAACTTGGTACCTTATTCATTTGGCGACTATGATAGGATGGATGATGTGTCCTTTTCGATAAAACGGCGAAGAAAACTAATTTAATTAAGTTTTCAAAGTCTGCAGGAAGAAATATAGGAATTAAAGAGGAGGAAAAATATTCTAAGTAACGACGAACTTTAAGCTTTGATCCCTCTACATTTAGTAATGTAGCTAACGTTAGTAATGGTGGTCGTAGTCATGGAAGTTTAAGGAAGACCTTAAGAAGATACCGGGTTGCTGTGCCTCGGCTAATTTACTAGCAATGAAGATGCAGAGGGCAGTTTTCCTTGCTTTCCTCTTTTAGATTGTAATAATAATAATAGGATCCGCTAGGTATTAAATACCTAGACCTAAGAGAGTAATGAAAACAGCTGAACAATAATTTTATTAGAAGCACCCAGAAAAGCCAATTTCGTTTTCTATAGTCGGCAAGTCTTAAGCCAGGCATCGAGGGATTTCTACTAGCTTGTCAGGAAGTTGTGAATAATAACTTAGTTTATCGTAGGCGATTTACCGGATCAGTCCACCGATTTCAGACCAGGTCATCCAGCAAATAGCCCGAATCACTTTTGTATTCACTCTCAGCGTGCTTAGTTCACTTGATATTTGTGTACATCCACCTTCACAAAGTAGGGTTGCCTATTCTAAATTACCATTTGTACGATATTAATAACGTTCCCAGTTGGTTGTGAAAAAAAACAGCAGATCTTGCTTTTACCGACCACAAAGCATTTCTAAGTCAACAAACATGATATAATACTTCTCGTTAACATAATAAGAAACATTTGCATGGCTGCTTGAGAGATAAAAGTCAAAAGTATTTAAGATAAATAATAAGGGACCAAGAATGGATCCTTGATAAACACTTACTATAACTTGTATAGAATTTAAAATATCGACTATATATTCATTGAAAATGCCTGTAATTTAATTCCTGTTTGATAGAAGTTCGTGCATTACTGAAAAGTTTTTAAATTAAAAAGAATATGATTAAGTTTAGCCAATAATATCTCATGATTGCAAGAATCCAAGGCTTTACCTGTTTCAAGGAAAGCCATTTTAGTGACCTGAATCCACGTTATCCAACCAACCACCACCCCCACCCAATATATTATCTTATACCTTCCATAAAAATAATACTTCCCGAAAACATTCAGTAATATTAAATTTTTTCATTATTTGAAAAAAATATTTCTAGCAGCTTACTGGCAACGTGATAAAATCCAACCAAAACTGTCAAGCGGCTGAAACGTGTCTAGAGGGAAAATTACGTCTTAGAACTTGAAATCCTTGAAAAATAATATTTTTTAGCGGTCTCGGAAGGGTACGCAAGATTTTACCCTGCACCTGTTGACTAAAAATTCTTTTTTGAGTAATTGTATTTTTCAAAGAAATATACCACTTACAAAAAGCGACAACTGAGAAATAAGAAAGAAAAATCTTAAAATGACGAAAAATATATTTTCGAGTAAGTTTTTTAAGGGGTTTTTTAATGGTTATATCACACATGCTGCAGGAAAAGTGCTACATAATCGATGGGAGTGTGAAAAAACCGATTAACGCTTGAGAAAAATTAAGCAAGCTACAACCACCTAACATTTTACATGAAAGTCTTGTAGTATAGAATCAAGTCTCCAACAGGTTGGATTACAGAGTAATTGTTTTGTCAGGAGATGTAATATGGCCAGATATTGCAACGACACCTGTTGAAAAAACGAACTTGTTGGCTGAACTGTTTGCTTCACATTCTACTGTCGATTTCCAGAGAAATACATTACCTACTATTCCCATAGTGCAGTCCAACGATGCCCGATGTTGTCTTCAGACAGCGTATCATAAAACGTATTTTAATGAAACTAGACACCAAAAAAGCTTCTGGCGCTGACAGAATACCTGCCATAGTTCTCAAAAACTGTGCGAGGGAACTGACACTAGTTTTCTACAGACTTTTAAACCTATCCTACAGAAAAGGAATATTTCCTTCCTACTGGAAGTGTGCCACAGTTCAGCCGATACCTAAAAAAGGCAAGAGGACCTTGCCAAATAACAACCGACCAGTCGCACTGCTTTCAATAATATCGAAAGTCATGGAAAAGGCTCTCAATCAACATCTTCTAAAATATCTTGACGAATTCAACATTATTAGCGATCATCAATATAGCTTTCATAAACATAGATCAATAGGAGATCTTCTGACTTATGTAACACATGTTTGGTACAACGCAATTGAACACTTTGGAGAATCTCGAGCGGTTGCTCTTGATATATCCAAGGCATTTGACAGTGTTTGGCACAATGGACTGTTGGCTAAGCCACGCTCTTATGGTATGTCCGAAAAGTTCTGTTTGTGGCTCTCATGTTTCCTCAGTGAGCGTTCTTTACGAGTGGCGGTCGACGGATTTCTTTCTAATACCTTCACTATAAACGCCGGTGTGCCTCAAGGCTCCATACTATCTCCTACTCTCTACTTTGCAGATGACAGTTCGCTTATCTCTTCATTCATTTTGAATGCTCGGACATCGGCTGCTCAGGCGAGTGTCCGCAGACAGCAGATAGTTGTTCAACTTAACAAAGACCTGGAAGAAATTCTATCTTGGGGTGACAGTAACCAAGCGGAATTTAATGCTACAAAAACCCAGGCGGCAGTTTTTTCTAAAAAAGTTAATGTTGCTGAACCCTGACATAGTTTAGGCGGGGCACTCCATTCCTCTAACATCGTCACTCAATTTGTTGGGCTTTAATTTCGGAGCGAATATGTCCTGGCATGAGAATGTTGCAGGCATAGCAAGGATAGTTTCGTAAAAGTTGGGGATATTATTTCGAACCAGACTCCACCAGAACCACTCCACAACAACTGTTAATTCTTTACAAAGCTCAAATTCGACCAACTATGGAATACTGCTCCCATGTTTGGGGCTCCGCTCCCAAAACACACACTGCATTTGTTGGATTCTATTCAAAGAAGAGCTGTTCGTCTGATTGGAAACCCGGAACTGACCGGCGGCCTTGATTCGCTGGAACATCGAAGAACGGTTGGCGACTGAGTCTATTCGACAAGATTTCCTTGGAAAGTGTTCGGAGAATGTGGCCCGTTTAATTCCTCCTAGAGCGGTGCCTGTTAGAAATACACGTCGCGCTGATACTTCACATCCGTATGAGGTTCAGCTTGTTACTCCTCGTACAACGCTTTTCAAGCAGTCTTTTATATGGAGAACATCATCCCTTTGGAATAATTTGCCCAGGACTGTTTTTTCCCACCGAGTACAATTTACAGCGATTCAAGAGCAACGTGTATCGCTTTTTCTGCAAACGTGCCGCTCTTGTAGCGCTTTGGGGACCTTCCTGCAGCACTTGTGTTAGACTCATAAAAAAAAAAATTGATATCGGCAAACTCTTAAAAAGCCGGCATACTGTAGAAAAATACATATGTTGGTAGGAGAAAGAAAGGCTGAGGAAAAAAGTACTGCCCTCCCCCAACAGGTGGAGCAGATACCTAAAGACGGTTGCCGAGGACTAAGTGCCGACTGCGATGGAAAAAACTGCCTGGTAGGGTGTTAGTGGTGGACTGCTAGGACCATGAAAGGCACCGCCCCCCTTTTTCTCGGAAGGCGTAAAACGTAACAGGCACAGGTCTAAAGTCGAGTTGGAAGATGCGAATACTATCGTGAACGAACATGCTCCTCCTTAATGCTATGATCCCAGGAATCAAGGTTGCTGGTGAGTTTTCGGTCTTCTGTCGGGTGAATAGCTCTGTTTTGAATAGACCCCAATAAATGCAGCGTATGCTTGGAAACAGAGCCACAAACATGGGAGCATTACTTAATCGTTGGTGGAATTTGAGCTTTATACAGAATTAAAGGTTGTTGAGGAGTGTAAAGCTTTTTAGTTCCAAATGATATTCCCAGATATTGCTATGCATGCAGCATGTTCATGCCACGACATATTTGCTCCCAAGTTACCGCCCAGCAAGTATTCCGACATAAGTATGTCGGGTTCCGGAACGAAAACTGTCGCCTGCCGTTTTTGTAGTATTAAATTCTATTTAGCTATTATCATCTAAAGATAAAGTTTCTTCTAGGTCGTTATTGAGTCGAAAGACTTCCTGCTGGCTGCGAGTATTTGTAGGAATAGTTGTTGTTCAAATTAAACGAAGAAATAAACATACTATTATCTGCAAAGTTGTAGTTTGGATTCATGGTTGTTTCGAGTAGATCATTAATGTAAGGGAGAAAGGGATTAGGAGCCAGTGTAGAGATTTGCCATGACGAAGGATTACCAGTTAGATGAGACAAATTGGTACATGTATATCAAAATAAAGAGTGCAGTTCTTTCTTAATCCACTACGAGAAATTGTTAGTTGTGAATTACAATACTGTTCATGACATCCTCCCTACTTTAATTTTGACCATCTAACGGTCTGGTCATAAAGGCTCTAATGAACGAAATAATGCTGCGATGGTATTCAGTAGCGGATTTTAACTAGAGAGTGTAAAAAAATCTACCCAAATTTAAAAAGAACTGAACATTTGTTGTTCTTATTTATAGTGGGAAACAGAAGCGTAAGAAAGTGGAATTTGTATTTTTATAATTATTTTAATATAGATGTCATAGTAATATCGTGTTGACGTGTTATAATGAGATTCTATAGAAAATCCTCCAAAATATATCTTCCAAAAAGGGCCACTCAAAGTCATTTTCTCTTGGGGTTTAGATCACTTCGGAGAGTCGGGTGGGTTAGGTTAGGTTTACGGTTAGTGGGTTTGGTAGCCCTCCGCCGCGACTCTTCGCTCTAATGTGGTTCCCACTTATATTTTGTGTTTCACCAAACAGGTTCTATTTCGTAAGGAAGCGAATTATTGTCTCTATACCAAAGGTAAAAAACTTGATTTTGTTGGCTGCCGGGCATGCGATAGCATGTGCTTAACGGTTTTGTTATCTGCCATTCATAACTGGAATTTGGCTACTTGCGCCAGCCCCAGCTTTTAGATATGACGTCTTAACCTACAATGGCCAGTGTACAACCTTATGAAATTCTTTGAGGTTTAGTAAGCCCATTTTAAATAGTTGATCTATTGTTGTTTGTTTCATCAGACAACTTACACATACTCTTGCATATATAAACCTAGCAGCCTGCGCCAGCGTTGATTGTCTTCTGCCCAGTTTGACATTATTCTTTTCGCCTTTTCGTGGACATTGCTTAAAATAGGCTCTGATCCTACGAAGTCCCACTGTACACCCTTATTTGCTAGCAGATCGGCGAATTAATTTCCCTCAAGTCTTGTAAGTCTCAGAATCCAGATGAGGCTGACTGTGGGGTACGTACTCCAAAACAACAGCTAGCTATGTTATGCCTTACAGCAAGAAAAGGATTCCAGTGTTTTAAGGAAAATCAAAAGAGGAAATTAGGTTGAAATCTTAAATTAAGAGGAAACATCGAATAAGCTTCATTAAACTATAATTTACAGAGTAGTGTATTCGTTTTTCAAACTTATTTATTATCTTGTTAACTTCCACAAAGTACTACCATCGCATATACTATATTAAAACCTTAATGCCTTGCAAGAATAGTCCAGAGTCAAGGACATCCAGAGAATAGTACTTTTCATCAAATCAATAAAAAAATATTTCCCTGATATTAAGATATTTCTAGATACATTATATGGTAATTATAGAGTAGAAAAATATACAGACATGTTGATGACAATATATAAGATGCCCCTAAGGGTGAGGGCACATGTATCCAAAAAATATTAACATTAGACTATAATCAGGTCTGCTTATAGAAAATTCGGAGCTCAGACAGAGACAGAGAGAGAGAGTGCAATTTTTGAGACCTCGTTTGATAAAAATGAGTGAACAGCAGTGAAAATTAGGTACCGAGAAAACATGGACCTCTGTAAAAAACTCTTTGTTATAATGACAATTTTAAAATTTGGACTCTTCCTAAGAAAATCCATAGCCCGGATGGGGGCTCTCGAAGAAAAAAGGCATATTTTTTTAGTGGAGTATTGGAAACCGTTCCCAGTTCATCAAAAAAGTCGGAAACTAGGAGAGAGAACTCTCAAAGTAAAGAAAATTCCTCTTACAGTGGAACTTTGAATATTCGAACCCTTCCCACTTCTCATCACCCTAAAAAAAATTAATAACAGAGGTTTCAGACAAAAATTTTCTGTTGTAATTGAATTTAAACAACTTGAACTCTTCTCGATACTTAAAAAAAGAACCAATAACCGGGGGCAACTATTTTGCAATAAAACTTCGAACCCTTATTATATATATCCTTCTTTTTAAAATATTTAAAAAAAAATACAGTAACAATAGGTTGGAAGAAAACTTTCTTAAGAAAAAAATCCTCTTTAACTCTGAAGTTTTAAAAAACCTATTCCTTCATTGGGCTCAGCTTTAAAGAAGGTGGAATGGCTTATAAGAAGGATGTTTTTTACCATATTGAGACGGGGGGATATGGCACCTCGATTATACCACTAAAAGTGAGATATAAATTAACTTTATTTAAAACCAAATTTATAAGAATATAGCACATAGTTCAATAATAGTTTAGAAAGTAAAATTCTAAAAGGAGCGCACCGTAAGAAGACAAATTAAATTATAGGTCAAGCAAAATTCAGTTTGGTATAAGTTGTGTCATAAATCAAAAAGTGCTTTACCTGACCCAAAGTTTCACAAACCATAATCTACTCCGACATTGCCGAATTTTGGGTCGAGATATTTCCTGGTATTAGTTTTAAAGTCATAGAGTAAAGACAGGCGTTATTAGCTACTTAAAAAAATATATAAGTATTATATTACTTCTGTTTCATACTATATCTTAATTTATATTATGACTAGCCGGGCCCGCGGCTCCGCTCGCGTGGCCTTGATTCACTACTATCGTCACTGCTTATTCCTTATGTTACCCAACGTAATAAAATATCTCCCATTATTTCTCGTTATCTCCCAATATTTCTCCTTATTTCCCATTATCTCTACATAATTTCCATTATCTAGGCTTATCTCTGCTCATCTCCCATTATTTCTCCTTATCTCCCATTATTTCTCCTTATCTCCCATTATCTCACCTTATTTCCCATTATCTAGGCTTATCTCGACTTATCTCCCATTATTTCTCCTTATCTCCCATTATTTCCCCTTATATCCCATTATCTCACCATAACTCCCATTATCTAGACTTATCTCTGTTTATCTCCCATCTTCTCTCTTTATCTCCCATTATTTATATTTATCTCCCATTATCTCACCTTATCTCCCATTATCGAGGCTTATCTCGACTTATCTCCCATTATTTCTCCTTATCTCCTATTATCTCACCTTATCTCCCATTATCTAGGCTTATATCGCATTATATAGAACATATGTATAAATTTATAAAAATACGTAAATCGGATAAGTGGTTCTCGAGTGATAAGCGCACTAACGGACAGACAGAGAGACGCCCCAAACCCCCCCCACCCCCCCCCCCCATTGCATTTTATATATATTGTATTCTTTGGTACATGATATTGTACCATATTTAATGCTTTAGGGAGTGTATTGCAAGAGAACGCGCTAGCGGCAAACTTTTCTCCGATTTTATTCACTACTATCGTCACTGCTTATTCCTTATGTTACCCAACGTAATAAAATATCTCCCATTATTTCTCGTTATCTCCCAATATTTCTCCTTATTTCCCATTATCTCTACATAATTTCCATTATCTAGGCTTATCTCTGCTCATCTCCCATTATTTCTCCTTATCTCCCATTATTTCTCCTTATCTCCCATTATCTCACCTTATTTCCCATTATCTAGGCTTATCTCGACTTATCTCCCATTATTTCTCCTTATCTCCCATTATTTCCCCTTATATCCCATTATCTCACCATAACTCCCATTATCTAGACTTATCTCTGTTTATCTCCCATCTTCTCTCTTTATCTCCCATTATTTATATTTATCTCCCATTATCTCACCTTATCTCCCATTATCGAGGCTTATCTCGACTTATCTCCCATTATTTCTCCTTATCTCCTATTATCTCACCTTATCTCCCATTATCTAGGCTTATATCGCATTATATAGAACATATGTATAAATTTATAAAAATACGTAAATCGGATAAGTGGTTCTCGAGTGATAAGCGCACTAACGGACAGACAGAGAGACGTTGCATTTTATATATATTGTATTCTTTGGTACATGATATTGTACCATATTTAATGCTTTAGGGAGTGTATTGCAAGAGAACGCGCTAGCGGCAAACTTTTCTCCGATTTTATTCACTATTATCGTCACTGCTTATTCCTTCTGTCACCTAATAAAATATATCCTATAACCTGGCCAGAGAACATACTTATCGTTAAAAAAAAAGCACGTAAATCGGATAAGTAGTTCTCTAGTGATAAGCACACTAACGGACGGACAGACAGACAGACGGACAGAGAGACATTGCATTTTATATATATTATAGATATTCTCTGCTACATAATATTGTTCCATATTTAATGGTTTGGACTGTGTATTGCAAGAGAACGCGCTAGCGGCAAACTTTGTCCGAGTTCAATTACTATTATTGTCACTGCTCATTCCTTATGCTACCTCTCGTAATAAAATATAGCCTATGCTACATAACATTGTTCCATATTTAATGGTTTTAGGCTGTGTATTGCAAAGGCACGCGCTAGCGGCAAACTTATTTCCGACATCATTCACTATTTTACGTCACTGCTCATTCCTTATGCTACCTATCGTAATAAAATATAGCCTATAACCTGGCCAGAGAACATATATATGTTTTAAAAAAAAAAAGTACATAAATCGGATAAGGGGTTTTTCAGTGATAGGCGCACTAACGGACAGACAGACAGACAGACAGACAGACAGACAGACAGAGAGACTTTGCATTTTATATATATTATAGATATATTGCATCATTAGCTGATATCTCTAATCAGGCAGTCTGTGGAATTAAGGTACTATCTCTACAAGATGGGCTATCATAGACATGAGTGAGCATGACAGAGCAGAAATATACTTAACAAACAAAAAAATATTAAGTAACACTAAGATGGTGGCTCATCAACAGAAAAGTAATAAAAGAAAATCACTACATCAGACATACAGTCTGTCAAGTAAGAACGTGAACGCTCGTATTCTTGAAAAAATGTGTTTCGAGAACATTTCTTGCCACCAATGTATTCTTTGGTTGTCCAATCACCTTGGCATTTTTGAGACATGCTGTCGATGATCTCCAAATGTTTCGAATCTCGCGCGACAACTGAGTCCTCAGAGTTTCTGAGTTTTCTCTTTACAAGGGACCAAACATTTTAAATAGGGTTGGCATCCGGCGACTGTGAGGACCGTTCTTGTATCTTATCATGGGCCCAAGCGACCCGCTTGATTTAATGGGACACAATCAAAGCCAATTTTCTTAATTTTGCCGCTCCTTGATGCGGCATCAATTTCGGGTCCTATGAAAACAATGATACGATTCGGTTTTCGACTCTCGGAGTGACTGTGCCTACCGAGTCACGTTTTGGCAAGTCCTCGACATTTTTCGTTTCGTTAAAATGATTTACCCACTTCTTCACAAACGACACCGACTTTTTAATATGTTTAGCCGCCGCAGAATGTGACATTTTAGGCCCCTTTGGATAGGAACAAAGAAAGATTGCTTCGAACCAACGCGTAAACCAGTGACTCATTTTGGATTTTATGTGATTTCGACAAGATTTCGGAATCCACTGATACTTTTACTAAAATGCGTCCTAGACAAAGGTTCAGTCTACCTATTTTCTATTGAATCGCTAGAGTTGCATCTACCAAAAATGAATTATCGCGGATACGTTCTTACTTGACAGACTGTATATAAAACTTTTAGAAAATACAAAACAATAAATAGAAAAAAAAAACTAGCTTATCCCACCATAAAACAGATGTCAAATCAATTAAGGACTAGACAACAGAGCTTAGGGAACAAGTCATTACAGAAAAATTATATAATCTTTAAAGAAAAAATATACGGAACAAAAAAGTTTACAGTTAAACGCTAACCAGTAAGCATCGATAATGCCAAATCAGACTCTGGTAGTCACAGAATTTTTGCATGACTACAAGTTTTTGTTAAAATATCAAATTTATGAAAAAAGTTTTTATAATCTAATTTATTTTTGTATTGTTTTTTTTGAGGCTGAAGGAAAACTGCAACTCTTTTATGTTAACGAATACAATACGCAAAAATTTAATGATATACTCTATCTAATAATTATTATTTACGAAGCAGATACGTCCTTATCTGCTTCGTAAATAATAATTTTAATTTAACTGATGTTTGATTGAACTAATGAATCAGCAACGTCCGTTTCATGAAAAAATGAAAAACATTTTAAAAAATGTTATATTTGTTGCTCTGTCCGGTTTTTTAATTAAAAATTGCAGAAATTTCCACTTTAATTTTTGTAAAATCCTTTTTTAATTTTCCATAGTTTCAAACATACACGTACATTATCATCAAAGTTGTGTTTTGTTATAATAAAAATGTATTTAAATAAAGGGTTGTATTGAGCCTATTAAAGCCAAAAATTAAGACACTTGTTTTTTATATTTTAAAAGAAGTTTATTGAACTAATAATAATCTCGTCACTGTAGAATTTCTGTGGTTTCTGGGGAAAAAATTATGACAAGTGGTGTTTACAGGCCTCTTTTCAGACTAAGCTATCACCATTCAAGGAGTTCTGCAGAGACCGAAACAAATAGTAGACTGATGGTGCAAGGTCTCGACTATACGGTGGATGCATTCAAACTTCCTAGCCAAGCTCTTAATTTTTGCCGAGTCATCAAATATTTGTGTGGTTTGGCGTTGTCATGGTTGAAGACGACACACTTTCGGTTGACTATTTCCGGCCTATTCTTTTCAATTGCTTACTTCAATCTCATCAACTGCTGACAGCAAAATATAGAATTAATCGTTTGGCCAGGCAGCAGCAGCTCATAATTCACGATTCCCTTTCAATTCCGCCAAAGATACAGTATCACCTTTTTCGGCATCAATCTGTGCTTCGCCATCGTTTCTGGAGCTTCATTATTTTTTGATCACTATCTTTTTTCACTTTATTGTCGTACGTGATCCCCTTTTCATCGCTCATGATCAGCTGCTTCGTTTTTGTAGAAATTCGCAGATGTAAATTTGATTGAGTAAATATTTTATTATCAAATCATCTTTCTTCAAATGGTTTAAAACTGTTTGGTGATAGATGTTTAATTCCTTGACGATGTCATGGCTACTTACATGCCGATCGTCCTCACCTTTGCCAAAATTCAATCAAATTTTTCTATCATTGGTCGAACAGCAAACCTTTGACATGGAAATTTCCCGAAAAAAAGGGACTGCCATCTATTGGCTGTTGGTTTTGAAAACATATCTTAATCTTACCTTATACCTATCCAGCATTTTTGCCCTAATCGAAATAAAATTGTAAAATGAATTTAACTCATCTTCAAGGCGCTCTAAATTAAGTCTGAATAGACGAATTCCGATAGTTTTTGTACGTCTACTACTGTCAAATATCAGCTTTTAACTGACGTCTGATGCCTTCGTCGTCTTATATTACCTGAGATATATGACACGAAAGCTATCTAACAAGAAAGGCTTGGAACTTTTTCGACTACCTATTACATTAAATAGGTCTAGTTTTAGTTCCACAAAAACGTGTTAAGTTTTTAAATATTTCGAGCATATAGTATAAAAAAAATTCTTGTTTTTTACTTATACTTCGAGCCCAGTTAAATTGAGATTGCTCTCATAATAGGTAAACATGATAGGTTTCGAGACTGCATCTTCAAATTCATAATTGCCGTATTAAATTATTACCTGAAGATTTAGAATTATTAGTATATGCCCTCATTGAATTAAAGAAGTTGCCGCGACGATGTCAAATTAAGCCAATAAACTATTTGGATACAGGAATGATATTCTAACAACATTGTCAAAAGTTATCACCAGTGGTGAGTCTGTCGCCATACTCAGTAATAGTTGTTTTTAAATATTCTAGAAATTAGGCAGTGAATAACATATACGGTATTTTACCCTAAATTAAATTAATAAGTATTCCAAAGCTAAATAAAGAAATGATTTACTAATTCTGCAATATTATCAGATACAAAATAATAGTAAAATGTCGTGTGTTCTTAAATATAGTTTCATGGTCAACGTTATTATTGTTTTACTAGTTGGTAGTACTTCCTTTAAAAAATTGCTGTGGATACCAAAAATATTTTGCCATGAATTTTAAGACTGCTCTTCCCTTTGTTCTCCTGTTTTTTTTTAACAATTATTCCTTTCATAAAGAATAACCAGTCAAAAACTGTATTTTTAAAATCCTTCTAAATTAATTGATGAGTTTCATCAAAAAGTTGTCACTTTGTCAGTATATGGTCTCGTCACTAATAACATTCTCCACACATTTGTCCTTAAAAAATCCGAGGATTTATTGTTGTGTGCTAACTGAGGAGAATATTGACATGCTATCCTTGTAATGAAAAGAACAATAAGTAGTTTTATGTACTAGTTTATTACACTGGTATTTACACCTGGAAAATAATGACAAGTATTTATTTTAGTTTCGTTCGGAGTTTATAAAGGCTTCTGGTATTTTAGTCTGTTCCATATTTTCGTTTAATTCCGATTATCTTTAATTTCAGTGTTATATCACATCCTTCTTACTTTCAGGTCTTTAAGGAGTAAATTGGGATGAGAAGGGCATCAGCATCAACGGTACCTTAGGTTTGCAGACTACATAGTGATAGCTAACAACACCAATGAGCTACAGGAAATGTTCAACTAGCTGAATGTGGTCTCTGCAAGGTTAGATCTTTGAATGAATTAAAAAAAAACTAAATTAATGAGCCCTGAAGATATCAACATACAGATAGGAAATAACTCCATAGAACGCGTTGACGAGTATATCTACTTAGGCTACACTATTAAAATCGGAAAGGAGAACCAGCATGCAGAAATACCAGGCGAATAAGGCTAGCTTTGTATCTCCCTTAGAGATGGAATTCATAACGAGCAGATAAGGAGACAAACCAAAGTCAATGACATAGCTTTGCAGGTGGCAAGGATCAAGGATGAACTGGGTATGGGTGAGTCATATGGTTAGATCATCCGAGAGAGATGGGTATATAGGGTCACTGTATGGAGACCCAGAGAAACCGGAAGAGGCGTGAGACGTTCACAGAAACGTTGAGTCGATGTTATAAGAGTAGTAGTAGGTAAGCAATGGTTAAAGGTGGCAAAAGATAGGAGAGCATGGAAGAGACCTACATCCAGAAGTGGACAAACTTGAGTTGACAAGAATAAAAAGAAGATCATATCTGTGATTATTATAATCTGTCACTAGAACTCAATATGACAAATTTGTCGGTGGACATGAGGTATCTATCCACATATTGCTAAATAACATGAATGACAATAGTAATGTGGAGGTGGTTGAAATCGATTTACAATAAGAGCTGAATTAGTGTGAAGTTAAAAAAAATTAATAATGCTGCTTTACTGTCTCTAAAAAAGAGTAAATCTTTCGCTTCACATAGTTTTGGTTAGACGTTAAGTTGAAGTTCTTGTTATCACACCACATCAAACTAAAATAACTTTTCGACATAATGGTATTTTCAGCGATCTCTTTGAGTTTAGAACACTGAATGAGCTAGAAGGAGAATAATTGAAGTCTTTATATCGCACTGGTGCAGCGAATCGTCACCCAGTGTAATAATCCTTTTCTACGTATAATGCAATAGATAAATAAAAACTCTACTATTGTTGTTATTGGGCTTGTAAATTTTGATTGATTTTTTCTTCTTCTTCGTTTATAGAAACTGAGCACTGAGGCAAGAACCTTGGTGTATCTTACATTAATGATATCATCTGTAGATTTTTTCTTTGTTAATACATCTTCCATGTCCCTTGGTTCTAGCTATTTACATTAATATTCCAGTTTCCTCTACATATAGTGTACCATAAGAATAAGAAATTCTACAGATACCTTTCATTTTTGAAGGAATTTTGCCTTTTGGTGCGTTCGAACACGATCTGATTTTCTTACTGTCAGTGTTACAGATTGTGTGAATTTATATATATATATATATATATATATATATATATATATATATTTATATATGCTCGAGTGGTATTGCTTTCGGCGAATAAGGATTACACAATAGAGATGACTACTCCATAATTAAATATTTCACTTAACGAGCATCATCAGGAGCGATGAACCACTAAGCGTAAGATTAAAAACTACAGTATTTATAATAAAATTTCAATTTACAGGCGAGGAAACTAATCACAGGCAGAGGGTTAGTTCCGATCTAGTAACTACTATGTAGAATTGTACGGAATAAGAAATTATCAAATGTCAAAAATAGTCTAAATAAGGATAGAGAATTTCACTCTTAGAGCTCTCTGTATTAGTTACTAGCCTGAAACTAAACTGCTGTCTATAATTGGTATGTTTCGCACGAGTAAATACCAATTTTGGAATAAATAGTCTAACTCAATTATTCATAGATCCTAATAATGTCATAATATGTTTAGCGAAACGGACGTCGAGTGCAAAAATAAAGCATTTAGTGTAGTATTCATACCTGTTGTGCAGTGTTTCCCTGCAAAGATTTTTCAACCTATTCTACAGAAAGGAATATTTTCTTCCTGCTAGCAATGCGCAGTTTAGCCGATACCCAAAAGGAAGCAAGAAGACCTTGCCAAAAAATTACCGACCAGTCGCACTGCTTTCAATAACACCGAAGGTCATGGAAAAGACTATTAGTTAGAATCTTCTAAAATATTTTGAAGGATTCAATATTATTAGCGACTATTAATATGGCTTTCGTAAACATACAGACTTCTGTACTACATGTTTGGAACCACGCAATTGTACACTGTGGAGAAACTCGAGCGGTTGCTCTTGATATATCCAAGACATTCGACCGTGTTTGGCACGATGTATTGTTGGCTAAGTTACGCTCTTCTGCCACTACACAATAAATATCACCACTACTTCAAACACTTTATTTTTGCACTCGACTCGCATTTCGCTAACTATGTTAGCTTCATCAGGAGCGATGATTGACTAAAGCTAAACTACAAATCTACCCTATTTATACTTAGACTAACCCTTGAATTACTCAGGCGGAACTAATGACATAGGCAAGGCCATCAGTCCCGGTCAAGTAACCAGTAGAGGGGACCATAAGGAATAGGCCCTCTGTCTTTATTTAAACGACTTAAATATTTTATAATTTCCATACTTTCGTATGCGTTCAACAATCTCCTATTAGATACATTTTTAATTAATCTTAGATTATCTAATGTTACAATATGATCCGCTTCAAGCGTAAGGTATTTAATAATGTAGGCCTCATCTTAGTCTATAAGTCATCAGACAATCTGAGGAATATCTTAGGAAATCCCAAAGATAAGATTCCTAATTGTGAGAAAAGTGGAATTTATGAAATTAGTTGTAATGATTGTGACAAAAAGTATGTTGGGCAAACTAAAAGGTCAATTAAAACACGATTTAAAGAACATTTAGCACACTTAAAATATAGTAGAACAGAAAACTGTAGCATTACCGAACATGCCCTTGAAGCTGATCATATTGTAACATTAGCTAATCTAAGATTAATTAAAAATGTATCTAATAGGAGATTGTTGAACGCATACGAAAGTATGGAAATTATAAAATGTAAAAGTAGTTTAAATAAAGACAGAGGGCCTATTCCTTATAGTCCCCTCTACTGGTTACTTGACCGGAACTGATGGCCTTGCCTATGCCATTAGTTCCGGCCGAGTAATTCAGGGGTTAGGCTAAGTACAAATAGGGTAGATTTGTAGTTTAGCTCTAGACAATCATCGCTCCTGATAAAGCTAACATGGTTAGCGAAACGCGCGTCGAGTGCAAAAATAAAGTGTTTGGTGTAGTGGTGATATATAATGAGTAGTGTCATTGTGCCAAAGAGTCCACATTCCCAATTTAGCTCTTCTGGTATGTTTGAAAAGTTCTGTTTATGGCTCTCAAGTTTCCTTAAAAACGTTCTTTACGAGTGGCAATTGACGGATTTCTTTCTAAAACCTTCACGATCAACGCCGGTGTGCCACAGGGCTCCATACGGTTGGCGACTTGCGTCTATTCTACAAGTATTTTCATGGAAAGTGTTCGACAGATGTAACCTGCTTAATTCCTCTCAGAGCTAGGAATAGATGTTGCTCTAATACTTCACATCCGTATGAGGTTCAGCTTGTCACTCCTCATATAATCTTCATCCCTTTAAAATGATTTGCCCAGCACTGTGTTTCCCACCGAGTACACTTTACAACGATTCAAGATGAACGTGAAACGCTTTTACCGCATACACGCCGTTCCTGTAGCCCTTTAGGGATTTTCCTGCAATACGTGTGCCATGCTCTTAAAAAAGGATTCGGAAATCCTAATTTGAGAAAAAAAAAAAAATCATAAATTACTTTTTTTTATAAAAATAATTTCACTTAATAACCCGAGTCAAAACGACTTAGTTTTTTTTTATGGGTCTAGCACACGTGCTGCAGGAAAGTCCCTAAAGCGCTCCAGGAGCGGCACGTGCGCAGAAAAAGCGACTCACGTTGTCCTTGAATCGCTGTAAACAAGAATGTGTGACGCTGTGACAAGAACATGAGGAATTTATCGGAACAACAATAGTTTTAGAATGGAAATTTAATGTGAACATTTCATTTAAAATGGGATTTTTTTATTGCTCTCTGACACTGCTAAGTAATGAAAAGTCATTTAGATAATTGGCTACGAAATGTTGAGTAATGGATTATCAACAAACACGTTTAGATAATGAAAAAAACCTATTCTTATAGAAAAAATAAAAAAGTAGTAGAAACTAAGTGTAAAAATAAAAAAGCAAAACAAAACAAGTTCTGTAAACACTAGAAAAATACCCTTTTCCAACACCTCGTTTAACGTTGCATGTTTTTCCAGCCGGGTAATTTAAGTTTTGATGCTAATTTACCTCTTAAAAATCCAGTGATGGACGTAATTTTAAATTGTGTCACGAAGCTTTGAGGTTTGTAATATTTTACAAGCACCGCGATTTAAAAACATTGAGCTGTTAGAAATATATTTTTTAAGAGTACTTTTAGAATCGTTTCCTGGTTTCTGAAAATATTTTGGCAGATCTCATATTAGAAAATCATATCCAATTAGTACGTGCTGCAAAGATATTTTTACATCGTTTAAAAGCGGTGCGTTTGCGGAAGTAGGATTTTCGTTAGTCATGAATTACTATTAGTTGAACTAGATAAGAAATACAGTTTTTAGTAGTTTATTTCAAAGGGATGACGCTACACAACAGTTATCATCGCTACATTAAAAAGTCTATTTTTGCTCTCGAAGCGCGATTCACTAGCAGTGCTGATGATGCTAATATAATTGTGTTTATAGTTGTGTTTGTTGAGCACAAACATTGTGTAGCAAAGATTCCAAAGTAGCGAAAGGATCAGGATCCCTAGATAACCGAGTTTCTGAAAAGAGATAGTACCAAGAGTGACGAGTTGAACCATATAAATGTGTTGTATTAGCAATGGAATGGAATGGGTTGAATTCACTAATTTTCCTAGAACGTTCCAAATTATTAAGTCTTGTAGTGAGTTTCGATTCTCCAATCAGGCCCATAACCTTTTTTTTCATAGAATGTATAAAATACTGAAGATTTTTGGAAGGAAAGTCAAAACGATAAAAGAAGTTTTTCATTGATGGTTAAATTTAAACACTAAACACTGTTGTGAATTATGCTGCTTTCTATCTATCTATAGTATTCTAAACTTTTGAGAAGTTTTCTTTGCTATTTATGCAAAATGGTCACGGAAATATGTATTTTCATCTAAGGTATAACCTAAAAATCTAATTGACGATGTTAACGTAATAAAATATTCAGATGTAATTACGACAAGTTACGCAATGTTTACTATTCAAAAAATACTGTTTGAGACTTAAATTCTACATCATTACCGTTGTTACAACATATAATTTAATTTCCATTCTTCATAAAGTTGTAAGGCTTCCTACTGATGAATAGTTATTTTGATAGCTTACATTTGGACGATTAAAATAAATAGAGAAACAAGTGTGCTGTTTTCAGCAAAGGTATGGATTCGATTTTTGGCCTCTTCCACCAAATGGTTAATGCTTAAAGGAAAGCGGGTAGAAAACAATATAGAACTTTAAAGTTCAACAACAAAGATAGTTTAAAAAAAAATTCACTGTAATTAGAACGAACTTTATTTGAAGAAACTCGAAAGCCATAAAAGAAAACTTTAAGGGATACCAGTAGACCAAAGCGTAGCTAACGATCCGTAATGTTAAATACAGTCGAGTTGTTTGGCATGGTCTTTTTACATTTTTCAGGTATCGGCTGGTAACCAGCTTTATTAGGAGAAGTCTTATGATGCGCTACTTCAAAACCACCTTTCCTGTGGAAATCTACAAGCAAGTGTTTTTCCAACTTATGTAATACTATTTGGGCAAGTATTTTGAAATATTACCTTAGCACACGACTGACACGATGTTAGAAGTTAATGTCAAAATTGATATTAATTCTGATATGCTATGATATCTAAATCTTAGAATGAAAAGAATTGCACATTCTCAATTATTTAGTCGTTCGTGATGTATCGGAAAATTTTCTCTTACAGTTGGACGTGGCCAGAAAGAGGCATACTTTATTTATATATTTTTTAAATATTCAACAGGAAAGCTATTTGATAAATATACTTCATACTTTACAAAATTGTATGAATTTATAAACGGTATATCATAGTTTCCTAGGCAATGTCAGCGTTAGAAATTTCTGTTAGAAATGATATATAAGTTTTGTATGATTGTGGCAGTCTATTATTTTTTCTTGATTCTTTTTGATACAATGTTCATGAAACATAAAATATTAACTGCTAATGACAACGGCGCCAGATCAGGGTCCGAAACGTCAAGAGAGACTGCAATTTTTTGTAAAATTTGATATAAAGTATTGAATAACACTTTTGATTAATGTTGTGGTGAACAACTCGTAAAAAGCAAGACTTTCGTATGTTCCTTGTAAATTACTTTTTGCAGTGTTATTTTCTTTTGTCTAAAATTTTCTAACTTAAAGGCTGAGTTAAAACCCGGATGACTTATTACCAAAATGCGTGAACTGTAATAAAAATAAGTGACTTTTAAAAACGAAGGAAGAAAGGAATTACAATTTACCTTAAATCATTCCAAAAATAGACAAATTAAATTTAACATTTTTAATTTAAAGTATTTGTGGTTTTCCGTTTAACCAGAATTATATATTTTTCTCTTACCACTGAAATGATTAATAATTAATATGTGCTTAGCTTTTATATGTATACTGAAAATATCCATTTATACTTATATTATATTACTGTAGGGATATGTTTATCAGAATAACAAATACCACCATCAGTTGTTGACAAGTAATTTTGATGATTATTATCCATATAACAGTTGTAGTTTGCTTTTCATATTGTGGTGAATATAAACATAATATTTTTTACGTTTAATCAATAATCAGAAATTAAACGTAAATATTAGCGTTCCTCATAATGTTTTAATAATGTTATATTTTTGGTAAAAATCTCAAATTTTATTCTATACGTGTTCTAAAAAAATAAACATATATATATATATATATATATATATATATATATATATATATATATATATATACATATATATATATATATATATATATATATATATATATATATATATATACATAAATATATATATATATATATATATATATATATATATATATATATACATTTATTTATTTTCAATTCTTGAGATTTGGATTCATTTTACGAATATTTGGTATTCAAAATTAGTAAATAAGTAAAAAAAGTAAATAAAATATGTGAGATTCACCAAATACAAAAAAAAAAATGAAAATGCCCTAAACCTAAGTCGAAACGTCAGTTTAAGTTTAATTTTGAATGCCAAATATTCATAAAATGAACCCAAATCCCAAGAATTGAAAATAAATATTAATTGATGGTTCAAGAAAATTTTAAAGTATTGTATATATATATATATATATATATATATATATATATATATATATATATATATATATAGCAAACTTGCATTTCTTGGGGTAAGCGGTAATGGAAATAGGGCTAAAAAGTTTTAAACATCTTTTTAGCTACGCCATTTCGAAAATACTTTATTTCTTCTTCAGGGCTACAAATACAGTTGACAATCAGTTTCTGAGGTTTACAAAAGAAAATGACCTAAATTAATAGAATTAAAAAATTACTTACTGCTAGGTGGCACTATTTATTAGGAAAACATGAGAAAATTTAGATCGAAACTAATTTGAAAAAATGTAAAAATTGTATACTCCATTTTGTTATGCAGGCTACGAAACACTGTGTGCTTCTAAGGTGATTTTTTTTAAAATTTTTTTTTTTATGTTTTACATTCCTCTTATTAAGCTCAGCGTCTTTTCACCTTGTGGTAAAGTAGTTGTTGATTTATTTTAGGAAAAACCAAGAAGTTGATGTTTTGTTTAATCCTTCTAAAGTTTGTAAGAATTGACATTAGGTTATCTTTATAAAGATATGTCTGATATATTTTTTGAGTTATCATTTTGCCAACTAACCTGCAATAAATTTAAGAAAATTGAGCTTAAATCTGCAATCTCGGTTTTTTTTATTATCAGTATTAAGTTCTAGGTGAATTTCCACCATTTTCTTAAAGGTTTTTTTTTTGTTGAAACTTCTTTCCTTACATATCATTTTGGTTTTATTAAAATTAAAATCATATGAAAATTGACTACTAAGCGAAGCAAGTGCAGATGATTTTTGTTATGTCTGCAATCACTTTTGTGAGAGGTGATTCTGTCTTTTAGGGCCCTTGATGTTTGTCCTATATATAAAATTAAAGACAGTTGCCAGACGAAGCTAACTCAGCGGCATAATTCCACCTTTTTCTACTTGTGAACGAATTAAGACGAAATATGTTTAAATACCGCGTAATCGAAAAAATAGTTATTTAATAAGGGAGGCCTCACATTAATTTATGTCATCAGAAAACTTAAATAACAAATTTTGAGAAAATCTGAGGGGCAAAACGTGAGAAATAGGAGGTAAGTCATAATAATTTTATATTTGTTAAGCAAACTGGAAGGTCGGTTACATAGCTTTAAGTTAAACAGCAATTATTACAAAATATGAATAGTAATGCAGAAAAACTGCTGGCAGGTTCAAAAAATTTATAAAAAAAATCGCAATAGCGATGTGATCTTGTTAAATAAATGTGATCCTTGCTGTATTGAACATAGATTTAGTAGATCTTCGTACATAATAAAAGACACGGAAAACATCCTTTCATGTTAAGCAAACTTGGGTTACTGAGTGTAGACAAGGGGTCATTGAGATTTAAATTACCGGCAACCGGCAATCACAAACGTAGCTTTAAATTCGTTTTGCCAGATTCTGGAAAAATTACGCAGAAACACAAATTTTAAAGCTTGCCACGTAAAGGTAGACCAAACTCTTAAACCAAAGATTATATTAAATACTGCAATGTGTGTTCATGTATGAAAGTTATTTGTAGAAAAACTAAAATATTTTTTCCAGACAATTAAAAGGAGGAAGAATATAAAAGGCTACAGAAGATCATTAAGTCAGAAATCAAGAGAGCCAAGGAAGGCTGGATGAGAGAAATGTGCCGGGAAATGGAAGAACTAGAAAAGAAACACGATAACTTTCGTAGCCACAAGAAACTTAAGGAGATTGCTGGTATCTACAAAAAAAACCACAACCAGCTACCCTGCTTGATTCAACAAATACACCTATAATGGATGAACGGGAAATCAGAGGCACAAGGGAAAAATATATAAATGAACTATTTCATGACGATAGACCACCCTTACAGAAAATGAAGAAAATATGGAGGAAGGTCCAGAAATTCTTAACGAAGAAGTGCTTCACGCCATCCATATATCACCCAATGGAAAGTCTCCGGGTCCGGATCAGATTCCGACAGAGATATTGAAACTTGTAAGCGAGGGTAACATATGACAAATCACAAAATTATTTAACTTGATATATAACACTGGGGCGATCCCAGATGACTGGCTCAGGTCGACCTTTGTGACTATTCCAAAAAAACCCAGACCTAAAAAATGTAGTGACTATCGCTTGATAAGTTTGATGAGTCATCTTTTAAAAACATTCTTGCGCATCATACATGCCAGAATTCGCAGAAAGTGTGAAAGTGTGAATTTGATCTTGATGACGCTCAGATGGGTTTTAGGAATGCTTTCGGAACCCGTGAGGCTTTGTTTGGTATTAATGTCCTTCTTCAGAAGTGCCGAGATCAGCGTAAAGAGGTATTCGCCTGCTTCATATATTACGAAAAGGCATTCGACAGGGTGCTACACTCTAAATTGATATCAATGTTACGCGAAGTACAACTGAACAGTCGAGATATACGTATAATTAAAAATCTGTACTGGAGACAAACAGCGGGAGTACGTATAGAAGGGATGACAACATCTAGCATCCAAATACAGCGAGGAGTCCCAACCTTTATTCGGACCGAATTTTCAAGGAGGCCCTCGAGAATGTGGACCATGGAGTTAGAGTAAATGGCGTACTACTCAACACAATTAGATATGCAGACGACACTGTCATCATATGTGATAAGATAGAGGGTCTTCAAGAACTGTTAAATAAAATCAGCACAGTTGAAACAGATCTTGGCCTTAACATTAATATCAGTAAGACGAAACTCATGATATTCAGCCGAGATCCACATAGAGACACTCATTTGTTTCTGAACAATTCTCAAATCGAACGGGTTGAGAGGTTCAGGTATTTGGGTAGCATCCTGACGGAACAATTAGACCCCGACATAGAGATAAAATGTCGCATCGAGACAGCCAGGAATCACTTCTTGAATATGAGGACACTATTTTGTAATGACGACATAAATCTCAAGCTACGTCAACGCATGGTCAAATGTTACATCTGGTCGGTTGTTTTGTACGGTGCAGAAAGCTGGACTCTCAAAGTAAGCACGATTAATCGTTTAGAGGGCTTTGAAATGTGGACTCATCGAAGAATGCTGCGTATTCCTTGGACTGACTTGGTAACAAACAAAGACGTTCTTAGGCGTGCAAGAACAGGAAGAGAGCTACTTACAACAATAAAATGCCGTGAGATAGCTTATCTGGGTCACATCTTGCGGGGAGACAAGTATCGCTTACTCCAGTTAATCATGAAGGGCAAAATTGAAGGAAGACGCGGTGTCGGCCGAAAACAGATGTCATGGCTTAACAACATCAGGTCATGGACCGGCATTCAGAAGGCAGGTGATCTTTTTAGAATGGCAGAGAACAGGGACGCGCTCTCCAGGGTGATCGCCAACGTTCGGGGGACCGGACAGGGCACTTGAAGAAGAAGACAATTAAAAAAAAAACACTAGAAACAATATATATTTAGAGCTTATCTTTACTTGCAGCTTTTTTGTTCTTTTTGAAGGATATTATTTTTAAAGAAATGAAAATATGTCTATGCGTAATAAAAGTAAATTAGCGTACTTGATCACCGCATTTACTAATACAATACAACAAATACTTTGCGTGCATATGTCAAACCCACACTAAAAGCTCTATAATAAACATATTACTTAGGCAAACACAGCTTTATAAATAAATATGGAATATTTTTTTAATCCTAACTAAACATTTTATAGCCATCTATACAATGTTTATCCAACTCAGATAGCAGAAATATTATAATGTATATTTTACATGTTTAATGCTCAACTTTATAAATATTTTATACTGTTATTTTAATTTTAGTGTAAACGAGAACTTAAGCCTTTGGCTAAAATAATAAGCTTAAACATTTTGATTTTTAATTTATAAAATACTGTTCGGTGTAGTTTTCAGTAGCTATGGGGATATTACATATTGGTTTATTAAATTTTAAACACTTTTTTAGGAAAAAAGTTAAGCCAGGTTTTTTTTTATAATGATCTATTATGTATCAAGATTAGGAGAGTAGTATTATGAAATATGATACCCAGGTTTAACTCATTAAAAGAACTGTAAATTATATTAAGAATTTTACATATCAGGATTTTGCCAAGACTTATTTAGGAGGTCCATACACTGGAACATTTACATTCTGATCTTTTTCGCTGTAATCGCAGAATATAAAGTAATCGAAGTTAAATGCATTGCCAGGCAAAGTACCCACCATTCCAACGCAGAGCTATAAATTTCACATTGCATAACGTTGAATCTTTCCGACAAGAGATAGATCAATTAGCGGAATAGATTGGATGATTAAGAATAAGAAAACTATGGAGATGGGAGGAAAATATAATAAACAAATTTAATTCAGTAAAACTCGTAACAGGATCCCATGAGTAATACATCACAGCAGTCTCCTGTTACTCTGAAACAAAAACTCTGTTTGTTGTCAGAAAAGTTAAAAAAGTTCTGAAGATTTAAGACTGTTAGCAAATGAGATCAACACAATGTTGTTTTTGACTAGTTAGAAATGATTTTCTACCGGAACGTAATTCTAGGTAAGAATATATCGAGGAATTTTTATTAAGTCAATTAGCCACACCTGTCCTCTGTAATATAAATATTAATTGGATCAACGAAGAATGTTAAAAATACCGAAATTACAGTCAAATATATCGCCAGCTATTTAGCGCCAAAGAGATGTATTAAATTGAGAAAAAAATCCAGATCAACAGAGCTTCAGCTTCCGACTATATCTATAATGTTTGGCTTGACAATTTAGTTGTATTGACTGAAAGCTGATAATTTTAACAATAGTTTAATAAACTTAGAATAACATAGGATATTACCAAAGGGTTCCCAAAAACAAAGAGGTACGATAAACTATCGACCACAAACTGAAAACTACTTGTTTAAACACCGTATCTACGTACACTGTGAATAAAACAAGATTATTTAAATAATGAAATAATATTTATGTTTATGAAGAATTAGTTCTAAAAAAAACAAATCTTGATGTTGCCTTTATAGGTTGCAAAAAGTGATTAATTCAATACCAAATTATGTCCGTATTGTAACCAAAAGGCCCACAAAGGCAGTTCCTAAAGTCCTCTACAGTTCTGTCCTCTATCACCTGAGAGACTTCTACGGTCTTGTCTCTAGGTTCAGACAGCCATACTTTGGTGAATATTTCCGGGAGACCTCCAGTCAGTTACAGTTATGAATGTAGGATATTTTATCTTTTCTACAATAAATATAATCGATCAAACAATATAAACGATTCTTATAATTGAGTTTTCGACGTAAACTTGGCAATAAAACTGGAACAATCGGAATTATACTCATTCGCCGCATTTTCAACTAAAAGAAAAATGATATCGACTGAATCACTGATAACCAAAATTTAGAGGGCGGTTATCCATGGTTCTCTCAGGCAAATAAATTTAGTTAGTGATCATTATCTTAAAGGACGTGAAGAGTGATAAGCATTAATAGGACATACTGCGTAGTAGCCCGTATGGGTTGGAAACATTGGATTTGGCAAGATGCTTTTTCGAGCTATAGCGAACAATAAATAGTGTGTATTCTATTTTCTTGTTTCCACTTATGATCATTTATACAAGATTTAAGATAATAATAGTACAACAATATATATACCTGGGGTAGAATACAACAAAAGGCAGAAAAATACAGACCTTTGATTTAGGAAGACTAGTATGTACAGCTTTCGGAAGAAAAAAAGATATTTTGTAGAGGGTGTGATTTTTTTAATAAATACTACGTGGGGTCAAAATGATGCAACAACTCCAGAAACCATAAAAGAATTCCTTAAATTGTTTTGAATGATTAAAAGGTAAAAGTGCGTAAAATTACTGATATCGTAAAAATATAAAAAAAAATGTGTGGAATATTTTACATGAACCAAATTTTCGTAAAATCATCCAAAAGTAATAGCTTATCGATGATTCAAGGCACGGTTTCGTGTTGTTTTAACGTAATTAAATGGAATTTTTGCATCTTAACTATTGCATTATAACTACTAATGAAATATGGATTCACTACTACACACCAAAATCCAACAGGCAGTCTGTGGTTAAAACGGTACCAAAGATGTAACAATCCGCTAGTACCGCTTCGGCTGGTATGGAAGCTTACATCCTTTCTTCGAAGAAATGCTCCTCCAACGGTAAGTCTTTGCTGGACCGAAAATACAAAAAAGCTGTTGCTTCTAAACATCTTGCCTACCGATAACGACGTGAAAATCGAAACATTTTTGTTCGTACTCGGAAGAGATGAAAAGAAATTATCGACGAAACAAAGGAGTCACACAATCAAAGAATTAAAAACAAACGTCCTGCCTGCCTCAACAATTTCAGGTCCTTTTGGTTAGTTGCTAAGGTCATTGGTTAAAATTTTATTAAATCTACTATAGCACCACTCACATGACCAGATAGTACTATTGCAACAATACCAGTTGAAAAAGCCAACTTGTTTGCTGAACTTTTTGCTTCACATTCTACTATCGATTTTCAAGAAACACACCACCAACTATTTCCGTAGTGCAGTCAAGGATGCCCGATATTACCTGCAGACAGCGTATAATAAAACGTATTTTATCAAAGCTAGATGTCAAAAAGGTTCTAACGCTGACGTAATACCTGTCATAGTACTCACAAAATGAGCAACTAACGGAAGTTTTCTATAGACTTCTCAACCTATGTCACAAAAAGGAAAAAGTTCTTTCTAATGGCAATGCTCTATAGCCGATACACAAAAAGACGAGAAGACCTTACCAAACTACCGACCGGTCGCACTGCTGTCAATAATATCGAAAGTCATGGACAAGGCTATCAATTAGCATCTTCTAAAATACTTGAAGGACTGAACATTATTAGCATAAGCAAAGATTAACAGCAGATTTTCTAAATTATGTAGCACATGTTTGGAACAAGGCAATTGAATACTTTGGAGAATCTCGAGCAGCTGCATTTGATATGTATAGGGCATTCGGCCGTGTTTGGTATGATCGGTTGTGGTAAAGCTACTCTCTGCAAATATTCAAAATTAATAAATTGAACAATGCGAGCTGTGCAACAATGAAACCAAAATATAAAAAATAAATAAACTGGCTTAAAAAAAGCGATAAGAAGTACAAAATGAAAAATAAAAAACATCTTTCAATTTTAAAAAGTCGATACATACCCTGTAATAAAACAAAAATTTAATTAGCAAGGGAAATCTTCGCCTTTGCAACTCACTAAACGAAAAATGCAATATGTAATTTTTTACACTCCTTGATATGTTGTTCAATATGCTTGTTCAGTATATTTATTAAACAAAATATAATAAGTAAACATAAAAAATTTAGTAAAATATTAAAGGTGGCTCAAGTGGTTCTCGCTTACTAACGAATAATTACCACGGACGGAAGTCGAGAGACAAAAATCCGATCGCACTGTCGCGACCCTAAACGCACGTACAGTCAGTTTATTTAATATTTTAATTTTTCATATTTAAAAAGAGATTTGGAGATTTTATGGTTGTTGCGGTTTTTTCAACATTAAGGAATATATATGAAATTTCTTTTTAAAAGCACGACTTACGACGACTTCAAACTTTTGCTGAACTTTTTTACATCTCTTAGGAGTAGGAAGATAAACATAGAAATACTGACCTAATTTGAATTACTCTTCTACTATAAACTGTATACTGAGTATTATTGGCGATCATCAATATGGCTTTCCTAAGCAAAGCTCATCAAGAGATGTTCTAACTTATTTAAAACATGTTCAGAACAACACAATTAATCCTAGAAATTCGATCGTGTTTGGCATGATGGATTGTTGCCTAATCTACGCTCTCAAAAGTTCTGTTAATCTCTTTCGTGCTTTCTGAAAGAGCGTTCCTTACGATTGGGTTGACGGATTTCTTTCTAACACCTTCGCTACCAAGGCAGGTGTGCCTCAAGGCTCCATACTGTCTCCTACTTTCTTTCTCATTTACGTTATCCATATGCTGGAAAGAACCAGTAATCCAATCTACTGCTTTGCAGATGGCAGTACACTTATTTCTTTATTCACTTTGAACGCTCGAACATCGGCTACTCATGCAAATATCCGCAGGAAGTCGTTCAACTGAACAAATACCTGAAAAGACTTCTATCTTGGGGCGATAGTAACCAAGTAGGATTTAACGTTATAAAAATCCAGGTGACAGTTTTTTCTAAAACCTGACATAATTATGTTGGAGCACTTCATTACTCTAACATCGTTATCAATTTGCGGCGTTAATTTGGAAGCAAATATGTTTTGGCGTGAATATGTTGCAAGCATAGCAAAGAGAGCTTCTCAAAAGCTGGCAATAATATTTCGAACTAGAAAGCTTTATACTCCACAACTGTTAATTCTGTACAAGGTTCAAATTTGACTAACGATGTAATACAGCTCCCATGTGTGGGGCTCGGCTCCTAAACATACACTGCATTTATTGCATTCTATTTAGAAGAGAGCTAGAACTGACCAGCAACCTTGAATCCTTGGAACATCGAAGAATGGTTGACGACTCGAGTCTATCTGCAAGTATTTTTATGGGAAGTGTTCGATGGATATAGCTCGCTTAATTCATAGGAATACACGTCGAGCTAATACATCACATCCGTACGAAATTCAACATGCCACGCCTCATAAAACTCTTTTCAGGCAATTTTTTATATAAAATACCTCATCCCTTTAGAATAATTTGCCCAAGACTGTGTTCCCCACCAAGTACAATTTACAACAATTCATGCATCGCTTTTTCCGATCACGCGTCGCTCCTGTAGTGTTTCAGGGATTTTGCTACAGAACGTGTGCTCTGCCCATAAAAAGGTACGGTTTTTACCAGCATCTTTTGCCTTTGGCAAAATATACACAGACCATCTTGAAAGAAGCGGAGCAATAAAAGAAATGGACTAATATAAAAATGAAAAGACTGGCCTCATTGATAAAAGAAAAAGTTTTGTTTCATCAGAATAGTGCACTAGCTCAGAAATCTGTAAAATCGTAGGAAAATTGGACGAATTACCACTTTATTCACCGTACTTGCCAGATCTGGCCTCTAGCGACTACTATTTGTTCCCAAACTTGAAGAGATGGCTCCAAAGAAAGAGATTTTACTCAAATGATAAAAAAGTTTATCAGTTTGTAAGCAATCCAATTGTTAAAAGATCGTTGGACGAAGCATATTATGCGTGATTGAAAATATATTGAAAAATAACAATTATTTTTTTATGAAATATTTAGTTTTTTTCATTATTATAGACTTTTTACCCCATATAATATAAACATAAATTCGAGAGATATGGAATGTCTCTCATTCTACTGTTACCACCCGTTCTACATTAATTTAGTAGTCATTATCGTCAATTTCTTCACTTCTTATTTATTTAATAATTATTAATGTTTGTACAATTCTTTTGCACTTTGTTTAATAGTAAAATTTGTATCTCGATGCAGAAGCCCGAGTCTGTTGATTTTCTTCAAATTAAAATTGACACTTGAATATTTGTCATTTATACATTTATTAATATATTGTTGTTTAAAAAATAATAATAAAAAAAAACATTTATCGCTACTGTGACTTGTATTTTATTTTCTTCTATTTCGGTCTCTTTTTAGATAGAGGGTATATATTACCATAGAGATATTTTTCGTATTATAGCAACCCTATACATATGCAGCACGATAAAAATAAATATTCTTTTTGTAACCCGATATTTTTAACCTAAAAAAGTGACTAAAGTGCAGACGTGACAGTTGAAATATGAGAAGAGAAAACAAATAGTATTTTTCCCCGCCTCTCTGTACGCGACGTATATCTCGTTTGTTAGTGTCGTCATTACGAACTTTTACAGTTTTGTGGCAGCATAGAAAATAACTGTTCCCATAAAGTTTTGGGTTTTGAAAAATTAATTTTAAATGAGATTTAAGTGCTGTTCTAAATCGTAATAACACAGGTTACCAAGTTCTGGTTCTATTTTACCGCTGTCAAGAATAAAGTGCGGCGTAGAGGAACGTAAAAATAAGAAAGTGATTTTGGTAAAAAAACAACATTTTTATTTTCCATAATAATTTTATATCAAATAATATTTGGGACCTATTTGGGAGCAGACAACCTATTGATCAATTAACCGTATAACAACTCTTGTCATTTTTTATATATCAGTAAACAGTTATATCAAGACTGATGAAAATAAGTCACGAAGGAAGCATACCAGTACAATTTGAGGAAAACCAGTTAAAGTTGAGAAGAGTTGACATGCAAGGAAATTAAAAGGCAATGTAGAAACAAAAATAACACAAATTTCAGAACCATACGAGAGCGTCTGTAATGCTACAATATCATTAGTCAGGCAAATCAAAAACGACTAACCTAAAATGAACTGAAATACTTTCACAACAGAACGAAAAATGACTTTATGGGCTTTAAAAGCAGATATAACGTTTAATCTATCTGAGGACGAAGAGAACTAATAAACACTAATTCCGTAGAAAAAGGAACGTGGATACAGAGTTTGATAGAACTTTTCAAGAAAGAAGTGAAAGAGACAGAAACAATGATAATGCTGGTAACAATATGGGACGAATGTTCGATAAACAAAAAAGATGTGGAAATACTGCTTCGAAACTCAAAAATAGCAAAAGTTCCGGCCAAGACGTTACTACTAATGAGGTGATCAATACGGTGGACAGAAATTTCGTCAGTAACCAACAACACTAATCGACAAAGTCTATGCTATTTATCTATAATATATATAAAATGCAACGTCTCTCTGTCTGTCTGTCCGTTAGTGCGCTTATCACTGGAGAACCACTTATCCGATTTACGTACTTTTTTTTTAAAACATACATATGTTCTCTGGTCAGGCTATAGGCTATATTCTATTACGATAGGTAGCATAAGGAATGAGTAGTGACGTAAAATAGCGAATGACGTCGGAAAAAAGTTTGCCGCTAGCGCGTTGCCTTGCAATACACCGCCTAAACCATTAAATATGGAACAATATTATGTAGCAGAGAATATCTATAATCTATAATATATATAAAATGCAATGTCTCTCTGTCTGTCTGTCTGTCCATTAATGTATTTATCACGAGAAAAAAACACTTATCCGATTTATGTATCTTTTTTTAAAATTCATACATATATTCTTTGGCCAGGTTACATAATAATAATAATAATAATCTATATCTATAATATATATAAAATGCAACGTTTCTCTGTCTGTCTGTCTGTCCATTAGTGAGCTTATCGCTCGAGATCCACTTATCCGATTTACGTGATTTTTTAAATTCATACATATGTTCTCTGACCAGGTTATAGATATATATTTTATTACATCTATAATATATATAAAAATGTAACGTATATCTGTCTGTTTGTCCGTTTGTGCGCTTATCACTGGAGAACCACTTATCCGATTTACGTGCTTTTTTTTTTAAACATGCTAAACCATTAAATATGGAACAATATCATGTAGCAAAAAATATCTATAATATATATAAAATGCAACGTCTCTCTGTCTGTCTGTCTGTCCGTTAGTGCGCTTATCACTGGAGAACCACTTATCCGATTTACGTGCTTTTTTGTTAAACATACATATGTTCTCTGGCCAGGTTATAAGATATATTTTATTACGTTAGGTGACATAAGGAATAAGCAGTGACGATAATAGTGAATCAAGTCGGAGAAAAGTTTGTCGCTAGCGCGTTCTCTTGCAATACACTGCCTAAAGCTTTAAATATGGAACAATATCATGTAACAAAGAATATAATATATATAAAATGCAACGTCTCTCTGTCTGTGTGTCTGTCCGTTAGTGCCCCTTATCCGATTTACCTGTTTTTTTTTTAATTCATACATTTGTTCTCTGGCCAGGTTATCTATAGTCTTCTATCTAGAATATATATAAAATGCAACGTCTTTCTGTCTGTCTATCTGTCTGTCCGTTAGTGCGCTTATCATTTGAAAACCACTTATCCGATTTACGTGTTTTTATAAATTTAAACATATGTTCTATATAATTCTATATAATTCCATATAAGTCTAGATAATGGGAGATAAGGAGAAATAATGGGAGATAAGTCGAGATAAGGCTTGATAGTGGGAGATAAGGTGAGATAATGGGAGATAAATATAAATAATGGGAGATAAAGAGAAATAATTGGAGATAAGCAAAGATAAGTCTAGATAATGGGAGTTATGGTGAGATAATGGAAGATAAGGAGAAATAATGAGAGATAAGGAGAAATATTGAGAGATAAGTCGAGATAAGCCTAGATAATGGGAGGTAAGGTGAGATAATGGGA
Organism: Pachyrhynchus sulphureomaculatus; assembly: GCA_019049505.1. NCBI lineage: Eukaryota > Metazoa > Arthropoda > Insecta > Coleoptera > Curculionidae > Pachyrhynchus > Pachyrhynchus sulphureomaculatus. The sequence goes on along the minus strand of CM032455.1, from coordinate 128,350,646 downwards.
GATAAGGAGAAATAATGGGAGATAAAGAGAAATAATGGGAGATAAGGAGAAATAATGGGAGATGAGCAGAGTTAAGCCTAGATAATCGAAATTATGTAGAGTTAATGAAAGATAAGGAGAAATATTGAGAGATAAGTGGAAATAATGGGAGATGTTTTATTACACTGGGTAAATTAAGCAATAAGCAGTGACGATAGTGGTGAATCAAGTCCACGCGAGCGGAGCCGCGGGCCCGGCTAGTATATTATAAGTGAAAGTCATTTTGGTAAAAAAGAACATTTTTATTTTCCATTATAATTTTATATCATCAAATAATATTTGTGACCTATTTGGGAGCAGGCAAACTATTGTTCAATTAACCATATAACATCTCTTGCCATTTTTTATGTGCCAGTAAGAAACGTTACAGGAAATTTGAAACTTGTATCACTTGCATAAAAAATGAACGTTGAGTCATTTTTAAAAACAGCTATAAAACAGTTATATCAAGACTGATGAAAATAAATCACGAAAGAAGGACACCAGTACAATTTGAGAAAAAACCAGTTGAAGTTGAGGAGAGTTGAAATGCAAGGAAATTAAAAGGTAACGTAGAAACAAAAATAACCCAAATTTCAGAACCATACGAGAGCGTATGTAATACTACAATATCGTTAGTCAAGCAAATCAAAAACGATTAACCTAAAATGACCTGAAATACTTTCACAACAGAGCGGAAAATAACTTTAGGGGTTTTAAAAGCAGATATAACGTTTAATCTATCGGAAGACACAGAAAAGGACGGTACTGAACTAATAAACACTAATTACATAGAAAAAGGAACGTGGATGCAGAATTTTTTCAAGAAAGAAGAAAAAGAGACAGGAACAGTGATCATATAGGTAACAATATGGAGCGAAAGTTCAATATACAAAAAAGATGTGGAAATAGTGTTTCGAAATTTAAAAATAGCAAAAGTTCAGGCCAAGACGTTATTACTAATGAGCTGATCAATACGGTGGAGAAAAATTTAGTCAGTAACCAACAATACTAATTGACAAAATCTAGGCTATTTATATATTATAAGTACAAATACAGTTAAAAGATCACTGAACAAGCTTTCACCAAATAGCAGATCAATAAAAACTACAAACCTCTTTAACAATGCATCTTCACGGATGAAATTCACATGAAGTCGATTAGAAAAATGTTGCCAAAGCTGTATCGAACTACTGGTTGACGTCCAGATAGGTAATTTCATAAATAGAAGGATTGTTACTAACTACACGAGACCAGATTATTTCAACCAGAAATTACTTGAAATAAATCTTCCATGTGTAGAAGTTAAATATCGAAGATAGTATAGAATATGAGGGTAGGCTACCCGGTCCAGTTGTACCCAGTTAACCAAGAGTTATCAGGAAAACTAAAGTTGTTACAAGTGGATAAGATGCTTTATTATAAATTTACTACAAAACTAATTTTATAATATAAACTAAAAAGCATACTGAGATCAAATTGTATTAACGAAACAATTCGTCACGCAAAATAAATTGAGCCTTATATTACTTAGTTGATAAATATTCCATGTACACAACGACGATCGAAGTCGCTATCCTAAATATTGACAACTTATGGAAGAAATACAATGAAAATATTACCAAACATAGGAATGGAGAATTCGAATCTATGGGGTCTGCATTTAAACCTTCCACATATTTTTCTCAACAACAGGCGTTGTCTTAGTTTTTTTTTATGCGCATAGCACACGTACTGCAGGAAAATTCCTAAAGCGCTACAGGAGCGACGCGTGTGCGGAAAAAGCGTAGCACATTGTTCTTGAGTTACTGAAAATTATACTCGGTAAGAAATACACTCCTGCGTAAATTATTCCAAAGCGATGACGTTCTCCATATATGATATAAGACGGCTGGAATGGGGTTGTACGAGGAGTGGCGACCTTAACCTTATATGCATGTGAAATATTAGCGCATCGTGTATTTTAGAGCGTAACGTAGCGTAGTTATATTCACAAACGAGATATGTACGTTGCATACAAAAAGGCAGGGAAACATTTTCTAGACTTCAATACTTTACGCCCGACAAAGCTTTTAAACTACTTTATGAAATATCTAATCTTAATGCACAGTTCTGCGTGATCTATTTCGTGGTTTTTGTGTAATACTGAAGCAGACAACTAGACTAAAGGTCTACAGATGGCTGCTTTTATATATCTTTTATTACTTTATAGACATATTTTACAACCATTTATAACCACCTTCCACTATCAAAACCAAATGCAATTTCTATGGATAGTAGTTTGAGACTTAGTAAAGACGTGTGGCGGCCCGTGGCTCCGTGGCATAGTAACTTGCTTACGGTACAGAAGGTCTCGGGTTTCGATTCCGGCAAGTTGATATACTTTATTTATTAATTTATTTAAGTATATCTGGCCTGGCCACGTACATAGATAGTAGTTGTTTGCAGAAATGCAATAACGTCCGTGGCAGCACTACCGCGTTGTCTAAAAGGTGCCGTGAAATACATAAATGTATATTTTGGCACTTGGAGAACGTTGACGGGAATTGCGGCATCCTCGCTGATATCCTCAAGATATGAAATAACCGGTCAAATGCACGTTGAACTTGCACAATTAGTGTTGATTGCTTTTAAAATAAAAAATATTGTTACGGTGGTATAAAATGATCAGTGACTTCACAAAACACACCCCAAATGAGTTTTCAACAAAGTTTGCTTCCAATCTTTACTGAAAATTGATGACCTTGAAATTTTTGTTTTTTTTTTATATAGCAGATAAATTATTAAAGGTAATGCACTCGTGATAATTTTCGTTCAATCTACACCCCCTGGAGAATATTCAGGTATCAGTACTTTTGGAGATAAGGTGGGGGGACAGCGATTTTTTCGCGATTTTTTAAAAATAATACAAAGACAAGTGTGCGCAAGTATTACATTATATAAATATTTTTTACTCGTGTTTTTACAAGCTTTCATTTGACACCACACACGATGACCTATTAAAAAAATTTTTTTTTCACTTCCGATTTCACCCCCCAAAACTAACCCCTTAAGTCAAAATTTGTCTTTTAAAACTACGCGGCTTTGATGAGGCCATCAATTCCTATATTATTACCAAATTTCAACTTTCTAGGACAAATAGTTTCGGAGAAAATCGGGTGTGACACACAGACATACAGACAAACACCGAAGTGATCTTATATGTGTTCCGTACGGAATACTAAAAAGGGTCAACTCTCAACTCAGGCGGGAAGGTGAACAATAAAAAAAAATTTACGCAAACTTTGGTAGATTAGATTTTATTATGCTATTATATTTGTAGTAAATTGATGAATATATGATAGGCAAAAATTGTAAATTCTGTAAATTCTAATATCGATCGGTGATAAATCACCTCTTTTTGAAAGAACTGCTAGTTGAAAAAACTTACATGCTTAATATATTGAAGAAACGAGGCCTTTTCTACGTCACTATTGAAAAATGGGTTGCAGACTTCTAGGGAGGACAACTGCCATTAATGATGAACATCGTGCTGAAAGACTCATTATTGTGTCTACCTGAAACTTATAGCAGAGACTCCAAACAATTCATATGAATATATTTTTTTTTATTGTCCATTCTGATTTGGGTATGTCTGAACGTCAACTAAAAACGACTGAGAGTCACAACATCTGAGTTGATTTTTAGCAGATTTATCCAAGCTTTTGAATTAAATGGTAACTATGGATGAAATTTGAGTCGATTTAGAGACAAACGTAGCGAAGGAGTGGACTTGCTTTTTGGAATAAGAATAGGACACTTTTTACAGATTACACAGCAAAACCATGACTGTAGAGTATTATTGTTTATTATTAACTAAACTTCGGCAAGATATTGTAGAAAAACACCGACGAAGAGTGTTTGCAGGGGTGCTATTTTTGTAAGACAATGAACCTGCTCACAAACCATTGCCGTTTGACAAAAAAATATTCGAATGAAATAATCAGTCATTATCTCTATATTCCCTTAATTTAGCTCCCTCGGACTTCTACCTATTTCCAGTACTAAAAAAAAAACATTTGAAGGACACAAATTTTATTCGAAAGAAGAAGTAATAAATATTAATAGTTTGTAAACCACGACAAAGTCTTATAAAGTTATAAAGTTACTTTATAACTTTAATTTACAAAGCTAAAAGAAAATTACGTTGAAAAATTAAATTTCGTTTTTAAGATTTACTTGTTCTGTCAATGCTAGGCTAAAACCACACCTCCCCTGTATAGGAAAGAAAACTAAAATGTTTGGGTATTGTTTACCAGAATTTTTTTATTAATTTGTTTTTATTGAATCGTCCCACTTATCAAAAGAAAAAAGAAGTCGATGTAAATTGTCTGATTGTATGGACTGCTAACCGTAAAGTCTGGTTGTTGTGTAAATATTTTGCAAATTGTGCTGTTTTTTCGTTTCTTGTTGACTTAACTGAAAAGCGGGAAGCACAATGTTAAAAGTAACAAATTGAAAACAAAGTAATACAAGGTAGTCTTATTTTGTTTTGTTTGCATCCAGTAAATATAACCTAATTAATAACTAACGAAATACACATAATAAATACTAAACAATATTTTCCAAATTTTAATTTATTTGCAACATTTGTTCACTAGGAGCTGTTTTAGTTACTAGTTCAGTTAATAACACTAGTATTTTAATTTCAAGTAAAGATCTCGAACTTCAAGTTTTCGCTTTTTTTAATAATAATAATAATAATAAACAATTTTATTCAAAGTATGCAATATACAGTGAATAGGACAGGGTGCAGCTGAACAAAGATAAGAGAAAAAAAAACTTAATTTAACTGAAGCAAAATATATGTCCATCTGTCTTTACACTTGCCCCTAGGCAGCAACACACTAACACATGCACAACCAAATAATAATAATAATGTACAACTAAATTATATGATGCACAACCAAATAACAAACAAAAGAAAAAAAAGAATGTTATGTCAGTTACAGAAAGCTCCGATTTAAGATTAGAAAAACTTACATTTTTAGAAACAGTAAATTCTTCAATTATTCTGCAATTACAAATGCTTTAGGTGCTTTTTGAAACATTTGACTGATTTAGATTTCAGAATGTCCGATAGGTTGTAATAAGTTTGAACTAAATTGTAAGAGAAAGACCTTTCAAATATGCCTGTTTTATGAAGTGGGGGCGTAAGTAAGCCTCTGCTTCTTATATTTATATTATGAACGTTAGTCTTGAACGGAATTTTTTCAAAAAGATACGTAGCTGTCAGTTTATAAGTAACCGGATTTCGTTTCTTTATACCGTAGCTAAACCGGAAACAATATTTCTGAATTTTTTAAATTCTTTTTGTATCTTCGGCAGTCAAGCAGGAGCCGTAAACAACATCACAGTGATTAAATATAGGTAAAATGATAGAATCGCAAAGCATGAATTTTAATTGAGTATTTAATAAATGTCTTGAGTTATAAAGACACCTAAGTAGACCTACTGCCCTCTTAATGCAAACCGACACGTGTTTTTTAAATCTTAAAGTTGAATGCAAAATTAAGCCAAGATTTTTAGCCTCAGCTTTAACAGGTATCCTTTCATTAGAAATATTAACTTTAACTAGTGAAGTGAGTCTCTTTACAACACTTGGTCTACCGAACAACATTGCGACATATTTGTTGGGATTAAGTTTCAAATGATATTTCTCCGAAACTCTCTGTATAACCTTCAAATCACCATTTATCAGTCGACAACCATCAAGCACTGTATTCTCAGGAAAAGAGTAAAACAACTGAGTATCGTCAGCGTACATCTGACAGTTACAGACTTTGAGAAATGAAGGAAATAAATGGGTATAAATGCAGAATAGACTAGGGCCCAAAACTGATCCTTGCGGGACGCCTCTGGTCACTCTTTGGAGGTTCGAGAAAGATCCACTCAAGACAACTCTCTGATGACGATCTTTGAGATATCCCATATCTCCAATAAACTTAACAGCGTCTTTGTCCAGACCTATAAACTTCAAGATATGAGTTAAAAGTGAGTGGTCGAGCATGTCAAATGCTTTTGAATAATCGAGCAAGATTAAAATAGTACATTTATTTCTATCGATCTCTCTAAATATATGGTCGGTTACATTAAGAAGTGCAGTAGACCAACTGTGTGATCGCTTAAAGCCAGACTGCACTGTAGGTAAAATATCATACTTTTCTATATATTCTACTAGTTGTAATTTTACAATATGTTCAAGAACTTTTGATAAAACTGGAAGTATGCTTACAGGGCGTAAATCACTGTATGCCATTGGGCAATCTGTCTTAGGTAATGGTACAACAAACGTCTAAATTACTAAGACGTGATATTATCCAGATATATGGAGGTTGCCAATGCAGTAAAGGAAGCGTTTTATTCAATCAGTTCTTAGAGTGAAGAGTATTTTGCCTGGTTGAAGGATTGTAAAATATAAATGTATTATGAGTCGGTATCCGATCCCCATTGTTTATTACATCCTATTTTTCAATTGTACTCCTTAAAGGGTTTTTGCGCTTATTGTCTGTCTAATTCCGGTAACCCATAAAATTTTAGAACCTTATTTATATTCTTTGCTGGATATGATTTTTTTGCGTGTAATATTTCTGTATATTTCCCTGTCATCCGTACCCTCAGCGATGCAAGTAGTACTGAAACATGGTCGTTTTTAGTTGTAAATTTTGCCGCTCCGGTCCCATATGATATTTTATTGGATCATTCATCATATTCCTCAATGAGTTCACCTCGAAGCATAGATTCCATGTCCTCCTTATTATTATTTACTAGGACTACTTGGTCGTCTTTGAACTATTGAACAGGGTGAGTCAACGATAGAGTAAAGTTCATTATCTCATTTGTTTCGGGAATGATGAAAAAATGTTAAATACAATAGTTTTAGGGGATGTTAAGGTGCACAGTTTAAAATTATTTTTGAGTATATAGGGTACTTCAAAAAACTGTAGCCGATATAACATATATTTTTTTAAATAGGACACCCTATTTTCTAATTTATTTTTAAATTCTGCGTAAAATTATATAACTTTTATATTAATAATGTTACATACCTAAACCTAGTAGTTTTTCTAATATTTCAATTTTTTTTAAAATAAAAATACTAGCTTTCAGTTTTGTAAAAAATAGCCCCACAAAAAGAAGTCTAAAGGTATTAAGTCATATGATCGAGGGGTCCTCTGAATGAATCGATCCCTACCGATCCATTTTTGTGGGTGACGATCGTTTAGAAATTTCAGAACTTCCCGGTAGTAATAAGCAGGTGCTCCGTCTTGTTGAATCTACATTTATTCCCTTTCAACGTTATTAACTTCTTCAAGAAGCTGGGGTAATTCGTTTTGCAAAAAATTTAGATATCTAGGTCCGTTAAGCGGTTCGCGGAAAAAATATGGACCAAGAATTCGAAAATTTAATATTCCACACCATACATTAAGCGACCAGTGGTTTTGGTTTTGAATTTCCCCGACCTAAAATGGATTAACTGTTGAATAATAATGCATGTTATGGCTGTTAACTGCTCCATTACTGCGAAAAGTAGCTTCATTAGCAAACATTATTTTGGATAAAAAATTTGGATCGGCCTCTATTGCTCCATTCATGGTGGTATAAAAGTTTACTCGTGGTTCGAAATCACGGTCTTAAGGTTCTTGGTATAGTTCCATATGAAAGGGATGATACTTGTATTTTCTCGTGGTGCGATTAGCCGTAAATTGGGATGTGTCAGATAAGTCAGCTAGTTGATGGCTGCTGACTTGGGGATTATCTCCAACGTGAAGTAAAATCTCCATTTCATGTTCCTCATTGGTAGCATTTTGGTTTACTACTTTCCGTTTCATATACTCAACGCTACCACTACCATCAATCTGCTCGATTAAGCACTGAAAAGATTTTCTAGATGGTATACGTTTATTAGGGTACTTTGCTCCATAAAGCCTTACTGCCAAAAGACAATTTTTTCCCGCCTCGCCCAGTATATAAACCATATCAATTAATTCATTTTTAAGAAAATCCATAACTATTACCTTTATACGTCACTTACTACAACAAATTAAACTATTTTTACTTGCTTAATAGACATGTCAAAAATTTGACAATGCCTATATTTTTGTTTTGTCTTGGCAACTATGATCTTATAGCGTAAAACAAAGGTAAAAGTTGAAAAATTCAAAATAAATCGAAAACTATTAGAAATAGGTATATGACATACTTAATAAAAGTTTGAGGGTTTTGTTAAATCTATTAGAAAAATAATAATATACAGGGTGTGCCGTTTAAAAAATTTGAGATTTTTCAATTTAAAATAGTCGAAATGCATGAATTTATTTTGAACACCCTGTAGCATCTAACTCAAATTTCTTTACAAATATCTTTTTTTTTTCATCTCAATAGAACGCTCGTACCAATTATGAGTATTCTACCTCCAGAAACAAAAACTGGCCATTTTTTACAAAACTGAAAACTAGTATTTTTTTTTTAAATTAAAATATTAGAAAAATTACTAGGTTTAGGTATATAACATTATTAACAAAAAAGTTTTACGCAGAATTTAAAAATAAATTAGAAAATAGGATATTCCATTTAGAAAGACATATTTTATATTGGCCACACTTTTTTGAAGTACCCTGTATACCCAAAAATAATTTTAAACTGTGCACCTTAACATGCCCTAAAACTATTGTATTCAACATTTTTTTGTCATTCCCGAAACAAATGAGATAATGAACTTTACTCTATCGTTGTCTCACCCTGTATGTAGACACATGTATTCTTATGTATTGAGCTGAATATCCATGTCCCTGAGCTTTCTCTTTCGCTATTTCAAGGCAGCTGCTATGTAGGTTTTAATTAGAGTTGGTTATATCCTTGGTCTTAAGCCTTTGATAACTGTTAATGGATGAGGAATATTCTTTATTAGTTACAACCGCGATTTCTATTCGTCATGTAGATTTTTGAGTACGTTTAAACTTATTTAATTTCTCTAAACCTCAATTCTCCAAGATTCAGTTGGGACGGTATCGTAGGCTTTTTGAATGTCAAGTTGTATCTCAATTAGTGGTAAGTTTTTCTCCATTATTTGTTTCAGTGAAAGGACATTATCGTATCTTAATTATCTAAGTCGAAAACATTTTAGCACTTCTTGATTTTCTTAATATTCTTTGTCGATGGTATGTTACGATAATTACTTTGCTATATAACGTACTGATAGGGGAAGTATAGATTAACTCCTATAGCTACTATAGTTTCGTTGTTGCCTTTTTTTGAATTGATGATATATACGTTTATGTACGAACTATAAATTCTGAATTTAATTAATGGTAAAGTCAAATACTAAAATGAAATCTGTATTTCAGTACTACCCTGTCTTGTTAAAAAGTCTCCAAATAGTTACAACTAAACTGTATCGATGAGTTGATCAGAGTTATTAAGTCAGAAAGGTTTTATAAAGCTGAAAAATAAACTGATACGACTGATGTTCATGGACAGTATTAAACAAGCTACATATTAGTGTGGGCTACACGCTAGTAGTGATATAGGTACTTTTGAGACAGTAACTTGTCTCTCTCAATAATTAAAAAATAGTCTAAAGTCATCAATATATCTAAATATGTAAGCAAACAAATTTGTCTTTATTGAATGCAGGCAAAATTACAAGAAAAATTATATATATTATATTTTAGGTATTACTTCAAGCAGAGCTGTGGAGAAAAAATGTAAAAAATTGAAAAAAGAGTCGCTTTCCCTTATAAAAAGAACCTTTTCCTATACTAAAAGTTTACCAGCTTCTCAAAACTGAAAAAAGACTCCCTTTCATACTAAAATTTTAGTATTTTATACAATTAAGGACTGGGAGAGGGGATTACCAAAAGAAAAGACCTCTTTCATAATACAAATCTTTCCAGGAAAACCGAGCTCCCCTATATAAGCGCCACGCCCCCTAAGAAGCCCGGGGAGAATACACAGTACACAAAGAATGGTATGTCGATAGCGAGTCGATGTTTGATGACCCCTAGGCTGATATCAGAATCAAATTTATTGTTAATTTTCGTCTGCTATAATTATTTTCGTGTAGCAGCATTACATTTTTCATAAGCATAAACAATGAATTAAAACTCTTTTCCTCAAATCAATCATTTTGAAATGACAACGAATTTCCTTTCAAAAGTTCACACGATATAATAATACGGCTGCCATGAAGACAATATTTTACTTCGGCATTATGTTTTAGTAATTACTGAGTTTTCGCTTCAATACATGACCCAACTTTCTAGACATGCGATCACATGTTTTGATTTAATAATATTCTCTCGTGACTCTTTTAATGACTATAAGGTGATTTGCTAATTCAATTTCTTAAATGACGTCTTGTGCCATTAAAAAAATGATTTTGATTTACATTTTATTTTTGTTTGCCATTCTGAAAATTTATCTTTTTTTCACTTATTAATATTTGTATGAACGGACACTCTAGGAAGACTATAACTATAAGTATTTAACTATAGAGGAAAGTTGTGTCCGATTGTATTCATGTAGAAATTTGTCCCTATATAAATTCTCTAGATCTGGCTATGGGTGGGACCATAGTTGATTAAGTAGGTTATAGAGTTGTAGTCAGTGTAGTTAAATTTCCAACATTATTCAGACAGGTGAAACACGATTATTTCTATCTACGTGATTAATATCCATATTTTGGAGAGCCGAATTTATAAAGGGAGTAAATTCTACCATACATGTACCAAAAATTTAGTAAAGTAATTTACTTACTTTACATGCTTTCCTTGTAAACACGCAATTCTAAAGTAAAAACTGAGTTTGACTTTCTCACACTAAAGAATGACTTAATCCAAGCTTTATACATTTTTAAATGATAAATATTTCATGATGTCACAAAAAAGTTGAGCAGTTGAATGGCTTCGTAGCTATTTACAACTGAAATCTGACATTTTTACTTGTTATTCCACTTAAAATTGAAACTAATTGAATAAACCCAAATTTTCCTATTTCTCAGCTATAAGCATGTTAAAAACGATAAATAACAGGATAAATACGAATTAACCCCTAGGCTGTTTATATTTAACTATAAATATATATGCTTGAAATTTACACACAAAAATCACGATAAATTATTAACATATAATACTACTAAAACTACATATGCCAAATTTATGGCTCCAGCACCTATACACATTCCTAAATACTTTAATTATTATATGTGTTCAAAATTTGAAATCTATGCCTCATTTTTTCAATTATGGAACCCAAAGACTGATGGAAGTTTGAAAATGTTTTTCATGGTCTAGAAACCCTGAAAGATTAAGCATTGCAAAAACAAGTGTAGTACTACCCTTGGTAAGAGACGTAAAGAATTATACTATACAGCTGAAAATTGTTTGACCTACAAAATTGATTGTCTTAACAACGCATGTTTTTGTGATGTTAGTTTCGTTATGAATCTTCGAACTATTATGTCATCGATGTTTTTTTCTCAAATAGAACATACTAATGTAATATCTCCATTACATGTATGGTTAAGAACTTCGTTTTAAAGGTTAAATAATTTTGATGTACTATTTATATGCCTTTCGAGAAATCGTACAATTACCCCTTAGTAGTAGTTTACGAATATCTGAGAGAAACCCAAAAGGGTTACTTGTTTCAACAGGGGACAAACTAGCCTATAAACAAACAAAGAGGTCAAAGAGGTTATTTTTAATTATCCTATTAACATCTGAGTAATGTCAGCCAGATATAATCTACAGTTTAACGTAGAATTTGAACCTATGATCAGCTGTTAATATTCTCAGCCAGTTGTTTTTTAGTGTTATGGTTTTTACTGTTATGTTTTTTACTTCCCGCTGCCTAAGGCCATTCTATTTAATTTACGGTTTAACTTAAATTACAAGTGAAACCTCTATGTCGTCATTGTAAATAATACACCACAAGAATAAGGGGTTGTTTTAAAATTCATCCCTTTGGTTATTCTTCTTGAAAATAGATCAAAGTGATACGGCCATTTGTTTTTTCTCTTTTTGTGTTATGATAGTTGTTTTACGGCATTCGTCCACTAAAATGCTAGTTATAGTATTAAGAGTAAGAGTGTCGCGGAAAATGAGTGCAAATGTCTGCAATTGGCTTGTAGGTTACTCATGGTAATTGGAGCTAATTATATCCTTTAAACGGCATCCGATGACAAATGCATTCAGGTGTTAGAGTAGCTCAATCCAGATGCTTGAGGGCTACCAAAATTTGCGCAGTCGAAAAACTGTGCTGAGTAAAGTAGACATTCAAAAAGTGCATGTTATCAGCATAGAAAGTCGTCAGTGAATTTAGTCGAACATGGACTGGCCGATTCCAAAATCCATTGCATACAACATTTCGACCGCTTTTATGACAACAGACTTTCTTGAACCGATCGAATGAAGTGGGGTTTATTTTGCCATTTTAAGACAATATTGCGCGCCACTCGCTGTATATATCAGATTTAGCAATCTGTTTATTCCATTTTTTTAAAATTTTTCTTTCTATTGTTCTTATTAAAACTGATGTTAATGTGTGATGTCAATTGTTGTCAGAAAATGTGCTTTGGTCTGAAAAGTTTTTGTGTTTTTTAACTACTAAGTTTCTTACCTCGTAGCTCGAATGCGAGTAAAGCACTAATTTTATTTATGGGCATGTCTGATATTTTTCTTTCTATGATATATATATATATATATATATATATATATATATATATATATATATATATATATATATATATCTAATTCTTTTTTCTTTCTGCTTTGATTTGATCTCGATATCAACCTTTTTTTTGCCTAAAATGCAATGTTAAACTATTTTAAAATTATAGTATTATATATACATTAATCACATTACCAAAATGTTGTGACGCACCTTTCATAAATGGAGTTTTAATTTTACCACATATGACCTATATTTATTATAAATATAATTTTCCAAATATAGGAATATTGGACGTCTGGTTTATTATAATATAAATATTTCATTTTAACTTAATGATAAAAATTTTATTTAAAAAAAAATATTGGTTTTACTGCAAAGCATTAAATTATTTGGTATCAAAAAAAAAAACGAAAATAGAAGAGATAAAAGTTAAAATCACTGTTTCTTCCACTTTACACGTCCATGCATAATTTATTTGACATTTTAAATCCATGACGGTCCAATATTGTTTTCTCACAACTTTTTATTAAAATCCCCTTGCTTTTATATTCGACTAAATTCCATTTTCGGGCTACGAGGACACAGGAAGGCACTTTACTTTTGAAATTCTGTCAAATTAACTTTAAATTCAGCAATGTATATTTAAATATATATACCCAATATGTTTGGCCTGTATTCCATTTTGTGTAATCATTCCTTCCAACTACATTATATAGGATGGCCGTTCCGTACGTTTGTAGGTAATATTCAAATAAGAAGATCAACATACACACTTAGTATATTAGCCATGGAATTATAAAGGCATTGTAACATGTAATAGCTAAATATAAAGCAAAAGTAAAAACAGTTTTCTATATATATATATATATATATATATATATATATATATATATATATATATATATATATGTATATGTATATATATATATATATATATATATATATATATATATATATATATATATATATATATGTATATGTATATATATATATATATATATATATATATATATATATATATATATACTACATTAAAACTCCGGGTTTCAATCCGTTCCTCTAACAATAAATTTGCACGACGTTTCGCCAAAATCTCATTTGACATTTTCAAGTGCCCTTGCTGCTGCTGCTACTCGATACTGTGATCTTGCTGCTGCTGCCGTTCGAAGCTAGCTTGAGTTAGCTGAATATATATATATATATATATATATATATATATATATATATATATATATATATATATACGAGTATAAAGAATATAAAAATGTTGTATATTTCCATAATAGATTTTCTAATTATTAGTAGTCCAAAGTATAGTAAAACTCATTTCACACTACCGGACAATCTCGGGGTAACTTTACTTGCCGACAAGGTGATAAAAATCATTTAAAATAATATACAAGGATGTAGAAGGTTACTGCTCCTGATTGCTTTTATGTACATATATATATATATATATATATATATATATATATATATATATATATATATATATATATATATATAACACGTAGACTGAAAACTTTTTGGTTTGACATATAGATGTCGCCCTTTTCAAAAAATCCATGTGATTTTTGGGAAGTATCAACCTTCGAACGATCCGTGACATTTTGACAATTAGTTTACAAGTTATAGTGGTTTTAGTGACGCTACTTTTGATATTTTCAAAACAATGAAAAAAAAAATCGAATTTCGTATGTTGATTAAACACTGTTTTTGATCGGAAAATATACCGTCCAAGCAAAGCAATGGCTTGAAAAGTGTTACGGGGACTCTGCCCCTAGAAAATCAGTCATCATCTACTAGTATGATGAATTTAAACGCGGTCGTACAGATACAAATGATGCTGAACCCTCTGAAGACCCAAATGAGGTGGTTACACCGGAAAATATAGAAAATATCCACAAAATTGTTTTGGATGCCGTAAAGCGAAATTGCATGAGATAGCTGACACTTTAAAGATATCAAGAGAACTTGGTCATATTTTGCATGAACATTTTGGCATGAGAAAACTCTGGTCGAGATGAGTACCGCGTTTGCTCACAGTAGACGAAAAACAACAACGGGTTGTTGATTCTGAGTGCTGTTTGGACCTATTTAAGCGCAATAAAAAGGATTTTTTCCTACGATAGGTGACAATGACAAAACATAGATCCACCACTACATACCGGAATCAAATCGGCAGTTAGCTGAGTGAACAGCAGCCGGTGAAAGCTGCTTGTAGCGACCAAAGACACAACAGTCGGCTGGGACGTTTTTGGCCTGTGTATTTTGGGATGTGCATGGAATAATTTTCAACGATTATGCCGAGAAGGGAAAAACCATCAATAGCAAACCCAAATGTGCAAGAAAAAGCATGAATTGAAGTTCGGATTGCTTCCTATCTATTCGCAGATCTCAAAAAATGCTCGTAGGAAAGAGATTTGACTCCAGTGAAGAAGTTATCGCTGAAATTGAGATCTATAAAGGTAAAGGCAAATACTTCTAAAAGAAAGGTATGTAAATATAAGAAAAACGTTAGACTGATTGTATCCCTATTCAAGGAAACTATGTTGATCAAGGAAGTCGAATTTTGCAAAAAAAAATGTGTTTTAAGTAGCTAGACGAAAAAGTTTATATATATATATATATATATATATATATATATATATATATATATATATATATATATAGATATATATATATATATATATATATATATATATATATATATATATATATATATATATATATATATATATATGTATATATATATATATATATATATATATATATATATATATATATATATATATATATATATATATATATATATATATATATATATATATATATATATATATATATATATATATATATAAATATATATATATATATATATATATATATATATATATATATATATATATATATATATATATATATATATATATATATATATATATATATATATATATATATATATATATATATATATATATATATATATATATATATATAGATAGATAGATAGGCAGAAAGTATGCGGCATATGGGAGTTTTCTTTAATAAGAAATTTTAATAAATTTAGAAAAAAAGGCGAATTTATAGGTGGATTCTGTATCACTTAAAACAAAAAAAAAATTCCAGTACCGAAAGTGATTTGTTCTTTGGCGGGTTATTTGAATTTTCTAAAGTTTAAAATCCAAAAGTCTGTCTGTCTGTTTGGTAAAATATCGAAAATATTTATTGGGAAAAAGTCTTTAGAATTGCATTGTATGGTGTTTGCAAAATTTTAGATCGATTTTGATCATATTTTGTCTGGTTTTGATCAATGAGAATATGACCGCAAGGAGATTTTAAATTTAAAATATATTGATTAGATTAATAGAAGAATTAAAATTTATATGTTTTACTTCTTTCACAAACATTAATTAAAAAATGATGAAACCATACGAACAATTATAGAATATTTTTACCCTATAGCATGCAGTTTCCGGTTTTTGTTTTTTAAGGATACTCTAGGGTTACAATTTTATCGCAAATAGAAAAGAAAATTAGTGAATTAATATTTAATAAAAATAACAAATACATTGACTATATAGTACAGAAAAAATAAATAGATTATAAAAACTTCAGAAATTAAATAAACAAAAAACCATAAACTTAAAAAAATTATTTAGTTGGCATATCGACATGCACACATGCAATTCTATGCACCGAATTGTTCGCGAATGTAATTCTCTTTTTTTTTAACATGTGCGTAGTAACGCTATTTATGCACTGCCTTATTACGTTTTCCAAATGTTCAATATTTCCAATAGGTCTCTGGTCCAGTTCTTGAGGAAGCCCCATAAAAAAATCGACCGGTATTGAGTTTGGTGATCTTGCTGGCCAAGAATAAGCAGAATAACGTCCAATCTACTGGTCTACATATCGCTTAACCAGCCATTTTCACACTTGCAGCGTGCTATAAATGGACGTACTACCTTATTGAAAAAATACTACCCTGCGCTGCTGATGGTCATTTAAAAAAAAAGATTAAATACTTCTGTGTTTAAGAAGTTAAACTTTGTCGGAAAAAGAAAGGGCAAAAAACTTGAATGTTTCATATCCTCCACTTTAAAGTAGCACTTATTCTTAGTTACATTAATGATTTATTTTCAGTACTTAAACCAGAGTGTCAGTGCTTTATATGCTGATGACTCCACTCTTATTTTTTCTGATAAAGATACTGTTGCTGTTGGTGAAAAAATATACTTTTTCCTCAGTATCCTTATAGAATGGTTTGATGCAAACTCATTATGTCCAAATGGTGCAAAATTTTATATTTGATATACAATAGAACATATAGCATATGGACGTAGATGGTGAAATCAAATCGAGTCTATTTGGTGAGTTCAGTCAATAAGGTTTTGAGGACTAAGACTAGGCTTAGCTAAATTCAGTAGTGAGATGAATTTTACTCCAAGTTGAGGAACTTTACTTTTTGTATTCGAAATTTAAAATTAGTTTTGTAAGTAACACATTCCTTGGGTCTGTATAGTTCTCACATTTCATCTCGTCTTTATTATGGTGAATATTTTCGGGGGTATCCTGCTGATGTACATTCTATTATCATTGCACAGAAAAAAGTAATTAAACACCTTATAGAGTTTTATTAGATCAATGCTTAAAAGTTGAAATAGCTGCGCGAATGTCTATTTACTAATTATGTAACTTTATAATAATAGAAAGTGTATTTTGTTAAATGATAGTATAAAGAAACCTAATAAGATTCAAGATGAACCGCATAACATTTAATAAATTTATGGAATTTAGGTAATCTGAATATATTTTAAATATAAACTTAAAAGTTTATTAGACAATGAGTTTTATTTCAATTTATGAATTTTTTTAATGTAAATGGGTATTCCTTTGTATATGTGGTTCTAAACTGGTGGCATGGAATTTGCTTATACAGCAAATTATATTACTCAGTACTGTACTAACTTCTGGTTAGCTGATACTCCGGAATTAGTATCTTGTGATTATAACAAATTCATTCTTTACTTCATTGACATTTTTAGATACTTTTGTCTCATTTGAAAATGAAATTTTTACTTTACTTTTTATCATTTAGAAATAAGGGTAATACAATAAAATAAGTACAAATAAAAAAATAATAAATACCTTTAGACATTGACATTAAATGATTTATTATTAACATAGAAGATTTTTTTTCGACAAGAAATAAAAGAGAAATGATATGGTGTCTAAAACAATAAAAGAAATTTGTTTTCTCGTTCTTTTTTGATTAAATTGGTCCCACCACATGTCAAGTAATTTTAGGGATATTAAACGATTATAGAGAAAAGTTTATGAAAGCTCTGCTTTTTTGTGGGAAAAAATTCCTCATATATTATTTTTATTAAAAATCTAGATAAAAGATAACTTGTAAAATAATAAGTCTATTGGCTAAAAACATTATAACAATATGTAAGTTTGGGAAAAGAAATCTGTACTCTATGATTAAGGAAATTTAAGAATCCTCCAAAAATTTACTCAATCCTAAGAATTTTACATTAAACCAAATATGTAAGAAATCTTCCTCTTTACCAGTTCAGGTGACGGCAAGTAATGGGTCCTCTGTGAATATTTAAATCGTTTGTATATTTTATAAGTTCAATATATTCGTATGCGTCTAATAATTTTCTATCAGATATATTTGTAATTAACATTAAGTTATCTAATGTGGCTGTTGGACTGCGATTAAGGTCATGTTCAGCAGTACTTCATTTTTCTGATCTACCGTTCCTCAAGTGAGCTAAAGATTCCATAAATCTGGCTGAAATTGAACCTCTAGTTTGTACATATGTCTTGTCATTAAGTTATCTAAAATATTTCACTTTTTTACTTCGGACTTATTAAGATATTATGTCAAGTTGTCTAAGGACTGATTGACTATTGTTCTGACTTATTATATTGAAATGTATAAAAGTATGTTTGTTTATTTAGTTTTCGTCATAACTATTGATCATATCTACATTTCTATTACCCTTAGTTCCCCATTCATTGAATCTTTCTTCGTTTGAAGGGAAAATGACAAAACCAAAGAGTGTAATGGGGAAAGTTTAAGTAGTTTAGAATGAAAATAATCATTTTAAATATATCTATCTGTTACAGTATCTTTTATAAAGACGCCAAATTCTAACTTGTTATCTCTTCATTAATTAAACTATTTAAAAATGATAAACGTGATTTGTTCTCAATTTCACAAGGAAATTTAGAGGAATTGTATAAGTTGTTTAATTTAGAAGTCATCTTAATTTGATTTTTTTGTGTCGAAAATTGAAAATACGTCATCCACCTAGCTATATCACATCCTTAGAAATTTCTAAAATTCTTGCGAAACCTATGTTATGTTTCAAACTTACTCATAAATGAATCGGACACGAAGGATGATAGGAAATTAGCCATAGATGTGTCTTCTTTCTGAAGAAAAACATTAATTGTTAGGTTGGATCACTTTTATTTATTGTCCTATTTCTTTTTTCTTTTTGATGAACTGGTAATAAATAATTGGATAGTTATATATTATAGGAGTTTTTAAAAGTTCCGGAGTGAATGAGTTAGATTGTTAATTAGTTTCTTATCATTATTTCAGTTGTTATTATTATTGCAGCAATTTTGCGCAAGTAGTTTTAATACAAACTTTTTCTTATAATAGTTAAAGCCGTTATTATATTACTTAGTTCCGTTGTTTTGAACATAGATTTAGAAGGCGCCTTGGGGAACGCGAATCTCCGTTTATGGTTGAGTGACTAAATTCTAACAATAGTTATGTATGGTTAAGTTTGTAATTTTCATTTTATACATTATTAGAGTTCTAGCCTTATTTGCTATATATTTTATGTTTGTGAATAGAAGTTAATAAGTATTTACTTGAATTTGTAGGCATTAAGTAAAGTAAACTTCTGGATCCAGAGTGGTGAAAATGTAAATTTTAAAAGATCACTTGTTATGAAGGTCCAGATAAAAAAGTAATGGAAAATTTAGAAAAAAAAATATTACAAGTGTAATATCTGGTTTTGATCACAATCGAACTGATTGTGGTGTGCCTCAAGGATTGAGCGTGGGCCCGCTATTTTTCACCATTTATACGTCACAACTTATTTCATACTTAAATTATTCCTCGGCGCATTTCTACGCTGATGACACGCAATTATACATTTCTTTTAAGCCAGACCAAATATTGGAAGCTAATGATAAACTGACGCTTGATCTGGATGCCCTTATGAAGGCCTCGGGGGCACACTGCTTAGAAATAAATCCTACTAAATCACGGGGTCTGTTATTCTGTCTCGGATTCGGCACCAGAATCTGCTACAAATTAGCTTGAATAATGTAGTGCTAAGTGCATGTACTGATGCCAAAAACTTGGGCCTAGTAATGGACTCCGATCTGAGATTCACGAGACATATAAATTTATCTATTAAAAAAGCATTCGCTAACCTTAAATTAATTTTCAATCAACGCGCTCTTCTTACCGAGAATCTAAGAAAGATGTTGTGTGAGTCCATTGTTCTGTCGCATATTAACTACTTTGATGTGGTGTACGGGCCCTGCCTTTTAGACTGTGCCGCTAAGAGGATCCAACTTATGCAAAATTCGTGCGTTCGTTTTATTGGCGATATTCGAGGCCGTGAGAGAGGTGTCGGTGCAAAATTGCGTGACATAAAGTGGTTAAGAATGAATGAAAGATGGGTGCACACAGTTTGGTTCTGTGTGCACCCGTCACTGAGGCATAAATTCACCTCGACTCCGCTCATGCACTTGACTTGACTTCAATGTATGAGCGTTCCTTCAGTTACCAAATAGCTAAATTGTACAATAAAATGCCTGTTGATCTGAGGGATGCGTTAGGTCACAGGTTTAAAGGAGCAGTAAAAACCATCGTTCATAGCTTATGCTGACTCCTTCCTCCGGCAATAGTCACCTCAATCGACCTCTCTAGTGTTACATATATAGCAGTAGCCATACCTTTAGCCACCCACAGTTTCAAATGATTAATATTCCACATTTCTGAAATTATTTACTTAAGCTGCTATCCCTACCTGCAGCGAAGTTTCCAAAAATTTTCCTTCAACCATATCATACCTTGCTTCCAACATAAATTATCATGTCCACAAATTGTGCTCACTTATAAACCAGACTAGGAATACACACCGCACTAATACTTTGCATCCGTATAAAGTCCGATTTGTCACTTCTCGAACAAAACTTTTCAAGTAGTATTTTATCTAGACAACCCTATGGACTATTTGCCCACGACTGTGTTTCCCACCAAGTACAATTTACAGCGATTCAAGACCAACGTGAATTGCTTTTTCCGCATATGTATCGCTCTTGTAGCGCTTTAGGGACTTTCCTGCAGCACGTGTGCTATACACATAAAAGGAAACGTAAAAAAGAATGTTACAAATTTCAGGCCCGTTTTTCTTCTCGGTATTTTTGATACAGTTTTGAAGGTTAAGGACAATCATGGTTATAAGCGAAGCAATTCTTCATTGACCCACTTAGTTCTCCACTCACAAAATATAAATATATCAACGAAAAACAACTTGGAGATGTGCATAGTTCGATATATATATATATATATATATATATATATATATATATATATATATATATATATATATATATATATATATATATATATGTGTATATATATATATATATATATATATATATATATATATATATATATATATATATGTATATGTATATATACATAGACAGATCGCCTACAGCGCGGAATCTATTTTCAATAAAGAGTGTTAAACAACAGGTGTTTGACTCTAATTCTTGCCTGTTTTTTAAAGACCTTGCATCCCAAAATCGCAATTTTCGCTATCATTTTTGGGTTAGAAAACTTTCCTAAGCAAATTGGACCGACGCCATTTTGCAGTACCAGTTATATGGTTTTTTTACTTTTACTGTTAAGTTTGTCTCAGTAATTTTTTACACCAGTTCCCTTACAGTTTTCTCTATCAAATTGTCATTGCTACCAGCTATTTGGTCGCTTAGATATTCTTCTGTTTTGTGGATATTCCTGCAAGCCCTTTTTGGAGTCCTATTACCAATACTTCATATCGTTTCCCTTTGGATTATTATACAGTGTGAGAACATCAAATTACAATTTCGATTTGAGGGGCATGTATTTTACAATTTTTTTGCAATGTATAAAATTTAGCGATTGTCTTCGAATCTTATAATATTTTTGATTCAGGAACGTGGTTACTTACTTAACATAGGCAGTATCTCAATTAATTAATAAAAATTGGATGTAAAAGTCATATATTACCACTAGCATAACATTTAAGAGTTAATAAGAATCCAAAATAAGATTTCCCTAGATTTAGAAAAAGACAATTACTAAAGAGACCTAACTCCCAAAATTTCTTAAAATCTTTAGTGAATACCTCCTTGTATCAAGAGGTTTAACTGTAACTGTTAAGGCTAATAAAAGAAAAAGCGGTCTCTTATAAATCCTAAAATAATATATTTTCCGTAGTTTTATATTAACAAGTTAAGTGCACTTAAAATATGAAACAGATTACTTATTTTAACTTTAAAAGGCACCAGTAACAAGAAAATGCATTTTGCCCCTACGGTAATATCATAAATTTTCTCATTATCTCACGGTTTTTGGTTTTATTAAAGTTATAATATAATTTACTATTATTTCTTTTTAAGGAAGGAAACAAAGTTTTTAAAAATTCAGTAAATAATTGGTATAGTATAAAAATATGAAGTATAAATAGTCAGGGCATACCATCTTATTTGGCATGGCAAATTGTTCGCAATGCTTCGCTTTTATATTTTATCTAAAAGGCTTAGTTTATGACTCATAAGTTACTCAGAGATCATTTTCTGTAAGAGGCAGTTGGTGAATTAACTTACTGTCAACTCCAATCCAGTCAGGGTCCATACTCCCAATTTATTTCGTTTTTAGGGGCCGAGACTTATTGCACTGTGTATACTTTTAAATTGTCATAACTTTTTCATACCACTCTGTATGATATTTTTAATTAAATGTTTTTTTTTTTTTTCGCCTTTTCCTGTCTAAAAAAGCTCTCTTAGTAAATGTTGCTCCGAGTAATAGTTTCTGCGATAATGAGTTGTTTGTTTCCATTTTTTAATTTCATTTTCAAATTCGCAAATGCATTCCTTCACACGTTTCTTCACATTGTATAGTTACTTGGCAACACTCAAAAATCACTCTGGCAATGATGTAAGAATGTAGTTTTTGACAGATATCAAACAAGTATTATGAGTATTAATGAGAATTAATCCCTTCTCAAGCTCAGCAGTGTTCTGTTCTGATGATGAATAATTATTTTTTTTAATTATCAGATACTATGGCCATCGAAACACGCCATCCCAAAAAATGTTGTAGCCTATGAAAAGGTGTTTAATTTAATTGCGCCCCACGTAGACTGCGTCATTTAGTAAGGTGTGAACTTACCCGCTTTTTGAGGCGTCATTTTGTACCGTGTGAAAATTGTTTTTCCCACGCTTGGGCGCAATTTTCTAGCAACCTCCTTTTAATTTCTGATAATGAATTGAGTGAATCCTGATTTTAAAAGAACTAAAGAAATTAAAGAAACACTAGCTCAGTTTTCCTTGGTAGAGAGATATGGGTAAGAGATAATTGTCTTACGTCTTTTTGGAATTATTTTCTATTTTTAAAAAAGCCTTAGCTGTACAAATTTTGGGCACCATCCATTTTAAAATAGAAAGGATCTAACTTCAGCTAAAAAAATGAAAAAATACTGAAAGAATGTATTGTTGGTAAATAAAAAAAACAGTTTGGTACAGCCGTTCTTATCCTGAAAAGTACGATAGGTATTCAGTGAGACACTAGCTTTAATCAACAAAAAGAAAATTTATTCATGTTTTTAAAATAAAAAGTTCTAGCCTTTGCAGTTTTACAAAAAATTCTAGCCTAACTAGTAGTTATTACATTTAAATTCTGCTATGACTACCCCCGAAGACGAAAAATAGTGCTTTTCACTTCACTTTTTAGTCAGTTTAAATTGCTGTTAAGGCACTACTCAGGGATAGGTCTATTGAAGGATGTTTTGGTAACTTACTGTTCTTATTCCGGCTTTGATGAAACACGACCGATTTCACACTTTTCTAGTAAACACTTAGAGAGCCCACTACGGCTTTTCGTTAAGAAACTGGTGCTTTACTTAGCTCGCATGATGGTTGTTATGAGCTTTTACTGTAGCTCAGTCGAAGGAAGCCTACTTGGCGGCTCCGATGCAATTAGCCTCGCCTACTCGGCGGCTGGATGGAAATTAGCCACTTGGCGGTTCGGTGGAAATGAACCAAGACAGTCCTTTCTCGGACCCTTACATAAACCGTACAAACTCTGCCGGTAATATGGCGACGCCGGAACCAAAACTGCGGATACACACATTTCACCAATCGCGGCGTAGCTGTAGATTTGGTCAGGAACCCGCACTGCACAGTATATACCGAACGTCTTGGAATCTCTGTTTAATATACCGTTCGATACAAAAATGAAAATAAGTACAATTTGAAGTGAAAAATCAGTAACATTACATGGTCTTAAAATCTAGGAAAAAATGAATGTTACAATGTTTATCCACGAAAAATTAAGCTACTGTTGGTGGTAATATTCATGTTAATGTAAATGAAAATGTAAAAAAAAACAAAAAGTTATTTAATAAATTAAAGCAAATAATTATCGACTGCACCCAACGAGAGAGAGTAGAGAAAATAGAATCTTAATGTATATTTCCTTAAATTTTCGCCAGTTTTAAAGAACCAAAAATAACCCTGTTCAGAAATTGTTGGAAAATGATATTCCCTTACACTTACACTAACATATCTATAAATTATTAAACTTCTCCCAATAACATTGTAAAAACTTTCTTGGAATGCATCTCTCCTCATTTGCTACCTCACATGGCATATTTAGCATACTATGTTAGTTTCACATATTTTCAAGTACCAGCTCTAATAACCTAGTAACTTGTAAAATGTTTTCCTAACGCCGTCTATCGCTTTCTTGTCTCCATAAGTCAAACTCCCTTTTTTCGAACTAACTAAAGAAGTTCTATCAATTTGTCGGCTGGATACTGAGTTTTAACTAAACTATCTAAATTTAAAACAGCTTCAATATCGACTGTGCAGAAATATTTATTGATAGCTCGAGTTGCTTTCAAAAAGGAATAAATTAAAATATTGTTAGTTTTTACAAAAATTAGACATAGACGTTGCCGTCTATGCAGTTACTTAAATTTGGTAGAGATTATATCATACATATATCTAATTTTAAACCAAAAATCTTTCGGATATAGTAGGGAAAAACTTCTTGTTGCTGTTTCTTTAAAAGTATTATCTCGAAAGAGGAAAAATCACAAATCCAAATACTTCTCCATTATTAATGTTAAATTCGTAGAAGGAAATTGTTAGCTAATCATCTAAAGAGAATATTCTGACAATATTACATATTTCGACCCTGAAAAATGTTACTAACGACAGAATGAAATTTAAAAAAAAATATGTATATAAATATATGGGTCCATAATCGGAAAACAACAAATAATTACAAATGATGTTAATATACTGTACCAAAAGCATCTCGAAAACTGGAAATATTCTTTCAATAGCTCTAACGTTGATTATTTCGAATGCTTTAATTGTTAATGCTTTATTATTGCAACCTATTAATTTTAGAGAAAATAATCTGATGGCTTGATATTACAAGCTCTTGGGGGTCAATATAAAAGTTCATTCCTTAAAATAATCAGATTATTCAATTTAGTATTCAACAAAGCAGTTGCTTCAAGTGAGTTTGGTATGTTTCAACGTCTTGTTTATGTCATTGTTCATAGCTGTGTTATGCGTTCCACTGACTATAACTTGTTCTCTTATCTCTTTACGAAAAACAACGCCCAATGATATTACAACATGCAATCCGAACTGTAATGTAACTTTTTTTGGATGGACTTTGATGAATTACTTTTGTACTGCTGTCTATCTAAATACTACAAATTTGCTTATTCATGAAGCACTGTAACTGTAAAAGTAAGATTTGCCACTGAACCCAATTTATAATGCAGATACGAAAAAGTTATAAATTGGTCTAAATTTCAGTTAAAAAATTTGCTTTGCAATCGATGATCTTAGGGCTTTAGTTCTTGAATCAGTTGGATTTTTGATGGATGTAAACCAAGACCTTATACAAAATTTGCCTACTTGAATTCAGACAATTTTTGAAAATGGAATTAATAAATTTGAATTATCATCAGCACTTTTGACTCTTCCAGTTCTCGGGTTATAGTATAGAGTGGCAGATTGGGCTAACCATATATTAGCCTAAGGGCATGAAAAGTTTCTTTGACAGAATTTTTTCTTTTTGGGAAAACGTTCGTAGCGTCGTTTAAGTGTTAAGCGTTGCATATTGATTTATCTAACAATATTGAATATAAATATCAGTCAGAGCGATTGGACAAAAACCAAACTTTTAGTAGATATGACTCAACTTTAACAGTTTATTTATTTAAATCTCAACTAACCTGAACTAAATGTAATACTCCTTTAGTTTATTTCTTAAAGCTAGAAAATATATTATTAATACAGGTAGTAGGTCTGATCAAAACTTAATACTTTATTTTTTTAATAGAAAATGGACTTTTCCGATTTCCAAAAGACTCATTAATTTTGGTCGTCTGGTTTTAATGGTAAAGTTTGTGAATCTTATTAATCATTTAAAAACTAAATTACTTCAAGCTAATTATATTTGAACTAATGGAAAATAAAGTATGTTTTAAATAGGAAATCTATATTAGCTTTGAGGAAAGTACAAACATTTTTCTTGAAAAATTCGGTTACTAAATTTATTTGATTACGTTAAAGTATAACAACTGTATATTAAGATTTGAAAGATAAAGTCATACTACGGCAGTCCGCATTTTCCAATAAAACAAATAAGTATAATTACATTAAATATATAAGCCGTGTCATATTAGTATAGACAATAGACAATAGACAATTTATTCATCTTTTCAGCTACAAAAGTTGTAGATAAGACATGTCATCAAAGGGATGTATGATCCCATCTTAGGTAGTATCAAAAATAATAAATAAAAAAAATAAAATCTTACTATTAAACACATTAATACACAGTAAATACAAGATATAACAAAAAACATAGCATACATATTTATAACAAGCAAATTTATAACAAACAAAATACATACTGGAAATGCTTTAATTAAGTAAGGACGTTATAAAGAATAATATTCACACTCCGCCCAGCAGATAACGTTCAAATTCAGTTATAGAATAAAAAGTTTTACTTAATAGTATAGTTTTTATTTGTTTTTTTAAAACGTGCCATAGATTCAATGCTTTTTACATTTTCCGGCAGTAAGTTAAATAGTCTTCAATCTAAGCAATGACTAGTTTTTTTAACATATTCATGATTGTGATTTTCGATACAAAAATTTTCTCTGTTTCGAGTCGGATAACGATGAAAAGAACTATGCGACATGAAGCTATCTTGATTTTGATAGATATACATTAAGAGTTTATATATATAAATATTTGTAACTGTTAATATTTTTCTGTTCTTAAAGACTTCCCTACAGGATGCGTTATATGGCATACTAAAAATTAGTCTCATGATTCGTTTTTGCATTATCAGCACTCTGTCCAGTTCTTGCGCACTTCTCCAAACCGCCAGACCATAGGACAAGCCTGGGTACGCATTAGCGTAATAGACAGTTATGAGATTGAGAACACTTAATGAGTTTTTTTAAGATTTTATCATAAAAAATATTTATTTAGTCTTGAGCAAACGTCATCTATGTGCAAACTCCATTCGATATTAGAATCTATTATAATTCCTAAAAACTTTGAACTATGGCTAACAGGCAAATTCATATTATTAAATACAATATTTAGGTTTATTGGTTTGCGCATTTTTGTCTTAAATTCCATAGACACGGTCTTTGATAGATTTATTATAAGGCTATTCTTTTTACACCAGTTTGAGAACTCAGTCAATATTATTTTAATTTTTTTCTCCAAAAGTTTCTCATCTTTGGCTGAGATAACTATGGCGTATTGCCAGCGAACATAAAAACGATTCCACATGAAATGTATTCTAGTTATTCGTTTATGAACAACAAGAAAATTAGAGGACCTAGGACACTGCCTTGAGGGGTCCCTAAGTGACAGTTTGTCATTTGCGAAAAAATATTACCAATTTTTATTTTAAAGTTTCTACCCTACAAAAATGAATTAAACCATTTATTTAGTGGTCCTCTAATACCTAGCCTTTCAAATTTTTTAACAACAAAGCCTGGGTCTATTGTGTCAAATGCCCTTGTTAGATCAAATAGTAGAGCTACTACTTTCTCATTTATATCAAGTTTTTTATATATATTCTTTATAAAGTCGATCGCTGCGGTCTCTATAGAGTACTTTTCACTAAAACCGTGCTGGTGCGAGGTTAGAACTTTGTTATTATCAAGAAATGGAGTTATCTTATTGTAAATAACTTTTTCGAAAACCTTTAAAACCAGTTAAGTAGAGTAAAATTAGAACACTAAATACAGTGTCTTAAGCTCGAAGAGTGACAATGCTGGAGGATGTCACGTGTAACTGTAAGCGAAAAGCTACTCCAAATGGACTTAGCTTAATTCCCAGAATTATAATTCTTTATCTAGCTAAAACGGTGAAAGCTTCCGCTCTTTATTAGTAAATATTTAGTAAGACTTTTTGTTACACGATTATTTATTTCTCCGCCATCTGTCAAACTATCTTGAAATGTATCACGACTCGTCAGCCAAAATCAGAGCAAAACTCAGTACAAATTGAACCTCTGGTTGACGTCAAACCAATATATATCGGAATGTGTATATTAGATATTGCAAAGACAACCATCTATGATTATCATTATAACTATACCAAAAACAGATTTTCTGACTTATTTGGAACGGATAAAGTTAAGAAACCTGTTAAAGAAAGTGAAGACCTTGAAAGAAGTCTATTAAATTGATGTGTAACGAAGAATATAAGAGGATAGACAGAGACTAAGACGTCTGTTATACAAAACTCAGTTGCATTTAAAGACTATGTTTGGAGACATTTCTTAAAAAATCTTTCACCTAAAATACAATAAGATCCCAGAAACATCAGCCATATGTGTACCAACAGACAAACGAAGATCGGATTTAGCTCTCATGATGATAAAAGACTAATATCGAGAAGTTCTCTTGATACGCTGCCATGGGGAATATTATTCAATTGTATATTGTATATTTATATATCATTTAAAACTTTGTTATTTGCCTAAACGTGTACAATAAGAGTCATGAAACGATTACGTTGTTTAATTATATCAAGTGAATTTTCCATGTCTGATTCATTCAATATCACCAATACATGTGACGTCAATAGCGTAACGGTAACGTCTTCGATTATTTTCTTCGTTAGGTCCAAAATTAAAATCTTTTGCAATATAGTGAAGAGGTAGAAATACACACATACATCGCGATTGGTCAACTACGTCATTGTGGAACCTCTGCAAGAACGCACTGCCTACCTACCTACCCACCACCATTGTTACAGATTTTTACTAAAATACTATAATTTGGCATAAATAAAGCCATAACCTCACCTGTTTGATAATTGACCCTTCAATAGAGCCAATTCGGCTGGTTTATCTTAGGTAATACCATTCGAATCAAAAACTAATAAAATTCGTTTGTCCAACAACCACAGGTCGATTATGTCATTGCCGATCACTCCTTCGGCTAAAGAAACCACTTCATGCAAAAACAATGTTACCCAAAAACTTCGTATTTTATTATATTTATTGACCTTCAAATTTTTCTAATATGATAAATTTACATACACAAGATTCTTTAATGGATCGATGGCATAGTTGCAACATTTTCAATACAGAGATCGATGGCTCGAATCCTGGCGCCTACTTAGCTTTTTTAATTATATAAAAAAACTTCAGATAAATAGTTATCAAACCTGTTAATCAATACATCGAACACACACACACCAATTATTAAGGTGGCGGAGATTTGTGGAATACTAAATAATAAAAGATGTAGCGTACCTGGATAGAGTACCCCGGGGGAATGCGGCGGACACGACCTATTCATGACGCTGACACACGCTATTATATCTGCAATAATCACTGGATGACTGTATTTGCGTAGATCTTGACTTGTGGAAGTGGTTCAAAAATGGCACGAAAAGTTCCGAATTTAAGCACCATGCTTTTTCTTCTAGGATTTTGCGGCAGAGCATCATAGGCTTATCTAGTTTTGAGTTTGATAAGTCAGAGATACAAATTGTTTCTTCTTACTCGCTTAGTATTAATCATTGTGATATTTGCAGTTATTTTCTACATTTTTCATACAACTGAAAACTTTTTAAATCTAATATATTTAAATTATTCCTTGTAAGGTAAATGTTCTGCTTGATATTTCGCCGTTTTAACTTTGTAACGTTACAAGTTTATACCTAATTCACCAACTTATTAAATTAAACTTAAAAGGTCAACGCTATATATTGGAACTTGTCCCAGAAATAAAATAGTTTATGTAAGATAAACAAAAGCTATTTATTCTTAAAGAGTCGCTGACTCTTGTAGAACAGCGTTACATTAATTAATTAACTACAAGTTTTATGTTGAAAACTGTAATTATAGTAGAAGTATCAGAGAGTGTTAATTTGGTAAAAGTTTTACTTGTTGAATTTAATAAGGCAACGAGGAAACTTTTGCTATTTAAGGTAAAACGTGTTACAAACATTATTATTTTAATAACAGAGAATAACCTACTTTTGATAATCAAAAGAAGTAACGCTTCTGCTTTGTTGGTTAATCTAAAAATCTTAAAACATCTACATATTATCCCATAAATAAATAGACATATTTAATTATTGCGCAAATGCCACAGCCAGGAGAAGTAAGGTAGAAGCATAAAGCTCCTCGTTCCTGGAAAATTTAATGGCTTTGGAAGGATTTGCAGCGCTCAAAACTCTAGAACCGAATTATTGCTTGAACAATTAACGGAAAATATCCTGAACGTAGTTCTTCTCATTTAGTTCCAGTGCAGTTTCTAAAATCAGCCGCCCAAATTTTCATGTTTGTTTTGCCACCTCTTAAGTCTTTTATTATATTCGCTTAATTTCATGTCTTTCATTTTTTTATGAAGCATCTGTCTTTCCACTGATCATTGTGCTTTCCTAATTCTATTCATTTTTTTTGATGGCTGTACAAACTTATGATTCATACTTGAAAAGAAGTAAAATATATTGGTTAAATGATTTGATTTCGAGGTATTGAGAATATTTTTGATATTTCATTACGTAGTTCAGATTGTTTCCTTAATGTCTTTAAATGGATTTTTTGCTATGCTCTTTGTTTGGTGCTTCAGTATGGTTCTAATCTTTAATTATGTTTATTTCAAATCTGCTCACTTCACACATTTCGAGTTCTGCTTCTTCTCAATAGTTCACTTGACCTTCTTTCACTATTTCTTTTTTTTTATCCCTTTGTACCTTTTGTTGTAATATATATATATATATATATATATATATATATATATATATATATATATATATATATATATATATATATGTATACATATATATATATATATATATATATATATATATATATATATATATATATATAAATATATATATATATATATATATATATATATATATATATATATATATATATATATATATATATATATATATACATATACATATATATATATATATATATATATATATATATATATATACATATATACATATATATATATATATATATATATATATATATATATATATAACTATAATCTTCTATAATATATATAAAATGCAACGTCTCTCTGTCTGTCTGTCCGTAGTGCGCTCGAGAACCACTTATCCGTTTTACGTTTTTTTTTTTAAAAATATACATATAGTCTCTGGCCAGGTTATAGAATATATTTTATTACGTTAGGTAACATAAGGAATAAGCAGTAAAGATGATAGAGAATCAAGACGGAAAAAGGTTTGCCGCTAGCGCGTTCTCTTGCAATACACTGCCTAAACCATTAAATATGGAACAATATCATGTAGCAAAGAACATAATATACAATATACACAACATAATATATAATATACGCTCTTGTGATATGTCTGAAAAGTTCTGTTTGTGGCTCTCATGTTTCCTCAGAAAGCGTTCTTTATGAGTGGCGGTCGACGGATTTCTTTCTAACACCTTTACATTCAACGTCGGTGTGCCTCAGGGCTCCATACTGTCTCCTACTCTCTTTCTCATTACATTACATTAACGATCTGCTGGAAAAAACGGAAATCCAATCTACAGCTTTGCAGACGACAGTACGCTTATTTCTACATTCACTTTGAACGCTCGGTCGTCGGCTGCTCAGGCGAATATCCGCAGACAGCAGGAGGTTGTTCAACTTAACAAAGACTTGGAAGAAATTCTATCTTGGGGTGACAGTAACCAAGTGGAATTTAACGCTACAAAAACCCAGGCGGCAGCTTTTTCTGAAAAAGTTAACGTTGCTGAACTCGACATGGTTATGTCGGAGCACTCCATTCCCCTAGGATCGTCGATCAATTTGTTGGGCGTTAGTTTGGAAGCAAATATGTCCTGGCATGAACATGTTGCAGGCATAGCAAGGAGAGCTTCTCAAAAGTTGGTAGTATTATTTCGAACCAGAAAGCTTTACACTCCACAACAACTGTTAATTCTTTACAAAGCCCAAATTCGACCAACTTTGGAATGCTGCTCCCATGTTTGGGGCTCCGCTTCCAAATACACCCTGCATTTGTTGGATTCTGTTCAGAGAAGAGCTGTTCGTCTGATAGGAGACCCGGAACTGACCAGCGGCGGATATGCTGAAACATCGAAGAACGGTTGGCGACTTGAGTCTGTTCTACAAGTATTTTCATGGGAAGTGTTCGAAAGATGTAGCCCGCTTAATTCCTTCCAAAGCGGTGCATATTAGAAATACACGTCGCGTTGGTGCTTCACATCCGTATGAGGTTCAACTTGTTACTTCGCGTACAATGCTTTTCAAGCAGTCTTATATATGGAGAACATCATCCTTTTGGAATGATTTACCCAACGCTGTGTTTCCCACCGAATACAATTTGCAATTTTGCACACATGCCGCTCCTGGAGCGCTTTAGTAACTTCCCTGCAGCACGTGTGCTACACCCATAAAAAAAAGTCTCTTAGTCTGTCTGTCTGTCCGTTAGTGCGCTTATGAATTGAAAACCACTTATTCGATTTACATGTTTTTTAGTGTTCCGTACGGAACACTTATAAGATCACTTCGGTGTCTGTCTGTCTGTCTGTCTGTCTGTCTGTCTGTCTGTCTGTCTGTCTGTCTGTCTGTCTGTCTGTCTGTCACACCCAATTTTCTCCGAAACTATTTGACATAGGAAGGTGAAATTTGGTAATAATATAGGAATTGATGGCCTCATCAGAGCCATGTAGTTTTGAGAATTAAATTTTGACTTAAGGGGTTAGTTTTGGGGGGTGAAGTCGGAAGTGAAAAAAAAATTTTTGTACTAGGTCATCGAGTGTGGTGTCAAATGAAAGCTTGTGAAAACACGAGTAAAAAATATATATATAATATTATACTTGCGCGCACTTTTCTTTGTATTATTTTTAAAAATTCGCGAAAAATCGCTGTCCCGGGCCTTATCTCGAAAAGTACTTATCAGAAAATTTCGAAAAAATTCTGGAATATTCTCCACGGGGTGTAGATTGAACGAAAATTATCACGAGTGCATTACCTTTAATAATTTATATGGTATATAAAAAAAAACAAAAATTTCAAGGTCATCAGATTTCAGTAAAGATTGGAAACAAACTTTGTTGAAAACTCATTTGGGTGTGTTTTGTGAAGTCACTGATCATTTTATACCACCGTAACATAAATTTTGACTTAAGGGGTTCGTTTTGAGGGGTGAAATCGGAAGTGAAAAAAAATTTTTTTTTTTACTAGGTCATCGAGTGTGGTGTCAAATGAAAGCTTGTGAAAACACGAGTAAAAATATATATATATATATATATATATATATATATATATATATATATATATATATATATATATATATATATATGTATATATATATATATATATATATATATATATATATATATATATATATATATATATATACTCGTATATAATGTAATACTTGCGCACACTTTTCTTCGTATTACTTTTAAAAAATCGCTGTCCCCTACCTTATCTCGAAAAGTACTGATCAAAAAATTTTTGAAAAAATTCTGGAATATTCTCCACGGGGTATAGATTGAACGAAAATTATCACGAGTGCATTACCTTTAATAATTTATTTGGTATATAAAAAAAAAAAAAATTTCAAGGTCACCAGTTTTCAGTAAAGATTGGAAACAAACTTTGTTGAAAACTCATTTGGGGTGTGTTTTTGTGAAGTCACTGATCATTTTATACCACCCTAACAAAATTTTTTATTTTAAAAACAATCAACGTACGGAACACTAATTGTGCAAGTTCAACTTGCACTTGACCGGTTTTTTTTAATTCATACGTTTGTTCTCTGGCCAGATTATCCATATTCTTCTATAATACATATAAAACGCAACGTTTCTCTGTCTGTCTATTTGTCCGTTAGTGCGCCTATCACTCGAGAACCACTTATCCTATTTACGTGTTATTTTTTAGTTCATACATTTGTTCTCTGGCCAGGTTATCTATAATCTTCTATAATATATAAAAATGCAACGTCTCTCTGTCTGTCTGCCCGTTAGTGCGCTTATCACCCAAGAACCACTTATCCGATTTAGGTGCTTTTTTAATTCATATATATATTCTATGGCCAGGTTATATAATAATAATAATAATCAATATAATATATATAAAACGCAACGTCTTCCTATCTTTCTGTCTGTCCCTTGGTGTGCTTATCATTCGAGAACCACTTATTCGATTTACGTTAGGTAACATAAGGACTAAGTAGTGACGATAATAGTGAATCAGGGACCACACGAGCGGAGCCGCGGGCACGGCTAGTATATATATATATATATATATATATATATATATATATATATATATATATATATATATATATATAATCCAATCAGTTGTTAAATTTAAGAAATTAGTGATTGTTAAAGCGTACGTTATGATTATGTGTAGAAGTAGAATCGGTGAAATGTATTGAAGGTGGAGTTAAAACATATAAATTTATAGTTTCTTGATCAACATTATTTTTAGTTAGATTATTATTCTTTTTATTTTATTTTGCACTCCAAATATTTACTATATTGCCGGAGCCTAATCCTAGTTCGTCAGTTTATGCAGCATGTGAGAACTAATTACAGCATGATAGGCTGTCATAAGAAGTGAAATATCTTAGCGGACTATGGCAAACATATTTAGTATTTGATATCTTATGTTATAAGCAATCAATACAATCGTTCTAATTAAAGGAGCCTGCACTAATCTTATGAAAAATAGGGCCCGGCCAATTTTTTTTATATTGAAGTTTTTTGTAGCTTCCTAGTGTCCAAGGGCACAAAATGCGAAATGCCCTGGTTTAAGCGCTAAAGCTTTTGAAATCCCTTAAACTTGCAAGAGATTTTTATACAAACAAAATTACTGTATATATCAGTAAGCTTCAGTATTTTTGGCCGAACTCCGAGCGTGATCTGTATAATTGTACTTGCTAACAAGCACTCATACGCAGAAATAATATGCGTATGAGTGCTTATATATATATATATATATATATATATATATATATATATATATATATATATATATATATATATATATACATATATATATATATATATATATATATATATATATATATATATATATATATATATATTATTAAGCACTATATGACAAGAGAATATCGCCACCGCCCGGAAAAGCACAAGGAATTACAGTGATAGTATGGGATCTGAAGAAATTCCCGATGTAACAACGGATGAAATAATGAACACCCTACAACATATGCACAACAACAAAGAATCAGGAGACGATGAAATAACTATAGAAATAAGAAAGTATGGAGGGGTATCGATAATACAATCCCTTCAACCTCTATTTAACAGGTACCTAATAGAAAGTAAAATACCAACACCTTGGGCAAACGCCTTGATTGTGCTTATTTGTAAAAAGGGGGACAAATTTAAATTGGAAAATTACAGACCCATCGGCCTGTTATCGGTAGTCTACAAATTCCTACATAGAATCATAGATTAACGAACAAATTAGACAGTTATCAACCACGTGAACAAGCGGGATTTAGACGGGGATACAGCACTTTGGAATATTTGCAAACAATTAGAAAACTAGTGGAAAAAGCAAATGAATATAAGGTCATCTTGTGGATAGCAATGGTTGATTTCGAAAAAGCATTTGATTCCGTAGAGATATGGGCAGTCCTTAACGCTTTAAGTAACAGCAGAGTCAATCATAGTTCACCTAGGTTTATATACTGGGCGAGGCGGGAAAAAATTGTCTTTTGACAATAAGGCTTTACAGAGCGAAGTATCCTAATGGTTGTATACTACCTAGAAAATCTTTTCACTGCGTAATGGAACAGTTGGATGGTAGTAGTAGCGTTGAGTATATGAAACGGAAAGTACTAAACCAGAATGCTACCAATGAGGAAAAATAAATGGAAATTTTATTTCATGTTGCAGATAATCTCCAGGTCAGCAACCGTAAACTAGCTGACTTATCTGACACATCCCAATCTACAGCTAATCGCACCACGAGAGAATACAAGTATCATCCTTTTCATATGGAACTACACCAAGAACTTCAAGACCGTGATTTTGAACGACTAGTAAACTTAACGAACGAAATTACTCGTGATTTGTCAGATATCATATATAGGGTAACCTTTTTTAAATTATTTTAAATTACACCATTTCATAATCAACTTAAGGTATAATTACTTTTCATTTTTACACGTTGGATATTAGGTAGCCTGACATAACTTTATAATAAATATTGCTACTTACATTGTGAGAGATTATGCAAACAATCGCTCAATAAGATTAATTTAGTAGTTTAGGCTGCTTAGAAAATGAAATATATTTGGTAGCTTTGAGCGTAAGGTATAATGTTCTAACAAAAAACTTTATCCAGGTTAAAAAATAAGTCATTGAGTCCCACTGGATACTATGTGCACCCACGACCAAGAGTTCATGCAATCGTTTTCTACTAAATCAATTATTCGCTTAAAAGTTCAATTAAGGCAGTAAAGACAATCATCTAAATTTCAACACCATCCGATATTCAGCGCATCCTGACGATATGTAAAAGATTGCCTCATCCAATGCCACAAGCAAATTCAATGGCCATTGCTATTTTGGAGCACAAACCGCTTTGAACACTTCAAATTTGTTGCAAAATTCATTAATTTTAATAGCTGATTATATGTTAAAGTATATACAATTTTTTTGGATTTCTCTAGTGTCCACTGAAACAGTGTTGCTAACTTTGAGCCGATAGTTCCACTGGCATCTTAGAAGCTCGATTCGAGAACTTACTTTCTCAGAATTTAGTACTAAACTAATTTAAATATTCTTACACACTTTTTAGTGATCCGGGGTGGAGAGAGCTTTATGAATTATTTGTTCTGAGATGGGTGAGAGTTATGATTAAGGTTGTTGGGATGTTCAGATATTTCGACAGCCACCCGATAGAAAAAGAAATTTGTTGCAAAGATCTTTGATTGATCATGCTGGTGTTCCGTACGGAATAAAATGAAAATTTTAAGAAGATGTATTACCATTTGATGTTCTGTAATTCTAGTACATATTTCCTTCTGGTTTCACCGATATAGCGGTTATCATAGCTACATTTTATATCTATATCAGCGAAACCAGCAGAAAAGTATATATTAGAATTAAAGATCATCAAAAGTTCAGTGCTTGCAGAACCCCAGCATAAAAGAGGACTGCAGATTCTCTTTGATGATAATCAAAGATCCTTGCAACACCTATTTCTATCCTAGGAAAATTCGTGAGTCGATATCTAAACATTCCAAAAAACTTGACACTGGGCTTTACCTCCACCCTTCACACCACGATCCACTAATATAAAATAGCATGTGCAAGCGGAATTAAATTAGTTTTATGCTGGATTTCGGAGACGTCATTTGGTAGAACAATGTCTGAAGAAGCCGACAAGACGATTCGGCAAAACGACAGCATCAATTTTTTGTTTTTGTTTTGCTGTTAGCTAAAACTATACGATTTATTAGGTTAGACCTGTAATGACGTTCTGGAAGCCAGTAATTCAAGGATTTCTTTAAATTTTGAAAGACTAACAACAATATAAATTCGGCAGATTCGTTATAAGTTGATGCAATTAACCAGTTTTGAAACCAAATTAGATAATTGCTAGTCTTTTAATGTATATGTGTGGTAGCTCCGTTTCTATTATCCACGTTCATAAAAAAGGTTAAAATGGTCCCCTTGAAAATATACTTTCAATCCTAAAACTTGTGTTTTACCTAGTTGCTCATTAGGTCAATATTTGCTCGGAATAAAACTTGTTATATAGTTATATAGAATCTAACGTGAAGTAGCAATTAAAGTAGTTATTTTGAAGCTAGCAAGTCGATTAGCGCTCGCTTTACCCTACTGTGTTTAAGTAGTTTTCAATTCGACTCTCGAAAGTTAAATATTAAGTTTCAAAATTACATGTGAGAACAGCGCAATAGTTAAGTTTAACTTTACAATTTCGACGTGGTTATCGGGGTTTTAGTATTTCCGACAAGGCAATAGTATTTAAGAAAACATTAATAATGATACGTAAACCTGTCTGGACAAAAGTTCATGTCGCGTTTAATTAAAAAACTTTGTTTCACTGAAGCAACTGATGCTGAAAAAAAAAAATTATTTGAAATTCAGTGCTGCAGGAGATTATTTACTAAAAAAAAATTGCAAAGACTAATTATTCAAAGTTGAAATTTTTCACAGATACCAATGATTATATTTTTCAACGTTGCAGACTTAACCGCACTGCAAAGTGGCCGTTTTAATAAATAAGACATTTTCGTGCCGCCTTTATATCCTCTTCTTGCTTTCAGCGGGCGACAACTCCAATTTATACTGCAGAATAGATTGCGAATTTCTGCAAGTATTTGCTTCATATCTTAATTAACTTAATCCCTATTAATACGCCAAACTTACACAGAAAAGTTCATCATTCTAAGTTCAAACTTTTTATGAAAATTGTTTACAATACCTACAAGAAAGTATATTTTGGTACAATGATCTTATTTTACAATAGTTTATTTTTCTATTACTAGAAAATTCAAATATTGTAGGAAAATATTTTTTAAACCAGAGATCATGGTACGAAAAGGTAGATGATATGGCAACATTATTGGAACAGTTTTCACAAGAGGGCGGGTAAATGGGACTTTTACGAAATCTTAAAAATGTACCAATTAAGGAAACAAAAAGTGGTGAATAATTCTATGCTTGGCCCGAGGTATCAACTATTTCAATATAATAATATATAAACATACTACACGCACAAAATACGAATCAATTGATATTCTCCTGGACCTACAAAAAAATACGTTTCTCCATTCCTCCGTATATATATATATATATATATATATATATATATATATATATATATATATATATATATATATATAGTACAATCGCGATTATCCGAATCGCAATTATATGAAATCAGGCTTATCCAAAACAAACTGTTAAAAAGCAAATTATATTCCCATTAAACGAAAAAATCCTCATTATTCGAAACAGACGATGAGTTGTTTCCTTAACGCGTCGGGGACTCCCCGACGTCTATAATTTTACCACTGTCTATGTTTTGGTTAGTCGACGAGTGTTATAAGTTACTCATTACGTCTATTATTATCGCAAAGGTAATAGTTTCGTTTTAATAGATATTTTACAAAATGCAGCGTCATAATAATAAGCGTAAACGTGTTGTTATTATCTTAAAAGAGAAACTTAAAGCAATTCAACGTTTCGATAATGGTGAACTTCTTAAAAATATAGCGAAGGATTTAGGTGTAGCCATGTGTACTGTTTCAGAGTGGAGAAAAAATCGCGAAAAACTTGAAAAATGGTGTAGTGTTATGTCATCGCGCACACAGGCACGAAAAATTATGAAAAGCGGTGAATACCAAAAAGTGGATGATTTTTTATTTTTATGGTTTACACAGAATCGAGAACGTGGAATACCAATTTCAGGAACAATTTTAAACATAAGGCAGTGAGTTTAAGCGAAGAGTTGCCGGTTATTGGAGCGCCTGTAAATTTTTCTGCAAGCGATAGATGGCTAGACAGGTGGAAAAAAAAAGACATGGTGTACGTCAACTGAAAGTTTGTGGAGAAAGATTGTCGGCTGATGCATCTGCTGCAAAAAAATTTGCAGAGAATTTTGAGCAGCTTTTGAAAGAACATGGTTTACAACCAGACCAAATCTATAATTGTGATGAAACAGGCTTGAACTACAAAATGTTGCCGTCAAATACCTTAGCTTCAAAAACGGAAGCTGGAGCACTTAGTTACAAACGTAAAAAAGAACGTATTATTATTTTTGCATGCAGTAATGCTTCTGGAAGATACAAACTCCCATTATTATGTATTGGTTAAGTCCGCAAATCTACGGACCGTTAAGAATATTCGTCGCAATGCTTTTCCTGTCCTGGATAAACGCGACTCTATTTAAAGGTTTTTTGGAGATTTTGTTCCCAAAGTGGAACTTTTTGTAAAAGAATATGGATATCCTAAAAATGCATTCTATTACTAGATCACGCCCCCACTCACCCAAGTGCGGAGTAACTTGAAAGTGGGGGAATAAAAGCAATGTTTTTGTCTCCTGCTGTAACTTCTCTCATTCTGCCTATGGATCAACGTGTACTGGAAAATTTAAAACGCAATTACATTCTACTGTATATATATATATATATATATATATATATATATATATATATATATATATATATATATATATATATATATATATATATATTAACAATGTAACAATGTGTCTAAAAATTTGAAAAATGTTATATATTGGATACCTTCAGCCTGGATTCAAATAAAGAGTAGAACTCCGTAAAAATCTTGGTCAAAATTGATTCCACAAGAGGAGAAACATTATTCAGAGGCAGAAACAGAAGATAATGAAAGTTTACATCAAATTATTACAAGAATATCAGGATGTGAAAGTGTTACGGAAACCGATGTTTGTGAATGGTTAAACAGTGATAGTGTGGAAGATGAAATGACTGACCAAGAATTAATTAAAAGTGTATGCAAAAATGCTAATAAAGTAGACAGTGATGACGATGATGATAAAGA
>CM032455.1:128286973-128306973 GCA_019049505.1 Pachyrhynchus sulphureomaculatus | reverse complement strand
TTGTGGATATTTTCGATTCGCTCTCGAAGTCTAGAATAAGTTTTATTGTTTCATTAATCCAGAAATGGATAGAAAGATTAAATTGCAATTATACGCTAAGAAAAACTAATCGATAATTTTGTTGTAACTGTTAGAATTTTTGCTACACAAAATTTCTACATGATATTATGACAAATCATAGAAGAAGGCGCGCATTGTCTCGTGACGACTCTCCGGCCGAACTAAGATTGACATGCAGGAGATAAGAACGGTATAACACATGATACGAGGATGGATTGAAAAGTTCGCAGCCTCGCCAAAAAATAATTATAATGTTTTTATTATAGTACCCTCAATAAGTTCATACTTTCTTTGGTTGTCACAGTGTAAAATTTGGTTGCTTTAGAATTTGTGGTTTTTAGGTTAGAACGCGTTTAGTGAGACCAAGTACGTTGGAAAAATGGAAAAAATTGAACAACGTGCGGTCATCAAGTACCTGTTTAAAAAAAGATTAACACCAAAGGAGATCCACGATGATATGAAAACAACACTGCTCCGTCATATACTACTGTGAAAAAATGGGTTGCAGAATTTAAACGTGGACCAGAGAGCATCGAAGATGACTCCCATTCCGGCCGGCCCACGACATCTACGACTGAAGAAAACATTGGCAAAGTGTGAGGTCTCATATTGAAAGACTATAGATTAACTATCAGAGAGATTGCAGACACTATTGGCATCTCGTATGAATGAACACAAAACATCATTGTCAACGAACTCGGATTTTTTAAGGTTTCCGCTAGGTGGGTCCCCAGATTGCTTTCAGTTGAACAAAAACGAGTTCAACTCACGATTTCTCATGACTGCTTGGAGAAATTTGAGGCTGATCCGCAAGATTTTCTTGACAGGTTTGTGACAATGGACGAAACCTGGGTTCACCACTATACTCCAGAGTCAAAACAACAATCCAAGCAGTGGAAAAAATCTGGTGAACCGACCCCAAAGAAAGCGAAGGCAATTCTGTCGGCTGAAAAAGTGATGGCGTCAGTTTTTTGGGATGCTAAAGGTATTATTATGGCAGACTAACTTCCGAAAGGTGAAACAATAAACTCGACTAACTATTGCACCCTTTTGCGTCGTTTACGTCAAGAAAAACG
The DNA here is from genome assembly GCA_019049505.1 of Pachyrhynchus sulphureomaculatus. NCBI lineage: Eukaryota > Metazoa > Arthropoda > Insecta > Coleoptera > Curculionidae > Pachyrhynchus > Pachyrhynchus sulphureomaculatus. Next base: position 128,305,837 of record CM032455.1, on the reverse strand, counting down.
CCGAGGTTTACTGACAAAGAATTTTTTGTTCCATCAGGACAACGCTCGCGTTCACACGTCTGTTGAGTCTATGGCTCAAATTCGTGATTGTGGTTTCGAATTGCTGCCCCACCCGGCTTATTCTCCTGATTTGGCACCTTCGGACTTTCTTTTGTTTTCAAACCTAAAAAAAAAACCCCTCGGTGGCCAGAAATTTCCATTAAATGAAGCTGCAGTTAACCAGTATTTTGAAGATCTTGAGGAATCTTTTTTTCAAACAGGGTGGAAGCTTCGGAAAGCAGGTGAAAGAAATGCATAGAGCTAGGTGGAGATTACGTCAAAAAATAAAAATATTTTTGTACGTATTTTATTTTGTTTTCTTGACTAGGCCGCGAACTTTTCAATCCATCCTCGTATCTGTGGCTGCCAAAGTGTTAGAAACTATTTGCCTAGAAATTGTTTATGTTCGTTTTCTACATTATTCTAGATTAACCTGAGCTAATAAGATAAGTTATAATTTAAAATAATTAATACGTTATGACTGAGACTGAAAATAATAGACTGTTACCTTTTAAAAGGTTACTGTTAGACGTCATATCATTATTTTAATGAAAAGCTGACAGATCCTTCAAGATTACTTTAACGATATAAAAATGGAAAAAAAAAATTGATTAAAACATAATCAGATGACCTGGAATTACTTAAAATAGATAATATTAAAGTGAAAAATGCTTCAGTGTTTAATCTACCGAACTTTTGACAATTTTTTAATTGCTTCGTCGAGGCGTAGAGTCAATTTTAATAATTATTGTTGATTTTGTTTGTCATTTTGACATAGATTAAGCTAAAAAAGATAACAAAGAAATTTATAAGAGATTAGATATATGTAAAAACTAATATTTCCATTAAATATATACCGGATGTTATGGAATTCACTGCACATATTCGAACTGAAGAATTGCAGAAAATTCACCTTAAATAGCGAATCTCAATAATAAAGGAAAAATCGACCCTCAAAAAATGATGTCATGAATATTTTTTTCACGCCGCCATTGGTCAATCCTAGACTTCCCAGTATCGAAAATCGTTAGTCAGATGTAAGGTTGAGATTTGAACCGAATTTTCTGAAATAAATTTAATAAAAAAAAATATTAAAATATTTTTATTACTTTATTTTTCTAAAACCGACAAAGGATTTCCGGGTTGTCGGTATTCCACGCGGACATGAAAGGGTTCTTGCCGCAGGTGACCGCTTTCTAGCGAATCTTCAAATTTACGTTTAGTTTATTTGCTTCCTTGTTAGCACATATTTACAAATTTTGCCATATGTTGTGGGTAATGCGTGGTAAAGATAAATGTTTTTACAGATTTTTTTAAAGTGTGTGTGTTAATTTTTTTAAAGATGTGTCGTCAAAAATATGGTACTGATTTAATGTAGATAAGAATAATACTAATTTCACCTTAAGACTAGAAAATCTTCTCACCAGAAAATCGTTTACCATTTCGCAAAAATTAGAAGAAAAACCTATTTGACTTTCTGTTTTTATTTTGCCCAAATCCAAACAGCTGTTTATCCTTTAATGATTATTATTATTTGTTCTTTTTTTATGAAGGCACTTTGGATATTGTTATTAAAATTAGGGTAATTTTTTAATTTAGTTTGCTGGGAAAATTTTTTAATATTATATATTATATTTCTAATAAGTAAAAATTATAACACATGAAAGTCACTAAAATTTTATTTGCGGGATTGTATAAAAATATTCATAAATAAATTGCTGACCTAGGTCAAAAGAGTCGTTCACTTTCTTCGGCCTCCTTTTGTTGCCAATAAAAAAAAGCCTTTTTTATTAACAGCTGCGCGGTGAAGCTTCAGAGCATTTTTTTGGATGTCAGCTGAGCGTGGTTTTATACAGCAGGTTTGTAGGGGCGGTTTAGGTTAGTTATCGTAATTATTTTTGATATTGGTGGCGACTTTCTTTTATTTATTGATATTGTAAGGACTTGTATGGATGTAATTTCCATAGTTTTTTGTACAGTATTTCTTGTATTATTGGCCATAAAGATTTTACTTGTTTTTATAAGCTTTAACGTTAAATCTCGAAGTAGACGGTTCACTATTTAAATGTGGTTTGATAGTACTAGAAGCATCTTGTAAGATCAATGTGCTTTTATTACTTGGGTTTGTTTGAGAGAAAGAACATTAATATTTTTAGCCGTTTTAAACAAATATTTGGAAAAGACGTTTTTGTCCACGGCCTAAACTTCAGCCGCAAATTAAATCCGTTCATAATGGTGCTAATGATATCAGCTCTTTGATAAGCTTCCGCAAATAATCTTGATATTGCGTTACTTGATGACTTAGATTTGCCTTGAACTATTTTTCTGTCGCTTGAATATAATAATTGCTCTTAGGTTTAAAAAAAAGGCACATTCAGTGGTTGAAGCCGATGAGTAGTAAGGCCTGGCAGTAACATTAGGCTTCGCTATGGTTAACGCTTCCAGGTTCTTCGAATGCGTTGTATTTCCATCAAGCAGAAGTAACATTATATTTTCAGGGATTGGCTTTACGATGCTTGTAAAATATTTCATCCATTTCACATGACATGACAACACTCCCAGAAGGTGGGCCATTCCCCAATTCAAATTTTTGTCTCATTCTTTTGAATATGAACATTCGTAGCACAAACTGTCCGGGCACACTCGCATAGTACGAGGCCTCTTTCTTCGCCCTAAGACTTTTTGCGTTTTCTTCTGAACGGTGGAAAATCGATTTTCATCACTGTTAAATATTTTTGTAGACGAAAATGAATTTTTAATTAAGAGGGTCGATTTTCCCTACTCCCCTCTACTTAAAAATCGGCTGTCAACGAGTAATAATTCTTTAGCCTTCCAAGGAATTATTTCTTTTCAACGTCAGCATTTAATGGGCGGAATGGTTTTGTAAATGATTTGGTAAAATGGAGTTTTTTTCCCTTTTTTAAAATGTTTCAAAAATACTCGAATTTGAAAAAAAAAGTATTGAATGTGCTTCCACATGGCCCCACGAGTCACCCATTTCAATATATGCAGTGAATTTCATAACACCCTATATAGATATATATATATATATATATATATATATATATATATATATATATATATATATATATATATTATATATATATATATATATATATATATATATATATATATATATATATATATATATATAAATATATATATATATATATATATATATATATATATATATATATATGTATATATATATATATATATATATATATATATAATATATATATATATATATATATATATATATATATATATATATATATATATATATATATATATATATATATATATATATATATATATATATATATATATATATATATATATATATATATATATATATATATATATATATATATATATAGCAACCAAAACCCCTTGTAACAACTTTAAAAATGATCAAATTACAGCGTCGATGTCTGCCAATGCTTCTGAACATTTTTATGAAAGGAACAAACAATGTGGCCAGTATCTCTGAGCATTCTAGTTTGCAGTTTAAAAATTAATATTTCGTTTATTAAAATATCTAATGAATAGTACTGCTTACCCAGTCCAAAGTACGAACTCAACATTGTCGTTTTGTCGAGTCTTCATCATTTTTGCTGCTGATTCTATCAATTCCCACGTTGCATCACAGCTATAATCACCGTAAGGTCCTAACGGTTTTCTTTGTGCTTTAGTACCAGACATTCCTTCATAGTCGGGTCTCCAACAACCTAAAATATATTATATAGGAAATAAGATATGTGTGGGTCACGTAATAAAAGTTTTATGCTAATGGGCTAACATTCTTATTATATAAAACTTTTTTACAGCAAACACTCAAAAATTTTCCCTACGTATTTTACACGCGTCTTTCTACGGTGGATCAAATATAAACGAGATTTTTCTTATTTACTATAACAAATAAACCAAGTACATATCATTCTTCAACATAATCTCCTGCTTTGGAAATGCACTTTTTGATACCGTCATCGTAAAAGGAAGGGGGATGTATCAGTTACGAATTGCGCATGAAGCCCTCGACCGTGTTGTCGTCATTAAATCGTTGGCCTCCCAACGCTTTCTTGAGTGGCTCAAAGAGATAGACGATAGACCAGGGCTGTAGGGGGGGTGTTTAAATGTTATCCAGAGTCAGAGTGGCAGTATGAGGTTGAGCGTTGTTATGAAGAAGAATTACGTCTCTTATCGGTTGGTCACGTCTTTTGCGGCAATAAGCGAGTTTAACCTCATCTAAAAGATTTCAATAGCATGTTGCATTGTTGGTGCGACGTTAGTGGAAAAAGTCAATGTGCAAAACGCCACGTCCGTGGACGACGATCATGGCTCTTATTTAGATCTCTTCACGGCCTCTCATGAACTCTTTATGCCAGGCGAACACACGAGACCTTGACAGTGTTTCATCCCCAAATTGAGACGTCAATCTCAGCAGAATTTCGGTCGTTTATATTTGATCCACCCTCGTAACATAAATGCCTCATTTTTTTGTATAAAGGTATTCGTGCATTAATGCAACTCGATGCCAATAATCGCACAAGCAACTTTTTAGATGCGCTTGGAATGGGTATTACCGGATTTTCCTTATCGATAATCGATAATAACCTACCTATCGATTAATTTAACTTATCGATATATCGATAGTTATAGATATATCGATAGTTAACAACATATCCATAGTCAGCGACATATCGATAGTTATCGATTTAGCGATAGCTATCGATATATTAATAGTTATTAACATCCGATAATTCCTAGAATACAGACGGTTATCGATATATCGATGGTGTTTGACATGCCAATAGTTATCGATATATAAAATAAATATGTAAATATTCTTTGGCAGATTATTACAGATTATTACAGTTATTAAAAGAGAACATAGCTGTGGTATCATATATTGTGTAATTTAAAATATTCAAATTTTATTGTTTACTATTTTCGAAATCTGGCCATCTATGTATATATTATTTTACTCATTTTATAATATATGAGGTGCGACAATAAAGTAACGAGACTGATTTTTTTTAGCGATACGTGACAAACCTGCAGCCTTCATAGACATCCCATCTTTGACCTTGTTCCTTATGCTACTAGTAGTGGCAACCTCTCAGTCTTGAGTAGTGGTGTAATAAGTGTTTTTGACTCTTGTCATGGAAATGGAATTAAGAACTGTTGGAACAAGTCCAAATTAACCCAGAGTTATTGAATCGTGTTATCACTGGTGATGAGAGTTGGTTCTTCCAGTATGATCCAGAGACAAATCGTCAAAGTTGGCAATGGTGTTCGAAGGAATCACTCAGACCAAAAAAAAGCTCGCATGTCGAAGTCAAAAGTGAAATGTATGCTTGTATGCTTTTTCAATTCCAAAGGCATTGTTCATAAAGAGTGGGTACCGCCTGGACAAATAGTTAATTAATATTTCTACAAAGATATTCTAGAAAGACTTTGAAAACGAGTCCTCAGTGTCCGTTCAAACATTACTGATACGTGGATTCTTCATCACGATAATGTGTCATATCTTTCTGCATTGTCTGTACAGCAATTTTTAACCTCAAAACGTATTTCAGTGCTACCGCAGCCACCTTATTCACCGGATTTCGCCGTATGTGACTTTTTTTTATTCCCAAGAGTCAAATTGGCAGTCAAGGGATACCATTTTCAAACAACAAAAGATGTACAAAATGCTGTGATTAGAGTCTTAGACAACATTCTAGAAGAGGAGTTCCAGAAAAGTTTCCAGCAGTGACAGGCAAGTTGGGATAAGTGTGCGCGAGCAAAAGAAAACTAATTTGAAGGAGATCACACTACAGCTGACTAAAAGCATAAATAAATTTTTTTATTACAACAGTCTCATTATTTTAGTGTCCCACCTCGTATATTAAATTTTTGTATAGAGCTTAAAGGCAGTGCTTTAAAGGAATAATAATTAATTAGGTCTTCTACGTAAACTTTAGAGATATCATTAGATTTAATCAATATATCGATAACAATCAACATACCAGTATATCGATAAATTTTTAATTCAGCTATTTTTATTTTAGATATCGTTAACTATAAATATATCAAAAAAATTTCCATCCTTACGTATGACTTCTCACCTCTGCAAAATAATCCTTGATTGATAAGTTATATGTTATGCTGGCATGAAATAAACATAGGTTTGCTTCTATTATAGCAACAGATTACTTATTAGGTATTTTATGTATTGGAGTATGTACAGATTTACTCCTAGAAAATTGCGCTGGGAATCAGATACATTGTAAATCGGGTTGCGTTAGTCTCTGGAGACCACGAGATTAGGTCATATTAATATATATGCTCCAAAATTTTTCTTTATATCGTAATTTTTAAACATACCTGATTTTTTTCTATATGTTAAGTGGACAAAATTTTCAAATTTGCATGGACATTAACCACAATTTTAGAAAAAAATATCATAGAATGTGAGTCCCTAGGATGCCGGGAACTATGAAAACAAATATAACTTTAGAATTAAATTAGGCTTCTTGTATAAAGGATATTGGTTTATCTATTACCTAACCAGGTTGGCATTAGGTAACATAGGCTTTTATAATTGGTACTGTTTGTTAATCTATAATATATAAAATGTAACGTATCTCTATCTGGCTGTCTGTCTCTTAGTGCGCTTATCACTCGAGAAGCACTCATCCGATATACGTGTTTTTTTTTAATTCATACATATGCTCTTTGGCCAGGTTATATAATAATAATAATAATAATAATAATAATAAAAGTCACCTATCTAATTGACATAGCTGTCCCCAACGACACAAACATCCAAACGAAATACACAGAAAAAATTTCCAAATACACAGACCTTGCAACGGAAATAAAAAGGCTATGGAAACAAGAAAAAGTCATCATTGTCCCCCTCATTATATCAGCCACAGGCCTTACACCAACAACATTCACACCACACTTAGAACAATTAGGACTCAACACAAACATACACAAAAACATTCAGAAGTCAGTGATTTTGAAAACATGTAACATTGTCAGGTCATTCCTTAATACACAATGGTAATGCGTTTGTGCTGACTTGGTTTGCGCCCGTCAGCCAAACATGGAACCACATTGACCAAATGTGAGAAAGAAAAACGAGAACAGTCATAATAATAATAATAATCAACAAACTCGCTCGATAACATGTTCGATAAAGAAACATACAAATATCTAGGCTTCCAACAAAGCACCAAACTCAACCACACTCACATCAAAACAGAGCTCAGAACCGGATTCAAAAACAGACTGACGAAACTTTTGCAAACAAAACTCAACTCTAAGAATCTCACTAAAGCCATCAACACGTTCGCTATACCTATACTCACATATTCATTTGGTATCATCAAATGGTCACAAACAGACATAGAAAATATTCACATCCTTATACGATCTCAATTCACCAAATACAGGAAATTACACCCCAACGCATGCAAAGAAAGACTTACCATCGAGAGGAAGGCAGGAGGAAGAGGAATTATAGACATCAGATCATTACACACAAAACAAATACAAACACTTAGGAAATTCTTTCACAGCAAGCAAACCAGCCTCCACACAGCGACAGTGAAAGCAGACAAAAACTACACACCTCTCGACTTAGCTCGGGCAGACCACTCAGCAGACACACACAGTCACACCCAATTACAACAGGAAAAGATGAAAAACGTGGTCAGAGAAAACACTCCACGGAAAACACAGATACCACATAGAACAAGACCACGTAAATAAAAAACAATCATACACCTGGTTACGGGATGGGCAGCTATTCCCTGAGACTGAAGGCTTCTTACTTGCCATCCAGGATAAAGTCATATTAACCAGAAACTACCAAAAGCATATCATCAAAGACCCGACTATTGCAGAGGACAGATGTAGGAAATGCCACCAGCAGAAAGAAACGATCGAACACATAACGAGCGGATGTAAAGTATTGGCCGGAACGGAGTACACAGCCAGGCATGATTCAGCTGCCAAAGTGGTTCACCAAGCACTGGCCACAACATACAGACTCATAGAAAACACAGATCCCTACTACAAATACACGCCAACATCCATACTTGAAAATGAAGATTACAAGCTCTACTGGGATATCGGTATCCATACAGATAAAACAGTCTCCGCCAATAGACCCGATATTACTTTTCAGTGCAAAAAAGGAAAAGTCACCTATCTGATTGACATAGCTGTCCCCAACGACACAAACATCCAAGCGAAATACACAGAAAAAATTTCCAAATACACAGACCTTGCAACGGAAATAAAAAGGCTATGGAGACAGGAAAAAGTCATCATTGTCCCCCTCATTATATCAGCCACAGGCCTTACACCAATAACATTCACACCACATTTAGTGCAATTGGGACTCAACACGGACATACACAGAAACATTCAGAAGTCAGTGATTTTGAAAAACATGTAACATTGTCAGGTCATTCCTTAATACGGAATGGTAATAGCGTTTGTGCTGACTTGGTTTTGGCCCGTCAGCCAAACATGGAACCACATTGATCAAATGTGAGAAAGAAGAACCTTTTGTAATAAATAATAATAATCAACAAAGCATATCATCAAAGACCCGACTATTGTAGAGGACAGATGTAGGAAATGCCACCAGCAGAAAGAAACGATCGAACACATAACGAGCGGATGTAAAATATTGGCCGGAACGGAGTCCCTACTATAAATACACGCCAACATCCGTACTTGAAAATGAAGATTAAAAGCTCTACTGGGATATCGGTATCCATACAGATAAAACAGTCTCCGCCAATAGACCCGATATTACTTTTCAGTGCAAAAAAGGAAAAGTCACCTATCTGATTGACATAGCTGTCCCCAACGATACAAACATCCAAGCGAAATACACAGAAAAAATTTCCAAATACACAGACCTTGCAACGGAAATAAAAAGGCTATGGAGACAGGAAAAAGTCATCATTGTCCCCCTCATTATATCAGCCACAGGCCTTACACCAATAACATTCACACCACATTTAGTGCAATTGGGACTCAACACGGACATACACAGAAACATTCAGAAGTCAGTGATTTTGAAAACATGTAACATTGTCAGGTCATTCCTTAATACGGAATGGTAATAGCGTTTGTGCTGACTTGGTTCTGGCCCGTCAGCCAAACATGGAACCACATTGATCAAATGTGAGAAAGAAGAACTTTTTGTAATAATAATAATAATAATAGACGAGGTATATTTCAAGGAGACTCGCTCAGTGCTCTATGGTTTTGCCTCTGTCTCAATCCACTCTCAAATATACTAAACAGAACAGAGCATGGCTTCAATATCAGACACCAAAAAGTGAATCAACATAAAATAAACCACCTCCTATATATGGACGACATAAAACTCGCTGCCACACAAACACAGCTGAAAGAACTCCTCAAAATCACAGAAATATTCACCTTAGATGTCAATATGGAATTTGGTATAAGTAAATGCAAAGTGCTCCACATCAACAAAGGCCAATGGAAGTGCCACCATGAGACAGAAACCATCAACAATGAAACGCTCGATAACATGTTCGACAAAGAAACATACAAATATCTAGGCTTCCAACAAAGCACCAAACGCAACCACCACACGCACATCAAAACAGAGCTCAGAACCGAATTCAAAAACAGACTGACGAAACTTTTGCAAACAAAACTCAACTCTAAGAATCTCACTAAAGCCATCAACACGTTCGCTATCCCTATACTCACATATTCATTTGGTATCATCAAATGGTCAAAAACAGACATAGAAAATATTCACATCCTTATACGATCTCAATTCACCAAATACAGGAAATTACACCCCAACGCATGCAAAGAAAGACTTACCATCGAGAGGAAGGCAGGAGGAAGAGGAATTATAGACATCAGATCATTACACACAAAACAAATACAAACACTTAGGAAATTCTTTCAGAGCAAGCAAACCAGCCTCCACACAGCGACAGTGAAAGCAGATAAAAACTACACACCTCTCGACTTAGCCCGGGCAGACCACTCAGCAGACACATACAGTCACACCCAATTACAACAGGAAAAGATGAGAACGTGGTCAGAGAAAACACTCCACGGAAAACACAGATACCACATAGAACAAGACCACGTAAATAAAAAACAATCATACACCTGGTTACGGGATGGGCAGCTATTCCCTGAGACTGAAGGCTTCTTACTTGCCATCCAGGATAAAGTCATATTAACCAGAAACTATCAAAAGCATATCATCAAAGACCCGACTATTGCAGAGGACAGATGTAGGAAATGCTTCCAGCAGAAAGAAACGATCGAACACATAACGAGCGGATGTAAAATATTGGCCGGAACGAAGTACACAGCCAGGCATGATTCAGCTGCCAAAGTGGTTCACCAAGCACTAGCCACAACATACAAACTCATAGAAAACACAGATCCCTACTACAAATACACGCCAACATCCATACTTGAAAATGAAGATTACAAGCTCTACTGGGACATCGGTATCCATACAGATAAAACAGTCTCCGCCAATAGACCCGATATTACTTTTCAGTGCAAAAAAGGAAAAGTCACATATCTGATTGACATAGCTGTCCCCAACGACACAAACATCCAAGCGAAATACACAGAAAAAATTTCGAAATACACTGACCTTGCAACGGAAATAAAAAGGCTATGGAGACAGGAAAAAGTCATCATTGTTCCCCTCATTATATCAGCCACAGGCCTTACACCAATAACATTCACACCACATTTAGTGCAATTGGGACTCAACACAGACATACACAGAAACATTCAAAAGTCAGTGATTTTGAAAACATGTAACATTGTCAGGTCATTCCTTAACACGGAATGGTAATAGCGTTTGTGCTGACTTGGTTTTGGCCCGTCAGCCAAACATGGAACCACATTGATCAAATGTGAGAAAGAAGAACTTTTTGTAATAATAATAATAATAATAATAACAATAACAAAATAGAGCTCAGAACCGAATTCCAAAATAGACTGACGAAACTTTTACAAACAAAACTCAACTCTAAGAATCTCACTAAAGCCATCAACACGTTCGCTATACTTATATTCACATATTCATTTGGTATCATCAAATGATCACAAACAGACATAGAAAATATTCACATCCTTATACGATCTCAATTCACCAAATACAGGAAATTACACCCCAAAGCATGCAAAGAAAGACTTACCATCGAGAGGAAGGCAGGAGGAAGAGGAATTATAGACATCAGATCATTACACACAAAACAAATAGAAGCACTTAGGAAATTCTTTCACACCAAGCAAACCAGCCTCCATACAGCAACAGTCAAAGCAGACAAAAACTATACCCCACTCGACTTATCCCGGGTAGACCACCCAGCAGATACACACAGTCACACCCAATTACAACAGGAAAAAGATGAAAACTTGGTCAGAGAAAACACTCCACGGAAAACACAAATACCACATAGAACAAGATCACGTAAATAAAAAACAATCATACACCTGGTTACAGGATGGGCAGCAATTCCCTGAAACAGAAGGCTTCTTACTTCCCATCCAGGATAAAGTCATATTAACCAGAAACTACCAGAAACACATCCTCAAAGACCCGACTATTGCAGAGGACAGATGTAGGAAATGCCACCAGCAGAAAGAAACGATTGAACACATAACGAGCGGATGTAAAATATTGGCCGGAACAAAGTACACAGCCAGGCATGATTCAGCTGCCAAAGTGGTTCACCAAGCACTAGCCACAACATACAAACTCATAGAAAGCACAGATCCATACTACAAATACACACCAACATCCATACTTGAAAATAAAGATTACAAGCTCTAGTGGGACATCAGTATCCATACAGATAAAACAGTCTCCGCCAATAGACCCGATATTACTTTTCAGTGCAAAAAAGGAAAAGTCACCTATCTAATTGACATAGCTGTCCCCAACGACACAAACATCCAAACGAAATACACAGAAAAAATTTCCAAATACACAGACCTTGCAACGGAAATAAAAAGACTATGGAAACAAGAAAAAGTCATCATTGTCCCCCTCATTATATCAGCCACAGGCCTTACACCAATAACATTCACACCACATTTAGTACAATTAGGACTCAACACAAACATACACAAAAACATTCAGAAGTCAGTGATTTTGAAAACATGTAACATTGTCAGGTCATTCCTTAATACATAATGGTAATAGCGTTTGTGCTGACTTGGTTTTGGCCCGTCAGCCAAACATGGAACGACATTGATCAAATGTGAGAAAGAAGAATTTTTGTAATAATATATATATATATATATATATATATATATATATATATATATATACATATATATATATATATATATATATATATATATATATATATATATATATATATATGGATATATATATATATATATATATATATATATATATATATATATATATATATATATATATATATATATATATATATGTATATATAAACGCCTGGCCAGGTTATAGGTTATATTTTATTACGTTAGGCAACATAAGGAATAAGCAGTGACGATAATAGTGAATCAAGACCACGCGAGCGGAGCCGCGGGCACGGTTAGTAATACATATCTATAAAAAAGGCTTGACGACCATATTTTAGAATTAATAACTAAACAATTAGCTAATATTTATTCTTTTGAGTATGAGGAAAAATGAATTCATTTCACAACATAAAATTACTAGTCTTTCCAGCTAACTTGAGAAAACATTAACCACACTAACAGATATTAAATCCGAGAACCTTCTGGGCTTCCTTAATTTCACCAGAGGCGTAATAAGTGCAGATTTCCAAGGAGTTGCATATCGTTTAGTAATGATTTTTATGGTATCAGGAGATTGTTTTGTTCAGCATCTTTGTATTTAGCTCAATTGCTTTATTAAACATGGGCCCAATGTACTGGTTTAAACCCTCCTAATTTTTTAAATCATTATAATATTGTTCTTAAAGAATTATTAATCGATCAACAGTATTGTATTTTGTTAAAATATAAGCATGCAGAAAAACCTACGGCGATTCAAGACCAATTTGAATAGCTTTTTCCGCGCCCTGTACTATTGCTTGGATTAAGTTATTCTGTAGTCAGAAAATAAATATCTTGTATTTGAAGGAAACAGTGGTTAAATAAGTTTAGTAATTTGTGAACATGCAAAATAAAATTGTGTATAGCTCTTCAGAAAATAGCGGCTTTAAATGCGCTGCATTATAAGCGCGTATAACGAATGAGCAAGCCAGGCTGTTTTGCGGTCGAATATAACCGAAAATTTTGTTCAGAAAATACGTTAAAAATTGTCAGTGTAGGTAGGTAACGGCTATTTTTGTTTATTCGCCGGGAAAATTAATGTTTTCTAAGCAATTTTATGTCAGTAAAATTGTTTTGTTCAGACCAATATAAACAATAATATTTCCGGTAAAATTTTACCGTACACGAGCAGATCATGAGATGTGTTTTTCAATACGTTAGGAAACATAAGGAATAAGCAGTGACGATAATAGTGAATCAAGCCGCGGCACGATTAGTATTTTATAGAAGAAGAGCTTTTTAGTGTTCCGTACGGAACACTTATAAGATCACTTCGGTGTCTGTCTGTCTGTCACACCCGATTTTCTCCGAAACTATTTGTCATAGAAAGTTGAAATTTGATGGCTTTATCAAAACCGTGTAGTTTCGAAAGTCAAATTTTGACTTAAAGGATTAGTTTTGGGGGGTGACATCGGAAGTGAAAAAAATTTTTTTTTAATAGGCCATCGAGAGTGGTGTCAAATGAAAGCTTGTGAAAACACGAGTAAAAAATATATATATAATATAATACTTGCGCACATTTTCTTTGTATTTTTTTTTTTTTAAATCGCGAAAAATCGCTGTCCCCCCACTTTATCTCGAAAAGTTGATCAAAAAATTTTGAAAAAATTCTGGAATATTCTCCAGGGGGTGTAGATTGAACGAAAATTATCACGAGTGCATTACCTTTAATAATTTATGGTATATAAAAAAAAATAAAAATTTCACGGTCATCAATTTTCAGTAAAGATTGGAAACACACTTTGTTGAAAACTCATTTGAGGTGTGTTTTGTGAAGTCACTGATCATTTTATACCACCGTAACAACATTTTTTATTTTAAAAGCCATCAACGTACGGAACACTAATTGTGCAAGTTCAACTGGCACTTGACCGGTTATTTTATTTAAACTTGACTCGCAGAATATTTTAATAAAATTCTTTTAGGCCGAAGGTTATGATTGTCCAAGAAGAAAGTAAGGACCTGGCAACATTCTTAGGAAGCAGTAAATGGAACTTGGCTAAAATTGTAACTACGTGGAGGCCAATTTATGTCATTTCTGCTGCCTGTATAAGCCTTTGATATTGTACTTTTAGATGTATCGGATTTCAATAACGGTAATTATGCTAATCCGAGAATAAGATGTTGAAAATTTTTTATCTCATTAACAATGTGGAGTCTCTCGGTTGATTATAATTCTTGCACTGTATTTTATAGGGGAGGAGATATAGTTTTTTATTACTTATGTGCTGTAAAGGGCAACTGTGCTGCTATTCAGCAATTGATAATTTGTGTATAGTTAGGTCCGAATTCTATTGGTTTGACATTCAAACACAGTTCAGTTGGTGGTTGAATTAGCTTCGTCAAACTTTTGTACTTATTTCTTCATTATATTTACCTTTATTTACAACGTAAATAATATTGATAGCGAGATATTCGCGTTGTGTTAGTTCCAGAATTTCTGTTTTTTTTTTTTTAAATCCTACACATATGTTTAGGTTCGTGTATGGATTGTAATTTATTCAGATTAAAAATAAATAATCAAACCTGCCATTAGTGTTTCAAAATAAGACTTTCCTGATTTAACATCAACTATCACGAGGCGTGTAAATGATAAAAAATACATTTTCAGTTAAATATGTGCCGAAAGTACGTACACATGCAAAGTTTTATTTCTCCTACATATATGTTACGATAACTCGACAACGACCCGATAAAAGTTAAATTGAAAATATCGTAAAATATGTCGATATCAGGGTTTTCGGGATGAAGGAATCCAATTTTATTATTAATTCACATTTTTTCGCTATATTCGCGGAGGGATAAAAGTTATTGGGGTCTTATATGCGACCTGCAAATTGTACTTAACAGGAATTTTTAAAAATCTGCAAAGCCCTTTTTAGAGGGTTCGCATAATTGATTTTTTAAACAATTTTCGCAAAATAGATAAATAGATAGATAAGCCCTTATTTCAAGAGAGATTAAAGACAGATTTGTAAATCCATTTACAAAGCTTAAAATGCGCCAAGATACTACAATAAACAAAAAATAATAACCAACAGAAATACATAAAACAAGCAAAAAGTCCAAATTAATTTCAAACAATGCAATTAAGAATAATTCTCGCATCAAAATATTCCTGAATTTTATAAGGCTCATCTCCATTCATATGTTATTTAAACTAATTAAAATTACTTTACAAGGCGTTATATACCAAAGAATAAACTGTTATAGAAAGTAACGGCAGCATAGTAACAGCTATTTTGTGTTACCTCTAGTATAGTAAGAATGGTTTCTTTCTAAGATATTAAATCTCTCTGGATGATGTAACGGTTAGTACTTTTTAGGAACCGGCGAAATCGGGTACCTGGCATTTTGAAACAATTTTTTTAGTAACATAAATACAATTTTCTTAGCTTTTCTTATGTCAATGTTAATGTAAATGTCAATTTTCTTACCTTTTCTTATGTCTGATAATGAATTGTAGTGACCATCGTAGTGGATATCCGTTATATGCCAAAAATAACCTAAAAAAAGAAAGACGTATAAAAATATGAAAATATTGATAATTTCGGAATTTCGTGAAAATCGTTTACGCACAAAATCTTCCGAACTAATGCTCTGAATAAAATTATGCTTAAGAGAGTGGCTTTAGTTTAAAAGTATATTCATTTGAATAGGAATAAGGTTACAGATCAGTATAATCTAATTTAATAGGCAGGTTAAAGAAGCATACCTTGAACGATTCAATATTATTAGCGATCACCAATATGGTTTTCGTAAACATAGATGAACAGGAGACCTTCTGACTTATGTAACACATGTTTGGAACAACGTAATTGAACACTTTGGAGAATCTCGAGCGGTTGCTCTTGACATATCCAAGGCATTCGACCGTGTGTGGCACGATGGACTGTTGGCTAAGTTACGTTCTTATGGTATGTCTGAAAGGTTCTGTTTGTGGCTCTCATGTTTCCTCAGAGAGCGTTCTTTACGAGTGGCGGTAGACGGATTTCTTTCTAACCCCTCACTATCAACGCCGGTGTGCCCCAGGGCTCCATAATGTCTCCTACTCTCTTTCTCATTTACATTAACGATCTGCTGGAAAAGATCGGGAAGCCAATCTACAGCTTTGCAGATGACAGTACGCTTGTCTCTTCATTCACCTTGAACGCTCGGACGTCGGCTGCTCAGGCGAATATCCGCAGACAGCAGGAGGTCGTTCAACTTAATAAAGCTGGAAGAAATTCTATCTTGAGGTGACAGTAACCAAGTGGAATTTAACGCTACAAAAACACAGGCGGAAGTTTCTTCTAAAAAAGTTAACGTTGCTGAACCCGACATAGTTATGTCGGGGCACTCCATTCTCCTAGCATCGTCGCTCAATTTGTTGGGCGTTAGTTTGGGAGCAAATATGTCCTGGCATGAACATGTTACAGGCATAGCAAGGAGAGCTTCTCAAAAGTTGGGAATATTATTTAGAACCAGAAAGCTTTACACCCCACAACAACTGTTAATTCTTTACAAAGCCCAAATTCGACCAACTATGGAATACTGCTCCCAAATTTTGGGGCTCCGCTTCCAAACATACACTGCATTTGTTGGATTCTGTCTGGTCCGTCTGATTGGGGACCCGGAATTGACCGGCGGCCTTGATTCGCTGGAACATCAAAGAACGGTTGGCGACTTGAGTCTGTTTTACAAGTATTTTCATGGAAAGTGTTCAAAGGATGTAGCCCGCTTAATTCCTCCCAAAGCGGTGCACTGGTGCTTCACATCCGTATGAGGTTCAGCTTGTTACTCCTCGTACAACGCTTTTCAAGCAATCTTTTATATGGAGAACGTCATCCCTTTGGAATAATTTGCCCAGCGCTGTGTTTCCCACCGAGTACATTTTACAGCGATTCAAGAACAATGTGAATCGCTTTTTCCGCACATATGCCGCTCCTGGAGCGCTTTAGGAACTTCCCTGCAGCACGTGTGCTAGACCCATAAAAAAAAAATACCGCTACTTATTTTCAATTTCTCTTCATGACTGAATGTGATTGTAAGCATATATTCTCATCAATATCTTTCTGGCTATAGCTACCAAATTAAACGTTTTTTTTTCTTAAAATTTGTACCTCGTTAGATAGCTGATAAAACAACGCAGTTAGTTTACTGGTTTGTACACTTAATGTATAACAAAATGTTGGCAATACAATGCCATAATCGACGTAAAGCTGGAAATTTAGGAACTATAATTGATTTCTATTTAATTATTTTATTTTGAACGATGGATTTTTTTAGACACTGTTTATAAGGTATTATCAAAGTGATATGTATAAACAATATACATATTGCAATTTAATAAGGTTTTTGTTAGACTTAATTTTGAATTTGTCGAGACAGGTTAAAAAATCAGAAAATTTCAAATATTTGAATATATATATATATATATATATATATATATATATATATATATATATATATATATATATATATATATATTTAAAGAACAGGCAGGCATCTGCTTACAGTTAAGATCCTCATTTGAAAATATGTAGAATATAATAAGGATCTTGTGCTCATATTTGTGGACTTCGAAGAGGCTTTTGATTCTGTAAATCAGTAGAAACTTTTAGAAGCGCTTGCTGAGTGTCGTATTGATCATCGATATTCCAATGTGATTAAATACATATATAAAAATGTCATTGCTCATGTTAAAACACAAACTAGCCACCCCACCAGCAAATTTCGAATCGCGGCAGGATGATACACTCTCTCCCAAGCTTTTCGTAATGCTTCTAGAAAGTATTCTACAATCAATAAAGAAATGAGACTTAACATTGACGGTGAAAAGTTAAATCACCTCTGTTTCGCCGATGACATTATCTTAATAATAGACAAGATACAAGAAGCACAAACTATGCTGGACATTCTTCAGGAAGCTTTAGAAAAGGTTGGTCTAAAACTCAATCTGTCCAAGACCCAGTTTATGACAAATCTTGTATTAAGCAACACTCTAAAACTGAATAATGTAGAGGTAGAGTAAGTGCACTAATATAAATACCTGAGACATGAGATCAGCATAGGATGAGATAACCAAACACATGAAATTCAGCGGAGAGTAGGTCTCTCCTGGGCTGCATATCTGGACACACTGGTCTATGTATTCAAATCTGACCATCCTATGTGTTCTTACGTACGGAGCCGATACTCTTACAATGACGAAGAAAAACACCAATAAAATATGTGTCATGCTGCGAAAGGTCAATATTAGGCGTTACTCTTAGAGATCACATCCCAAATCACAGCATCAAGAAGAGAACGGGGTCAAATTCATTCTACATCTTAAATGGGCTGGACATGTTGCTAGGTTTAAGGATGGACGATGGACAAAGACAATTATAGAGTGGCGACCAAGATCCGAAGCTTATCGAATAAGACGTAGACCACAAAGTCGATGGACTGATGATTTGAAAAGAGTGGAAATTAGGTACA
>CM032455.1:127901973-128284473 GCA_019049505.1 Pachyrhynchus sulphureomaculatus | reverse complement strand
TCTAATAATTCCAACTTAATTTTGGGACAGCTTATACTATACTTGTGAGAACATTACTGAATAAATAACTTTACTAATTAATTTAAGTTGATGTGTCAATATAATTATAATAAAATTTTAATTTGAAGTAAATTAAGATATAAATTACAAGACAAAGCAAATTTTCACTTTTTAAAGATAGCTTAATTATAGGTAATAGAAAAATAAGCAGTGGAAGTTATATATAAGTATTATTTTAATAATACTTTAATAAAATACCCTCTTTTCTAAGAAAGTGTATAGAGCAGAATTATCTTATTAATATATTATTACTTAAAATTGTTAATCCAGTCGTAAAAGTTCTATTATATAATTTTTTTGCAAGAATTACAAAATTTGTTTGTTTTAATTTAATTTTGCCATCACACTCGATACCGATTGTTTTTTAAATACTATTATTTAAACAGGAATAGCCCAAATCTTTGGGTACAGCTAGGAAATCGATTTAACTACTTTAAAACAGTGCCAACGTAATTGAAACGAGTGTTCTCAGCCTAATTTTGACCGCAAACCACTTATCTACTATTTTAGTGCGTTTTTCACATTTTAACATTTTCGGTTCACTATTTCTTAGATATCTCAGCTTCTGTTCGTTGTTATGCGACAGAAGAAATTTACTTATTTATACGGCATAAAATTGTTCAACAAACTGCGTAGATTGAATTAAAAAAATATTAGGAATAAAACCTAAAAAAAATATTTACTAAGGCAAATTAAAAAATTGTTTTTTACGGGTAACTAAAATATAGTTCTTCTATTAACAAACAAGTATTCCAAATTTTATTTAAAAAATATTGAGAGGATTGGTCAAAATTCGCATTTTAGTCCAAATCCTATGGATTGTTTTTTGTGGGCAAAAGGTCGAAGCAAGCTATTTTTTTAAATATGCGAAATTTTATGCTCTTCAAGATGGTTAGAGAAAAAATAAAGGATAAGTACACAAAAAAGCTATCTTATTTTTAAGTTTTTTCGTAACGAAAAATTTTTTTCGCTTTTGCTCTAGAAAAGGTCTGGTTCATTCTCTTTATTTCTATTCAATATTTTATCTTATATATAACATGAAATAACCGGTCAAGTGCAAGTTGAACTAGCGCAATTAGTATTCCGTACGTTGATTGCTTTTAAAATAAAAGAATTTGTTACGGAGGTATAAAATGATCAGTGACTTCACAAAACACACGCCAAATGAGTTTTCAACAAAGTTTGTTTCCAATCTTTACTGAAAACTGATGACCATGAATTTTTTTTTTTTTTTTTAATATACCAGATCAATTATTAAAGGTAATGCACTCATGATAATTTTCGTTCAATCTACACCCCGTGGAGAATATTCCAGAATTTGTTCAACATTTTTTGATAAATATCTTTCGAGATAAGGGGAAAGAGAGCGATTTTTTAAAAAATAGTACAAAGAAAAGTGTACGTAAGTATTACATTATATATATATATATATATATATATATATATATATATATATATATATATATATATATATATATATATATATGTATATATATATGTATATATATATATATATATATATATATATACATATATATATATATATATATATATATATATATATATATATATATATATATATATATTTTACTCTTGTTTTCACAAGCTTTCATTTGACATCACACTCGATGACCTATTAAAAAAATTTTTTTTCACTTTTGATTTCACCCCCCAAAACTAACCCTTAAAATTTAACTTTCAAAACTACATGGCTCTGTTGAGGCCATCATATTATTACCAAATTTCAACTTTATATGATAAATAGTTTCGGAGAAAATCGGGTGTGACAGACAGACAGACGGACAGACAGTCACCGAAGTAATTTTATAAGTGTTCCATACGGAACACTAAAAATGATTTTAAAACAAATACCACCTATTTCATAATAAAATTATGATTTAGATAACAGAAACTTATTAGTTATTATTGTATTAATGCTGAAATAATAGCAATAGTAATATTTTACGGCATTTGCCTCCACTATAATAAATATAACTTTCTATTGTCCTATAATAAAGCACTAAAAGTTTGCTTATTATTTCAGGATAAATGATGTTAGGTGGCTTAAGCTTATGTATCTCGATTCACGAGCAATTATTTCTGGTTTATAATTTTCGTATACATTAGAGTCAGGTTCAAAAAGATTTATTATTTCATAGAGAATATCATAGAGTATGACCTTGTTAAATTTAAAAAAAAAAAAATTGGTAGTTTTGAAGTTATTGTAAATTTGTCACTACTTAGTCCCATTACTGATTCTATACATATTTGTATTATTTTTACATTCTACCTATATACTATAGAATGACCAAACGATATAAGTTACAATTAATGGTTAAAATAACACCTGCAGGTTTGAACGGAGGTTACCGAGAGTAGTAGATTAGGTTTTTCTAGAAAAATCTGCTTCCCAAATTTTGCAACCTTAAAATCTACTTGTTTAATAGCACACCAACTTTTTTTCAGGCTCTTGAAAAGTTGTCTGTGAGTATTTCTATGAAAAGATATTGGAATATTCAAAGTACATGAAGTGTTGTCATCAGCAAAGTCGTAAATTTTATTTTTGGTGTTCGTTTGCAAAATGTAAGGATGGGTGACTTTGAAGCTCTGGCGCGAATAGCTTTTTGCTGGATAAAATCTGAGCAGAATATGTTTAAAGAAGAACCCGAAAAAAAACTGCCACTCATATGGAACATTCTCCGAGGAAGCTCAATAAGATACATTTTATTACACACTGTCTAAAGGAATTTTTGACTCTACTTTAAAAATAGTCGATGATTTTTGAGAATAAAGTATGAAGGGAAGGTTTAAACTAATTTAAGGGTTTATCAACAGGTGCTGCAATATTATGGTCCGTCCATGTAAATAATGGTTTAGACTAACTGTCCGAGCAACCAGATCTGGAGGGATTTCTTGACCTGTTTTTAACCACCAATCCAGAGGTTTACACTGTTACCGCAAATCCTCCGTTAGGTTCTTCGGATCATAAACTTCTTTCGAAATCGAGTTTCCTACCGATGAGTGACAGAAGGGCGCCTAAACTGCGCAAGTTTTGGCATTACAAATCTGCTAAATAGGGAGAACTTTTCGAATATTTTCGAACTTTCCTTTGGTTAGACGTTTGTTTAAGATCCGACGATCCATCTGACTGAACTAAGGAAGTTTCCGATGTCATTTTGGTTGGTATAGAAACTTACATCCTTTTTTCGAAGAAATACGCTTCCAACGGCAATCCTTGGTTTGATCGAAAATGCAAAGAAGCTGTTGCTTTTAAACATCTTGTTTATCGATAATGGCGTAAAAGTCTTAACGTCATAAATCGTAACATCTTGGTTAGTACCCGGATCATTTGAGAGAGCTGAAAGCTTTGCTTTACATTCCACTGTCGATTTTCAAGGAAAAACATTACCAACTATTCCCTTCAGACAATGTATGAGTATTATAAAACGAAGCTAGACACCAAAAAAGCTTCTGAAGCTGATGGAATACCTGCCGTAGTACTCAAAAATGCGTGAGCGGACTAACAGTACTTTTTTGTAGATTTCTGAAGCTATTTTACAGAAAAGGAACATGCTCTTCTTGATGGAAATGCTCTACAATTCGGCCGATACCCAACAAACCATTACCCACCAGTAGCACTGCTGTCAATAGCATCGAAAGTTATGGAAAAGGCTATCAATCAACATCTTCTAAGATATCTAGAAAGATTCAATATTATTAGCCACCAACAATATGGCTTTCGTAAGCAAAGATCAACAGGAGATTTTCTAACTTATGTACCATATCTTTAGAACAATGCAAATGAATACTTTAAAGAATCTCGAGGAGCTTTATATATCTAAAGTATTCAACCATGTTTGGCATGGCTACGCTCTTGTATTATATCCAAAAAGTTTTGTTTATAGCTCTCATATTTCTTCACAGAGCTTTCTTTACGTATCGCAGTCGACGAATTTTTTTCTAGTACCTTAACTATAAACACCGGTGTGCCCCAAGGCTCCATGCTGTGTCCTGCTCTCATTCTCATTTAAATTAATGATCTGCTGAAAAGGACCAGGAATCCATTCTACAGCTTTGCAGATGACAGTACTCTTATCTCTTCATTTACTTTAAACGCTCAAACATCGGCTACTCATGTAAATATCCTCAGACAGCAGAAAATCGTTCAACTTAACGAAGAAATGGAAGAAATTCTACATTGGGGTGACAGTGACCAAGTAAAATTTAATGTTGCACAGACTCAGGTAGCGATTTACTAGGCTTTAAGTTGAAATATGTCTTGGCATTAACTTGTTGCGTGCATAGCAAAGAGAGCTTCTCAAAAGCTGGGGATACGATTTCGAACTAGAAAGCTTTACACTCCACAACTGTTAAATCTGTATAAAGCCCAAATTCCACCAACGACGGAATACTGCTCCTATGTTTGGGGCTCTGCTCCCAAGAATATATTTTATTTGTTGGGTTCTATCCAGGAGAGAGTTGTTCGCCTGACTGGATATTCAGAACTCAGCAGCAACCTTGATTCCTTGGATCTTCGAAGAACAATTGACGATTGGAGTCGATTCTGCAAATATTTTCATGCAAAGTGTTCGATGGATGTAGCCCGTTTAATTCCTCCCAGAGCAGTGCCTGCCAGAAATATACGTCATACTTATCCCTCACCTCCGTATAAGGTTCAGCTTGCCCTCCTCATACAATCCTTTTCAAGCAATCTTTTACATGGAGAACCTCATCCCTTTGGAATGATTTGCCCAGGACTATGTTTTCCACCAAGTACAGTTTTTTTACAGCGATTCAAGACAGACTTAAGTCATTTTTTTCGCACACTTATCGCCCTTGTAATGCTATAAAGATTTCTATGCAGTGCTTATGCTATGCTCATATAATAAAAACGACGTTAGGACAGAAACGTAGGTTGGTTTTAATTCTTTGATTACGTCTCTAATAAGCTTAGTCAAAAAATTTTTTACTGTCTGGAATATTAACAAAGACAGTTTATGAGCTTACTGTCGATAAACAAGTTGTTTGGAAATAACAGTCTCTTTGATTCTTCTAACTATGGTTGCCGATACAAAGGCAGTTCTTGGCAAAAGGTTTATATGCTCCCACACCAGCACAATCAGATAGGTAGTTTCTACTAAAAACTGTTTTAAATAGCAGATGTCAAATATCTGCGGTCCTTTTTGAAAAAATAATTTTTGAAATTCCTTAACAAAGTAAATTTTATACTTTGTCACAGTAAAGGACCACTTTGTATTCGCTTTTAGTAAACGGCACAAAAAATAAAGAAAATAGGTTCACTCTCCTAAAATAGATACAATTTCAAAGAAAGGAAACGTTTTCCACTGTGAATTTTCCATCTAAACCGGAACGAAAAAGGTAAATAACGTTCTCCTTTGCGTCGACATGAGTTAACAGCCTTATTTCACTTTTTAGTTAATTACTCTGTCAAAACGAACAGGATAAGCTTTATATAGAGGCTTTCCAATGGGAAAGTCCATTAGGAAAATATGAGAAATTACTTTACTACGAATGAATTCGTTACGAGGGTAGACGTATGAGATAGCGAACAATAAAATTCGAGGAAGGTGTAATTTTGTTGAGTAGTTATAATTTTCGAGCAATGCTACATGAAAACACTGCTAATTATTTAAATTGTAAAGGATTTATATTTATTGAATGCAGTTCAACAGCTGAGCGTCTATTTAAAGGGGATATATAGAAATAATGAAGACAACTTTGGAAATGGTGAAATTAAAACTCGAAATTATCAAAAACAGCTTTATTTTTAGATTTCTTGACTTCAAGAACTTCGGGAAGATACATATGTCGGGATTTATTTGAAGCGTTTAGAGTTATTAATTGAGGTAAGAAGCATGCAAACAGGCAGAATGACTAAACGAAAAGAATTTTTTTTTAAAGCAAAATATTTAATTTATCTTAGCGTAATAGATTTCTCTGAATGATACTTCAAGAAGTAGTTTCTTTTCTGGTATCTCATGTAAATGTGTTTGTATTCATCTGAAAAATAAAAGCAAAGGGCAGTTATATATATATATATATATATATATATATATATATATATATATATATATATATATATATATATATAATTTATATATATACATAAGCACATAAGCCTGTTTTGGAGGTTCATATAGATCCATCTTATGCGGCAATCTATTAGTTATTAGTTTTGTAAGTAACTTATACAGATGGGACTATAAATTAATTGGATGATAATTTTCTATATTGTTTTAGTGGTTTAAAAACCTCAGCATTTTTACATTTTTTCGATATTTTACCCAGCAGCAGGCACTTGTTTAGTGATATTATCGTTACACTCTTAAGTTCTCGCCTCTTGTTTTTAACATTTCTGTAGTAATATGACCTTCACCCGACCTCTGTTAGTTTCCATTTGCTGGAGGGCTATTGTTAGTTCGTGATTACCTTTTTCAGGAATTTATCCCTAACCTACATTTTGTATTTTAGATTTGGTGTAATAATTGTCTTGGAATTTCTAGTTGTTTATAAAACCATTGCACTACATTCATTATCTCATCTTTTTGGTGACTGTTATACCTTGTCCTTAAGTTTTGTCCTTTCTTTCGATAGTTTTGTTTTTACAGCCCTCATATTTTTGTTATTTTCAATGGTGTTCTTAACAATGTCTGTATTTTGATCTTATAGATCTTTTCCGATATTCTTGTTTATTTCTTTCTTATATTTTTCAGAATCTCGATTTAATTCTCCTCTTCTTTTTATAAATTTTTTCGTGTTGTTTCTTATTTTGCTACCCTCATCTTTATGTTTTGTGCATATTTTTTTTTGCTGTTTGTAAGCTGTTGCTTCTATGGTCTGTAAGCTCGTCTATTTCCATTTGTTCTAGTTGTTCCATGTTTTTCAGTTTTCTGTCAATTTTACTCCGAAATAATTCTTTGGGCTGTTTCAAAATGTTGAATGTTGGTAAAAGTTGCTTTCTTAGTAGCTTTATTCGCTTGTATTTAGTGTTGAATACTATGATTGTTCTTATTAATCGATGGTCGCTTCTGCTATTCCATCTGTTTAAGACAGTAACATCTTGGCAAATTGTCTTATCGTTGGTAATAATATAGTCGATCTTGTTCTTTACTATGCCATTTGGGCTTCTCTATGTCCAGTTTCTCTTTGGAGGTTCTATGAAAAAGGAATTTTTATATATATATATATATATATATATATATATATAAATAACATATATATATATATATATATATATATATATATATATATATATATATATACATATATATATATATATATATATATATATATATATATATATATATATATATATATACATATATATACATATATATATATATATACATATATATATACATACATATATATATATATATATATATATATATATATATATATATATATATATATATGTATGTATATATATATATATATATATATATATATATATATATATATATATATATATATATATATATATATATATATATACATATATATACATATATATACATATATATATATATATATATATATATATATATATATATATATATATATATATATATATATATCTATATATACATATATATACATATATATATATATATATATATATATATATATATATATATATATATATATATATATATATATATATATATATATATATATATATATATATATATATATATATATATTAGCAGAAAACTTACCTTATGCAGAGAATTCTATGCAGTTTAAGCACGATTAAACTCACAAAATCTAAAACAGTATGTAGACTTGTGTATACCGATTATAAAAGTTATATTAACAACACCGCATTTGATTAAATTCCAACTTAGTAATTATAAGCACACTTCACAAAGCACAAACAAAACTGTTTCTAATAAAACTTTGCTAAAACAAATTTAATACTTCCCTGGAATGCAATACCAAAATAGTGTTTTCAGTAGAACTTGAATATATCAATTGAACCGTAGATTAGTAGGTCAACTATTTGGTAAACAATACCGTAGTATCGAGAAGAAAGCAGGATAGGCTAATTGCTTAACGACCCCTTTAATCTCGTAAATAGCTACTCGAATTAAAACAAAACTAAATGTAACACGTTGATACACCTATGGCGGTCCTAGCTCCGTGGTTAGCGTGCCGACATACGGTATAAAAGATCCCGGGTGCCGGCAGGTACTTATGTATTTAAATATATTTAGCTTGGCAACATACATAGCTCAGGCGTTGCCGGTCCCAAGCCCGTATGAAAAAAGGAGGAGGGTTCATGCGTCAGGTTAATGGTAAAAAGGACATTGCTTACAGATTCGTGAACCAAGCCTCGGAAACAGACCGGAAAAGATGACGACACAAGCAAGAAAAAGGAAAAGAGGATGGAAAAAAATCATCACCAGACTAGCCAGCTGGATCATAAGAGCATGGACAAACAAAGATCAAGAAATCATAGTAGAAGTGGAAAAACATAAAATAGACATATGCGCCATATCCGAAACTAAAAAGAAAGGAAAAGGGATAACACAGCTCCAATATCAAGTACTAAAATACAGAAGAAAAAGGAAGCAAGACAAAGCAACCTCAAGAGTGGCACTGCTAATAAATAAAAAATATAAAGATAGTATATATGACGTCAAATACATCTTTAATAGAATTTTAGTAGTAACGATCAAGACAGGAAATGAAAAGATGCATATAATATCAATATACGCACCTGATACAAATAAGGGAAAAGAAGAACGAGCAAAATTCTATAATAAACTACAAAAAGGAACAGATAACTTGAATAACAACAAAACAATAATAATGGGAGATTTCAGCGGAAGAATTGAAAACGACATAATAGGAGGTATAAAACAACGATTCAATGGACGAGAAAGAAATAAAGTGGAGAAGAATTGATAGAATTCTGCGCACATAATCAATTTAGGATAAACAATACCTTCTATCCTTATAAACCACAACACATGTATACCTGGAGGGCAAATGACAAAAAATTAGTGATCGAATATATAATAACAAATAGGGTAGTCAAACCAGAACAAATCATGGATGTAAGAGCACTCACATCAGCAAACGTCGGATCTGACCACAATATGATACTGTGTAAAAGAAGGATAAACATAAAACAATCTAAAAGAAAACAACCATTATACGTAGAAAAGACGAACATAGAAGCACTACAAGACGACACGACAAAATGGTTATATATGGAAAGGATAACTAAACAGATTAAGAACAATGCAAACAAACACAGTAGAAGACGGCTGGAATAAATTAAGAAACAACACTCTACAAGGGAGTAAAGAAGCTATAGGTACAAGGTGAATAAACGTGAGAGACAAAAAAAATAATACTCCGTGGTTTACCCAAGAAGTCAAAGAACTTGCACAAAAGAAAAGTAGAGCGCATATATAATATATATCGCAAAAAAACGAAGAAAACAAACAGCACTACACAGAAATACGAAATGCAGTAAATGCAAAAATTAAGAAAATAAAGCGGGAATTATGGACAAATTTGACAAAAGAAATGGAAAGAGATTTATACACAGGACAAAAAAATGTATGGAAAATGTTATGACGAAGCAAAGCCAATATTAATGAATACTCGACAATCACAAATATTGAAACAAACGTTTGGCAACAACACTTTAAACAACTGAATGAAAACCAGTCCGACGAAGAAGAGAACATAGCAGAAATCATAAACAACAGACAACAAACGGACGAAAACTACAAAATAGGAAGAGAAGAAGTATCGATGGCAATTAAGAAACTTAAAAATGGAAAAGCACCAGAAGAAGATGGGATACCAAACAAACTAATTAAATATGCCGAAAAAAGCTACATATCGGAAATGACAACGTTCTTTAATAAGATATTACAGGAAGTAGCAATACCGAAGGAATGGACAAGAAGCATCACTGTACCGATATCTAAAAAAGGCAGCAAAAAAGACCCGAGCACCTATAGAGGAATAACATTGCTAGCAAGTACTATGAAAGTGTTCACAAGTATTCTGAAAAGTGAAATAGAAAACAATATACACATAAGCGAAGAACAACAGGGTTTCCGCCAAAACAGATCAACCACAGACGCTATCTTTGCAATAAGGCAAATAAGAGAAAAAGCTATAGAATTCCAGAAACCAGCATTTTTTTGTTTCATGGACTTAAGGAAAGCATTCGACAGAGCCAGGTTGAAAGATATATTAGAATTAATAAAGGACCTAATTCCGTACCCAATACCACAAATAATCCAAAAACTCAATCACGGTAACACAACGAAAATAAGACGTAATAACGAATTAATAAAGGAAATAAATATAAAAGTAGGAATAAGACAGGGAGATAGCTTAAGCCCATTACTATTCTGCATAATAATGGTCAAAATCATTGAGGAAGTAAAACTAGTAAACGATGGATACGAACTAGGAGATAAACAAATAATGATACTAGGATATGCAGATGATATTGTTCTAATATCACAATCGGAAGACGGCCTACAACATGGAAGTCAATACCGACAAAAAAAAATGCATCATAACAGCTAAATAACCAATAAGATATAAATTAGAAATAAATGGGAAATTAATAGAGCAAGTAATGAAATTCCCATATATTGGAGTACTAATTACTAGCTACGGAGATATAACAGAAGAAGTGAGACAACAAACAAATATAGCAGCAGCAATATTAGGGACCCTTAGAGATGTAGTTTGGAAAAACAAAGATCTAAGTGTAGAAGCAAAAACAAGAATATATAAAGCATAGAAACATGGGCAGACACAAACAAAACCAAACAGCTAGTAAGAACAAATGAAATGAAAATACTGAGAGCAATAACAGGAAAAAATCTATTAGACAGAGTGAGTAACAACACCATAAGAGAACAATGCAAGGTAGAGGATATAGTCATATGGGGAAGAAAGAGAAGAAGAGAGTACCGTGAACATGTACAAAGGATGGAAGATACGAGAATGATAAAAATATGTATGCACAAAAAACCACATGAAACAAGACCAAAAGGACGACCACCAAAGAGATGGAGAGACAGCTGGACATCCGAATCACAAGAGGCTAAATAACGAAGTAGAACAGATCTGTGACCTACTCAGAAGAGGAAGTAAGTAAGTAGGTAACATACATAGGTAGTAGTTGTTGTAGAAATAAAACGCCCATGGCAGCACTACCGCGTTATTTAAAAAGGGTGCCCCGGAATAAAAATGTATGTTTTGATGCTTGGAAAACGTTTACAGAGATTGCAACATCCTCGCCGATATCCGTCCAAAAAAGTTAATTCTTATTCAGGTGGAAAGGTGACTGATAAAAAACTAACACTAAAGATACGGATAGGTTAAGAAATTTAGGAAGCGAAATCATATTTTAATGTAAAAAGTAGCATTCGTAAGGCCTGGTGAATAGAGAAGCAGCGAGATTTTTTTCCGGCTTACTTTTTACTTTCATCTAATGTTTACCAGACGAAACCTACAATTTAACGTGCCATTTGAACCACATCATTAGCGGAGTGTAATTGTAGTTATATGATTTCAAATCTTAAGGAAGACAACCTACCACTTACAAACATCTTCGTGGTGTTGAAGTGAACTACATTATTGTCGAGGGCATCCACAAACCTTGTATTCCTACAGCAACGTCATGGCGTGTGGATCAGTAATATATACTAAGTTGGGAATGTGGAATCTTTGGCACAATGATACTACTCAGTATATATCACCACTACACCAAGCACTTTATTTTTTCACTCGACGCGCGTTTCGCTAACCATGTTAGCTTCATCAGGAGCGATGATTGACTAAAGCTAAACTACAAATCTACCCTATTTATACTTAGCCTAACCCTTGAATTACTCAAGCGGAACTAATGACATAGGCAAGGCCATCAATTCCGGTCAAGTAACCAGTAGAGGGGACTATAAGGAATAGGCCCTCTGTCTTTATTTAAACTACTTTTACATTTTATGATTTCCATACTTTCGTATGCGTTTAATAATCTCCTATCAGATACATTTTTTATCAATCTTAGATTATCTAATGTTCTAATGTTACAGTATGATCAGCTTCAAGGGCATGTTCGGCAATGCTAGACTTTTCTGTTCTATTGTATTTTAAGTGTGCTAAATGTTCTTTAAATCGTGTTTTAATTAACCTTTTAGTTTGCCCAACATACTTTTTGTCATAATCATTACAACAAATTTCATAAATTCCACTTTTCTCACAATTAGAAATCTTATCTTTGGGATTTCCTAAGATATTCCTCAGATTGTCTGATGACTTAAAGACTAAGGTGAGGCCTACCTTATTAAATACCTTATTGAGTCCCTTGCTATGTTTCGGATTATATGGTATGGAGACATACTTGGTGTTATTTTCTTCGCGTGTAAAAAAGGTGGAATTCTGAATATTAAACCTAAACTTATGTCTATTTATTAGCTTAGTTACTAAGTCGTCGTCATAACCATTAACTCTAGTTATATTTCTAATACGATTCCTTTCTTTATTAAAGTTTACTCTATTCAGAGGGAAAGTGATTAAACGATGAACTAAAAAATGTAATGAGGCTAATTTATGTTGTTTGCAATGAAATGAATCATTAGGAATATATCTATCTGTTACTGTGTCCTTCCTATAGATATCAAATTCTAATCTATTATTATTTTTAATAATTAAAATATCTAGAAAAGGCAATTGTCCTTTGTTCTCAACTTCGTAAGTGAATTTAATGGAATCATACCGGCTATTTAATTTAGAAACAAAATCATCAATATTTGCTTTATTTGTATCAAAAATCGCGAAAATATCATCCACATACCTATACCATACCCTTGGGAAATATTCGAGTTCTTGACTGGCTTCGATTTCAAACTTACTCATGAATAAATTGGCTATGAAAGGTGATAAGCAATTACCCATAGCTGTTCCTTCTTTCTGAACATATTGTATGGAACAAAATTATTTCCGATATAACAATCAATTTTATGTTCAGAAAGAAGGAACAGCTATGGGTAATTGCTTATCACCTTTCATAGCCAATTTATTCATGAGTAAGTTTGAAATCGAAGCCAGTCAAGAATTCGAATATTTCCCAAGGGTATGGTATAGGTATGTGGATGATATTTTCGCGATTTTTGATACAAATAAAGCAAATATTGATCATTTTGTTTCTAAAATAAATAGCCGGTATGATTTCATTAAATTCACTTACGAAGTTGAGAACAAAGGACAATTGCCTTTTCTAGATATTTTAATTATTAAAAATAATAATAGATTAGAATTTGATATCTATAGGAAGGACACAGTAACAGATAGATATATTCCTAATGATTCATTTCATTGCAAACAACATAAATTAGCCTCATTACATTTTTTAGTTCATCGTTTAATCACTTTCCCTCTGAATAGAGTAAACTTTAATAAAGAAAGGAATCGTATTAGAAATATAACTAGAGTTAATGGTTATGACGACGACTTAGTAAATAAGCTAATAAATAGACATAAGTTTAGGTTTAATATTCAGAATTCCACCTTTTTTGCACGCGAAGAAAATAACACCAAGTATGTCTCCATACCATATAATCAGAAATATAGCAAGGGACTCAATAAGGTATTTAATAAGGTAGGCCTCACCTTAGTCTATAAGTCATCAGACAATCTGAGGAATATCTTAGGAAATCCCAAAGATAAGATTCCTAATTGTGAGAAAAGTGGAATTTATGAAATTAGTTGTAATGATTGTGACAAAAAGTATGTTGGGCAAACTAAAAGTCAATTAAAACACGATTTAAAGAACATTTAGCACACTTAAAATACAGTAGAACAGAAAAGTCTAGCACTACCGAACATACCCTTGAAGCTGATCATACTGTAACATTAGATAATCTAAGATTGAGAAAAAATGTATCTAATAGGAGATTGTTAAACGCATACGAAAGTATGGAAATCATAAAATGTAAAAGTAGTTTAAATAAAGACAGAGGGCCTATTTCTTATAGTCCCCTCTACTGGTTACTTGACCGGAATTGATGGCCTTGCCTATGTCATTAGTTCCGCTTGAGTAATTCAAGAGTTAGGCTAAGTATAAATAGGGTAGATTTGTAGTTTAGCTTTAGTCAATCATCGCTCCTGATGAAGCTAACATGGTTAGCGAAACGCGCGTCGATTGCAAAAATAAAGTGTTTGGTGTAGTGGTGATATATACTGAGCAGTAATATATATTTAAACATGTGTACAAACTAATTTAGTACAACTAAAATAAGCAATATTTGAGGCACTACATTTCAAATGCAAATAACCGGTCAAGTGCAAGTTGAACTTGCGCAATTAGTGTTCCGTACGCTTTTAAAATAAAAATTTTTGTTATGGAGGTATAAAATGATCAGTGACTTCGCAAAACACCCCAAATGAGTTTTCTTGTTGAAAAAAAATTATTAAAGGTAGTGCACTCGTGATAATTTTCATTCAATCTACACCCCGTGGAGAATATTCCAGAATTTTTTCAAAATTTTATGATAAGTACTTTTCGAAATAAGGCGGGTGGACAGCGATTTTTTAAAAATAATACAAAGAAAAGTGCGCGCAAGTATTACATTATATGTATATTTTTTACTCGTGTTTTCACAAGCTTTCATTTGACACCACACTCGATGACCTAGTTTTTTCACTTCCGATTTCACCCCCCAAAACTAACCCCTTAACTCAAAATTTAACTTTCAAAAACTACATGGTTTTGATGAGGCCATCAATTCCTATATTATTACCAAATTTCAACTTTCTATGACAAATAGTTTCGGAGAAAATCGGGTGTGACAGACAGACACCGAAGTCATCTTATAAGTATTCCGTACGGAACACTAAAAATGTGTCTACATACATGACCTTTTGCCATTTTCCATATATTTATTTATATATATATATATATATATATATATATATATATATATATATATATATATATATATATATATAATCGAATCGCTGGTGCAAAGTTTTGCCTATTTTATGTATTACAACATCTCCTCCCACAATTGAACCCATCACTTCCTCAGCTTCATTCGCATTTTCTTGCATTCAAAATGCAGTGCCTCATATACTGCATCACACGAAGTAGCGATTCTACTATTTTAGGATTGGTACTTGCACACATAAATGTGGCGAGAAACACTTTGAATTTGGAACTAAATTTTGTGATATTTCTTTCAAAAGGACTGAATTAAATTTTACACATAACATTTAAATATATATTACTAGTTCACACATCAAGACGACGAAGACGTGGTATAAGTAGAAAATGTAGGACAAGGCAGTAAAATTGAAATTACACTCCGCCAATAATGTGGTGCAGGCCACACGTTAAATTTTCCTTTATTGTTCGATAAACTCCTTAACTTTGCCTTATTTTTTGTGTATCTATGTTAGATCTCTTTTGTTTTAATTCGAAAAGCTATTTGTGAGATTAAAGGCCCTTTGACCGCCTCACCGATTCTGCTCCCTTATCCACACTATAGTATCGTTTGCCGAATAGCTCACCTACTAATTTATAGTTCAATTGATATATTCAAGTTCTACTACAAACATTATTTCGATATTGCATTCCAGAAAAGTATTAAATTTGTTTTAGCAAAAGTTTTATTGGAAACAGTTTTGTTTCTGCTTTGTGAAGTTTGTTTATAATTACTAAGTCGGAATTTAATCAAGTGCTGTTTTGTTAATATAACTAAAGCGGAATGCACACTATGTCTAATAAATACTGTTTTCATACTTTCATAAATAGACTTTTGTGCCGTTATAGTTAACTAAACTGGTGAGTTTTGTTTATGACAATACTGCTTAGAGATTAGAAAGATTTTGCAAAGCTTATTTTCAACTTACAGCAAAGTCTTTATCGTTATCTTCATTAAAAGTATGCGTAATGTAAACGTAAAAAAATTGCACCTAAAGAATATTTTGCAACTCTTATAAAAAGCAATAATAAGCAAGTCTTTATATTAACGAAGTGGTAAAATAAATATAACTTCATTTTTTTTTTCTAGTTCCGTTTTTGGGTTATTTTTGTGATTTGTTCCCATTTTTGTTTTAAAAATGAATCGACAAATCGAAAATATGTTAAGAAGGCGCAAATGGGTTAGACTATAATTTAATACGCCAATTGGACCATAACGTAGCGGTCCTTGTCGCAATGGCGTAGTTCTTGTTTATGGTTCAGAAGAACTCAGGTTCCAATCCCGGCAGGTCGGTATACTTTTATTTAAGTATATATGGCCTGGCCATGTATAGTATTTTTCAAGATCTAAGAAAGTGATTTGGCAAATTGATGCAATAAAAACATTAAACGACCGTCAGGATCTTCGCACGTACCTGACCGTAACAGCCACGACAAGTACTTTTCATCGATGGAGATATCAGCTCTAACAAGCATCCCGGAAAGTACAGTTTGGAAAATTGTAAATAATTCGATAGGGCCTAAAAACACACGAAAAGACAAAGGTGTGTTGAAATGTATTGATTTCTGTCAAAAATGGCGGATTCTATGTCGTTTGTGGTTTTTGTTCAAAAAAATAGACAAAAGGCAAGTTATAATGGAATCACAGAGTTTACAACGACTCAGAATGGAATATTTTGAAAAAATAAATACAGCTAGATCGGAAAATCGAACGATAATCTACGTAGATGAGACTTGGTATGACACCCACGCCCCACCAGTAAAGGATGGATTGATAAATCCAAAGCTCCATCAAATAAAGGTAAAAGAATAACTATTTTATATGCGGGGCCAGAAGAAGGCTGGATACCAGAATGTCTATTTCTAGCAGACAAGAATATTTCAGATTCCAGCTTGGATTATCATTGTGATATAACCGCTGAAGTTTTTGAAGATTGGCTTCAAAACAAATTAACGCCGAATATACCACCGAGCTGTATTGTGATGGATAATGCATCCTATCATAGTCGCCAAATCAATAAGGTAACAAGTTCCACCAGTAGAAAAAAGGAAATACGAGCCTTTTTGTGCAAACGTGACATATACTTCCATGAAAGTTATTTATATATATTATTAAACAATTGTTAGAAGTTTTAAAAAGTTACAATTTTTCAAAGGAATATGTTTGTGATAAAATTGCGAAGGAAGCAGGACACGAAATAATTCGGCTTCCACCATATTATTGTATTTTTAATGCGATCGAGTTGATGTGACATAAAATAAACTCTAATATTGGTGCTCACAATAATACACCCTTTTTAAACAGTAATGTGATTGAGTTGATAAAGACAGAAGTTAAAAATGTAACCATTGAAAACTGGAGAAACTGTATTCAACACGTCAAAAAATTGAAAACTCATATAGATGTATGTACATAAATATGAATAATTTAGAACCTGTAAAAAAACTTATTATTGATTTGCAAGATAGTAGCGATAGCGACATTGAACTAGATATTAATTAATAACTAAAACTGTAACAAATATCCGCGAGGACACTGTACATTGTTTTAATATATTTGTGTAATTACTATATTGTGTATTATTCAGTACATAAAACATTAAACTTCAACGGTCTTATCACAATAGAATTTTAAACCCAACAATTATACAATCAGGTATAGTGAGGCCCTGCACGATGCCTTGTCATTAAACAGCCATAAATTAATCACTTTCGAACTTGTTGAATTTTGAATGGGTATAGGTAGCTAAGTCATTTTCTTGGATCGTGAAAAATACTATACATAGGTAGTAGTTATTTTCAGAAATGCAATAACGTCCGTGGCAGCATTACTGCGTTGTCAAAAAAGGTGCCGTGAAATACAAAAATGTATAATGTACGACATCCCCTCAGAATCCTCAGGATATAAAAAAGGGTAAAATCTCTACTCAGGCGGGGAGGTGAACGATAAAAAAATACGCGGTACAATCATTATTTTTAATAAAACGATATCTTTGCTAGCATTTACCCGATTACAGTGAATTTTTGAAAAAATGCCATTTAGGATGACAAAAATTATGCGTTTGATATAATTCAAAAATTCACTTATACTTATCATCAAAAATATGCAAAATATCTTAAATTTAAACTTTCATAGTATATGACAGCATTGCATTAAAAAAAAGGACAGTTAAGTTAGGTTACTGTACATCTTTAAATTTACGGGATTTTTAAAATTCACTACAAGACCCTCAGATGTCTGTGAAACGCATATTAGTATTTGAAAAGTCAACACAAAATTTTCTAAATTAGAGTTGTGTCTAGCAGGTTTCTACCACTTCTTTCAATATTTCCAAGTCAATACGAATGTGCGAACACAAAATATAAATTGCCATTGGAACATCTTGCACTAAACTATGGAACCTCTATGAACATATGTCCAATTAGTGTTCCGTACGGAATACGTATAAGATCACTTCGGTGTGTATCCGTCTGTCTGTCCGTCTGTCTGCCACATCCGATTTTCTCCGAATCTATTTGACATAGAAAGTTGAAATTTAGAACTAATATAGGAATTGGTAGCAATATTAGAGCCATGCAGTTTTGAGAGTTAAATTTTGACTTAAAGGGTTACTTTTGGGGGGTGAAATAGGAAATGAAAAAAAAAATTACCGGGTCATTGACTGGGATGTCAAATGAAAGCTTTTAAAAACAAGAGTTCAAAAATATATACAATGTAATACTTGCGCACACTTGTATTATTTTTAAAAAATCGCGAAAAGTACTGATCCAAAAATTTTGAAAAAATTCTGAAATATTCTCTACAGGGTGTCGATTGAACGAAAATTATCGTAAGTGCATTAACTTTAATAATTTATCTGGTATTAAAAAAAATAAAAATTTCAAGGTCATCAGTTTTCAACAAAGATCGGAAACACACACAAACAAAAAACTTTGTTGGAAACTCATTTGGGGTGTGTTTTATGAATTCATTGATCATTTTATACCTCTGTGACAAAATTCTTTTTCTTAAAAGCAATTAACGTATGAAACTAACTGCAGTTTGTTGTAGTAAATCGAGATGTTGAGTGTTGGTTTCGAGGACAAACTCGCATTTTCTTACTCCTGAAGAAGTTATCAAACGATAACGAAATATTGAGTTTTAAAGAAGGAAAGAGCTTTATTTACAGTCCAGACCGATTCCCGATAATCATACATATATCTGATTGACGCACGGCCGATAACTTAGTACCAAAAGCGTGGCCGCTCGAACTCTTTAAAAAATGTGCTTCTAGAAAATTTTTTGCAATCAATGTATTTTTGGTGTGCTAACGGCGCAATTACCTTATAAGGTGTCCAATTACTTCCTGCAGCAATAATCACCTGATATCTTCGAGGCATGCTGTCGACGACATTCTCTGCATACTCTGCAATTTTTTCGAATCTCACGAGACAACTGAGTCAAAGTCCTCAGAGTCTTTCCTTTGCGCTTTCTCTTTACAAGGAACAAAACGTTTTCAATAGGATTGGCGTCCAGCGATTGTGAGGGCCACTGTAATATATTATCGTCTGCCCGAGCCATTCGCTTCGGGATATGATTTTCGCCCCACAAAGGTTTCCCCAACGTGCTTCGGAATTTGACACCATGAGCACGAAGAAGTTGTCTGATGGTCTCATGGGACACATTCACACCCGATTTTCTTAATTTTGCCGCTCCTTGAGGCAGCGTCCATTTCGGGTCCCGTGAACAAAGACACGTTTCATTTTTCGACTTTCGGAGTCACCTTGCCTACCGAATCGTCGTCATTTTCCGTCTCATTCAAACCACGCGGAAATAATTTTGAATTTTACATGATTTCAACGAAAATGCGTCGTAGACAAAGGTTTCCTCTACCGATTTTTTGTTAAATCGCGAGAATCATATCTACCAAAAATAAATTATTGCTGACAAGTTCTTACTTCACAGACTGTATATATATATATATATATATATATATATATATATATATATATATATATATATATATATATATATGTATATATATATATATATATATATATATATATATATATATATATATATATATGCCAGAGAGTTTTGTACTTGCTTCTGTCGATGTAGTTTCACTGTTTACTAACATTACTCTAGACCTTATTATATCAATATGAAACGAAGATTTCACATTAATAGAAGAGATATGCAATATTCCTAAAGAACAGTTTCTACTAATCATTACTTTTTATATGAACATTACATTTTTCTCCTTCAATAGTACATTCTACAGACAAAAAATTGGCGTTCCAATGGGAAGTGCTATTCCGCCAATTCTGGCCGAAATCGTTATGAATAAACTTCTTTATTTTGTCATTTCAAAGGTGGAATTTGAATTTCTCCTTCTGTTTCAATATGCAGATGACTTGCTAGTAGCTTTA
This sequence comes from Pachyrhynchus sulphureomaculatus, assembly GCA_019049505.1. Taxonomy (NCBI): domain Eukaryota; kingdom Metazoa; phylum Arthropoda; class Insecta; order Coleoptera; family Curculionidae; genus Pachyrhynchus; species Pachyrhynchus sulphureomaculatus. The sequence goes on along the minus strand of CM032455.1, from coordinate 128,264,012 downwards.
CCTGCCGGAAGTGTACAGAACACTCTTAATATTTACAATTCTTTCAATCATAAATTAGTATTTACTGTTGAGGAGGAGACTAACTGTGCTGTTCCTTTTTTGGATACTAGGGTTGTACGCTCTGAAAATAATATAGTCAAATTTGACTGGTATAGGAAAAAATCAAGTTCGGGTAGATATATCCCATTCCATTCTTATCACTCTATGAAACAGAAACTGAACATCATCAGAGGATTAAAAAACAGAATAGATAAGATTTGCCACCCCTCTTTTAAAGAAAAAAATGTAAAACTGTTGGAAAACATCTTGTTGGACAATTACTATCCTAAAGCTCTAATTAAAAAGAATTTCCAAAGACCCCCCCCCCTTCAAATCAATCCAACTGTCACCACTAATGTCAACATTAAAGTAGGAAAGTTACAATACATACTAATTAGAACATAAAAAGAATGAATTGTTTTTTATACCAATTTAAAAGATAAAAACCGATACTTTACAAAGATCTAATATAATCTACGGCATTCCCTGTCAAGGTGGTTTGGTCTAAGTTGGACAAACTTCACAAAAGCTCTCTAAGAGATTAGCGTTATACAAAAGTGATAGCAAACACAAACCTAACGCAACTAGCTTGAGCTTACACGTAAATAATACAGATCACAGAGTACAATATAATAACAGCTTCATTCTGGATGTTGAGACTAATTACTTCAGAAGAAGTTTCTTGAAAATGTGTTACACAAAAACTTGTAAAAATAATCTCAATCACAAAAAAGACATTAATGGATTGAGCTCCATGTATACCTAATTACTAACACAAAACCATACCACACCAATGAAAAAGAACGATTTTTATGAAAAAATTAGTTTCCAGTAAAGTTGACGTTTCTTTTCTCTTTCTGTTATTCCTGCTTTTTATAAATTACTAATTACTTTTTTTTCTGTGTCTTCTTGTTATAAAATTAAAAAATTAAAAATTAAATATGTTAAATAATAAATAACATCCAATATTAATTTTCTCTTTCAAATATTTTAAATGAGTCTATGAGTCCCTTTGTTATAAAATTAAAGAATTAATAAAATTAATAATAAATAACTCGTCTAATAGTAACATTCATCAAATTTGAGTCGCTTTGTTATAAAATTAAAAAGATTAAAAATAAATATCATTAATAATAAATAATTTGTCTAATAGTAGCATCCACCAAAAAAATTTATCACATCCCTAACTTGTGTAACTCTCTAAGTGTCCTTTTATCATGTTTTTGTAATCATACCTACTACCTGGCCAACAAAAACGCAAATTTTATTATCTTTACCAGAGATGAATTACCTGTAATTTCTCACACAGCCTTATAATTTATTGAATCACATTTTAAAAACGAATGTTTTAAGTTTATTTTTCTGTACCTTGTTTGCATTTTTAGAATCCAGAAGAAGCTACCATTAAGCAGCGAAAGCTCGAAAACAAAAAATAAAAAGCAGATACTAGAGCCTTTAGATCTTTGATTGCTCATCTCTTCTCCTTACAAGGGCGTCTCCCAGTAGTTAAACTTACGATTGTATATATATATATATATATATATATATATATATATATATATATATATGTTATATATATATATATATATATATATATATATATATATATATATATATATTTCCAAGATGAAATTAATTGGAGAACTCGGCAAAGGGCATAACAGATGTTCACACAATGTTCATTTAGCCTGTATTTCGATCCTTGGTTGGGACCTTTATCAGGGCACAAACTTACTCTGGAAGCGCTGGATCTTCCTATTCTCGTTTGGTCTATCTGACATCAGGTTGTTCGTGCATCCAAAGTTTTGTACAATGTGTCTAGGGACAAGTCCTGTTAAGCGACACTTTAATAAAAAAATCTTCCTACTGGTCATTCTCGCCAACTTGTAGTTATATTTAGCCCAATTGCGGAAAATGTTAGTTGTTTCCGCTCCGTATCTACTGTATAAATCTTGAAAAAGCCCCATATCTTACTCTGGATGCGCTGGATATTCCTATTGTCGTTTGGTCTATCTGACAACAGGTTCTTAATGCATCCAAAGTTTTGTACAATGTGTCTAGGGATAAGTCCCGTTGAGCGGCACTTCAATAAAAAATTCCTCCTACTGGTCATTCTAGCCAACTTGTAGTTATATTTAGCCCAATTCCGGAAAAGGTTAGTTGTTTACGCTCCATATCTTCTGAATAAATCTTGAAAAAAACCCATTTCTATAAAAAATAAAAACAGAGAGCAAAAGTTGCCCCATTTGTTACTCTTTTTCAAGATTTGTACAGTAGATATGGAGCGGAAACAACTAACCTTTTCCAGAATTGGGCTAAATATAACTACAAGTTGGCTCGAATGACCAGTAGGAGGAATTTTTTATTGAAGTGCCGCTCAACGGGACTTGTCCCTAGACACACTGTACAAAACTTTGGATGCATGAACAATCTGAAGTCAGATAGACCCAATGACAATAGGAAGATTCACCGCTTTCATTGTAAGTCTGATGAAGTTCCCAACCAAGGATCGAAATATAGGTTAAATGAACATTGTGTGAACATCTGTTATGCCCTTTACCGAGTTTCCCAATTTTTCTCTCTGTTTTTATTATATATATATATATATATATATATATATATATATATATATATATATATATATATATATATATATATATATATATATAATATATATATATATATATATATATATATATATATATATATATATATATATATATATATAATATAATATAATATATATATATATATATATATATATATATATATAATATATATATATATATATATATATATATATATATATATATATATATATATATATATATATATATATTAATTGCTCATACTGCTTTAATTATGCAATTAGGCAATAATTGTTCGTGGAAATATTCTTTTTTTTTTCATTTTATTCTCCCATTTTAGAAATAAGATAAAAGCACTTGAGAAAGCAGTACAAGTAAATAATGTGCGAAAGTTCTTGTGTCTTTGTCAACCTATATCCAAGAAATAAAACTGTTTCACACTGTACTGTCTTTTTTCAAGCTAAACTTAAAAAAAAAAGAGACGTTGATGTAAGTTTAAATCTGGCGACGCTTTATATTTTTTTAGTATATAGCTATACATATATGAATATCAAATGCTTTTTAGATTTTTTTGGGATAGAAGGAATATGAATAGAAATTGGATAAGCAGGAAAGGAAATAAAATATAAAGTATTTTTTGTACTGGTTGATATCACCATGTGGCGCAGAAATATGTATAAGAACCATTAGTCAAATATGATATGTCCCGTTTTTTTTAAAAATATGTGAACGTATTAACTAATCGATAAGCCCTAAATTTATTTCTTACGGGTATTATTATTTTATTATTGATTATATTTTAGTGATAATTTGTGGTATTAAAATTATTTTTGGATATTATTATTATATTTATAATTTCAATTAACCGACATCGAGGTCGTGAACTTTTAACAGTGTTTAGTATCTGAAATTACTACACCAATTTCATAATGTATGTGATTTTAACGTCTATATCCAGCGTTTATTGTTCGTGAGTGGACATACGCCTCCTCCGTTCACCTTCATCTGTTTGTGTTCTGTTCTAAGTTCGTCCATCCTGTCTCAACCAATTTCTAGGGGCCGTCCGAGATTTCTTTTTTTTTCCATAGTTTCAATTCCTCGTTATATCCATTTTGCATTTAGGATTATGGTTTTGATATTTCCCCTTTTGGTACGCGCTCTAATCCATTCTGCATACTTTTTTCGTTTTGCATTATATTTAGGATTCCTCCGTCTATGGGGCGTTGGGTAGCTTGCATTTTATTCATTTCTTCGTGATTATCCACGTTTCAGTCCCATACAGCATGACTTCGATAACAAATTGAGTTTATATTTTTCTTTTAATCTATGTCTCAAATCATTTGTTTCCATTTTTAGTTTAATAGTTTAATTTCCCAAAGTTATTCATGGAGTCATTCATGTTTAAATTTGCCTTTTGAATTTTTCGAGTTATTTTTACTTTTTGTCTCAAGTGTATGTATTATTTTACTTTTTCTCTCTAACTCCATATAGCATAATGCGTTGGTTACTGTATTACAGGTTTCTTTATATTTCCTCGTTCTTACTTTCTTTGTTATATTTTGAAGTGCTTCTATCATTTCCTGTAATTCCAAGAGATTTTTCGTAATTAGCACAAAGTCGTCTCGTCGTCCTCGTGTGTTGAATTTTGTGAACTTCAATATACACATTACAGTTTTTTTAGTTTAGTTTTTTTAATATTTTTCCATTGCCAAAGTGAAAAGCTTTGGTGATATGGAGTCTCCTTATCTTATTTCCCTTTGAATTTAATTTTTATCTGTTTCTTAATATTCTTCTACCGTACTGATTCCTTTTTAACATATGTTTTGGACGAGCTCGTTATATTTTAACTTTACACGGAAATTTTCAGCTTATTTTCAACTGCTCATATTTCGATCCTGTTAAATGCCCTGTTTGTGCCTTTTTATGCTAAGTATGGATCATATTCTAAAGTTGATTAGGTGGTATTCAGATGACTGAGAGTGTTACATTTTGTTCTGAAATCTACTTGTTCATTGTTTTCATATAATTCAAATTTCTTCGTTAGTCTTCTAGTTATTATTTTCATAATATTTGACACAGAAAACTTATTGGTCTATAATTATCCACCTCTACCTTATCTACTTTCTCTTTCTTAAAACGATTACAGCATCCTTCTTGTCCTGCGGTAATCTTTTTTACTAAGTATTTATAAAGTAATGTCTAATATTAAAGGTTCTGTATTTTATAAGTTTGGGAATTATTCCGTCTTTTGCTGAAGCACGATTTAATTTCATTTCCCTAAAGTTGGAACAAGTTTTCCAAAACTGAAAAGCGTTTTTACTGCTATCGGACTAGCTGATTAAAATTATCAGCCCTGGTACCTTATTTGCGATCTTCAAGCTGAAAGTTCAGATTTCAATTTCTAGTCCAGGTATATTTTCTTTTTAGTGTTCCGTACGGAACACTTATAAGATGACTTCAGTGTCTGTCTGTCTGTCACACCCGATTTTCTCCGAAACTATTTGTCATAGAAAGTTGAAATTTGGTAATAATATAGGAATTGATGGTCTCATCAGAGCCGTGTAGTTTTGAAATTTAAATTTTGACTTAAGGGGTTAGTTTTGGGGGGTGAAATCGAAAGTGAAAAAAAAAATTTTGTACTAGGTCATCGAGTGTGGTGTCAAATGAAAGCTTGTGAAAACACGAGTAAAAAATATATATATACTGTAATACTTGCGCACACTCTTCTTCGTATTATTTTTAAAAAATCGCGAAAAATCGCTGCCCCCCACCTTATCTCGAAAAGTACTGATCAAAAAATTTTGAAAAAATTTTGGAGTATTCTCCACGGGGTGAAGATTGAACGAAAATTATCACGAGTGCATTAACTTTAATAATTTATCTGATATATATAAAAAAAAAAAATTTCAACACCTACTCTAGACAGGTCCAAAACTATATTTTGGCAGGCGTACAGTCGTAAACAGATAGCCAACATAAACAACTACAGGATACCAAACTACGTGGAAAACAGTAATTAAAAAAGAAATTTATCGACCGACAGACACAACACAGCAGACTGGAACGTAAGCCTCTGAAACGACGGCCAGAGGGGCGGAGCCAACTACTGCCAATCAGAACCGCTATAACCTCCGGCGCAGATAAAGACACGCGATACCAACATAATCTACCAATAAGCTACTGTTTTTCGATGTGTCTGTATGGAAAATACCAAATGAGATCTTGGCGAAACATCTGTACAATTCCACTCGAAATTTAACAAACGAACGGATATAAAATAAATGGGAAAATTTCTTAAAAATTAGAAGATTGGTAAAAAAAAAACTCCTTACGAAAATAAAGAATTATATAAGTATTTTTTTAACAAGGTGTATATATAAATATATATATATATATATATATATATATATATATATATATATATATATATATATATATATATATATATATATATATATACTTTGGTAACCTGTTATCGACCATACATCAATTACATGCGTGTCTGATTGTTGGGAATCTGTTTGGACTGTCATCAGTTTTCAGTAAAGATTGGAAACAAACTTTGTTGAAAACTCATTTGGGGTGTGTTTTGTGAAGTCACTGATCATTTTATACCACCGTAAAAAAAAATTTTTATTTTAAAAACAATCAACGTACGGAACACTAATTGTGCAAGTTCAACTTGCACTTGACCGGTTATTTAATTTTGTTTTGTTTCAATACAACCATGCACCTTTCTTAGTTTTAAATTAATTACAAATCACATAGAAAATAATATGATATCGTCGAAATCGTAGAAATTAAAGAACAAATGACGAGCTCACAAAGTTCTACATACCAGTAACATAACGAATTCCCCAGAGTATCGTTGGGCTCATTACTTTTTAAAGTACTAACTAAAGAAATAATTAGAAAAGTTTATAACCTGAGGGGTTACGGATTGAAATGTAAAGAAATAAAAATACCGCGCTATGCTGATGAAGCTAAGCTGATATCAGAGAACAACGGCGATCGTGAGACGTGAGTTAAGCACATTAACCACGTAGAAAAAAAAATAATATTAAGGTACGATGATATTGATATGGAGGTAATATATCTTATAACAAATAAATAATTTATATTTGTGTGAAACTATGGGGATCTAATTCTGATTGTGACTGATATAAATATATGTCAACGACCTATTCGGACAATAGATAAATGGATCTTAAACAAGTAATAATCTTAAATGCGTTTCCTTTTCTTCCGCTGTGACCTTGGTTGTAAATGGCGAAAGTTGATGGACGGTATATGCTGACCTATAAATTGAAAAAATGTATTACGGAATGGTCCTTTTAACTTATAAGCCTTGATAGTTCTATTGATAGCTCAGTAACCTAGCTGGGATACCAAAGGTTAGGCTTTCAAATTTTGCCCGAGTTGAACTTATTTTATATTTAAAATTCATGTACATTCTACTAATTGGTTTATTGTAAATGCAATTCTTTCCTTACCTTTTTAACGGACTTAGTCGATTTATTAATGCTGACAATAACGACATACACTGTGTACAAATGTACTTAAATTCTAAATTATTTTCCAAAAAAATTGACTAACTTTGGTATGAATAATGTAGAGTTACATTTAATTTCTATGTATGTTAAAAATTTCTATAATTATTCCTGAATCGGGACTTAGTTTCCGAAACGGCAAATTGGAGAATTTTTAAAAAAGAAATGTGATTTATATTTCTTAAATATAATAATTATAATCTCTTAAAATAAAGCTCGGTTGGCAGGGCAGTTTCTTCTGAAGGCTTCGTATTCGAATTTTGTTTGAGGTAAAAACTTTTTCAACTTTTAAACAAATTGTTGCAATATCATTAACATATATATATATATATATATATATATATATATATATATATATATATATATATATATATATATATACATATATATATATATATATATATATATATATATATATATATATATATATATATATATATATATTATATATATATATACATTTGTTAACAATTTATGCTATGTGCAATTTTAATACCAGACTGCTATCTCTCATTTCAGAGTGTTCAAATAACAAGGTTTGAATATCGACTTGTTGTCAGAAACGTCCAAAGCCATTTTGTTCGTAAACATTAGGACTAACGTTTAACAGTAACGCTTTTAAGTGGACAAACAAAATCTAAAAAGTAAACACCCGTAACTTTTTACCCTTCTAAAAACATACAAAACAGTATCTTTAGGTATCACCGTTACCATTAAAGCAATGGCACGACAAATAGATAGATGTGTGTACCTATTGCGATTAAATTGTACACACTGAAATTGTTTTCTTTTGAGTACGGTTTAACACAATTTTGAGTTACAAAGACCTGTTTTAATTTTGATTACTTATATTTATTTTTTTGGAATGTAACTTCTACATAAAAATTTGGTTTTTCAGAGTCACGTAAGGCTCATTAAGAGATAGCGTAAGGAGATACAAAAACGCTTCGTACAGTAGTAAAAGAAAAACAATATTTAACAATATTTGGCTTCTTTTTATTATTTTTTCTTTTGTAGAAACATGTACACTCTTATATTAACATCATAAAAGAATTTAGAATTTAAATAAGATACGGTTAATTTCCGTTACTTTTAATTAAAAAACTTAAATCCGCTTTTCAATAATGGCCTCAAAATCTTTAAAAGACTAGAAATTCAAACGTCTTTAATTTTCTCCATACACATGCCATTATTATTCAGTCTTTTTTTCTGTTGTTGTCGTAATAGATTGCACTATAAACCCCCTTTGGTTCTCACCACTCACATCCTCGATATCCTTTTTTAAATGAGTTTGCGATAAAATACTAAACAACTTGCTGAAGAATCAATTCACACTCAATTTATGGAATTATCAGAATCCTTTAAGTTCTTTGTATAAAGAGCTTACATGTGCTACTTTTGATTCTTTTGGAACAATTAATTGATCTATACATTTATTACCATATTTATGTAGTTTGACTAAATATTCTTCATTTCACCTGGGGTAAAAATACTTAATTCTGCCTCCTCTCGTAATATTTAATGCAAATTAAGACCTGATTTCCACCGGTAAGCAATTTATTTATGTTTAAAAATAAGAGGTATGAGTGTTATTCTTCAGATTTGTTACTGTTTTCCATATCTCCGTAGATCCGCAACATAAATATTCCTTTACAGTATTCAAATTTTCAATTTAATTTTTTTTTCTTTCTTTATTTCTTTTCGTATTTCATTATTTATATTACTGTAGCGTTGTTTAATCTGATCATTTATCTTTTTCTATTACGTAGCCACAATGTATTTAGAGAACTAGATAGACTGCTCATGACTTCAAATGCTTCTTTATTTACCATATAAGTAGTGACATATCAGTTTAATAGTTCTCCATATCATCGCTATCAGGGTTTTTGTAAGTTGTTGTAGTTGCTGACAAGAATATAGTTTATCCTTATTATTATTGCGTTTCATTCAAACGCATGTAGTAAGTTTGCTATCAACAGAACGCCATTACAAGTGTAGGTCAGTCTCAACTTAACTTATATGTAGTCCACGATTTCTGTCTCATCAAATATTTTTCCAAGTATAACAATGCATGTTATTATGGGCAAAGAAAGAATTGACAAGTTTTAACTCATACTGCTTTCATTAATTTCTCAGTCTTTCCTCATTTTTATCCTGTTATATTTCCGCCTATCGTCTTCTTACTGAGTCATAGATCTTCCTTTCAAAAATCCAACTTAATTACAACAGTTCACCAATACAATAAAATCTGTGAAACTGACAAAAATTTAGCGAGGGTCTAAACTTATAGTAAGGCGTGCAGTATGGCTGATGGAGGCTTTTTTTTTATAGGTCTGGCATATCTGCTACAGGGAAGTCCCTAAAGCGCTCCAGGAGCGGCATGTGTGTGGAAAAAGCGATTTACGTTGTTCTTGAATCGCTGTAAATTATACTTGGTGGGAAACACAGCCCTGGGCAAATTATTCCAAAGGAACGACGTTCTCCATATAAAAGACTGCTTGAAAAGCGTTGTACGTGAAGGAATAAGCTGAACCTCATACGGATGTGAAGTATTAGCGCGACGTGTATTCCGAACATGCATCGCTCTGGGAGAAATTAAGCGGGCTACATCCTTTGAACACTTTCCATGAAAATACTTGTAGAACAGAATCAAGTCGCCCACCGTTCTTCGATGTTCCAGGGAATCAAGGCCGTCGGTCAGTTCCGGGTCTCCAATCAGACGAACAGCTCTTTTCTGAACAGAATTCAAAAAATGCAGTGTGTGTTTGGGAGCGGAGCCCCAAACATGGTAGCAGTATTCCATAGTTGGTCGAATTTGAGCTTTGTAGAGAATTAACAGTTGTTGTGGAGTGTAAAGCTTTCTGATTTGAAATAATATTCCCAACTTTTGAGAAGCTCTCCTTGCTATGTCAGGACATATTTGCTACCAAATTAACGCCCAATAAATCGAGTGACGATGCTAGGGGAACGAAGTGATCGCACATGACTACATAGGTTTCAGCAGCGTTAACTTTTTTAGAAAAAACTACCGCCTGGGTTTTTGTAGCGTTAAGTTCCACTTGGTTACTATCACCCCAAGATAGAATTTCTTCCAGGTCTTTGTTAAGCTGAACGACCTCCTGCTGTCTGCGGTCATTCGCCTGAGTAGCCGATGTCCGAGCGTTCAAATTGAATGAAGAGATAAGCGTACTGTCATCTGCAAAGCTGTAGATTGGATTCCCGGTCTTTTCAAGCAGATCGTTAATGTAAATGAGAAAGAGAGTAGGAGAGAGTATGGAGCCTTGGGGCACACCGGCGTCTACAGTAAAGGTGTTAGAACGAAATCCGTCTACCGCCACTCGTAAAGAACGCTCTCTGAGGTTGAAAGAGAACAGTAGAACAAACGTTCACAGGATCATTATTACAACCAGTAAAATGTCAAGTAAGTCAGAAAAAAGGTTTAAATAGTGGTAACAATTTTTTTTTATTTAGTGAAATTTGGAAAGGTTGAAAAAACCGACCAAATTATATCTTGGTACAAGAGCGACTCGCCACTCGGTTACAGTCACCTCCACCATACGTCAAGAAAAGTCTTCATAATTTTTTTATATCAGATACATTGTCAAACGTAATGCACTCGTGATAATTTTCTCCCAATCTATACTTTATGGAAAATATTCCAAAATTTTTTCAAAATTTTTTGGTCAGTACTTTTCGAGATAAGAACGAGGGACATCGATTTTTGGCAATTTTTTTAAATAACACAAAGAAAATTGCGCAGACATCATATGTATTTTTAACTCATATTTATACAAGCTTTCATATGGGACCCCACTCAATGACCTGGTAACATTTTTTTCCCGATTTCACCCCCCAAGCTAACCCCTTAAGCCAAAATTTAATTTTCAAAGCTAAACGGCTCTGATTGGGCCATTAATTCCTATGTTTTCAACTTTCTGTGTAGAATAGTTCCGAAGAAAGTCGAGTGTGACAAACGAGCCGACAGACAGACGGACAGACAGACATTTTATTTAAATCAGTTGAGAAGGCTTTGAATACTTCTATTTTTCTTAAAAAAATTTTAGTCTGCTTTGTTGTTTGATTTTTTGATTGATTTAATTTTCATAGAGTTGAGTTTTAGATCGCGAAGTGTGTACATGTGAATCGAACGCCCGGCAATAGTCAACTCGTTCAACGAGCATTATTACGATAGTGTTTCGATGTAATTAATTATTTTGTCGATTGCAAACGAGAGGGCGACTAGAAATAAAGCAGAGTGTAGTATTAAAATTAAGACAGTAAGTAAAAAATTTGGAGGTTTATGCGAATTATTCTGTAAAATTGTATGAAGCTAACGAAACGATAAGCGCCGACCTTGATCGTTTTACTGTTTATGGTGATAAGAAATATAAACAACAGTTTTTTTTCTCCCGTATTTGAAAATGGAATATACGAGGAACACACGTATAGTTTTTATAACAGAAAGAACAATGGATAGCGATGATTATACCTCAGGAGACTCGAAAAGAGGAAGAGTCGAAGAAAAAGAAGAGCCAGTGGGATTATTCAAGGAGTGTAAAAAGCTGATAAGAACACCACAGAAAGAGAAAAACGAAAGAGTAGATAAGATAGACAATTTGATAGAAATGATCAGAGAGTTAATGTCAGATATAAAGGATATAAAACAAGATCAGAAGTGATACCAACAAGAGTTGAAGGAACTAAAAAAGGAGAATGAAGTATTAAAAGAGGAAAATAAGATAATTAGAGGAAACATGAAAAGTATGGATTTCAAGATGAGTAGACTGCAAAAAGACAACGTAAAGAATAATATTGTAATATCTGGAATGAGATTTGAAGCGAATAGTCAACCAGATCTGAAAAGAGGTGTAGAATATTTTATGGAGAGGAGTATGAACACAAAAGTACAGATTATAGATGTGATAAAAATAGGAGCAACTATATACAAGATAGAACGTGGAAACACAGGAGACAAAGAAGCTGTATTGAAAAATAAAAACGAACTGAGACACCTTATAGAGAGAGTTTACATAAACAACGATTTAACAAAACATGAAAGAAAAATTCAAAAGAAATTGAAGCATATAGCAGAGGACGAGAGAAAGAATGGAAAAAGGGTGAAAATAGGATATCAAAAAAACGTAATCGAAGGAAGAGAATATAAATGGGACATTAAGGAAGAAAAACTGAAAGAACAAACAAAGAATACTACGACCATCAAGTCAAAAAAACTGAGAAAAAGAAGAGAGATAGGTAGATTGACGACGACTCTGGCAAAGATAAAGGATACGGAAGAGAAGACTAGTAAAATGAATACAAATAAGAAGATAATCAAAGAAATAGATAGGAAGAAAGAAATGGGAAATAATTATCGAGTTATTAGATTGAGAACACAAATGCACTATGTAGGAATCACTGAAACAGAAAGGAGAGGAAATGGATGCAAAAAAGTAGAAGGAAAAGCATATAAAAATCAACATAGAGACATAATACCGGAACAAGATACAAAACTCACACAAACAGAAGACACTAACATAGAAGAAACAAAAGAGGCAATCGGCAATTTAAACAGGAAGTAGGAAATATGGGAAAGACAGATATAGAATAACTCAACTCCACGGGCCTTACACTCCTAACAAAAGGGGTAGAAATGCATAAGGATTAAGTAAGTTAATTTCATATTTTTTAATATTGCAAATTTAACTAAGCCAAAATTAAAAGACAATTTTACTCTTTTTTTTAAAACAGCATGAAAAATAGGAAATATTATTTATATTTTAACCTTTTTATTAAAGAACAAATTTAAATAGATTCTGGTTAAACCCAGTATTTAAAAACTTAACCCAGATTCAATTACCTTTTGCTAAAAAAGTATTTAAGCAAATGTTTTAACTTTTCATTGTAAGGAAATCAGGGCCGCGCTTAGAAATTTATGGTTATCATGTATAATTTGCATCGAAATGTTAGGACATAAGGCCTAGTTGGAGTAAAAATTGCTTTTCCAAAATGAAATAAAAAAATCCATGTGCGTATTAAAAAAAGAATAAGTATATGATGGGCGCTAGTAGGTGCAACGTCGGCTAGAAAATCTAAGTATCTTCTTTATATGCAAAGAATGAATTCTGAAATTTTCGTATTAAAATTTCTTTTATTTCTCGTATAGTTTTTGATTTATATAGAAAATATCTCTGAAAGTTAAAAGAAACTGTAACACTGTAAACGTATTTTAAATCAATCCCAACAATGAGAACTTTTCTCTAAATTAAACGACTTTGTAGTTCTTGCCGTTTCTAAGATGTCGGTAATTACATTACCTAAAATAAACATTACCGTTTCTACTGAATATTTTCCAATTATTTTATTGTTTGCCAATGATATACTTCGATCTCATCAAACTGAGTTTAGTGGCTTATCAACATTTCTTTTATTTAAATTATTTGCCTTATTTGCTACTTTCCTATATCATTTTTGTCAGTCATGTTCCCAAATATTTCAATTTATGTGCCTGTTTTACATGAAAATTCTCACTTAATAATATTTCTAAGGTAGTTCTTGCGTTTGCGACTATATATTGGGTTGTCTATGTGCTAGCTTGAACACCCCATGACTTATAATCCTTATACAATCTTACTAACATACCTCCACCTCTATTTAAAGGGTAATACAAGATTTTATTTCAATGTTTTAAAACTTAACAGATTTATATATTTGCTAATGATTTTGTAACTATTCGTAATAAATGATTCTGTGACCTTTAGTATATAATAGTTCAAAACATGAAAATATTCTTTGTCAATTCCATATTTAACAAATAATTATTACCTCCCGATAATTATGTATAACTCAAATGAAGTTAGCTGAAGCGATCGAAGCTTTGCAAAGCTTTCCTAGAAGTTCAACGTACTTCACGTCTGTATTGACCTACTAATCCGCGGCTAGATTCAATTTGAAATCCTCTGGCTCTACTTAAAACAATCGGTATTACAGTATTCCATTTAGGAGAAGCGTCGAATCTAATTTATATTTGTTTTGACAAGGAACGTTAGTAAAATGTAATTCAGTTTGTGTTAATTTTCACATTACTGATATAATATTGATTGATTCACAAGGGCTAAATTAACGGATTATATTTATCTTTTCCATGCTGAGTTTAAATATGTTCCCAGATTTTATCCATCAGGCAGGGTTTTTTTGTCGTACGTGTTTAAAGTTTTAAAATAATTAGTACTTACAAAATACTGAATAATAAATACGGGATGTCTCTTTTCATGGTCCAGCAGTAGTCGGCCAACATACTGGGACTCCATTTGCCTTGGTACATCTTTTCCATAGTAGAAATCTGCTGATGAAAACGCCCACCATGCTCATCAGAGACAGCCCCAAGATTTTCAGGGAAGAAGTCTAGGTGGGAGTCCAAGATTTTTAAGGACATGTTACAGCCCATCTCTTTGTATGAAGTCAGAAGATCACTCACTATTTCACTATAGTTTTCTTCTTTATTATTGCAAGACATCCACAACAGATATTTTTGAATGATCTTCACGCTGCTTTTTCCGATGGATGTAACAGTTCCTCAAACTGTTCATCATCCGATATTAATGATCTTATTTGGGGTCCTATAAAAATTCCTTCCTTCAATTTTGCATCACTTATTTTAGGAAATTTAGATTTCAAATACACAAATGCAGCACAGCCTTTATCCATTTTCTTTACAAAAATTTTTATAAGCCCCAGTTTTATGTGCAAATATACCTTTTCGGGATCAACTAATGAGGTATTTGATACATTTTTATGCCCAGCAATTTACGTTTAGGCCATTGTTTCCTTGTGTAGTTAGACTCCCTATCCCTGCTATCCCATTCACAAAAGAAACAGCAGAATTTCGTGTATCCAAGTTGCAAACCTAACAATAAAGATATAACCTTCAAATCACCAGATATTCCAGTTATATTTAGTATACTCAATTTTTTCTAATAGCAATTTCATATTTTCATATGTCTCCTTCATATCACTAGCATGCGCGACAGGCATTGATGGTAATTCATTCCCATTGTGGAGTAATACAGCCTTCAAACTGACTTTCGATAAGTTCATAAACAATCGCCACTCATCTGGCTGGTGTTGATGTTCAAGAGCCTCCATTACTGCACAAACATTATTACAAAAGCTACATGGCCTTCTTTAGAGAAGTAGTCACTGAAATCACTATGGCGTCTACGATAAATGCATATCCTTGTATCTTTTTGGAGTAAATTCCAGTTTTTGAGCCTGAAACTTAAAAGCTCAGCTGACGGTTTAGACAAATTTAAATCCCGTATAAGATCATTAAGATCTTTTTGAGACAAAAAGTGAGGTTTTGATGAACTACTTGCTTCAAATGTAGGGCCACTTCTCTCGCTTTTTCCGTCTTCAGTATGAACTGGGTCGGAGTCGGAGTTATCACTTAAGGTCATGAAATTTGGAAATTTTGATACAGGATACTCTTCACAATGTAGCACAGGTCTAATTGCAGATGACAAATTGGGGTACTTAACTCTATATTTTGTTTTGGACGTAATTCCTTTAATGTTAGTTAATCAGAAATAACAATCAGTTAAATGGCCCTTCTGTTCCCTCCAAATCATAGGGACTGAAAACGGCATATGATGAGTACCATTTTTCCAACCAGTGAGAAGTCTAACACATGATACAACGCATAACTTTGAGGCCCAGTCTTTATTAAAATCACCAGCTTTACAACCAAAATAAAGCTCATAACATTTTTTTCACAAGCAGTGTAAAATTTCGCCTCTGAAACTTGAAGGTCAGTTCACCACACACGTAACAGAAATTGTTTGGTTGATTTACACACTTTTTTGGCATTTTGAAACGTTTATAAAAAAAAAACTTACAATTAAAAACAATAAACAGCACAAAAATAAGTAGGTACACGTATTACCAGACTCACTACAATTACAATTCTGGCTACTGGCCCTCTGATGGCTAAAAAAGTGCAATATTTCTACAAGATAGGATAAGTTTGAACATCATTAAGCCTGGACAGAGTTAAAACATGTTTCGACATGAATAAGTCTGCCTGGTGCCAAATTATTCTGAATACAAATTCCCACTTCTATATTTACAAGAATTATAACAATGAAATCCTAATATAGAGAAGTATATTACACAAAAATGACTTTCACAAGAAAACTATGCCTGATAGAAGAAATCTGATAACATATTTGAATTCAGCAAAAAAAACTGAACTAGGGTCTTTATTCAGTTTCCTTGTGAAAAAAAACATCATGTTGACCAGTGTTATCACCACAGCACTCAAAGAAAAACAAAGAACTCATGTTGTTAGATGAATACATAGAAGTATAGCTTGATATTCCATATTAAAACATTTACAATGTTGAACAGGATTATTTTTATTAATGCACCACCGCTTCAATTGATCCATTTGAAGAATTAAGCAAAAATATTAAATAAAGTATTGTAGCGCTTTTAAAGATTTTTTTAAACAATCGCTCATCGCCTTTTTGACATATGACACAAACTTTATATATTTTTAAATCTAATACCTTGTATATTATTTTTTACCTTTATTGAACTCTGGACTCTAGAAATCTCAATGTATATTTTTATGCGGTTATCGTGTAAAAAAAGAGGAAAAATCACTTTCTCTAACTTTGCCGAAGTTTAACAAAAGGCAAACTTACTGGAAATATACAAGACTTAATGAAAGGCAAGGAAGATACTAAACGTAAATACATTCGCAAGAATATATAACCACATCTTAACGTCGAAAGTAAAGAAAATAGTTATAGAAAGAGGCAAAAACTACCAGAAAAAAAAAATACGAAAAAGAAGTGTGTTTATTTGATGGTAAATATGGCATTATTAAACAAATAAATTAAAATTCACTATGTTAGCGTGTCCCCCATTCTGATCGATGCATTTCCCATAAATTTGTTGTTGTCATTGTAAGGCGGCTAAAATGATTCCTTGTTCTTAATTATTTAAAATTGAGGCCACCTGTGTAATTTTTCCCTTATTCGATTTACTGTCAAGTTTCTTCCATCTTTTAATTTATCTTTTAATATGTCTGTGACAAGACGTCGAAAACAGTTTAATCTTAATCTTGGAAATCAATCCATAAAAAGAAAACTTTTATTTAAAATGTTAGTTATTGAGAGAATGTTGTGTACTAAATTTTCAACAATTTTCGTTGTTATGTCCAAGTATATCTGCCCATTCGAATTGATATAAAAAAATATAGGTCTAATATATTGTTCAACACATCACACCAAACTGGAACCCCATACGGACGGTGCACGCGACGTTAATTTCTAGTAGCTAAAGCTCTGGAAGTAATTAGGCAAGCTACATATATCAAACTAGAGCATTGTGGCGGCCCGTAGCTCCGTGGCGTAGTAATTTGCTTGCGGTACAGAAGGTCTCGGGTTCCAATCTTGGCAGGTTGGTACACTTTAATTATTAATTTATTTAAGTATATTTGGCCTGGCTACGTAGCCAGGGTAGTGATTGTTTGCAGAAATGCGATAACGTTCGTGGCAGCACTATCATGTTCTAAAAGGTGCTGTGAAATACAAAAATGTATTTTTTTTTATGGGTCTAGCACACGTGCTGCAGGGAGGTCCCTAAAGCGTTAGACGAGAGGCACTTGTGCGGAAAAAGCGATTCACGGTGCTCTTGAATTGCTGTAAATTGTACTCGGTAGGAAACACAGTCCTTGCAAATTATTCCAAACGGATGATGTTCTCCATATAAAAGACTGCTTAAAAAGCGTTGTACGAGGAGTAACAAGGTGAAACTCATACGGATGTGAAGTATCAGCGCGACGTGTATTTCTAACATGCACCGCTCTGGGAGGAATTAAACGGGCCACATCCTCCGAACACTTTCCATGGAAATGCTTGTAGAATAGGCTCAAATCGCCAACCGTTCTTCGATGTTCAATCAGACGAACAGCTCTTCTTTGAATAGAATCCAACAAATGCAGTGTATGTTTGGGAGCAGAGCCCTAAACATGGGAGAAATATTCCATAGTGGGTCGAATTTGAGCTTTGTAAAGAATTAACAGTTGTTGTGGAGTGTAAAGCTTTCTGGTTCGAAATAATATTCCCACTGTTGAGAAGCTCTCCTTGCTATGCCTGCAACATGTTCATGCCAGGACATATTTGCTCCCAAATTAACGCCCAACAAATTGAGTGACGATGTTAGAGGAATGGAGTGCCCCACCATAACTATGTCGGGTTCAGCAACATTAACTTTTTTAGAAAAAACTGCCGTCTGGGTTTTTGTAGCGTTAAATTCCACTTGGTCTTTGTTAAGTTTGTAAGCATATTTCGACACTTGGATAACGTTGACGGATGTTACGACATCCCCGCCGATAGCCTCAAGATATGAAAAAACCTACTCAGGCGAGCAGGTGAATAAAAAAAAAGAAACTTACTATAAAGGTATTTATAGAAAAGACCGCCAACTTTTTTGCGAATGTTTCAAAGAATCAAGGTTCCTGGTCTCCAACCAGGTAGCAAGATTTTAGCAAATGTACAGTATGTTTGGAAGTCGAGCAACATACTGCGGAGCAATATTCCATTAATACTATAATATGAGCAGGATTAATAGCTGTTAAGAGACTTCCTGGTACGGATTAATATTCTGAGCTATTTTGAAGCTTTCATTCCTACGTGATCTTGCCACGACTTTCAAATTAGCTCCTGATGTGTTAAGTGACGATGATAATGGAATAGAGTGTACCGAGATTACTACGTCTGATTCTGTAAGCTTAGTAAGTTATTTGTGGGAGTCACTTTCCCCAAATTATGTTCCAAGCCCCTTCCTACACCCTATAAAACCTACATGCTCCTCTCAAATATTCCCTTTGTCTCCTTCTCTCTATAAATCTTAATTCTTCTTCTTCCTCCTTATATTAGACATGCCTGCCTGTTTTTCTTTAATGAACCTTCGCTACAGGTTGTCATTCCATCTTTTTCGTGGGCGTCCTATACTCTTGCGGCCTACCGGTGATTTCTCTCGAGCTATTTTCACTAATCGTCATTCGGACATTCTATTTATGTGTTGGTTCTGTTCTTGTTTTCTGTTTCTTATCCACATGCTAATGTCCTCTACTCCATATATGTGCCTTATGTTGTCATTTCCTTCTCTATCCCAAAGTGTTCTTCCTGCCATTTTTCTTAATGTTTTCATTTCACTTGTTTGTAAGTATCTCTGAGTTTTGCGTGTTTCTGGTCATATCTCTGCTGTGTAGGTCATTACTGGTCGAAATACAGATTTATATATACGAGATTTTACTTCTGTTTTCAAGTATTTATTTTTCCAAATAGTGTCGCTCAAGCATCCTGCTATTTTATTGGCTTTTACTCTTTGTTCTTTTATTTCTTCTTTTATGTTGTTGTTATATGATAATTTAATTCCTAAATATTTAATTGTCATCACTTGCTTTATTATCTGATTATCGGTTTCTAGCTTGCTTCCTGCTTGGTTCTTTGAAGATAACTACTGATTTTTTTTATGGGTCTAGCACACGTGCTGCAGAAACGTCCCTAAAGCGCTACTGGAGCGGCACGTGTGCGGAAAAAGCGATTTACGTTGCTCTTGATTTAGTTATTAAATTTCTTTGCTCTCTTAATTACTCCCCCTGTACTCTGTGTTACGTTGGCTTAATTTAAAAAATTTTCTTATCCTCACTTCTTTGAAGTTAACATAGAACGTCAATGTATATTACATTTCGTCGCTTACCTATCGGCAGATAGACTTTCGGACGGGTATCCAGTGATCAAGCTTCTGACGCGACCCTTTGAATTCACGCGGTAAAGGGCCCACCGGACTTTCAGGAAACTTGTTACAGTGGAAAAACAGTAACCCAGGGGTTAATGTGCATGTCAGGTACTAGCTGTTGGTAGCCTATCTTGGATACTCCTGAAAATCGGAAGGGACGGAAACGGAAATAAAACCAGAAAGTCCTATCTGGGTCTAGCAGGGTAAGGCATTTGCTTTTCAGCAACAGTTGGTCTCATGTTAAAACTTATTGGGCCGTACTACGTACACTGGTTATCCCGGTAATTACGCTCATACCTACAAGCGAATATCTCTAATAAAAAACGTAGGTAAAAAAAGGAAATAATGGCCGGTAGCGTTGAACTGGATGGAAAGCTTGGCTTCTCGGTCTGTATCGGCTGGATGCTCGGTCGGTGCTCAACTGCTACTCTTGTTCAGGCTTACGATCGCTATTTTATAACCGCGGCGCGGTCCGCCAGATGGGTGATATGAGGCATTCGACCACGCTGGCGGTACCAGTGTATTGTAAACAGCAACTCGAAGCAATATCACGGTAATGGACAGGAGCGCGGCTGGTAAATTGAAAAAACTGATCTTTGGGGTTTCCGGTGAAATGGTAATTGGATGGATTGAATCTCGAAAGTTCATTGGTGCTTATTAAAACAAGAATGAACGTTTTCTGATGTCTTTTTGTTTCTGCAAAATTATGTAACTTCGTTATAACATTACAAAAAAATACATTATGACATGAGGATTCGGGAAATACTTCAGATAGTAAAACAGAAATTTAAGTAAAATTAGACCAATTTACCTCTTTTACACATGTATCCAAAACTATAATGTGACTGTCGAGTTTCTCCTATTGAAACGGATGGATAGAAGAGTAAACAACAAAGTTAGGAATAACAACTTTAGGTATGTACACGAACTTGAAAGAAAATGTGTTATTGCTATGTTGGAGAACTGTAGTTAGTGCTTGAATAAGTTCTCTACACTTTAAACTTTAAATTGTCTTGTAAAACACAAATGAGTCATTTGTATTTATTTTATATATTAATTATTTAATATCTTGTGTAAATATATGTGTGTAAATTTTTATTAACCATTGTACTACTCAGTATATATCACCACTACACCAAACACTTTATTTTCCTTCCTTTTCTAGATATTTTAATTATTAAAAATAATAATAGTTTAGAATTTGATATCTATAGGAAAGACATAGTAACAGATAGATATATTCCTAATGATTCTCTTTATTGCAAACAACACAAATTAGCCGTATTACATTTCTTAGTTCATCGTTTGGTCACTGTTCCTCTGAATAGAGTAAACTTCGATAATGAAATGAATCGTATTAGAAATATAACTAGAGTTAATAGTTATGACGATGACTTAGTAAACAAGCTAATAAATAGACATAAGTTCAGGTTAAACATTCAGAACTCTACCTTTTTTACACGCGAAGAAAATATATATATATCTCCATATCATATAATCCGAAATATAGCAGGGGACACAATTAGGTATTTAATAAGGTAGGCTTCACCTTAGTCTATAAGTCATCAGACAATCTGGGGAATATCTTAGGAAATCCCAAAGATAAAGGTGGAATTTATGAAATTAGTTATAATGATTGTGGCAAAAAGCATGTTGGGCAAACTAAAAGATCAATTAAAACACGATTTAAAGGACATTTAACACATTTAAAATACAGTATAACAGAATTAAAGCATTACCGAATATACCCTTGAAGCTGATCATATTGTAACATTAGATAATCTAAGATTAATTAAAAATGTATCTGATAGGGGATTGTTGAACGCATACGAAAGTATGGAAAATATAAAATGTAAAAGTAGTTTCAATAAAGACAGCCTATTCCTTATACTACTCTCTGGTTACTTGACCGGAACTGAAGGCCTCGCCCCTGCCATTAGTTCCGCCTGAGTAATTCAAGGGTTAGGCTAAGTATAAATAGGGTAGATTTGCACTTTAGCTTTAGTCAATCATCGCTCCTGGTGAAGCTAACACGGTTAGCGAAACGCGCGTCGAGTACAAAAATAAAGTGTTTGGTGTAGTGGTGATATATACTGAGTAGTGTCATTGTGCCAATGATTCCACATTCCCAACTTAGTTAACCAGTATATTCTAATATTTTATTCTATTGTTCTTGGTAACAAAATAATCGAAAATTAAATTAACTGGAAATAGTTTAATATTTTTTAACAAATATAAAATAGAGATAAATTGATGAAAATTATTTAGGGTAAATAAAAATAGTTGATGTATTTTAATAACATCTAAATATTGGAACAAGGTTTTTTTTTATTATTTTATAACTTAACATATATAAATTATTTAAATTTAGTAAAATATGCTTTAAAATATAAGTCAAATTTAAGAAAACAGGGTAATATTGCCAAAAAAATAAAAAGTCCACAAAATTATTAGTATTAGATTAGACTCAAGAATTATGTTATGCGGTATAAACTTCATACTCAGATTGTCACTACTCAGCATACTGTATTTTATAACATATCTCCCCGCCTCTGTTTTTGCTGTTTTACTCGTGGATGATTCTGCTGCCGCCAGATGTACAGGGTGAGTTAACGAGAGAGTAAAGTTCATTATCTCATTTGTTTCGGGAATGAGGAAAAAATATTAAATACAATAGTTTTAGGGAATGTTAAGGTGCACAGTTTAAAATTACTTTTGAGTATACTTAAAAAAAGTGGGGCCGACATAATATTTGTTTTTTTTTTTAATTTTTAAAATTTATTTTTAAATTCTACGTAAAACTTTTTTATTAATAATGTTATATACCTAAATCTAGTAGTTTTTCTAATATTTTAATTTTTTAAAAAAAAATACTAGGTTTTAGTTTCGTAAAAACTTGCCAGTACCGCCATTGTTTCTGAAGGTGGAATACTCATAATCGGTACGAGCGTTCTATAGAGATGAAAAAAAAAATATACGTAAAGAAATTTGAATTAGCTGCTACAGGGTGTGCCATTTAAAAAATTTGAGATTTTTTCAAATTAAAATAGTCGAAATGAATAAATTATTTTTGAACACCCTTAAGAGTAGTCCACCTTCAGGCGCTACTGGAAATTTTTTACAAAACTGAAAACTAGTGTTTTTTTTTCTTAAATTCAAATATTAGAAAAACTGCTAGGTTTATGTATATAACATTATTAATAAAAAAGTTATAAAATTTTACGTGCTGTGGTTGAATTTGTTTTGAAAAACGAGCATAGCTTTTCCTTTGCCCATTCGTGAATTAGTATCATATAACATATATCATCTAAAATCTTGATTGACGTTATTTCAGAGCTGTAGCATACCAGCTACGAAACGCCACTTTCTTCCTGTTAACTGTACAAAACGATGACCAGAATTTTGTTTCTTTGGAACTTTAGCTTTCCCCACTCATTTTTTATTTATTGAGGCGACGTGGAATATCTGCTGGCTGAGGATAAGTTCCAGCGTTTGAGGTTAGTGGAGGAAGAAACGTTCTGTCATAAGCAAGGCTATATATTGTATCTTTTCTAACTGATCGTTATTATAAAGTAGAAATGGAGTACGAGGTTTGTGAGCACTCTTGAGACCCGTTCAAAACTTTTTAAACGTGCCATGGGATCACAGTTTAGCCAAAATGTTACATGCAAATTTCTTTTAACATAGTTAGATTAGAAATAGTTAGTTGTTAAAAAGAACAACTTTTTTTCTGTTTAATATGAAACCGAGCCGATTTATAATTATTATAACCTTCGCCAGGTTGACAGAAACATTAAGTTTTTCTAAAATAGAATTAAAAAGTTATTTATGTACCTCATTTCTTAAGATGTTTATTTTCTCTGAAGTCTAAATCCATATTTCACACTTTTGGATAAAAAATAATATTTCGTGTCTTGTTAATTATTTACTGAAATATTTTAAATAATTTTGCATTATTAAGATATTTTAATTGAATGAAGTCAGTTTAAGAAGGTAACCAAATAAATTTATGGTTGCAATCTCTATTTATTTTGCATTTTATTTATTTTTGAATAGGCAATAAAGTTTAAAATCATAAAGCAATATTGGCTTTTTTAAAGTTCTTCGACGAAATTAATAGTCTAGTATTAGAGTATTATTTTTTTACACATCTAATTCAATATAATGTTAAAGAACTCAGAAAACTAAGCTGCAATTACTTATTACTTTGTTTTTACGCTGTAGCCGGTGACACCACCTATCATTACTTAAAAGAAATTCCAAGCGAGTTAGTCAGACATACTGTTGAAAATGCCTTCAGTTTCTATACTCTCGTTAGGGGTTAACTCAAAAAAATAGTGTAGGGATTTTCAGACAGAAAAGATTCGAGTATATCAAATGCAATCGGTCGTGACTCTTTATGTTGTTTAGATTATACTAAATTCTTACAGAATGTTGTGTATAATAACAGTACGTATCTGGAAGAAAAGAAAAACAAACTACACAAAGAAAAAGCTTGCAATTATACATGTTTATCTAATTATAGGGTTTTTATTAACTTGGGGAAACTGTTCTCGTTCTCGAAATAAAAAAATATATCCATAAATGCATTTCCCATATTTTAGGTATTCGATGCCGCATAAAGATCTGCTACGAAATCCGATAGTTCCAATTCAGCTCGGCGATTTATTATTAACAGTTCAGTTAACCGAATTAACTTTTATTGCTATCGTTTCCGTAACTAAATACTAAGTTTTCTATCACTTTCTATCTGGCGTTCAATTTATTAAATCATTTTGTGGAAATATCATTTTCGATATAACCTTAAGCTTTTCAGACGTATCTCCTGACAAATATTGGACGACTAAATCTTTACGAATAAAATTGTTATTTTGGATTTCGAAAGCTTTATTGGTGTTTGGCAAATATGTATTTTTTTATTTTATATAAAATTGTATATTCTTTGGGGTAACATTGAAATAAATAAACTTGTTAAATTTAAGAAAAACATACAATAATCAACAATTTTTTAAATATATATATATATATATATATATATATATATATATATATATATATATATATATATATATATATATATATATATATGTAGTTCACTGCATATGGGGTCAAGTAGATGCACATTCAATACTTTTCTTTTATAAATTCGAAAATTTTTGAAAAATTGAAAAAAGGGGACAACTGAGATTTATCAGCCCGGCCCTTGAAAGGCCATCATTGTACGAACTAGCTCAAGCACATACCTGTGCTGCCAAATATACGATTTTTTTCAACAATTACAGATTTTCAAATTTCAAGTAAAATTATTCAATCATAAAACAACAAATGAAAATAATAATAGAAAACACCCAGTAAAAATAATATTTACCCATAATTGAGAACCTTTTTGAAATATTATTTGAAAAGAAATAATTCCTTTGTAACGCGTAAGAACCAGTGGATTATTGCTTCTTAACAGCTGATTTTGTGTTTTATGTTAACAGCTATTTGGGTTTGGGCAAAATAAAAACAGAATTTCAAATAGCTGCTTGTCTTAACTTTTCCAAGAGTAATATCGAAATGGTATTACTCTTGGAAAAAGTTAGTATTTTCTTGTAAGAAATGTAAATTTTTGAGTGCTGACGTGAAAAAACAAAGTTTAAAAAAGCGTTATATACCCTTAATGTGCAGTCGATCTCCATATGAAATATCCTAAGTTGAGCGTGATATATTTACAACTAAACTAACTGTCCCGAACTACCACACTTGCTGCTATATTCTACACTTTGTGCAAATTTCTTAATTAACATCACTATATTAGTCTATGAATATCTTAAAAAAAACCTCAAATAATATGGATCTTTACCTCACCTTATCACCCACAACATATTGCAAAATTGGTAAAAGTTCGCTATAAATAAACAAACTAAATCGGAATTTGATATCCTAATAGAGGGCGTCGTCACTTGGCTACTTCCAAGCAGAGAGGGAGCCACTAAGAAGCTATCGACAAAGTCAGCTGCGTCGACAACAAATCCTTTGTCAGTTTTAGTATGTTTGCAACCTACGTTAACAATATCTTTATTATGCCGTCGTTTCTACAATGAAGCAAACAAAATTGTAGTAAATTACATGTGTTTTTACTTATTATGGTAAAATATGGAAATATAAAATTTGGGTAATTAATTTGGAGATGTCAAGAAGTAATCATTTTAAAAGGTAACAATTTTTATATATTTTTTTATTATATTTGTTGACGAAAGCCTCGTCAAATCTCGCAACACTACAGACCTGGCCTTCTGCTTAACGATCGACTCTATTGTTTAGGTGTATGGTTTACCAGTGGCTGCAATATGTATACGCATATACAATCATTTAAGATATTTAAGCCGGTAAACCGTTGTGTCAATAAGAACTCTGAAATAATAATGTTGTATAGTGGCTCGCTATAACTAATAAGACAATGGACCCTGGAAGTATATATTTTTTCATCATGTTCGCCAATGGTTGTATCCAATAGATATGTCAAAAACAATTGAGGTTAATTTGGTAAGCTTGGCAACTTGGATTGTTGCAACATTGCTACACTTAAAATTCTCAACTTCTCATTTTATTTTGTAAAATAAAGAACTTTACCTTTGTTAGTTTAAAACACTAATATTGAAGAAGCACAAAAACTTCAAGTTTTAAACCACACTAATAAAAATAACTACTAAAAATTTTCTATCTAAAGCCGATATGTTTGACACCAACCAATATTTACTACATTTCCGCCAAAACCATTTAACTTTTATTATTTATTATTTATACAAATTATAATTTCCACTCCAACGGACGTTTTAATAAATAAAATATTCTAGTTTGCTTCCACATGGTATTTAGCAATTAGCACTTTCGTCCCAGTCCATTCATGGCTAATCACATGCTGCAGGAGAGTTTGCGCATTGATCTAAATGTTGCTACTACTTTAAAGCCCGCATTAGTTAGTGGTCACTAAGAATTCGGTTTGAAGTATTTTTTTCATTAGCTTACGAGAAGAGCGCATTTTCTAAATACTTTGACCAAAATAATCATTTAATGAATTTTGATATGGTATTTTGGTTTTAATTTTTACAGTACAGTATTTGGTGTTTGTTAATGAGAATTGGCTTGTTGTAGCAATATATTATTTAATGGTTTAATCAGATAAGGTTTTCTTTTTGGTAAGAGTCTAAAATTAAGATTTTGTTAAGTTTAACTTTTTTTATGACAGTCACGAGTCAAAAATATTTCACCCGGTCTTATTTAGCAACAGTTTCTGTTGTTTTTTACTTAAAAATCTCATGTTATTTTTTAACCAATTATCATGTAACGATGTTTATCGGCTTCCGAAGAGCCAGTAAATGGAGTAAATTTTTAAAATGTCTTAACGAGAAAAAAAGTAATAAACGTTTCTTTACTTGACTCAAGCAATCACCTGTCCAGAATTTACCATGTTTATAAAATATCTAGCTGTTGCTAAAGAACCACACATGTTTGTAATACTAAGATATATTTTTAAATTAAAATTAAAGTTGGCCTCAAAGTGGTTCTGTAAAGGACTCCTGAAGGAACATTGAGTTAAACTAATATGGTTAACCAATTGTTTTGAAAAATAGTAAGCCACTAAACTCCAAGATAGAGTTTCTTGAGAATTACCAAACGATCAGTAGCATTGCATGCTTTCGAGAAGTTAATATACACTATATCCACATGTTTAGCGTTGTGAATTATATCACTAATGAAATATGTGACTTGAACAAAATTATATTATTTGGTAACAGTTTAAATAAAAAAGAATACATTTTCTTTTTACAGACTATTATGTTTTCTGAAAATAAAACAATAAGGATACTATTTATTAAATAAAGAATGAGAAAAAAAATAGCAATTCTTCAAAAGAAAGAATACAAGTAATGTAATATAGAAAATGCCACTTGTGTTTAATAATAAAAGCAGGAAAACTTTGAGCACGCAACAAAATAACATGATATTTCAGTGTCTTGATAGGCATAAAACAGGAAACACATGACCATATGTAATTCCTTAAATGTTTGTTTTATATATTTTATCGAAGTAAATAAGAAATTTTAATATAAAGAAAATATAAGAAGTAATAATAACAATAAATAATAATGCAAGCATCTACTTGAAGAGGATGTATTTTGTTCAGGATTAGAACTGAATCCAAAAAATATAGAAGAGCTAAACTAAGTATTATCCAGAAGAATCGGTATGGACTTCAGCTAAGACACAATATAATCCAATACGCATAGAGAATAGTACAACAAATAGTCAACTCTTTCAAAAAGACCGGACATCTGCAGTGTTAGTACTGCTTGGATGATCCAAATTATTTGAGAAATTATGACACTAGAGACTGGTGCTTACTGATACCCACGGAACATCACCAAAGTGGTAGGCTCCTTTACATCGGACAGAATATAAAAGTAAGGGTAACTATCACTGCTTTTACCGTTGTAATTTAACATCAACACAGCATATATCTCTAAGTAGACCACCCAGCGTTAAAGCGGTATGCAGACAATACCACTGCCTTTGCCACATTCAGCAAAAGAAAGAAGATCACCAGCAGGCGAATGTCAGATTGGTTTAAGCTCTGAATGTGTAGAATCAACTAGGACAGGATTTCGAAAATTCTCTTCTCGCAATTCTAGGGAACACAGTCGTACGAGAAACTAATTTTAGAAAAAAAATGCTCCTGTTAAGGGTCTGTGTCAAATACTTAGAGCTAAAATATGTCGAGAGGCTCGCCCGGAAAAACCAGGCTATACCAGGCGTCACAGAAACTTATATCACTCTAGCACAGAAAATACAGCTATTGCTACAGAAAGACAAGCTCGTGGAATAAAATGTTGTCGCAAAATCAAACCGATTGGCTAACGCGGGGTCATTAAAATGTGCCTCGTCGAGTTTTTTGCCATATTTATCCCTATCATTGTTATATATAAGCTAACTTGCGCGGAGTCTCTAAAAAAACTCGACAGGAGTAGTAAGCGGGCTTCGTTTTGCAGCGACGTTTTGTTCTATCTTTCTGTATTAATAGCTAGATTTTCTATGGTTCGAGCTAGACTTAATTTGCTTTTGGCGAATCCACAAAACATTTCCTCAAGAACAAGTTAACTATCTACAAGAATTTTACCACTTCAGGTAGTAGAGCCTGCCAGACATGGCGCCATGTGCGAAATCAAGAAGATTCTCCATTCAAACAGTATAGAACCAAAAATTAAAGAAGATGTCTATCATGTTACATTTCCTCATGAATTAGCAAAAGTGTACTGTGAATTTAGACGTTGGAACAGTACGCGTTAGGACAACAAATCAAGTTTTTGTGAAAAACCAACACCAGAAGCGAGGTCTTCAGGACTAATGATAATACCAGGGCCAGGTACTTGAAACTAAAGCCACCTCCTTCAAAAAGCCCTTACCATCGGACTTGGGCTAATAACAATTTTGATTTCATCACTTTCACCCACTTCCATTGCAAAAACAGTAAAAGTGTTATTGGAGTGATAGTTACAAGGGTACGATATTTGGAAATTGTGACGTAGAGGGTATTAATGTTTTATTCTTGGTGATGTTAGTTGAAGTTAACAAAATATTTGGTCTCCTGATTGAGATCTACGAAGTACTGACTCTAGTCTATGAATAGTTTGTGTGTTTTTTATATTTCTAAGTTCCACATCCTATAACTTGATTAGGTACTACTGATGCATGCCAAAAAGTGAGAATACTCGTTTAATATCATCTTTTTTTTTGACGACATTCTGAAAATTTTTCTTTAGCAGAAATAAATAACATCATAAGTAATTTACCCCACTTAAAAATCTCTCAAAACTAATATTCCTGTTGCCGTATCTATTAATCAAATTATTGTTTTCCTTTCATAATAAATACAGGTCATTACGTATAAGGAAAGTATCGATCCTATTTTTTGTTTGTTTGCCAAAGACATTATACAGGAATATATCAAAATTTTTTGTATTTTCTTCTGCTATATCACGGATGATTAATAGGTTTATGTTTCGATGAAAAGTGTCGGCCCAGTTCGCAAACCTTTTTTTTTCTTGAAATTTTTTAGAATTGTTTTTATTTTTTTATGCAAAACACAAGAAATAAATATTGTTATTATTCGTGTTGTATGTTGTTTTAAATGAACATAATTAGAGTATTAGGCGTCTTCTGTTTAAAACGGGGCCGAGTTTTGTGAAAATATATAACGTTTCTAACGGTTTAAAATTATACTTATTACCTTAAAATCATTCATAGAAAAAATTGAAGTTGATTATTCCCCAATGCATCCCTAATTACAGTATCCGACATCACAGGATAGCAACAATATGTCCGACTAACCCTTTTGGCATGAAGTAGATTCATATTTACAGAAAATTACCAGGAAGCATCAACGGTTGCCAGTAATCGTCCAACAAACCGGAAGCCGCTCAAGTTTATAGAGATCCTTTGAGATAACTTAAGGTAATTTGCGCATAGTGTGACCCTGGAAGAAAATGAAAATTATAATAACCTATGTTAGCTGAATATGGTGAAAGGTTTAAAACCAAGTAAAATTCGAAGCATTTTTTTTTTGTTACAAATACGGGTGGTAATTGTGGAACAAACAGTATGACAATAAAGGTGGTAAATATTATGAAAATGTAGTATAAACAAATGGAGTTATATTCAATAAGATGTAGTATGTGGATTAAATATGCAGAGAATCTAAGTATAAGAATACGTTTACGGTAATATAGTCTCCATTTTCCTCTACTGGTGCCAGGGGATAAATAATCGACTCTATTCAAGTTGATATAAACCGTCTAGGTTAGCAGAATTCATGACCTGTCATAACTCTTTAAGATACACGAAAAAGGACATTTGAAATAACTGATCCTTTAATCATCATCATCATCATTAGCCGTTCATCCATCTTCGGATGTAGGCCTCCCCCAGGCTTCTCCGTCTCTCATTCAATCAGAACCTACCAAGGGCTTAATATTATCGATCCAACGAGTTTGTGGTCTTTCGACAGGTTTTCTGTGTCATCGTACTTTCCATTTGACAAGCTTCGTCCACCGATTATCTGTCATACGGGTCACGAGTCAAGCTCAATTCCATCTTAACTTGCAGGTCCGCTCGGTTACGTCTGCCATTTTGGATCTCCTTCGTACCGCCTCATTCTTTCTGCGATCTCTCTATTTGAGTCCCAGCATTCGCCATTCCATGGTCCTTTGTGTAATCTGCAACCGATCATTTATGCTGTTATTCATTGCGAGTTTCTGTACCCTCTGTCAAGACTGATAGTATTTGCTGATCGAACACTTTTAGCTTTAATGGTGTTAGGTAGACCTGAGTTAAATGCTTTTTGCGATTTGCCGAAACTAGATCAAGCTAACAAAATTCTTCTTTTTAAATTTTAACTTATTTTTATTTTTATTTTACCAATTCAACCTGCTATCCCAGATATACATACAACGTGATTTTTTGTATTGTTTGTTGCTCGATTCTCAAACTGGGGTTTAGATGGTTATTTCCTGTATCGTTGGTCATATATTTGGTTTTGGCAATACTGATCTTTATACCAATTTGCTTCGATCTATCGTTCAGTTCCTTCAGCATTGTTGCAGCTCTTCAATGGTTTCGCTGATCAATACGATATCCTCCGTAAAACGCAGATGATGTATCTGTTCTCCGTCTTCGACAATAGGGCATATCTATGCCCTTATGGCCAAAATTAAGTTGTTTGACCATTTCCTCCAAAGTGAATGTAAACAGTTTAGCTGATATTGAATCGCTTTGTCGCACTCCTCTTTTTTTTTTCTTTTTTCTTCCAGTAATACCTGAAATTTGGCATTCTCATAGATGTTACCAATTAATTCTATGTATCGGTGATCTATTCGGCAATTGTTCAATGCATTTAGAACCCCCGACGCCTTCTCGTAGTTTATGAATGCTGTATTTATTGGCTTTCTCGATAAGCGCTCTTACAGCTTGTAGGTGGTTTGAAGTGCTGAAGTCTTTTCGGAAAACTGCCTGCTCTTTTGGCTGGTGGCTGTCTAACTTATTTGTTAGCCTCGTTGTTATAATTTTTGTAAATATTATATATAGGGTTGACAGCAAATTTACAGGCCTGTAATTATCTAGTTTTTCTTGGTTATCTTTTTGAAGAACAATATTATTGGGGCGTTGTTCCATCCTTCGGGGTCTCGTCGTGCAGCAAGGCATTTGTTGCATAGTACTTAACATATGTATTACAATCGTGTTGCTGTATTTGATCGCGATAATTACACCATCTTCTCTTGGGATACGTCCATTACCGATTTTCTTGACTGCTTGAATAATTTTGTCAGTTGTTATTTCTGGTATATCCTCTGACTTCACGTTCGTGACTTACTGTTTTTATTTCTTTAACCTATTGGAGGATCTATCTTACTTTCATACCATTTCTTATAATATTTGTATACTGCTTCTCTTAGTTCTTCCCTGCTTGTTATGAGGTTGTTACCTTTACATGTTTTTTGTTCCAGAGTTCCTTTTGTCTTTTTTAATTTTCTCATTTATTTCTTCGGTCTTTACTGTTATTTTGTTTGTATCTACTGAGATGTCTTACTGCATTTCCTTACTAATAGATCTTATAGTTTCTTTGCTTATCTATTGTTGTTTTCCAGTTGTATCTTTTACTAATTCATCTGATATTTTCAGTAATATTTTAGTGACTTTCTGTGTATACACGTCGAGAGTCTCATTTCCATTTACGGTTCGCATTCTGTTCTGTAATTTTTCTTAGTAATCATGCTGTTTAATTCTGAGTTGTTCTGTATTAATGTTGATACTTTTTCTTCCTATGAGCTTTCTTCGTTGCTGTTTTGTATTTATATAGACCTTACCTCTAAACGTGTTGTAATTGCTATTTATTTGTATTGAGTTTGTCACTACTAGTAGGTGTTAGTTACCCATATTTTTCATTTTCTGTTGAGCCTATAACTAACCGTGGAACACCTACCTTTCAAAGAGATCTGCTCCTCGCCGAGCAACTACTTTTGTATTAGTCACATGTGAGTCCTACATATTCTTAATCCTTCAATCCCGCAGAATCGCATTCAAAATAGTCAGTTAATAAATTAGCTTCTAAAAGTGTATTCATTCAAACTCTTCCTAAATTTGCTAGAACTAGTCGGGTTTTAGTATAAATAATATCAGATAACAAACAAACTTAGAACCGTTCTTTCAAATAGCAAGTTCGACAAACTCGCATTTCTTTTTGACAATTAACAAGAATTAAAACATTGGCAAGACTGTCCAAATCACAGTGAATTCCAACTTGTAACCTACCAAAAATAAATGTCAAACAGGTGATAATTTAGTAGTTTTTTAAACTTTCCGTTAAAATCCGTTTGCAAAAACCTGGAATCTAATATTTATAAAAGATGACCTGTGAAAAAATTACTCCAACAATATATGAAAAAATGCAGGTTTTTGGCTAACCTAATTGTTCACACTGCAAGAATATTTGTTTACGTGATAAATAGGTGATCTTTCTGACGCTTCTGTTGAGTTTTCAAAACCAGATATAATAATTAGGGAATACTATACACCAATCTATTATAATTTACAGCATGTAAGGTTAGAAGTTCAAAAACAACATTTTCAAAAATTGCTCTACAGAAGACAAAGTGCGGCTCAGTTTACTGGATATTTTAATTTATAAGGTAAGTGATAAATTAGCTAAATCTATAAAAATTGTATGATTAGTTAGGAAAAAAGTTATGTGATTAAAAAACTATTTAATTAAGCAAATAGAACAATATTACTTGAAATTGAAAGTAATGTGCTATGTTTATTCAATATTTAAATTTATTAGTCGATGAAGCGATATCAAATTTGTCTTGAAATATTTGAGGACAACGAAAGAAATTTACACAGAAATTTATACCAAGTAGAAGAAAAAACTTATGGTATAGTAAAATTCGAAAAGATGGATCAGTGGAATTAATACATAAAAAGATTACAAGTGCAATCTTGTAAGCAGAAAAGAAAGCAGTTAAACAACCAAAATAATGATCAAATGGGGAAGTTAGCGAGACGCTGCTAACAAGGCACCACACAATACATTAAAAAATTAAATAAAATTATTAGAAAGGAAATAAAAGAAGATATCGGAAGAAACACAGAGTATTAGTAAAAAAGACCATTGAAGAAAATCAAAGTTTAAAAGTATTGGGAACACAATTACACACTAACATCAATATTATTAATCATTTAAATAGACTACATATATTCAATTCAAAATGTAATCGAAACACGTTAGAATATAAAAAGGACTCAGGATTTACAGACTAAAACAAGTCCTTTAACATGATGGAACTATTTGCAATTATAAATGTATTAGAAGATTACCGTGTAAATCCAAGTTACAACGAAATTAACGAAATATAAAAGAAATCAGTACATAAGAAGAGGAAGTATGGCATACACATTGAACAATAGAAATTAAAGATATGTGGCGACCTTGCTCCGTGGTTATCGTGCCGGCATATGGCATCAAGTGTCTCGGGTTCCACTACCAGCAGGTTAGTGTAATTATGTATTTAAGTATATTTGGCTTGGCCACATACATAAGTAGTACTGTTGCAGAAATGTGATAACGCCTGTGGAAGTAATTCCGCGTGGTCTAAAAGATGTCGTAAAATACAAATCTATATTTCGGCACTTGGATAATGGGGACGGATGTTACGACATTTTTACCGATGCCCATCCAAACTAAACTATTCACGCTGGAGGGTGACCGATAAAAAAAACGCACTTTATGTCGACTATGTGGTGCATATTAATATAAACTGTAGGAAATGATAAACAGGTTAAAAGATAGGAAAGGAAATTGAGCTGAGTATAAATAGGAGAAAATAAAAATAATAACGGGAGCAATACATATTCCTGGGATAAAACGTAAGAACGCTTACGGCATATTTCAATCTATAGAATAGATCAGATAACGTACTAAAACAGAAATTATCAAAAAAACAATACTAATGGTAAAATGGAGCTGGGCAGCAACAATTAAAGGGAAGAGATGGAGAAGATAAACGATACAATATAAACCATGAGAGAAAAAAGAAATACAAGGCAGCCTATATCAATTCAGTTTAAAGACATTAGAAAAATGCTTGGTGATAACATACCATAGGAATAGAAACAGATATAGAAAAATGAAAGAGGCATATATCCACTCATGGACAATGAACCCTGAATAAGAGAGAAGCACCCTGTAAATTCGTTCTTCACCATCGACTTGATTTATCGATAAAACGAAAATGATACGATGCCATTCAAAATGTTTAGTGGTTATCCTAGACAATTTTCCAAAAACCCGAAATAAAAACTAATTTAGCTAACCAGCTGACCATTCTAAACGTTGGCTTGGGGTTAAATGACTACCAATTTACCGAAATTAAAATGTAAAGAGCGGCAAATTTTAAGTGAGTTTAATTAGTGCATTTCACCATATATTCTGAAATTTTCTAATTAATATCTGTATGCCTTTAAAATCTATAAGTTAATTGTATAAAACGTTTTATATTAAACCAGTGGGTTTTAAAGCGAAAGGGACCGCCTTTTTTCTATTATGTCAAAAA
This sequence comes from Pachyrhynchus sulphureomaculatus, assembly GCA_019049505.1. Taxonomy (NCBI): domain Eukaryota; kingdom Metazoa; phylum Arthropoda; class Insecta; order Coleoptera; family Curculionidae; genus Pachyrhynchus; species Pachyrhynchus sulphureomaculatus. The sequence goes on along the minus strand of CM032455.1, from coordinate 128,228,381 downwards.
AGGATTGTAGGCATTCTATTCTAGAGTGACACATTAGTCTTCACTCGACCTTTTCTACTCCAGTTCTGTTAAGGACCGTCGGTATTGTCAGTTTGCCTAAATCGTTTTAAAATTTATCAGCATTAAACCTTTCGGTAAGAGAAAATCGTCTGGAAAAACCTAAAATTCACTTACTTTGGCTTTTAGAACTGAACGACTTTTTTTTCATTTATTATGGTTTAGAAAAAGTTTCTAGTTTATTTTTTTGTGCATTTGGCCCGAATATTATTACTTTCACAGAAATTTGTTGTTTGGAAAATAGTCTTTACATGGGTGTTGCCTGGAAATACAATTTTCGCTTCTAGCAGGTCGCTACAAGCCACTAAAATTTAAAAGAAAATAAATTAATATTTATTTTTGTGTCTAGTGTGTTAGGTGCCACTTTGGTGATCACAAAAACTCGACCCCATGAAATCACTAGAGAATACCAAAGAAATTTTGCGTAGAAGTTGCAAATTATATTTTTTGTTGAAATATTAAATAAAGTAGAGCTAAATGTTATTTTCAAACAAAGCAGTTTATGATTATGAAAATTCAAGGGTAACAATTTCTTCGCTGAAACGTAGGCTTTCAAATGCAACGTAGCCCTTTTGAAAAAACAAGATGGCGGCTCAATATGATGGCTAGAAACAAAATAATCAGGGTCAAATACAAACAAATAATAATTTCTAAGCGGAATTAAGTTAACTGAACTTCAAAACAGACAAAATGTAATATTGATGTAATAATTAGAGTAACCGACATAATTTTATGTAATACCAATATGGTATTACATAAATAATACCAAATTAGACGAAAAATGAGCAATTATGAAGATTTCGCAGTGAGATAGCACTTTTTCTGACCGGAGTAATTTTCGGTTTTAGGGGCCATATTGGATCCGCCATGTTGGTATTAGATAAAATTATGTTGGTTACTCTAACTATTACATCAATACTGCATTTTTTCTCAGTTTTGAAGTTCAGTTAACTCCGCTTAGAAATCATGATTTTTTGTTTCTAGCCGCCATATTGAGCCGCCATATTGAGCCGCCATATTGAGCCGCCATATTGAGCCGCCATATTGAGCCGCCATCTTGTTTTTTTTCAAAATGGCCAAGTTGCATTTGAAAGTCTGACACCCTTGAATTTTTTTTTTTCGTTAATTCGATTTTTGGGTATTGAGATGGCTTCGTTGACGCGAAACGTCCCATATATAATATATATATATATATATATATATATATATATATATATATATATTATATATCGTCTCTTTTCGCGGATATTTTATAGCTTCACGTTTGCGGCGCCATTTTGTATAGCCTCAACTTTCTTTATTTTTAATAAATATTTGATTTATTAAATAAAAGCCGTTATTTGCCCCTTATGTATATCTTAATTTTTGAGCTACTCAGTATATATCACCACTACACCAAACTCTTTATTTTTGCACTTGACGCGCGTTTCGCTAACCATGTTAGTTTCATCAGGAGCGATGATTGACTGTCAAGCGAGGAGCTGACATGGTTAGCGAAACGCGCGTCGAGTGCAAAAATAAAGCGTTTGGTGTAGTGGTGATATATACTGAGTAGTATCATTGTGCCAAAGATTCCACATTCCCCACTTGGTTAATTTTTGGGAATGGATTGAGTGGATATTAATAATGAGAGATCAAAAATTAGATATATAAACTAGCTCGTTTTGTTTGGAGAGATTATGGATAAGAGGTAATTTTTGTACGTCTTTTGAAAATAGTTTTATAGTTGTTTAAAGCTTGGTTGTAATGTTTATTTTTTTTGGGCACCATTCATTTTAGAATAAAAGGAATCTAATTTCAGCTCAAAAAATGATAAAATACTGAAGAGTTACCATATTTAGTTGTTAAAATAAGATTAAATATATTATAACCTGTGCGTCCTGAAAAAAAGAGCGGGTAGTTCAGTAAAAGGCTGCATTAACACAGAGAAAAGTATATTAACAAAATAAAAATCCTTGCAGTTATTACACTCTTAAAATTACATTAACTAAATAAAAACCCCTTATGTTATGAGAGTGTACACATTTAAACTATAGTTCTATGAATTACTGATCCTAAGTGTAAAAAAAAAGGCTTCAAAAAACACCATCTAAAAGTTTGTAATATTATCTTCGCTGAATACACGTCTTAACTTACTGCTTGGCTTCTCCTCGTGGGTTTTCCATAAACAGCTTGGCCTCTCCTAGTGAGATTCTCACCCAGATATTGTCTCACCTGCCACTCTCCTAATCTCATTTAGGTAGCTAATCACTTTTTGACCCGAAATGTCTTAGGATGCGCAGAATATTTTTAGAACGGAAAAAGGCCACTGCACTATGGCAAGATGGAATAAGCCTACTACGGCTTGACGAAGATAAAACACAACTCTTTCACTGAGAAAAAAAAGGCACCGTTACTGCCCTACGGCATGACGGAAGGATAAAGCCACTACGGCATGAATGGAGGAAAAAGCCGTTACTGTATCTCGGAGGAAAAAGCCCTGAAAAATCCAAAATGGCCGTTTTTATATCTTTTGCCCTTTCTTCAAAGCGAAGTCTTTAAAATGGTTCACTTCCGGGACGCAAAATCAGACGCTTTCAATGTAAACGAAATACGTTAAGTCAGCAACACGTTATACAAGGTGTATTTGTATATATATATATATATATATATATATATATATATATATATATATATATACATATATATATATGTATATATATATATATATATATATATATATATATATATTTATATTATATATATATATATATATATTATATATATATATATATATATATATATATATATATATATATATATATATATATATATATATATATATATATAAAAATGATACAAATGATAATTTCTAAGCGGAATTGAGTTAATTGAACTTCAAAACTGAGACAAAATGTAATATTGATGTAATAATTAGAGTAACGGACATAATTTTATGTAACTACCAACATGACGCGCCTAAAGTCGAAAATTACACGAAAAATGAGCAATTATGAAGATTTCGTAATGAGATAGCACTTTTTCTTACTGAAGCCATAGCTGGCTCATCATATAATAGAAATTAACACCCTATTGTAACCTAACCAAGCCTAATCCACTCCAAAGAAAGGTAACTTAACCTAACAAAACTTAATGCATCACATCTTACACAACAGAAAGGAAAATTAATGTAATAAAATTTTAGGAGTCATATTTTACAAAGCAGATTCTAACCTAACTTAAGGCAGTTTGCAACCTAAGTAAGCTTAACATAACTTATCCTAAAGGCATGTTAATCGAAAAAAACATAAAGCTTCATAACTTAGACGTCGGGAAGGAATTACAGCTTATGACGTGTAAATTATATAATGTCAAGACTACTAGGTAGCTTTTATGATTTTAAAATAGATACAAATTATTAAATGCAACGATACAACTATGCACATAATAAAGGTAGATATACACAAACGCAGCTGTTTTAAATAAGTTTAATAGGGATATTAATTAAAAAAAAAAACTATACAAATCTTGAAATTTACTCTTTCAACAAAGTTTTATTAAACAACAACTTTAAATAAACGCTTATGTCGTTTGTAAACCTATTGAGACCATTCATAAATAAAAGAAGATTACTATAACATCTCTTTTTGCAGCTATTTATTTTATAGCCTTACGTTTGCGGCGCTATTTTGTATAACCTTTTTTTATTTTTAATTAATATTTTTTTATTAAATAGAAGCCGTTATTTGTCCCTTATGTATATCTTAATTTTTGAGAATGGATTGAGTGGATGTTAATACTGATAGAGCAAAAACTAGATATAAGCTAGCTCGTTCTTTTTTACTGGTAGAGAACATGGATAAGAGATAATTTGTGTACGTGTTTTGAAAATAGTCTATATAGTTGTTTAAAATTTAGTTGTACTGCACCATTCATTTTAGAATAAAAAGATTCTAAGTTTAGCTCTAAAAATGAAAAAATACTGAAGAGTTATTTAGTTGTTGAAATAAAATTAATTTACGTAAAACTTATACGTTCTGAAAGAAAGTGCGGGTTACACTCTTAAAATTACATTAACTAAATAAAAAGCCCTTAGGCTATGAGAGTGTACACATTTAAACTAGAGTTCTATGAATTACTGAACTTAAGGAAAAAAAAATAAAAGGTTCCAAAAAACACGATCTAAAAGTTTTGTAAAATTAACTTCGCGGATTTCGCGTGTTGAGTAGCCATTGGAAACACACTTGTAGATAGCAAGTGAGATATTTAAACTGGTGTGCTTATGATTTACTGATTGGCTCGTGGGTTTTCCATAAACAGCTTGGCCTCTTTTAGTGAGATTCTCCTCAAAATATTGTCTCTGCCACTGCTCTCCTATTCTTTTTTGGGTAGCTAATTACTTTTTGACTCGAAATGCTTTAGAATGAGCAGAATATTTTTAAGACTGGAAAAAGGCATCAAACTTGAGATCTATACACAACACCCACTTGGTGAAAAAAAAAAGCCGTTACTGCACTATGGCATGATGGAAAAAAATAAAAAGCTACTACGGCGTGCTGGAGAAAAAAGCGACTACGGCATACTGGCGGAAAAAGCCTCTCAAAATTCCATATGGCCGTTTATATATCTTCTGCCCCTTCTAACGTCTTTAAAATGGCTCACTTCCGGGACGCAAAATCAATACAAACTAAATAAGTTAGGTTAGCAACACTTATGCACGGTTGAGTTACACTTTGCAAAAAATAAATTATAGAAAGAAAAACAGTGTAGTAAGATGATCTTAAAATCTAAGAAAAAATGAATGTTACAATATGCACATACAGGAATACACATACACACACACACACATGAGATAATGCAGATCTCATACAAATGATTCTGAATATAGCTAAAAGAGTGTACTAAAATAAAGCACACATATTTTCATTATGAATACACATTATGCATTCCAGGGTATCGAATCGATGCTTAATAAAATTATAGAATATGTGCTATGATGCATTAAGTTGTGCTAGGTTAAACTACTTTTCTGTTATGTAAGCTAAGATGCCTTAGGTAGTGTTAGGTTAGGCTTCCTTTCTGTTGTGTAAGCTGTGGTGCCTTAGGTTATGTTGGGTTTAGCTGCCTCAGATCAAGTTACGTTCAGTTACCTTAGATAAAGTTAGGTGAAGCTGCCCTTCTGTGGTGTAAGCTATGATACCTAAAGATATGTTAGCTTAACTTGCCTTCCCGACATCGAAGCCAGCGATAGTGCTCCGGTAAGAAAAAATGTTATTTCAATGCTAAGTCTCTATAGTTGTTCATTTTTTGTGTAATTTTCGGTTTTAGGCGCCATATTGGATAAGCCATGTTGGCATTACATAAAATTATGTTGTTTACTCTAATTATTATATCAATATTACATTTTGTCTCAGTTTTGAATTAAATCCGCTTAGAAATCACCATTTGTTTGTATTTTATCCTGATTTTTTGTTTCTATTTTTAGATTTATATATTATTACTTTTTAATTACGATCTATTTTAATAGGGTTAGAGAATAAAAAAGATAGGATAATCTTGTATAGTTTCGGTATTGTATTATAATAAATTTTTCAGGATTTTTGAATAAGGAATGATCAAATCTTAGGAATAAACATTTGTAATAAAAACATACAAGGTGTCAAGGAGGTGAAGAAAGGCGATAGAAGAGTGCAGTTTGTATTGATCATGTCAAAGATCTTTTTCGGACTTTTTTCAGTAAACGAATTGAAACATCACCTTTTTTTCATTATTTTCTTCGTTAACGTCGGAAGAAACTGGAAGAGGTTTCAGTCATTGCATCTTTTCAATAGTATTATGAGCATTTCCTGGTTTATATATTGGATATTTATTATGAAACCATTTTTAAGCATTAAAAGGAACAAGGTAGGGGACTAAAACGGTAATTACGTGTAAGTCGTAATATTGCTATTGCTATTGCAGTGTCCTTGTCTTTTGATTATTTTCAATTTTAACAGAATAGAAAAGATTGAGATCTGATTACACAATAAGCTAAAACATGTTGAGTTGAACATTTTAAATATAAACAGTTAAGTTAGCGGAGATGTATTTATGGAAAGCAGATAAATTATTGGATTTACTTTTCCTGTTAACGGGAAGTACTGTATTCGTGATAAAAATAACCTCTTCTTTTTTCAGGTCAAAGGGCAAAAAAATGTTTTTCGTTATATAATAACGAAAAACATGTTTTTTTTTTACTTCAAAAATATTAAATATCATAAAAAAAATAGTCTAGCCTACATCACAAAAAAAATTTATTTTTATTTACATATCCAGAGGTTTTTTTGCCAACCTGATAATTTTTTAACTGTATCATCTATATTTAAACTTTATTTTTTAATTTACCTTGGCAGAGAGCATCTAGTTTGTTTGATGTGATTTTGAAAGAGGGGATTTCAGTTTTTTAATCATTAAATACTTTTTTTGATTATATAAACAGAGTAAAATTCTAAATAACTGATAGAGCGCCAAGCAAAGTGTCTGAAACTATTAAATTTCGAGACCTAAACTCGTCGTCAACGATACTTCTTGCCAATGAAGAGAGCGATATATCAGATTTGAAGCGCCACGGAGAATAAAAAAATACTCGTCTGTTGCTGAAGGATATGTGGAGGAATTAATCTATAATATATATAAAATGCAACGTCTCTCTGTCTGTCTGTCTGTCTGTCTGTCCGTAGTGCGCTTATCACTGGAGAACTACTTATCCGATTTGCGTACTTTTTTTTTTAAAACATACATATGTTCTCTGGCCAGGTTATAGGCTATATTTTATTACAATAGGTAGCATAAGGAATGAGCAGTGAAGTAAAATAGTGAGTGAAGTCGGACAAAAAAAGTTTGCCGCTAGCGAATTCCCTTGCAATACACTGCCTAAAAACCATTAATTATGGAACAATATTATGTAGCGGAGAATATCTATAATCTATAATCTACAATATATATAAAATACAATGTCTCTGTGTCTGTCTGTCTGTCCATAGTGAGTTTATCACGCGGGGGGAACCACTTATCCGATTTACGTGTCTTTTTTTAAATTCATACATATATTCTTTGGTCAGGCTATATAATAATAATAAAATAATCTATATCTATAATATGTAAAATGCAAACGTTTCTTTGTCTGTCTGTCCGTTAGTGCGCTTATCCCTCGAGAACCACTTATCCGGTTTACGTGATTTTTTAAATTCATACATATGTTCTCTGACCAGGTTATAGGTATATGTTTTTATTACATCTATAATATATATAAAATGCAACGTATCTCTATCTGTCTGTCTGTTTGTTAGTACGCTTATCACTGGAGGACCACTCATCCGATTTTCCTTACTTTTTTTTTAAAATTATACATATGTTCTCCGGCCAGGTTATAGGCTATATTTTATTACGATAGGTAGCATAAGGAATGAGCAGTGACGATAATAGTGAATGAAGTAGGAAAAAAGTTTGCCGCTAGCGCGTTTCTCTTGCAATACACAATCTAAACCATTAAATATGGAACAATATTATCTAGCAGAGAATATCTATAATCTATAATATATATAAAATGCAATATCTCTCTCTGTCTGTCTGCCCATTAGTACGTTTATCACGCGAAGAACCACTTATCCGATTTACGTGTCTTTTTTTAAATTCATACATATATTCTTTGGCCAGGTTATATAATCATAATAATAACCTATATCTATAATATATATAAAATGCAACGTCTCTCTGTCCGTCTGTCTGGCTGTCTGTCCGTCCGTTAATGCGCTTATCACTGAAGAACTACTTATCCGATTTACGTGCTTTTTTTTTTTAAAACATACATATGTTCTCTAGCCAGGTTATAGACTATATTTTATTATGTTAGGTAACATGAGGAATAAGCAGTGACGATAATAGTGAATAAAATCGGAAAAAGTTTGCCGCTAGCGCGTTCTCTTGCAATACACTGCCTAAACCACTAAATATGGAACAATATCATGTAGCAAAGGATATCTATAATATATATATATATATATATATATATATATATATATATATATATATATATATATATATATATATAAATGCAACGTCCTCTCTGTCTGTTTGTCCGTTTGTGAGCTTATCACTGAAGAACCACTTATCCGATTTACGGGGGCCTTTTTTTTTAAAACAGACGTAAGTTCTCTGGCCAGGTTATAGGATATATTTTTATTACGTTAGGTGACATAAAGAATAAGCAGTGACAATAATAGTGAATCAGGTCGGAGAAAAGTTTGCCGCTAACGCGTTCTCTTACTGCCTAAAGCATTAAATATGGAACAATATCATGTAGCAAAGAATATAATATATATAAAATGCAACGTCTCTCTGTCTGTCTGTCTCTCCATTTGTGCGCTTATCACTCGAGAACCACTTATCCGATTTACGTGTTTTTATAAATTCATACATATGTTCTATATAATTCGATATAAGCCTCGATAATGGGAGATAAGGTGAGTTATGGGAGATAAGTATAAACAATGGAAGATAGGGAGAAATAATGGGAGATAAGCAGAGATAAGTCTAGATAAGGGGAAATAATGGGAGATATTTTATTACGTTGGGTAACATAAGGAATAAGCAGTGACGATAGTAGTGACTCAAGTCCACGCGAGCGGAGCCGCGGGCCCGGCTAGTTAATAATATAATTTAAGTTTGATGTAAAATCCCTCACTGTAAAGTTTTAAATATAGCTATTGTTTCATATATTTTAAGAATAAAAAACTATTTAATATCTACATCTCCAGCTAGGTTAATGAAACTCTGCCTTTTACGTGAGACACGTGTTTTCTTAAGTGTTTTTTATGCCAAATCCAAAAAAAATCGTAAAAAAAAAAAAAATCACATCCACCTGAGGTTTTTTCAGAAAACACACTTAAAGTTGCCAGGAAAGCATTAAATTGAGAAAAAATACATTTAATAAATAACTTTAAAACAGTATAATCATTAAAATTATGGAATAAAAACTATTATTTAGGACATCTTAACTGTTCCGAATCTACATCTATAATATATATAAAATGCAACGTCTCTCTGTCTGTCTGTCTGTCTGTCTGTCTGTCTGTCTGTCTGTCCTTTAGTGCGCCTATCACTGAAAAACCACTTATCCGATTTACGTACTTTTTTTTTTTAAAAAACATACATATGTTCTCTGGCCAGGTTATAGGCTATATTTTATTACGATAGGTAGCATAAGGAATGAGCAGTGACGTAAAATAGGGAATGATGTCGGAAATAAGTTTGCCGCTAGCGCGTGCCTTTGCAATACACAGCCTAAACATTAAATATGGAACAATATTATGTAGCAAAGAATATCTGTAATGTATAATCTATAATATATATAAAATGCAATGTCTCTCTGTCTGTCCTGTCCATTAGTGCGTTTATCACGCGGGAACCCCTTATCCGATTTACCTGTCTTTTTTTTTAAATTCATGCATATATTTTTTTGGCCAGGTTATATAATAATAATAATAATCTATATCTATAATATATATAAAATGCAATGTTTGTCTGTCTGTCTGTCTGTCCGTTAATGCGCTTATCCCTCTAGAGAACCACTTATCCGATTTACGTGATTTTTTAAATTCATACATATGTTCTTTGACCAGGTTATAGATATATATTTTATTACATCTATCTAATATATATATATAAAATGCAACGTATTCTGTATGTCTGTCTGTCCGTTAGTGCGCTTATCACTGGAGAACCACTTTTTTTAAAAAAATACATATGTTCTCCGGACAGGTTATAAGCTATATTTTATTACGATAGGTAGCATAAGGAATGAGCAGTGACAATAATAGTAAATGAAGTCGGACAAAGTTTGCCGCTAGCGCGTTCTCTTGCAATACACAGTCCAAACCATTAAATATGGAACAATATTATGCAGCAGAGAATATCTATAATATATATAAAATGCAATGTCTCTCTGTCCGTTTGTCTGTATGTCTGTCTGTCCGTCCGTTAGTGTGCTTATCACTGGAGAACTACTTATCCGATTTACGTGCTTTTGTTTAACCATACGTATGTTCTCTGGTCAGGTTATAGGATATATTTTATTAGGTGACATAAGGAATAAGCAGTGACGATAATAGTGAATTAAGTCGGAGAAAATTTTGCCGCTAGCGCGTTCTCTTGCAATACACTCCCTAAAGCATTAAATATGGAACAATATCATGTAGCAAAGAATACAAAATATATAAAATGCAACGTCTCTCTGTCTGTCTGTCTGTCCGTTAGTGCGCTTATCACTCGAGAACCACTTATCCGATTTACGTGTTTTTATAAAATTTATACATATGTTCTATATAATTCGATATAAGCCTAGATAATGAGAGATAAAGTGAGATAATGGGGGATAAGGAGAAATAATGGGAGATTAGTCGAAATAAGCCTCGATAATGGAGATAAGGTGAGATAATGGGAGATAAGTATAAATAATGGGAGATAACGAGAGATAATGGGAGATAAGCAGAGATAAGTTTAGATAATGGGAGTTATGGTGAGATAATGGGAGATAAGGAGAAATAGTGGGAGATAAGGAGAAATAATGGGGATAAGTCGAGATAAGCCTAGATAATGGAAATAAGGTGAGATATTGGGAGTTAAGGAGAAATAATGGGAGATAAGGAGAAATAATGGGAGATGAGTAGAGATAAGCCTAGATAATGGAAATTATGTAGAGATAATGGGAAATAAGGAGAAATAATTGGGAGATAAGGAGAAAATAATGGGAGATATTTTATTACGTTGGGTAACGTAAGGAATAAGCAGTGACGATAGTAGTGAATCAAGTCCACGCGAGCGGAGCCGCGGGTCCGGCTAGTTATCATAAAAAAGTTTAATATATTAAGTTTTAGTATTCATGTTTAACAAGAAATACGCATACACCCACCTTTAACTAAGCTACGTAGTAAAATGCCGTGTAAAATAAATATGTGTAACGACTAAATTAAAAAATTGCTTTTAATTTTTATTAATATTGAATAAAACTACTACTTCCAGTGTTTTTTTAAAAGTTTTTCTAACTTGACATCAAAAAGTTCAGTTTCAAAAAATAAGCTCGCCTTTAACACTCACAAGGGTACTGTGTGGTCAGTAAAATGCTTTTTTAAGTAAATAAATGCAATGAAATAATATTTTTTGTTCAATATTAATAAAAATTAAAAACAATGTTTTAATTTCTTCTTCTTCTAAAGGTGCCTATCCGTTTCGGATGTTGGCGATCAAAAGAGCTATTCTGAATTTGTTGACAGTCGCACGAAAAAGGTCTGTGGTTGTTAGGGAAAACCACACTCTCAGATTCTGGAGCCAAGAATTTCGTCGTCGTCCTGGACCTCTCTTGCCATACACCTTTTCCCTGGAGTATCAGCTGTTGTAGGCCATAGAGCTGTTCGTTCCTCATTATGTGGCCCAGGTATTCAAGTTTTTCGCCTCTTTACACTAAAAGATATTTCACATTGCTTGTCCATTCTTCTTAGAACTTCTACGTTTGTTACTCTGTCCACCCAGGGAATTCTCAATATTCGACGATAACACCACATTTCGAAGGCCTCAAGTCTCCTCATGGTGGCGTCGGTCAAGGTCCAAGATTCGACTCCGTGCATGAGCACTGAGAAGACATAGCATCGAAGTAATCGAACCTTAGTATTAAGTAGTATGTCTCGACTCTTGAAGATTTTGTTCATCTTAATGAATGAAGTTCTTGCCATCTCGATGCGTCGCTTTATTTCGACTGAGTGATCCCAGCGATCATTTAAGGTGGTGCCTAGATAAGTAAAGCCACTGACTCTTTCTATTGGTTGCTGCTCAACCACTAATTCTCGGGTGGTGCTGGTTTTTACTAATAACCATGTACTTAGTTTTCTTGATGTTAAACTGGAGACCAAGGAGTTGACTTTTTTCCAACAGACTTGAAACAAGAGACTGCAAACCCTCCAGACTGTCTGCAAAGATAATCGTATCATCCGCATATCTTATATTATTTAGACGTTCTCCATTCACCAGAATTCCTTCATCAATCTTCTCCAATGCCGTTCTTATAATTTCTTTCTGAATAAATATTGAAAAGGAGAGGCGACAGGATGCAGCCCTGACGCACTCCACGCTGAATTGCAACATCCTCTCTATATTGTCCATTTTAATGGTAGCTGTCTGATTATAGTAGATGTTATTTATAACTCTTATGTCTTTATCGTCGAGGTCAATAGACTTTAGTATTAAGAGCACGCCGCAGCCGAAAAAAGCTTTCCGGTAGTCTATGAAGCAAACATACACATCACAGTTAACATCTCTACAGCGTTGAAACAAGACCTGAACAGCAAAAAGAGCATCTCGAATACCCAGCGCATTCCGGAAACTGAATTGAGTACGGGATATGTGGGTCTCACATTTTTTGTATATTCTGTTGTGGATAATCTTAAGAAAAGTTTTAAGAAGGTGACTTATGAGACTAATGATTCTAAAATCCTCGCACTTCTTCGCGCCAGGTTTCTTTGGTAGAGTTATAAAAGTAGATTTTAGCCAGCTTCGAGGAATATTTACAGATTCGTATATATCATTGAACAATGAAGTAAGCCATTCTAGTCCTGCATCATTCATAAGTTTAAGAAATTCTGCATAGAAATTATCTGGACCAGTTGATTTTCCGTTTTTCAATCTCCTGATTGCAGCTCTCACTTCATCGGTTGTAATTCTAGGTCCTGTTTTTACAATCTGTAATAGCAAAGGTTTGTCGGTCATCGCTGAAAGATTCTTCCAGATATCTTAGCCAAACATTCCTTAATTCATCTGCATCTGTTATTGGATGGTTTATGGTCAGTCATTTTAGGTTTGTGCAACCCAGCAATCTCCTTTACCTTTTTATGTAAGTTGAACGAATCATAGTTTTTTTCAAACGTCTCTATTTCGGTACATTTTTCTTCAAAACCACTTATTCTTGACAACTCTAATAGCTTTCTTGATCTCCTTATCTATTTGCATATATTTTGTGCTGTTTTTGTTCTTGTACTTTCTACGATCATCCATCATAATGAGTATATCGTCAGTCAGTGTTTTAATTTAGCAGTTGTAAATATTTATTTTAAATAGCATTTTGCTACGTAGCTTAGTTAAAGGTATATGCGTATTTATTGTTAAACATAAACATTAAGACCTAATATTTTTAAGTTTTTATGATAAATGTAGCTTCGGAACATTTAAAGATGTCCCAAATAATAGTTTTATTCCATAATTTTGATGATTATACAGTTTTACGTTATTTATTAAAATGCATTTTTTCAATTTAATAGTTTGTTTTCTGAAAAAAAATCTCACGTTGGTTGACTTTGTTTATGTTTTTTTTGGATTCAACATAAAAAAATTCTTAAGTAAACACGTGTCTCACTTAAAAGACAGAGATTTTTTTTTTTATATCTGTGTTATTAGGCTCATATATAATTAATTGTAAAATATAAGCGCTAGAAAAATTATTTGCTTATTTTGCATATACTTGTTTGAGTATTGTTCAATTTTTATATTTTAAATATAATAAATTTAACAAAAAATATTTATCTAAATTTAATTATAATTATTAATAATTTTCGTAATGTACGCATAACAATTTGCACGCTAGGGCGCAAAATATGTCACTTTGAACACTGGCTTTATTGCTTAAATATTGTTATTGTTATAATTTTTGAAACAATGGAAACAACTGAATTTCGTGTGTTGATTAAACACTGTTTTTTGATGGGAAAAAATGCCGTTCAAGCAAAGCAATGGCTTGATAAGTATTACGGGGACTCTGCCCCCCGGAAAATCATTTACTGGTATGCTGAATTTAAATGCGGTCGTATAGATACAAATGATGTTGAACGCTCTGGACGCCCAAATGAGGTGGTACACTGGAAAACATTTAAAAATCTACAATTGTTTTGGATGACCGTAAAGTGAAATTGCGTGATATAGCTGACACCCTAAAGATATCAAAAGAATATATTGATCATATATGTTGGTCATATTTTACATGAACATTTGGGCATGAGAAAGTTTCTGTTCGAAATGGGTACCGCGTTTGCTCACAGTGGACCAAAAACCACAACGTGTTGATGATTTTGAGCGCGGTTTGGACCTGTTTACGCGCAATGAAAATGATTTTTTTTTCATGCGATATGTGACAATGGATGAAACATGGATCCGCCACTACACACCGGAATCAAATTGGCAGGCAGCTGAGTGGACAGCAGCCGGTGTTAAAATAATAATAAATAAAAAATAAATAATCCGTTTATTTATGAATTTTTACATTAATATATACGAATTCAGAAAAAAAAATACTTGTCATCAACCGAATACGACTGTACAAGAAAAAGAAAGAAATGCTGACGGTGCAGCAAAATACCGTTTAAAGTAGACGAACATTCAAATTACACAAAAGCATCGACATTTATTTTTCAATAAAGAAACTTGTTTTTGTCAATCGCAAAGAGCAAATCAATACAGGTGGCATGGGAAATGACTACAAAGAATTTTTAATTTAAATGAATAAAAAATATAACTTTTAACAAAAAATATATACATAACATATTTGCTCCTAAGGTAAGAATTACTAAGTTAACTGACGGTGTAAATGGTGTACTAAGAACGTCTCGTTAGTTTCTCGTAACAATGCACTCGACTCTGTATTAGTAAATGCTTTAAAGATTGATATAATAACAAAATAACCGGTCAAGTGCAAGTTGAACTTGCATAAATAGTATTCCGTATGTTGATTGTTTTTAAAATAAAAAAATGTTGCTACGGTGGTATAAAATGATCAGTGACCTCACAAAACACACCCCAAATGAGTTTTCAACAAAGTTTGTTTCCAATCTTTACTGAAAATTGATGACATTGAAATTTTTGTTTTTTTTATATACCAGATAAATTATTAACTTGTGATAATTTTCGTTCAATCTACATCCCCTGGAGAACATTCCAGGATTTTTTAAAAATTTTTTGATCAGTACTTTTCGAGATAAGGTGCTATTTTTCGCGATTTTTTAAAAATAATACAAAGAAAAGTGTATTACATTATATATATATTTTTTACTCGTGTTTTCACAAGCTTTTATTTGACACCACACTCAATGACCTACTAAAAATTTTTTTTGTCACTTCCGATTTCACCCCCCAAAAACTAACCCCTTAAGTCAAAATTTGACTTTCAAAACTACACGGCTTTGATGAGGACATCAATTCCTATATTATTACCAAATTTCAACTTTCTATGACAAATAGTTTCGGAGAAAATCGGGAGTGACAGACAGACAGACAGACGGACAGACGGACAGACAGATAGACAGACAGACAGAAACCGAAGTCATCTTATAAGTGTTCCGTACGGAACACTAACAAAGCTGCGATGCATGCTAAATATTTAAAATGACCAAAAAAAATCTCTATTTAACTCTGTAGTATAAACCAATCAGACTTCTTTTGTGCCAAACAAAATTTATGTAAAGGCAAACAAAGAACCAAATTTATAATAAGCCCCGATGCGATGCCGCCATTTCAAACTTTCCCGAACCGGAAGTTTTAGATAAATGGAAAACGAAGAGAGGACAAGTCCAGACCGTTCGGTATACATAAACAGCCGCTTTGAAAATGATAATACCCTAAAAGTTATCTGGACACGTATGGTAAAGATGTTTTTGGGTACAAGTTTGGAAAATTAATGGCTATTTTAATCGATTCGCGGCTAAATTTGGGGTATGAAATAATGGGAAATGTTGCTTAGAAAATTTTTTGCTGGCTTTAGGCTTTAGTGCAAAAAATAAAACTAAAAAAAAACTAATGATAACCTAGCTCGAATTATAAAATAATACATGAGGGTTAAACATCTCGACATGGCATATAGTGTTTTGGTAATATCGACACAGTGGTGAGAAACCAAGCCTTAAACCGGATATATTTTTTTTTTGGCAATGCCAATGAAACGAAATTTTGAATTCATAGCACCACAATGAAGCCTATATTGTGGACAATGGAAATCCGAAATAAAACATGAAAATAGAAGGTAAAGAAATAAAAATATAGTGCACAGAATAACAAGAAAGAGTCTAAAGGATAAAGAGAGTACTAGAAAGATAACCGGTCAAGTGCAAGTTGAAGTTGCGCAATTAGTGTCCGTACGTTGATTGCTTTTATAATAAAAAATTTTATTACGGAGATATAAAATGGCAGTGACTTCACAAAACACACCCCAAATGGGTTTCAACAAAGTTTGTTTCCAATCTTTACTGAAAACTGATGAGCTTGAATTTTTTTTTTTTTATATATATACCAGATAAATTATTAACGGTAATGCACTCGTGATAATTTTCGTTCAATCTACACCTCATAGAGAATATCCCAGAATTTTTTCAAAATTTTTTGATCAGCACTTCTCGAGATAAGGGGGTGGACAGCGATTTTTTCGCGATTTTTTTTCAAAATAATACAAAGAAAAGTGTGCGCAAGTATTACATTGTATATATATTTTTAGCTTTTATTTGACACCCCACTCGATGACTAAGTAAAAAATTTTTTTTTTCACTGATTTCACCCCCCAAAACTAACCCCTTAAGTCAAAATTTAACTTTCAAAACTACACGGCTCTGATGAGGCCATCAATTCCTATATTAGTACCAAATTTCAACTTTCCATGTCAAATAGTTTCGGAGAAAATCGGGTGTGACAGACAGACAGAAGGACAGACAGACGGACAGACAGACAGACACCGAAGTGATCTTACAAGTGTTCCGTAAACGAACACTAATAAAACAGACATGCAAAATAGAAAATATGAATGAGAACAGAATTAAACAAACATATGGACAGAATGACAGAACGAAGAATGTGAAAATTATTAAAAAGAAACGTAAACGAAAACGCTGATTTTAAGGTACAGCAATCTAATAAAGTAGAGAGCATATTAGAAATTTTTTCAGATATAACGTTTAAAATTTGAAATTAGTTCACCAGTCCATATACTTTTTATTGTTGGGTTTTCGTATCGACTATATTTAGCATATTTTAATGAATACTACAGTAAACAGTTGCAAAAAGGTCTTAGCATATAGAACACTTTATATACACTTGACACAAGCAAGAATTATAATAAGTTGTAGATTAACTGTATTTTCGAAATAAGGATTTTAACTTGTTTTGAATATAGAGTTTTTATATTAGTCTTTTTCTGTGTGCAAATAAGTGGTATTTTAATATCACACAAATACGCGAGATACAGCCTGAGACTCAATAAACCGGAGTAAAACATCAAAAACCGAAGCAAAAGAAATAAAAAAAAAAATAGTGCGCAGAATAGCTGAAAAGAGTTTAAAGGATAAAGAGAATACTCGAAATATAAAACCGATATGCAAAATTGATAATATGAATAAGAACTGAATTTAACAAATATGAATAGAATGACGGAAGAAATAATGTTAGGAATGCGAAAATTATTAACAAGAAACGTCAACGCAAATAACGATTTTAAGGTAAAACAATCTATTAAAGTAGAGAGCATATTAGAAATTTTTTCAGATGTAGCATTTAGAATTTGAATCAATTTTACCAGAACATATACCCCTTACTGTTGGGTTTTCATATCGGCTATCTTTAGCGAAGTGTCAACCTATAAAACATTTTGTATACACTTGACACAAACAATAACTATAAGTTTTGGATTATCTGTATTATCGAAATAAGTGTTTTAAGTTGTTCTGAGTGCAGAGATTTTATATGTCTTTTTCTGTATGTAAATGCGTGATATTCTAACATCACAGAAATACGCGCAAGATACAGCCTTAGACTCAATAAATCGCAGTATTTGGTGAGACTGTATTATAACTTCGGTGGAAATATAACCACTAAAATTATCTAGATCAATTTTAGAGGTCGTTCATAATTCTATTCGTTTTGCTCTGTTTAATAACAACTTATCATTGTCGCACCACATAGAATTATCATGCGATTCCTAATAGTAAATAATGATATCTGTCATAACCCCAATGACCACAGGACGTGATATTGGCTGATGTCACATCACCTCCATTAAAACACATTTTTCATTCATGAGCATATTGCAGTAAATTTATACTTGCTTTCCAAAATGGATATTGTATACAGAAATATGAAAAAGACTCGTAGATGTCCTCTCATCTTCTGGATTTAATTGAAAAATTAATGATATCGACGTTAGATTTTTATGGAATGGAATTATGTATGCTCTGTAAGTTAGAAGAGAAAATATTTAAATAAGGAAAATTTTGTTTTACAAACCTAATTAGCTTTCAAAATCTTAAAACTATGTACAAGATTAATATAAAAAGCCTATTTTATACATACATAGATAAAATATAAAGGCAAAATTATATCAAATTTACAGAAAAAATACATACAATATTTAAAATTCGAGGACTGTGTAAACTCGCATTTGATTTGTAAAGTGAGTATTATATTTTAAAGTACTCGTATTGTAAATTCCATAAATAATGCATCATATAATCATAACTCATCTATAGTGATTCTACAACAGTAAATGATGCATTTATTTTGTGAATGCTGCCAGTATGATCTGTTTCTTTTTAGTAGCGTTGTAATGTAATCAGAATTCATTTTAGAAGGCAGAATTCCTAGCATGTAAATGTGCTTAAAAAACTGATATCGGTACATGTGAAAATTTGGTTGTATCAGTAACTTTTTTCGCATCAAAACTGGATCTTTTATTTTAAAGTCGCGTTTCAAATCTCTGGACTTCTTTTTATTTGCAGTTGGCAAGAGTCCACGTGGTAAAAATTTTAATAGTCAACGACTATTTATTTAAAATTTATTACAGAAAGAAAAAAGATAGAAGTGACAGAAGGTGAAAAGGTTGTGTTGAACTTGTTTGCCTAAAATTAAAACTTCCTATCTATAAACTCTTTGGACAGAGATTGACTTTAGCTCATAGGCGTGGTTTATTGTTTTCTTTTTATCGAACGATAAATAGTATTTAATTGTCTGAAAACTTGATAGTTTTATTTGTGTTGGGCCCTCAATCCAGACATTTGTCTAAATATTTAATCTTTGAATACCAGTTTATTTATTTAATATAAACTTTAACCTTAGTTAAAGTCTGCATATAACTTTGGTGAAATAAATAGCATCAGTTGTAGCTCTGTTTAATTTGATCTTCCAATTGGGTTTCCGGAAATTTAGTTCATTTATGTATTCTACAGTTTTTTAGGACTAGTTTTGATTGATTGGAATTAACAAAACAGCTCAAATTAAAAAAAAATATATATTGGACATATTGCAAATATTGTACGTTTAATTTAAGAACATAACACAAATAGTATTTTCTTAGAAGGGATTCAAAATTAAAATTCATCACTAATGGGAACTAAATGTCTAGGAGGTAAGCAAACGTAGGTAAAATATAGTAATGTAAGCCCTTTTTTTCCGATGTTACTTGTTGTTTGAAAGACTTTTGTATCACTTCATATCATGCTAGTCTGGACAAAACACAACTTTGGATGTATTAAAGAAAAGGTCAAATTTTTTGTAAATTTTTAAATTTTGCATTTATTAGTTAATGCGGAGCCTGCTAACTACTCTTACATTGTCCTGCTTATAAAATAATTTTGATTTATTTACATGAATATAATTTGTATTTGAAAGCGAGCTAGTAACGTGATTCTTGGCTCCGGGAGTCATGGGATCCGATCTGTGCGTAACAGATATTTGGCCTTAACTCGTTTGAAATTATCTCAGATTTGAACTAAATGTGTATACTCGAGATTGATCAATAAAATGTATATCATATTGTGAGATATTGTGAATGTCAAATTCAACCATAATAGGCATTGGTTAACAACTAAAGACGAATCGAGAGATTCGCATTTTCAGAAGTCATCAACAGTGTTCTTCCTATTTGCTGAACCATCCCAAGACGCATTTCGCCATATCACGGCTCCTCAGTTGGGCTAGGTTCAGCAAATACGAGAACACCATTTTTAGTCTTTATCCAGGTACTAACGTACTAACTATGACAAATAGATGCGTATACTGTCATAGTTTTCCGTTAGTACCTGGATAAGGACTAGAAATGGTGTTCTCGTATTTGCTAAACCTAGCCCAACTGAGGAGCCGTGATAGGGCGAAACGCGTCTTGGGATGGTTCAGCAAATGCGAAGAACACTTTTGGTGACTTCTGAAAATACGAATCTTTCGATTCATCTTTAGTTGTTATACCAATGCCATCTATGCCAGCGGTAAGCTCGAGAAGATGCGTTTCTGCAATAAGTGACAGCCGTGCTATGCCGCTCTGCTTGAAAAGACTTTGTAAATCACCGACAGAGTGCAGTATAAGCATCTATTTGTCATAGTCAACCATAATACTTTAATTATGCAAGTGTTAAACAACAAAAACTCTAGAATACAAAAAAATCAAGAAATACGTCTAGTATTTTCACTGTGTCATGGGTGGGTCCAAATTATGTATACCCTTTCTTGTTTTATATTGTAAATAATTTTCATTGTCCTAATGTTATTTGCAGTTTGGAAGGTTTTTGTATACTTCAATGTTATGTCAGTTAAGGAAAAAAAACTAAGAATTAATTTTGGATTTAAGGGCATTAATAAGCGCATCTGGTTTATAAAATGAATTTCGTAATATTAGGCGTTGTTATTTAGGGTAAAGTGTGAGTAGTCGACTGAATAACGTTGAGGTTACGCTTATCTTAGCTTTAATGAAATCCGTCATAATATTTGGACTCTTTAGGTAGTAATATATCAAATTTCAAACTTTTACTTTAAATTAGTGCATTTTGAAAAGCATATAATTGTTTTTCTGTCGAATCAATAAACAAATAATGTGCGGATGTAACAGCACCAGTTATCGACCACTCTATCCTAGAAGTCGACATGTCTACGCCCCAGTAATCGACCACTTGCTCAATAATTGAAATCTACAGTTCTAAATGGGATGTTTTTTCGAATTTTCCAGAGAATAATAACAGCATGTTACTTTTCTCAACATGAATTTTGTTATCGAATAAACGTTTACCTTGCAATTAAAAAAAAATAAGTTGATTTTCACCTCTTGATTTTTTTTTTTTCGTAAGTGATCTTTACATTTTATATTGCAACAATCATAGCATTTTGAATTGGAATATAGTCAGTACAATAGCGTCAGAAAAAAAAAACTTAGGATCAAAATATAAAAACTACATTTCCTTCTCGAAGCCTCTTTTTCTCATCGCTTTTCTTTGTTGTTATTTCTTTCAATTTTAGCAGCAGCAGCTGGTTCCTTTTTTAATTATATTTCTCTCTTTTTCTCCTGCTTCGTAATTTTAATTTCCTCTTTCTTCCCCAACTCTTCTTCTACAGACTCACGCCATGCCTTTGACGAAATAGCTGAAACTTCCTCTTTTAGCTTGCGTTTATGGTTTGCACAAATAGGGCTGAGACCTCAAAGATGTGAAGAAAAGCTAGTGTCAGATATTTTATGGATAATCATTTCTGGAGAACTTAATTCTGAAACAATGAATGAAAAATGCAAGAGGTATGAGAGAACAAGTTGACCTGACTGTGTGGTTATAGACTCTACAGGCCCATCAATCTCCATCGAATCGTCGAGTAAAGTAAGAATATTAGCACTGGAGAAATCATTATTCTCTGAAATAATGATAGAAATATATAAATAAAAGTAGGATAAACCGCGTAGAATTATTAATTCAAAATTGATAATAAAATTCAAATACCTGGTTCATCTAAATGTGGTGACGGTTCAGTAATTTGTTGAGAAGTATCGTCAGTTAGTCGCAGAGGATTAAATAAGAAGCATAGACGGAAAACTGTTCTCCCTATCCATTTCCCATTTTTTATGATCTTCCTTTTTTTCAGGTAAAAAATGCACATGGTTTACAAATACACACAATGGAAAAAACTGAAAAGCTCATTAATTTATTGCTTTATGTTCAGCGACCATAAAGCAATAAATTTCCCAAGCATGAAATGTCAATTAGTTTATGGTGGGTTTTTTAAAGGATTTCCTCGCCGATCAAATATCTGGAATCAACATGAAACCCCTGGAAATCCATAATTTTATGATGGTCGACTACTGGAAAAAAAGAAAACACCAGACGTCGAGTAGTCGACCGGCCTATGACTACAACTAGAATTACTCGTAAAATCGACTCCAGTAGTCGACCGCTCACAAAACACGCAGCTCTCGAAGAACTGACGAAATTCCGAGTTCTATTAACAGTTTCTTGCGTCTTGCCTTGAACATCTTTGTTCCGGGTAAAACAATAGTTTTCCAACGTTTCAAAGACAGTTTCATTGAACATCCCAAGTGTGTCGACTGTACGCCACGAGTGCCAAGAAAAGGGGCGGTAAAGCTACAGCCTCTTCTTGACCAGCCCAACCTTTTTTCAAATTTTCTTTCTGGATCCGTCGGTCGGTAAGGGCCCTGAAACTGATTCTGGATTAATTATCACTTGAACATGACGGCGTCAAGGATTATGCGATCAAAACTTGGTCGTCCAGTGGTGCATACACCCTATGAGTAATGCGATCTTATATTACGTGAATAATGCTTAGTATTTTTATAGTAACTCTTGAATGTCTCCAAATTTGGTTAATGTATATGTGAATATAAAGTAAATAAAGAAAACCAAAAGTGAATTTTTTCCTGTAGATTTAAAATACAATTATCAATATTATGATGGTGCTGACCGTTTCGAATATAGACTTTACATATTTCCTAAACCTAAACCTCCACCTATTTAAATTACTTGTTACAGAGCATCAGCTTATTCGATTTCGTTTGAGGCTTTTACGGCATTCAGCACCTGAGTTAAGGTTTTGCCGGAAGTTTGGAGTTTTGGCTACTCTTTGTTAATAGGACTCGTCCATATATATTGACGGAATATGGAATACTGTTTATCAGTCCTTTAGATCTCCATTAGGAAAATTAAATTGTATTTCTGTGTTCTATTTAGACAAACATTGTTCTACACAACGAAGCATATATATATGTTCGTCAAAATTTAATATAAATTTGGTCAAAAAGCATTAAAAGTAAAATCTGTTGGCCGCAAATTTACAAACTGATGAGATTAAAATTAAGAACTAATATGATACGAATATATTTTTTAATATGTCTAAGATCGCTGTATTTACTTTTAACCACGAAGTAGGTGCTCCACAACAGTTACAACTACAACATCAAAAAGTGAGCCGGTCACCGCTCCTGATGATGCTTACATGTTATTACGAACAAAATCTAATAAGGTTAGCAAGACACGTTTTAGTGTAGTACTACTGATGTGAAGTGTCATTGAAAGAAAATGTAATACGTATTGTGCATGCGAATAAGTTTTCAGGTTTACATGTAGATAACAAACCGAAATATGTGTATAATATACCAAATGTAAAGAAAAAAAATGTCAAAAATGATATGTTGCAAGTTATGGTTAGAGAATTAAAGTTTTCCACAGGAATGCAAATTTTTCGATAATTGCTCCCTTCTTAACTAGGGTGGCTGTTTATGTTGAGGATATTTATTTTGCTTTGTATTTTTAGTGCAAAAGGGCAATCAGGATTTTGGGTGAATTCAATTTTAGAAATTTTATTAGACCAATTTTATATCGTACATTTCTTTAACTCTTACTTGCATACTACTCAGTATATATCACCACTACACCAAACACTTTATTTTTGCACTCGACGCGCATTTCGCTAACCATGCGATGATTGACTCAATCCTGAAGTAAGTTTTTTGAATATGCTGTATGATTCTACTCCTAACATACTACGTTTTGTGTACAAATTCTTGATTTCTAGGTCAAGCGATTTTTGTTTAGCAAAGAATGAAACTTTCTGAACTATTGGATTTTGGTAAATTAACAGTCAATCATCGCTCCTGATGAAGCTAAGATGGTTAGCGAAACGCGCGTCGAGTGCAAAAATAAAGTGTTTGGTATAGTGGTGATATATACTGAGTAGTATCGTTGTGCCAAAGATTCCACATTCCCAACTTAGTCTTACTTGCATATTTGCTTTTGAGACAATATGTGGAATGCATATAAAATACACAATAGATCTCCCGCAACCTATTCTACTCGTACTACAAGTATTAAGTTATTATCTATACTGACAGCTACTTTGAGTTTAAAGTTAATAATATATGAACGCAGAAAATCATTAACCTATCTTCCTTAGCAAATAAGAATCAAATACTATCGAGTTAAGTTCAAAAAAAGAACTTAAAAATCTGATAATTGAAAAATTCCAATTTTCGACTGAAGTATTGTTTTATAAATCTGTTATTTATTGTTACAGCCTGTTTTTCTAATTCATTTTAATTTTTTCTATTTCATTATTTTATACTGTTTTAGCTTTCATTGTGTTACTTTTAATTAAATAATATATATACATATATATATATATATATATATATATATATATATATATATATATATATATATATAAATCATGGTTAGCTTGTTAGCACTGTAAATTATAACTTACTGGTCTCCAATTTTTAATTAAAAAATATCACCACGTCTTTTTGTCTGACAGTAAATTAACAATTACCTATGAATACCTATTTTAAAATTGCTATCAATCGGCTATTTCATTATTCGTGTGCTTTAAAATATGTAACAAATAAGGTATCTCTCCCCAGCACTTACAAATAAAGTAGTAAGGAATTTAGATATTGGTTGAAAATTACATGTGACGCACGAAACATAATTTTGTTTAATCGGGCAAACTGTACTAAAAATTAGTTGTTACTGAACTTCGACGTCAATAAAATACTTAGGACGGTTTTCCCGTTATTACTGTAATTTGCAATATTTCATAAAAAAAAACATTTACTTTATGAGCATGTTTCACGACTTAAACAAAATAAAATGTCTTTTACCGTGGATTAACTAGTGTGTTATGTCTCATCAGCTAGCTTTAACAACTCCATTTGTCTCTGATTTATGCATTTCGAAACATTTTAAAATTACGTAGCCTAGTGACATAAGATTTTCAACTGTGTTCAAATTTATTAAAAATTTCATTAATTATTTCCTAAAACTGTCTTGTGCGATGACTCATTTCAATATATAAAACCATTTTTGTAACACACTGTATATAATATATAAAACATGAAGAAATTTGTAAAATCTATAAAAACGTACCCTGGAGCAGATGCAAGTTCGGACCACAATTGGGTACTCATAGAGTTTCGAATGTACAGGTTTAAAAGGATTAACAAAAAACAAACAATAAACCCCATAGGCATAAATAAACTGAAGAACTCTGAAATTAGAAAACAAATATCAAACCGAATCAATGAGAAATTAACAAATAAGAATAGGAAACGAAACTGTCGAATCTCAATGGGTTAAGATGAAGAATGAATTAATAGCGGTACAGGAGGAAGAAATGGGTCGAGCACAGAATAGAAAAAAACAGAAATGGATGAGAGAAGAAATACTAAATTTGATGGACGAAAGATGACTACAAAAAACAAAGGATGTCTCATAGTACAACGAATTAAACAGAGTAATATGTCGAAAATGTAGCGAAACTCTGGTTAAGCGAGAAATACCGAGAAATAAAGGAACTGCAAAAGAAGCATGACACATTTGCATAAGAAAGTGAAGGAATTGGGAGGAAAATACAAGAAATAATTCTGAGAAATGGAAATAATGATATTGTACTGGATATTAAGAATAAAATAAAGACATGGGAGCAATACATAAAACAACTTTTTAATATAATATTAATATATCAGAAAACGTATAGCTAAACAGAGGTAATGAAATAGTACCAGAAATAACAAGAAGAGAAGTTAATTATGCTATACAACTATAGAAGGATGGAAAAGCAGTTAGTACATATGAGATAAAGGGAGAAATCCTCAAGATTTTTCGGATAAAAGTTCATTTATTCATCGACTGGTAATCCTATTGAACAAGATCTATGAAACTGGACAAATCTCTTTTGACTGTCTAAAATCGACTTTCATCCCAATTCTTGAAAAGTCAAAATCAATGAAATATGACTACTAGCGCCTGATAAGCTTAATGTCTGACGTTCTCAGGATATTCCTGAGAATCATCCATACCGGAATATATAGAAAATGTGAAGCAGAAATAGATAACACACAATTCGGATTCCGAAGAGACATGGGTACCCGGGAAGCTTCATTCTCATTAAATGTACCGGTCCAGCGTTGTAAAGATATGAATGTAGATGTATATGCATGTTTTATAGATTACAGTAAAGCTTGCGTCTGTGTGATGCACGAAAAATTAATAAAAATTCTAGGGAAAACAAATATAGACAAAACGATCTAAATGTTATTAAAAATCTGTACTGGAATCAATCAGTGGAACTTAAAATTGGGCTGGAGAAGTCCGAAAGTCTAAAAATAATCCAAGGTGTAAGATAGAGATGCATTGTATCACCACTTTTGTTCAATCTTTATTCCACTACTGTATTTAATGAGATTATCTATGAATCCACTAAAGGAATAACAGTTAATGAAAAAACACTGAACAACAAATGGTATGCTGATGATACTGTTCTATTAGTAAATAAAATCGAAGATCTCCAGCAACTGATAGATCGAGTCGTAACAGCCAGCGAAAGATTTGGATTAACTATGAATATGAGAAAAACCAAGTCGATAGTAATAGCAAGGAAAAATCTACCACTAGAATCCCTCGAAATCTAGGAAAACCTATTAGAATAGGTCTCCATATTTAAATATTTGGGAACCAATATAAATGACAAATGGGGCCCAAGAAAGGAAATATATTCCTAAATTGAACAGGCCCAAGTAACATATATGACTATGAATAAATTTTTCCATCGCACAAGTTTCAGTCTCGAACTCCGAATGAGTAAGAGCGTATGTATTTTCCGTGCTATTGTATGGATGTGAGTGCTGGACCCTTGACCCTGGCTCAGAGAAATGATTGGAATCTTTTGAAATGCATATTTATAGATGCCTTCTTCTTATCTCCTGGGTACAGAAAATAAAAAAACAGTGACAAACTGGAAGGAATGAACAAAACGAAGAAATTACTAATAGCCATAAAAATAAGAAAAACTCAATACTTCGGACATATAATGAGGGGCCCAAAGTACGAATGGATACGTCTAATTATTGAAGGTAAAATAAAGGGCAAACGATTGATCGGACAACGACAGAATTCTTGCCTAAAGGACATGAGAAGTTGGTTTGGATGTGCTTCGAGTGATATTTTTCGAGCAGTAGTTTCTAAAATTCGTTTAGCTATATGGATCGCCAACCTTCGTGAGGAGATGGCATCGTAAGAAAAAGTATATAATATGATCTTTTAATGTAATTTTTTGCTGCTCTTGTAATTGTTATTATATATAAAGTGCTTATTGTTCTTGAGATTTTGTCGATGAGGATATTTTCTGCGCATAGGGCAATATTTTAACATTAACATTATGATAACGAACAAAAGATTACGTTGGTATAAATTGCTAATTAAAATACTAACCTGATATCCTGAAAGGTACATAATTTTAAAGTCTACAATTTAATAAAACATTTTTAATTTTTCATCCCCTTCTTTAAACAGTATTAAAAATACCTACTGAAATTAAGTTCATCACGTTCTCTCAAATATTTATTTTCTCTTCTTTTAAAAGTTCATAAAAAGCAATTAATAACGTGAGCGTGCAGAGTATGACATGAAGCAACCCGCCGTTTATTAAATTGTTTCCTGTTTGAAATAAAAAATAGCTTTTTAAACCAAACTTCGTTATTTAGCAAAGCATCTGTAGGTATAAACGTAATATGTGTATCTTTAATAGTTATTTAAAAACAAGAATAAATCTAGTAAAATTGTAATGGCTCTCTAGACCGGCGGACAAAGTCCTAAAAACCTCCTTTATTTATGCAGAAATTAACACCTACAGTCTTCAGTCATCGAAACAATCTACATTGTTAATTGTACGTAAAAGAATTGCCCATATTATGTAATTTGTAGTATATACATAAGATGTACATTAGATTTATCTAGATTTAGAATCTTAAGAGTATGGAAATAAATATGAAACACTTTTTCGCAATATACCAATATACTTGGAATTTTTCGGCAGATTAAAACGTCTCACTCACATTCATTGACAAATTATTTGATCATCCTTTAGGCACTTTTTTCTGCTAGTAAGTAAACAGGACTTCTTTAAAAACAAAGTACATCTTTTAATCATTTTATATCTAATTTTTATGACAATCGGATGAATAGAGATATTGCGCCTAAAGTGACACTGTTTTTAACTATCCGTCAAATAAACATCGAACAAAGAACGAACATTATAGATCAAAAGGACGACCTGAAATTTTGACTTGTTGACTAACCATCTACCTAGTTGTTCTTTCTATCAGGCGAGTCGATTTTGAGGCCCCGTGCCCTCGAATGCCCAGATAAGGCCCAAAATGCTACATCCTAAGATGGACTGTCGTTTAACAACTTTAATCAAGTGCCATAACATTTATTGATACTAAAAAGTCGAGCGCTCCAAAGGCCAGACGCCGCCGAGACTACACCCAGCTTTAGGTCCCAAAAAACGTCGACCCAAAAACTGATAAAATAAGGGAACCTGCAAAAGGCGGACGGTGTCAATATCGGAGGACGAAGCTGGATCCGCTTTTTCCAGATACAAAGGGTGGTTTCTCGAGTTCAAAAACTCAAAGCTAGGTTCGAGCGGCAGTAGCCGCAAGATCATAGTATCGAGTAACAGCAGCAGCAAGAGCACATGAAAATGCCAAGAGATTTTAGCGAAACGTCGTTCAAATTCATTGTTAGAAGAACGGATTTAAATCTGGAATTTATATATATATATATATATATATATATATATATATATATATATATATATATATATATTATATATATATATATATATATATATATATATATATATATATATATATATATATATATATATGTATATATATATATATATATATATATATATATATATATATATATATATATATATATATAAATATATATATATATATATATATATATATATATATATATATATATATATATATATATATATATATATATGTATATATATATATATATATATATATATATATATATATATATATATATATATATATATATATATATGTATATATATATATATATATATATATATATATATATATATATATATATATATATATATATATATGTATATATATATATATATTTTATATATATATATATATATATATATATATATATATATATATATATATATATATATATATTTATCCTCTTTAAAACCATTTTATATGGAGAAAGTAATTTTTTTTAAAATAGACTCTAGTTCTTGTAGTGCCTGTGATGTGCTCATAAAAAAAGATCAATTTTTGATGTTCTTGTTTTACTTTGTTTTATACAAGTATTAATTAACAGGCTAAAGATAAAAAAAACTTTTATAATAATTTTACCTGATTCCTATGTTTTTTGGTGTGCTGAGTTCGAAAATGATAATAAAAAAGTCGTATCATTCATCAATATTTCACATTTTAATATTCAAAATGTAAAAAGTTTATTTTTTATCATTCGAATGTTATTAGGTAGGCAATAAAATCAGAATTTTATAAAGTTGGCAGTAAAATTAAATGTTATTGGGTTGGCAGTTCCGATAAATGTGCTGTTTGTTTGTTTTCTTCCAGTTAATATAACCTCGCATTGCAGTGTTTAACCCATGTGCTTTAATTCACACTCAAAGTATGGCTAATCGTGGTTGTAAAAACTATCCCACACTTTTTGTTATATACGTGGGTGCGTTTGTAGTTAAAAAACATCAAAGAAACATTACTGACTTTGTAAAAAAAGTATACTTGGCATATTTTCGTGTAGAAATCGGTAATCAAGAAAAATGTTGAGCTCCTCACAAGGTAGGTTATGTTTGTGTCGAGGATTTTAGGAAATAGTATAAGAAAGAAAAGAAAGCTTTTAGATTTGCAGTACAGTATGGAGAGAGCAAGAAAATCATTCAAATCATTGTTATTTTTGCAGCGTTGGTGTTTCTCAATATAACTCCAAAAATAAGAAGGTAATTGTCTATCCTAACTTTACTTAAGCTAATCGGGCGGTAGGACATGGACCGGGACTTCCTGTCCTAAGCCACCTCTTCTATTGATGACGTTTTTACAGTCTAGTCCCGAATTTAATGAAAGTCGACCTGATGATGATGAGTTTCAATGTTCTCTAGAAAATTTAAAACCACAGTTGTTTACACAAGCTGAGTTAACTGATTTTGTGAGAGATTTGGGTTTGACTAAGGAAAAAGCAGAATTGCTTGGTTCTAGGCTGAAAGAAAAACATTTATTGAAATCTGGAACATCTATTTACCATTATAGAACAAGAGATCAACAGTTTGCTCAGTTTTTCAAGCAGGAAGAGGATTTGGTTTACTGCCATGATATTAGTAGTCTAATGAACGAATTTGGCATTGAGTACAAAAAGGAAGAGTGGGGGCTTTTTATAAACTCATCAAAAACTAGTTTAAAAGGTGTGTTACACAACGGAAATATTTATGCTTCACTACCTGTTGCTTATTCAGCCCATATGAAGGAAACTTACGAAAATCTTAACATGATTTTACAGAAAATTAACTATCCAGCTCACAATTAGATGCTATGTGGAGATTTAAATGTTGCCTCCATGATCCTTGATCAACAAAAGGGATTTATAAAGTTTCCATGTTTTATATGTGAGTGGGACAGCAGAGCAACGGGCAAGACATGAACTTGATATAGAGGGAACCAGACCAAAGAACAATGTTGCAACTATTCAAGAGCCTTAATAACAGTTTAAAATTCATTAGTATTGGTATATATTTTATAGTTGCGAATAATAAAGCTCATGACCTTCACAGCAGACGATGTAAGAGCCTGAATCTTCAGTGATAGTGCAGCGTAATAATTCAGTACCGTCCTCCTGATAACGCTTACGCAAACACAATATAACTTCACATTTAGAGATATTTAAGTTATATTATTTGAGAGACACCCCTTTTGTAGTTTATCTAACTGTTGCCAAAGATTCACATAATCATTAACATTTCTAAACATATTTTTAAATTATATCACCAGTAAAGTAAACAGGACTTCTTTAAAAACAAAGTACATCTTTTAATCATATTATATCTAATTTTTATGACAATCGGATGAATAGAGATATTGCGCCTAAAGTGACACTGTTTTTAACTATCGGTCAAATAAACATCGAACAAAGAACGAACATTATAGATCAAAAGGACGACCTGAAATTTTGACTTGTTGACTAACCATCTACCTAGTTGTTCTTTCTATCAGGCGAGTCGATTTTGAGGCCCCCGTGCCCTCGAATGCCCAGATAAGGCCCAAAATGCTACATCCTAAGATGGACTGTCGTTTAACAACTTTAATCAAGTGCCATAACATTTATTGATACTAAAAAGTCGAGCGCCCCAAAGGCCAGACGCCGCCGAGACTACACCCAGCTTTAGGTCCCAAAAAACGTCGACCCAAAAATTGATAAAATAAGGGAACCTGCAAAAGGCGGACGGTGTCAATATCGGAGGACGAAGCTGGATCCGCTTTTTCCAGATACAAAGGGTGGTTTCTCGAGTTCAAAAACTCAAAGCTAGGTTCGAGCGGCAGTAGCCGCAAGATCATAGTATCGAGTAACAGCAGCAGCAAGAGCACATGAAAATGCCAAGAGATTTTAGCGAAACGTCGTTCAAATTCATTGTTAGAAGAACGGATTTAAACCTGCAATTTATATATATATATATATATATATATATATATATATATATATATATATATATATATATATGTATATATATATATATATATATATATATATATATATATATATATATATATATATATATATACGAGGCTGGTTTGAAAAGTCCGTGCAAAAATAAAAACTACTTATGTGTTTGGGGTAAGCCTTTTTTATTTTTCGACATAGTCTCCTTTTAGGCTTATACACTTCGTCCAACGATGTTCTAGTTTGTTGATCCCTTCCGAATAATAGGATTTGTCCAAGTCTGCAAAATATCCATTAGTGTCTGCAATTACCTCCTCGTTTGAATAAAATCTTTGTCCCGCCAGCGATTTCTTCAAATTGGGGAACAAATAGTAGTCCGAGGGAGCCAAGTCTGGAGAATAGGGGGGATGTGAAATGAGTTGGAATCCTATTTCCATTAATTTTGCGACCACAACTGCTGGTGTGTGCTGGTGCGTTGTCGTGATGGAAAAGGACTTTCTTGTGGGCCAATCGCGGGCGTTTTTCTTGCAGCTCGGTTTTCAAACGGTCCAATAACGATGAATAATATTCACCTGTAATAATTTTACCCTTTTCCAGATAGTCGATGAGGATTATCCCTTGCGAATCCCAAAAGACAGTCGCCACAACCTTTCGGCCGAAGGTGTGTGCTGGTGCGTTGTCGTGATGGAAAAGGACTTTCTTGTGGGCCAATCGTGGGCGTTTTTCTTGCAGCTCGGTTTTCAAACGGTCCAATAACGATGAATAATATTCACCTGTAATAGTTTTACCCTTTTCCAGATAGTCGATGAGGATTACCCCTTGCGAATCCCAAAAGACAGTCACCATAACCTTTCCGGCCGAAGGAACGGTCTTCGCCTTTTTTGGTGCAGATTCCCCCTTGGTAACCCATTGTTTAGATTGTTGTTTGGTCCCAGGAGTATAGTAATGTATCCATGTTTCATCCACAGTGACGAAACGACGCTTAAAGTCCTCCGGATTCTTCTGGTACAGCTGCAAACCATCCTTGCAACACTTCACACGATTCCGTTTTTGGTCAAGCGTTAGCAATCGCGGCACCCATCTTGCGGATAACTTTCTCATGTCCAAATGTTTATGCAAAATATTATGTACCCTTTCAGTCGAGATGCCCACAGTACTAGCAATTTAATGAAAGTCGACCTGATGATGATGAGTTTCAATGTTCTTTAGAAAATTTAAAACCACAGTTGTTTACACAAGCTGAGTTAACTGATTTTGTGAGAGATTTGGGTTTGACTAAGGAAAAAGCAGAATTGCTTGGTTCTAGGCTGAAAGAAAAACATTTATTGAAATCTGGAACATCTATTTACCATTATAGAACAAGAGATCAACAGTTTGCTCAGTTTTTCAAGCAGGAAGAGGATTTGGTTTACTGCCATGATATTAGTAGTCTAATGAACGAATTTGGCATTGAGTACAAAAAGGAAGAGTGGGGGCTTTTTATAAACTCATCAAAAACTAGTTTTAAAAGGTGTGTTACACAACGGAAATACTTATGCTTCACTACCTGTTGCTTATTCAGCCCATATGAAGGAAACTTACGAAAATCTTAACATGATTTTACAGAAAATTAACTATCCAGCTCACAATTAGATGCTATGTGTAGATTTAAATGTTGCCTCCATGATCCTTGATCAACAAAAGGGATTTACAAAGTTTCCATGTTTTATATGTGAGTGGGACAGCAGAGCAACGGGCAAGTCATGAACTTGATATAGAGGGAACCAGACCAAAGAACAATGTTGCAACTATTCAAGAGCCTTAATAACAGTTTAAAATTCATTAGTATTGGTATATATTTTATAGTTGCGAATAATAAAGCTCATGACCTTCACAGCAGACGATGTAAGAGCCTGAATCTTCAGTGATAGTGCAGCGTAATAATTCAGTACCGTCCTCCTGATAACGCTTACGCAAACACAATATAACTTCACATTTAGAGATATTTAAGTTATATTATTTGAGAGACACCCCTTTTGTAGTTTATCTAACTGTTGCCAAAGATTCACATAATCATTAACATTTCTAAACATATTTTTAAATTATATCACCAGAGAGGCAATTGATAACGTGAAAAACAACGGAGGTCACAAATTGGTTCCTTTAGGGATTTCTACGGAAGCATGGTATACCTCAGAGAGAAAATTATTATAATTAACAAGTTATCTCTAAAAAATAAGATAGCTTTTGAAAAACCTTATCAATGAGTCAATTAACCAAAAGGAACAGAGTTTCTTCAAAATTCTTCAGATGATCGACATAATCAAATGATTATGAGAATTCGTACTAAGCACTAAATCTACCTGTCCAAGTTATCAATTACTGTCTCTAATAAAGTACATAATTTAAACAAGAGTAATAACTGTTGATTGTTCTGGATTAAACAGGTTGATGAAGGTTTGACTTAATGTCAATTGATTCAAGACATCATATTAATTTATAATTGTGCGTAATAAACACTCATCACAAGTAATTAACATCCGGAACATGTACAATATGATACAATTACTCTGACGGTTTAAAATGTTCCCTGTTTTAAGTAAAAATTAAATTATTTAAAAAATATGTTCATTATTTCGGGAAGCCTCTCGGAAATGGTACACGATAATGCATAGTTATTAGGGAAACACTGGAACATAAACGTTTGTTTTTCGATTTTAGTAATAGTTAGGATAACGCAATTTAATAAGGCGAAAACTGGGTTTTAATTTAAGAGTAAAAGGATAAGAAAAAATTAACCGGCTTCTTTTCTAGGAACGCCAATATGCAGATTTATAGAAATAAATGTAAAAGATAGAAAACATTTTTAATAGTAAATGCTAATTGTGTCAAGCTTGACAAATAGTATTTTACATGACAAGAAGGCAAGTTTTAGGACAACGTTACACCTGCAGTTCTAAAAACTTGGGAGTCATGCTTTAGGTTAGGGTGTAAGTTGGGAAGTGAGTGAATCAGTAACTAACTCTCCACGCAACCCATAAGAGATATTGTAGCTCATTCTTACTAACGTAGCTCCAGTGAGCTTTCCTATCAAATCGAGCATGTGGTTAAATCTGATTGAATTAGGAGAGATATATTTAATTTTTTTTTTCTACCACACACTCTTCACCATATGATATGGTCTATGTATGGTTCAACTTATATATGGAAGCTGTTCAAATGGTGAGAATGTTACTTGTAATTGCAATGGATTTTGTTGCTAATTTCAGCTAACATCTGTTTACTTTTTCTCCGTCATGCTATCAAGTTATGTTATATATCAGCATAGGTCTTATGGTCACCACGTAATATGCTTATTTAGGTAACGCACCATCAGATTGACTGAAAATATTGAGACTGGTCTACAAGGATAAGGTTACTTTTTGTATCACTTATTTCAGAAATGAAATTTAAATGAGGGTTTAATTGAGTTTTACACAAATAATATGATTTCAGTCTGTACGAAAGTACATCTTGGTAATTCCACCATCTTTACTCTTCGTAAATGTTATTTGAATAGTCTTGTAAGGAATGACTAACATTGCTTACCTCGAATACTATGTACATATATGTTAAAAACCTCCTGGAAAATGGCAGATATGAATTCCTTGGATTATCTTATATGATAGTAACCAGTATGTCTGCATATCGTTTATACTATCTATAAGGACAATATCGCTTACAGATTATCCATCAAAAGCGATCGGGGCAAAGGGACTTCCTTTCCTTGAAGATATCTTCTGGTAGCTCTAAATTCAACTATCTTGTATTGTACAGAGATCATTAGGCTCCTATTTTCAAAGATTTATTTTGAATTTAGTCAAACTTTATTGGCTCAATCTTTCTAGATTTAGCAGTTCCGTACAGGATTTTTCGTAGTGCCTTACTGAATGCTACTTCTAGGCTGAAGAATATTACTACAGCTAATGATATACTTGCTGCAAGGTTATTAAATGCTAATTTTGGTTGTTTGATGAACACGCTGATGTATCTTGGGGGGTAGTGGATTAAAGTATCATTCCTGATATATATCATCTTTCTAGGCTCATCAGCAGAAGGATTATGGTCTGGGAGACGTACAAAGTGAATTTGTGTGACTTACTTTGAATACGTAAGTTACTCTTGTCGCCCTTCAATTACATGATATCAAGTACTAAACTGGGTTATCCCTGAGATGCTTGATTAGAGAAGATATTGGTATATCCGGTTTAAATTGCAACAAAACTGGATGGAAAACCTTCACTCCTGACGATTTAGATGGATGAAATGAATTTATCTTCAGTCATCTCATCTGTGCTGCGATAACTGTGTTGATCGCCATCAAGTTACCGTTCTGTGTTGTACGGTTGACCTACAGGAAGCACCCTGTTTTAATAATTTTTTGCTGACGTCATAACTGGCAAATTATACATGTAGCAAATTTTCTTCATATTGGAAAGGCTCTTGATATAGAAATCATTAACAGATATTTCTTTCTTATTGAAAAAATATAAAGTTTTATTTATAAATCATATAAATTCTTTTTTATCATTTTCCTTTGTGAAAAAAATAAACTAAATAAAATTTTCATTTTAAGCTTGAAATATTTTAATTAACTGGAAGGAGTGTTGTGTCATTTTTACCGTGTTTACTTTTGGATAATTAATTACCCTTAATGAAGTTACATCGCGAGAGGAAAATTAATGTCGGAAAATGTGATTTTATTTTATTTAGACATTTATCATACTTTAAAGCTGAAAACAAAGTCAGTGCTATATATTTTTAGCAAATTTCGTGTGCCCTAACACATTTTCATAGTTACGTTCAAAGTTAATTACGCGTAATATAACGTGTAATTGATATTAGAGAAAAAAAACCTTTATGAAAGAAAATGCTTTAGGTTCCAGTATTTATTTTAAAATATATTGAAAGTTTTAATATAATGCTTATAACAACTACAGTACAATAAAAAACAAATGTATCAGAAGCTGCATATGAGGCATTAGGGACTAAAACTGTCGATAAAAATAAAAAATTGAGAACAAAAATACCATGGTTCAGTGTAGAAATTAAAGGGAAATGCCGTGAAAAGAAAGAAAGCAATCTAAAGTACAGGTCGATCAGGACAGATGAAGCCTACCAAAGATAAAAAAAATACGAACAGAAACCCACGAATTAGTAAGAAGAACAAAAACGGAGTACTGGCAGAGAGAACAAAAAAATTAGAATCAGACTTCTATGGTCAACAAATACAAACTTACAAATTCATAAGACAGCAAAGAACTAATAGAGTATACACACGTGAAGAAAGGAACGTGGGTAATATATCTTACACAATTATACAAAAGGGAGCAGAGTATCATACTGCCACAAACACCGGATATAACTATAAATGAAGAAACATATATAACGGAAGAAGACGTAAGAGAAGCACTGGAAAAATTAAAAAACCGTACATCTCTCGGCGAAGACCAAATAGCTAATCAACTACTAAAATATGGAGGACACTTTCTGGTTAAGCAACTCCAGACACTTGTACAGAGGATTATAAGATCGAATAGAATCCCAGATGAATGGAGAACAGCGACAGTTATGCTAATGCACAAGAAGGGAGAAAAAGAAGAACCAAATAACTATAGAGGCATACATGTACTAAACTGTACACTGAAATTAACAACAAAGATTATTACAACAAAAATTCATTGTGATACAGTTAAAAGAAAAATCCATAGAATGCAACATTCCAGCATACTTATGCCTGATGGACTTAAAAAAAGCTTTCGACAATGTGCAAATAAAAGACATTATTCATCTATTACATAACAGGAACTTTCCATTACTAACGAGAATATATATAAAGACAATAAAATAGTCGTAAGATTAGCAGAAGGTAGGGGGACTCTTTAAGTCCTCTTCTATTTAATTTTGTCATGGATGAATTCATAAAGAATATCAAAATAAAGAAGGATTATAGAATGGATAACTGAGAACTTAAAATTATATGTTATACAGGTGACGTGAGACTGAGAACGTTCTGCAATGGCTGCTATACGAATTCTATATAGCATCAAAACAATATAATATGTCAATCTTAACTAAAAAAACCAAGATAATAATAATAGGAAAAGAGACGATCACGTGCAAGCTGATGGTGGAAGATAAATCAATAGAAAAGATGATGGAGGTCGATTACCAGGGCATCAAAATATCTGGTATCGGAAAAATTGAGGAAGAAGTAAAACAAGACTAATAGGATAGCGAGATGCCTCAATGATACCATATTTAGAAGTAAATTCCTCTCCGTTGAGACCAAAACAAGAATATACAAGAGCTTAATACGACCAGTGACGACTTATATATGCAACAAGA
Source organism: Pachyrhynchus sulphureomaculatus (assembly GCA_019049505.1). Taxonomy (NCBI): domain Eukaryota; kingdom Metazoa; phylum Arthropoda; class Insecta; order Coleoptera; family Curculionidae; genus Pachyrhynchus; species Pachyrhynchus sulphureomaculatus. Next base: position 128,190,105 of record CM032455.1, on the reverse strand, counting down.
CCCGATACGGTTTTAACACAAAGGATGTTGGAATCAACTGAAATGAGAATACTTAGGAGATGTGCAAACAAGACACTGAGGGATAGAGAAAGGAGTGAAGTCATAAGACGCACATGTAATATAGAAAATATCAACCAGTGGATAAGAGGGAGAAAAGTGGAATGGGATCAACACATAGGAAGAATGGCAAACAACAGGATAGTACAGATGGCAAGAGACAAGTCACCGAATGGAAGAAGATCAGTAGGATATCCAAGAAAGAGAAAGAGCGACGATCTATAGAGCAGGGAACAAAGGAAACGGACAATAGCGCCTAGCTATCAGTCGGAAGAAGAAAAATAACTATATCTATTTAGAAACAAGAATATATAAAGCCAATAGAACAGAAAAATTAACAGAATACAGAGTAAGCAAAAGAAAATCCGTCATATAACATCTTAATTCTGTTCTTTAGTAAAAGAAAATATTAATTGAAAAAAAGCAGTATGTACATCTATAATGCAATCTTTAAGAGCATCGTACTCTACGGTTGCGAAGGTATTAATTAGAATTAAATAAGAACTTAGAACTTACTTTCGAGATGTATTACTGGCCAAGGTCAGCTGAAATATCAAGGCTGGATAAATTCAGAAACAAAAGAATAAGAGAAGTCATGAAGATACAATGAACAAAAATGGATGATATTCAGCAAAGATTGGTCTGGTATGGACAAGTAGAAAGAATGAGAGAACAACAAATTCCAAAGCTGGTTTTAAAATAGGAGAGCATGGTATAGAGAAACAAAAGACAGAAAGGTCGAAAGCAACTTGGATCGGTGTCATTCGAAGAGTCATGTTGCAAAGGAATTTACGATCAGATGAATGGACAACAGCGACATGTCCAAGAAGGGAGAAAAACAAGATCCAAAAAACTATAGGGGTACAAATGTACTAAACTGTACACTGAAATTAACAAAAAAGATTATTATAACAAAAATTCATTGTGATACAGGTAAAAGAAAAATCCATAGAATACAACATTCCAGCATACTTGTGCCTGATAGACTTAAAAAAAAGCTTTCGACAATATGCAAATAGAAGACGTTATTCATCTATTATATAAAAGGAACATCTCATTAGACCTAATTAAAACTATAGAGAATATATGTAAAGACAATAAAGTAGTCGCAAGATTAGCAGAAGGCAGGGAGACTCTTTAAGTCCTCTTCTATTTAATCTTGTCATTGAAGAAATTATAAATAATGTTAAAATAAAGAAGGGATATAGAATGGATAATAGAGAACTTAAAATTATATATTATACAGATGACGCGATAATAATGGCTGAGACTGAGAATGATCTGCAATGGCTGCTATACGAATTCTACATAGCAGCAAAATAATATATGTCAATCTCAACTGAAAAAACCAAGACAATAACAATAGCAAAAAAGCCGATCAGGTGTAAGCTGGTGGTAGACGATAAATCAATAGACTTGGTGATGAACGTCGATTACCTGGGCAGAAGTAAAGCATCAAGTCAACAAGGCTAATAGGATAGCGGGATGCCTCAACGATACCATATTTAAAAATAAATTCCTCTCCGTTGAAACCAAGACAAGAATATACAAGAGCGTAATTCGACTAGAAATGACTTACAAATGAAACAAGACCCGATACAGTTCTAACACAGAGGATGCCGGAATTAACTGAAATGAGAATACTGTACAAACAAGACACTGAGGGATAGATAAAGGTCATAACACGCACATGTAATACATAAAACATCAACCAGTGGATAAGAGGAAGAAAAGTGGAATGGGATGAACACATATGAAGAATGACAAAAAACGGGATAGTACCGATAGCAAGAGACAAGTTACCGAATGGAAGAAGATCAGTGGGATATCCAAGAAAGAGATGGAGCGACGATCTATAGAGTAGGGAACAAAGAAAACAGGCAATAGTGCCTAGCTATAAATCGGAAGAAGAAGAATAACTACATCTATTTAAAAACAAGAATATACAGAGCCAATAGAACAGAAAAATTAACAGAATACAGAGTAAGCAAAAGAAAAGCCGTCATATAACACCTTAATTATGTTCTCTAGTCAAAGAAAATATCAGTTGTAAAAAAGTACTACATGCAATCTTTAAGAGTATCGTACTCTAGGGTTGCAAAGCTATTAATCAGAATTAAATAAGAACTTGCCTTCAAGATGTACTACTGGCCAAGGTCAACTGAAATATCAAGGCTGGATAATTTCAGAAACAAAAAAATAAGAGAAGTCATGAAGATACAAAGAACAATAATGGATGATATATAACAAAGACAGTTGGTCTGGTACGGAAAAGCAGAGAGAATAACAGAACAACAAATTCCAAAGCTGGTTTTGAAATAGAAGAGTATGGCATAGAGAAACGAAAGACAGAAAGGTCGAAAGCAATGTGGACTGGTAACATCCGAAGAGTCATGTTGCAAAGAAATTTATGATCGGGAGATTGGGAAGATAGAAGAGGTTGCGGTGTTAAGTCTTGAGAAAAACGTCCAATTCACTGGTCTTCAAATCGGTCATTCGGTCATCTTCTCATTCACTGTGAATGGGCGCACCATCTTGTTGTAGCTTTCCTTTCAAAAACAAAAGTCTCAAACTGCAGATAGTGGGGTAAAATATTCGATAACTGTCCATGCGACAGTTGGTGTTTTACGAAAACAAGAATTTTTTAATAATTGGTTGTAAAACAAGTAAAACATAACTTGAAATTACAAAAAATAAATGTTAGTATTCTTGTACCAATTATATTTCAAATTTAAACAATAAAAATTTCTTTGTGGTCATACGTTCATTGGTCAGAAATCGACAAAACACGATTTTTGACACAGTATCACAAATTATAGTTCCAGACACTTTTTCCTAATTACTATTTTCGATATTTTAACTAACAGAGGGACTTTTGGACTTCAAACGTTAGAAAATTCAAATTTACTGCCTAACTATAAACAACAATTATTTTTTGGGTTTAAGTGATGCAAAATCTACATATGAATGAATAAAGAAAAATCCTATATATCGCACGCTTTCCCCCTGTCACTGAATATATATATATATATATATATATATATATATATATATATATATATATATATATATATACATACATATATATATATATATATATATATATATATATATATATATATATATATACGAGGCTGGTTTGAAAAGTCCGTGCAAAGTCCGAGAGAAGGCACCACCGACGCGTATCGAGGTCATGTTTAGTCAGTAGCATCTCTTGAATGAACGCACACCAAGTTTCAGCCATATTGGTCTATTTCTTTGTGTTTGGTATTCGTGTGAATCAAGGAAGTCGAGTGATTTTCAAGAAATGGGCGAAAAAGAATTTCGTGTGGTGATTAAACATTACTTTATGAAAGGCAAAACGCCTCAGAAGACTAAAGAGAAGCTTGATAAACATTATGGTGACTCTGCACCTTCGATTAGAACAGTTTATAAGTGGTTTCAAAATTTTCGGACTGGCCAATGGGCACAAGTGACGCTGAACGTTCTGGACGGCCTGTGGAGGTTACGACTCCAGAAATCATTGATCAAATCCATGATATGGTGATGGATGACAGAAGAGTTAAGGTGCGTGAGATTGCTAGTGCTGTGGGCATCTCGACTGAACGGGTACATAATATTTTGCATAAACATTTGGACATGAGAAAGCTATCCGCAAGATGGGTGCCGCGATTGCTCACGCTTGACCAAAAACGGAATCGTGTGAAGTGTTGCAAGGATGGTTTGCAGCTGTTCCAGAAGAATCCGGAGGACTTTAAGCGTCGTTTCGTCACTGTGGATGAAACGTGGATACATTACTATACTCCTGAGACCAAACAACAATCTAAACAATGGGTTACCAAGGGGAAATCTGCACCAAAAAAAAGCGAAGACCGTTCCTTCGGCCGGAAAGGTTATGGCGACTGTCTTTTGGGATTCGCAAGGGATAATCCTCATCGACTATCTGGAAAAGGGTTAAACTATTACAGGTGAATATTATTCATCGTTATTGGACCGTTTGAAAACCGAGCTGCAAGAAAAATGCCCGCGATTGGCCCACAAGAAAGTCCTTTTCCATCACGACAACGCACCAGCACACACCTCAGCAGTTGTGGTCGCAAAATTAATAGAAATAGGATTCCAACTCGTTTCACATCCCCCCTATTCTCCAAACTTGGCTCCCTCGGGCTACTATTTGTTCCCCAATTTGAAGAAATTGCTGGCGGGACAAAGATTTTATTCAAACGAGGAGGTGATTGCAGACACTAATGGATATTTTGCAGACTTGGACAAATCCTATTATTCGGAAGGGATCAACAAACTAGAACATCGTTGGACGAAGTGTATAAGCCTAAAAGGAGACTATGTCGAAAAATAAAAAAGTTTTACCCCAAACACATAAGTAGTTTTTATTTTTGCACGGACTTTTCAAACCAGCCTCATATATATATATATATATATATATATATATATATATATATATATATATATATATATGTGGATGGAGATAGCAAGAGAGAGATCTTGTTGTAACTAAGTCGTAAGACGGAATCCCAGTTATGCTTTTAACAAAAATTCTCCTTTAAAAATTCAATTTATTAACGGAGAACGCACCCTTGAGCAATATACAGGTCATATATATTTCAGTAAATAACAAAGCGTTTATTTTACCGTTCTTTCCGAGTTCAGGCAATTTTATCTACTTAAATAAATGAGATTATTTTTGTTATAACAATTTTGCTTTGCTGAATTATTTGAATATATCATTCCGTTTTTAGCATTCTTACAGTTGAGCAACCTGAAAATCGTGTTCATTATTTTCAGTTTTAACAGAAACAGTATGTAGAAGGGACTGGGATATAATTAACATTGTATTAATTTTACCTAAAGAATCAGTTAGCATTTAAACCTGTAAAGAATTCAAAGCAAAAGAGGCGGTTATTTTCACTGTATCATGACGATAGGTGACTTTCAATAGTCTGGGTCAAACAATTCAAAAATAGTGCTGAAAGAGTGGTAGTGGAGGTATGGGTGTAATTAGAGAAATAATCCGAAATAGATTTTTTTCGCTTAACCAGACCATAAAGTTCTGGGGCAATATGCGTGATGAATCAATCTTCCGTATTATATATCCAAAAAGTTTCATTCTTGCTTTAACAAGTAACTATGATCTTACGCGTAGTAATACATCTATATATCTGCGGATTCGTTTGGACCAGCATCATCCACGTTGCGCAGCTCACTAGACCTAGACCCACATGCACACCGGTAGCTATGGCGGACTTTCTGTATGTCCGTTTTTGACCAGCAGCCCGTCTCTATCTGACACGGACCTAGGGGTATACTGCGGCTCCGTGTGACCAGTACACGTCTTTCCGCGTATCGACCCATAAACACATACTGACACTGATAGATGGGCGGACTGTTTAGACCAGCAGGCCGTTTCTATCCGACATGCATCTAAGGGTATACTGTAACCCCGTGAGACCAGTATGTGCCTGCCTACGTACCAACACCCACACATACACCGGTAGATAGGGCGGACTGTCTGCAGTAGCCCGACTCTGTCTGACCCGCACTTAGGGATATACTGCGCACCTGTATGACCAGTAGGTATCTTTCTGCGAATCGACATATACACTTATACCAATAGATAGGGCACACTGTCTACGGACCCGTTTTTACCAGCAACCCGTCTATGTCTGATGCACATCTAGAGGTATACTGCTGACCCGTGCGATCAGTATGATTCTCATTGTGGTGTATATACTTGCCCAGACGTACCGACAGATAAGTCAGACCGACATACCTACACTCTATAAGAGTATTGAGTATTAGAGATAATTACCCGAGCACTGGCACCAAGAACCTAGTGTGTAACCATGTTAACGGCATTGGGTCCGGAAATAGCCAAAACTAATTTGTTGATAGTCCGGAGGCGCTTTCCACAGAGACATGGAGAGTGTGAACTATCATCACGTCTGCCTATTGATTAAACCGCAAAGCTGCTCACCGCCTTTAAATCAACCACTTCTCGTCGGAATCAACGGACCTAAGGTCATCCGTGTTCCTGTTTACCCGCGCAAGTATATCTTTCCGTCGACAAGTGGCAACACAACGACCAGTGTACGTAGTAGGGCCCGATAAATTTTACCACAAGCGTTGCTGAAAAGGGAATGCCTTGCGTCGCGGAACCAACCGAGGTCAGACATTCCTGTGCGACTGGGATTATTGCTGGGGAATATTTGGAGCTATTTATGGCCACTCCGGTGCGGGGTTTGTTGCTGGGAAAGGCCTGTAGCTGCTCGGAAAGGAGTACCGACCGTGGCAAGGTATTCTGGTCGTGCTACCACCTACCGTTTTAAGAATCACATCCATCGTGACCAGCAGGAACGTTTGCTACCACTCCAGTGACGTCGCCGTATGCATTATCATCCACGGCACAACCTCTGTTACATCTTTACTTAGTTGTGTTTTGGTTAACCGCTTGATTTATTTCTTTTCCTCTGTGCCCTTCTGCTTTTCAGGGCGTATCCCAGAGAACCGATGCCTCATACCCCGAAGTGTCGCGAAAACGCCACGAGCTTTACTTTATATATATATATATATATATATATATATATATATATATATATATACTTTATATATATATATGTATATATATATATACTTTATATATATATATATATATATATATATATATATATATATATATATATATATATATATATATACAGACCGTGTTTTACATGAAGGATTGTTGTTAAGCTGCATTTTTATGGTATATCTGAAAGATCTAGTTTACCCAATTCAATATATTTATTCATGTTATTACACAAGGTGTTAACAGTCGTCAGATGTATAAATACAGTGAAAAAAAAAAATACAATAAAAGCAATAAATAAAAAATGCGGTACATAAATATCACAGTCTTCATCTAATATGATAAACATAAATATCATATTGAACATTATTGTAAGAAAAATCCAAAATAACAATGTAAATTTACTAGTGAGGCCTAAGAGACAGAAACCGCCCTAATATTAACGATTCACAGTGCTATTATATTTATCCACACTGTAAAATACCGGCCGCACCAGAAATTACGCTCATGTTAGCTTAGTCCTACCCAGTTTATTCAAGAAATAATACTAGATATATCCTGATGTGATAGTAACCAAGTAGAATCTAACTTAATGATAACCCAGATGGAAGTTTTACTAAAGAAGGTAACGTTGCCGAAAATCATGTAGGGACACTCCATTCCTTTGGCATCGTCACTCAACTTGGTGGGAGTTAACTACTAGCAAATATCTCTAAACATGATGATATTGCATACGTAGCAAAGACAGTTCTCAAAACCTGAGAATATTACAAGTATATGGAGAAAGCTTCATAATGTAAGATTAAAGGTTAATGATTTGAGTCTATTTTATTGATGCTCTCTTGAGAAGTTATGAAGATGGATATATTCCGCTTGATTCCTGCTAGAGTAGCACGTCCTACTACTGCACGTCGCGCTAACACTTCATTATCACCTTCGTATGAGCTTGTCATTTTTCATACTTCTTGTATATTTAGAAAATCCCTCAAACTCTTTAAAAAGAAAACATTATTAAACTGTTAGTAGTTCGATCGAGAGAACCTACCTGTTAACTTGTAAAATACCCTAGGTTTTAAAAACATTTTTTTACTCTGCCCGAATTTTTATTTTTTCCTTAGCAAAACAAATTTCAATTCAACTGTAAATTCTATATACTACAAAATATTTGTTATGAATTTTCCTCAATACTTGCTTTTGTGTTCTTTGTTGACATGGGACAAAAAAAGCAAAACAAAAAGCAATTTATATAACTTTTCTTTCACTTTTGAGCTTAAAAGATGAAAAATTTGAGAAATATTATAATATTTATTTAACCGCTTTAAATAACTTACTTTTTTTACATCAAAGCATTTTATTTAATTGTGATATGAAGTAAAATTAGCCGAGTAAACTCACATACTGGAAGCTCCATGCATATTATACATGTAACAACGTTAATATGATATAATTTGCCAGGTTGTCTTTTATGTCTATTCAATGGCGTTCATTTAAACATATTGCTCGGCCATATCGAATTAGGCATCCTTAACATGTAACCAAACAGGTTGAATCCTTTTGTTTCTATTCAAGCTGTGACTATATTTGCTATCATCATTATATTTTTAATTTCTTTATTATGTACTCTTTACATTCTGTACTCACCAGCACTTTTCGATAATTCTGCGAATATTTTTTTTATTTGTCTGACTTTAGTTATAAAAAAAAGTGATCTTTTGGAAGTTTTGAAAGACTATAAATTGAAAAAGAAATATGTTTGTGATAGTATGGCTGAGAAAATGAGACACGTTGTTTTGCGGCTTCCTCCGTATTATTGTGTATTTAATCCAACTGAACATATTTGGCATCAAGTTAAATTAAAAATAATTGCACAAAATGTTTCTCCTACTTTAAGCATATCATTGGTTGATTTAGTAAAAAAAGTTATAAATAATATACCTTGTGTAAGCTGGAAGAATTCCATTCAGCACGTTGTTAAAGTTGAAGATTCATGTATTTATGTAAATAATATAAAACTACTGATAATTACCTCAGCTGATGACAGTGATAGTGAAACCGAATTAGGCTTAAGTTAAAATATATTTTTATTTATACAATACTCTTGTAAACCCCATTCATTCAAACTGTATATTTGTATTTCTTATCCATTTGTTTTTACATTAATCTATAAATAAACATATCCAAAAACACTTATAATTTTATTTATTTGCATTAATGAATAAAATTCTTAAGTCCATCTGTGCAACCTATCATAAGCAAAAGATCAGAATTTTTATATTGCCCAATTAAGACGGCAAAAATAGGATCTTATATTTTGGGACAGGCTATACAAACGAAAATTACTGTATGTATGTATAATGTTTTTTAATGTTTTCGTTTATACTCGTATATGTACCAAGATACATAATAACTTTAATGTGACTTGTTTTATTTTCCTCTGAACGTCTTCTTTTAATTTAATAATTATAATTATTCATTTTTCTAAGCATTAGATAGTATGGTAGTGGTGTTTTCTTATATCATGCAATTTAATTTAATACGCCCACAACTTTTCTTGTATTTAGAATTCATTCAAATTCACATTATTTTTTGTCTTTTCATACCATTGTCGACAGTTATGTTTCCCAGTTCTTAAATTTTCCTATCTGTTCTACATGGTAATCACCATCCAATAGAGCATCAAATCTAGCTGTTGAATTTAGAAATAGGTTTAGGCCGAAGAGTTTAGCAACATCCGAATCATAAAGAGTTCGAATTATACGATTCAAGTGTGTACCGCATTCAACTTGTATCAGTAACTCGAAAAGTTTATTCCTTGGTATAGTATCATGATACATGCTCTTTGTTCTTCACCATTAACTACAGTGATGTTTTTGAAAAGTTGTTATAATTTTCAAACACAAAAATATCTTGAAGCAAAACCAATTTAATCCTTACTATCACGTCATGACATTTTTCAGATGCACTTTCAAATTACCTTTTGAAACAGCAATTGACACTCAACTCACGGCAATTATAAGAATTCTGTCAGCCAATTTGTTCTGTATAAAGAGCTTATATAACACGTAGGCTGAAAAGTTTTTGGTCTAGCTACTTAAAACCTTTTTTCGGAAAATTTGACTTTATTCTTCAATATAGTCTTCTTCAAGAGCGATACAATCAGTCCAACGCTTTTCTAATAATTCTATACCTTCATTGGAGCTAAATCTCTTTCCAGCGAGCATTTTTTTGAGGTCTGCGAATAGACAGTAGTAGCTGGGGGCCAAATCTGGATAATACGGTGGATGAGAAAGCAATTCGAACTTTAATTCATGCAATCTTGCCCTCGTAACCATTGACTTGTGACATGGTGCATTGTCTTGATCAAAAAGCACTTTTTTCTTGTTCATTTGGGGCCGTTTCTTTGCGATTTCTTTGTCTTCAAACGCACCAATAACTTTATATAATATTTGCTATTGATGGTTTTCCCTTCTCAATATAGTTGATGAAAATTTTTCCATGCGCATCCCAAAATACAGAGGCCAAAATCTTCCCAGCCGACTGTTGTGTCTTTGGTCGCTTCGAGCAGTTTTGAGCCGCTGCTGTCCACTCAGCTTACTGCTGATTTGATTCCGGTGTGTAGTAGTAGACCCGTGATTCATCCATTGTCACATATCGTATGAAATTTTTTTTTATCATGCTTAAACAGATCCAAGCAGCGCTAAGAATGATCAACAGGTTGTTGTTTGTGGTCCACTGTGAGCAAACGCGGTACCCATTTCGAACAGAGCTTTCTCATGCCCAAATGTTCATGCAAAATATGACTAACACGCTCTTTTTAGAGTGTCAACTATCTCACGCAATTTCACTCTACGATCATCCAAAACAATTTTGTGGATTTTTTTTATGTTTTCCGGTGTAACCATCTTACTTGAGCATCCAAAGCGTTCAGCATCATTTGTATTTGTATAACCGCGTTTAAATTTATCATACCAGTAAATGATGAGTGATTTTCCAGGGGCAGAGTCCCCGTAACACTTATCAAGCCATTGGTTTGCTTGAACGGTATTTTTTCCATCAAAAAACAGTGTTTAATCAACATACGAAATTCGATTTTTTCCATTGTTTTGAAAAGTAACGTCACTAAACCCACTGTAATTTGTAAACTAATCGTCGAAATGTCATGAAATTTTGACATGTATAGTTTGAATGTTGGTACCTCCTAAAAATCATATGAATTTTTTGAAAAAGGCGACATATATGTGTAAGACCAAAAACTTTTCAGCTTACGTGTTATAATACTTTCCTTTGTTTCAGATTAAATAGCTGATATCTATCTTCATTTAAAAAATTCCACTATATTTAATTTGTTATTAAATTTAAAATGGTAGACCTAATTATAGAACACAATTATAATTGCATTTAAACTTGATGTAACCAAATGTCGAAATGCGATATTGTACCAATAAAATAGCCATAAAGTTAACTCAGCCGTAACTAAACAACAATCATAATCAGCACTGCACGGTAGTAAGTATATTTTGTTGTAATAGCTAAAGTTGCGTCTAAGGAAATTATCTGGGTAGTACTACTAGACAATCCAGTGCATACTTTTGTTAACTAACAAACATATAAGATTTTTTGCAGAATAATCATTGTTAATTTTGTTAAAGAAACTTCAAAGACAAGTTTAGTTTTTAGTTCGTTCTCGGATTGGACTGATTTAATTTTTAATTTTTTTGCAGACCTAAGCTCGGTAGACGGGTCTTGCGTCTGCGACTTTCTTATTTTGAGGGGATCGGCTCCAGTACCACAACATTTCGCATTGGAGAAATGTATTCTATTTGGCAAAAGAGTTACAAGGGAAGAATATCCCTCAAAGTTTTTAAATCAACAATGAAGGCTTAGATACAAAAGTAGTTTTGTTTTTTTTTTTTTACTTGCAATTTTATAAATGAATCTCTTTCTATGATCCAGTAATTGCAAGAAGTATTGAGTAGGAAACAAGAATTATTTATTTCTATAGATTAAATGAATTGTTGGTTATCTCTTAAGACAAGTATTACGAATATTGATAACTTTTTAGCTGAGATCACTTCCTATTATCAAAAATCGGTCAAGTGCAAGTTGAACTTGCACAATTAGCGTTCTGTACGTTGATTGCTTTTAAAATAAAAAATTTTGTTACAGAGGTATAAAATAATCAGTGACTTCACAAAACACACCCCAAATGAGTTTTCAACAAAGTTTGTTTCCAATTAAGTTGGGAATGTGGAATCTTTGGCACAATGATACTACTAAGTATATATCATCACTACACCAAACACTTTATTTTTGTACTCGACTCGCGTTTCGCTAACTATGTTAGCTTCATCAGAAGCGATAATTGACTAAAGCTAAACTACAAATCTACCCTATTTATACTTAGCCTAACCCTTGAATTACTCAAGCGGAACTAATGACATAGCCAAGGCCATCAGTTCCGGCCAAGTAACCAGTAGACGGGACTATAAGGAATAGGCCCTCTGTCTTCATTTAAACTACTTTTACATTTTATGATTTCCATACTTTCGTATGTGTTCAACAATCGTCTATGAGATACCTTTTTAATAAACTTAGATTATCTGATGTTACAGTATGATCAGCTTCAAGGGCATGTTCGGCAATGCTAGACTTTTCTGTTCTATTGTATTTTAGGTGTGCTAAGTGTTCTTTAAATCTTGTTTTAATTGACTTTTTAGTTTGCCCAACATACTTTTTGTCACAATCATTACAACTAATTTCATAAATTCAACTTTTCTCACAATTAGGAATCTTATCTTTGGGATTTCCTAAGATATTCCTCAGATTGTCTGATGACTTATAGACTAAGGTGAGGCCTACCTTATTAAATATCTTATTGAGTCGCTTGCTATATTTCGGATGATATGATATGGAGACATATTTGGTGTTATTTTCTTCGCGTGTAAAAAAGGTGGAATTCTGAATATTAAACCTAAACTTATGTCTATTTATTAGCTTATTTACTAAGTCATCGTCATAACCATTAACTCTAGTTATATTTCTAATACGATTCTTTTCTTTATTAAAGTTTACTCTATTCAGAGGGAAAGTGACCAAACGATCAACTAAAAAATGTAATGAGGCTAATTTATGTTGTTTGCAATGAAATGAATCATTGGGAATATATCTATCTGTTACTGTGTCCTTCCTATAGATACCAAATTCTAATCAATTATTATTTTTAATAATTAAAATATCTAGAAAAGGCAATTTCGTAAGTGAATTTAATGGAATCATACCGGCTATTTAATTTAGAAACAAAATCATCAATATTTGCTGGATATGTGGATGATATTTTAGAGATTTTTTCAAAATTTTTTGATAAGTACTTTTCGAGATAAGGCGGCGGGACAGCGATTTTTCGCGATTTTTTAAAAATAATGCAAAGAAAAGTGCACGCAAGTATTACACATATATATTTTTTACTCGCGTTTTCACAAGCTTTCATTTGACACTACACTCAATGACCTAGAAAAAAAATATTTTTTTCTCTTCCGATTTCACCCCCCCCTTAAGTCAAAATTTAACTCTGAAAACTACATGGCTCTGATGAGGCCATCAATTCCTATATTATGGTTAAATTTCAACTTTCTATGTTAAATAGTTTCGGAGAAAATCAGACAGACAGACAGACACCGAAGTGATCTTATAAGTGTTCCGTACGGAATACTAAAAATGAATGCAGTGGCTATGGATATTATTTTAATATTTAGTAAATTCGAACAAAAAAATTCGTGGTCTAGATTTTATTGTGCTATTTATAGTAAATTTTTAAAGACGACATAACTGTGTCTACCCTGGATGATGTTGAGGCTGTGCACGATATGATTTTGGAGAGTCGACGAATTCGGCTGAAATGTATAGCAAAGGATCTGAATATTTCATACGAATATGTTTGTCATACTGTCCATTCTGATTTGTGTATGAGAATTATCCTCTAGATGGATCTCTTAATTTTTGAACACCGACCAAAAACTGCTGAGAATTGCAACATCGAAGTTGATTTGTTTTGTAGAAAATTCAACTATTTAGATCGAATGGTTACATGGTTTCATCGTTATGATCCAGAGGTAAAAGAACAGTCAAAGGAATGGAAACATGCTGACTCACCTCGTCTTAAGAGGTTTCGCTACAGAAATCAGCTGGAAAAGTTCTCTTTTTGGGACAAGAATACAGCAAAACGGTGATTGGACAATGTTATTCTTCTTTATTAACTAAAATTTTCCAACGCCAAAGAAAATGTTGTTTCTACAGGATAATGCGCCTGCTCAGAAATCGCTGTTCGTTTTACAAAAAATAAATGAACTGAGCTTTAAACTGATTGATCATCTATATTCTCCTAATTTTTACCTATTTCGAAAACTGTAAGAACATTTAAAAGAGCACTAATTTTATTCAAATGAATGTTGTCTAAGACTAGTTTGCAAACCAACATAAGAATTTGTTTGTGAGGTCTAGAGTTGCTAGAGTTCGACGAGTTATATGCTAGGCTAGAAACATATCAGTACGCCCTCGTACAAGATGTATTTGTACAAGTAAGATAACCCATTTATAGTATTCCGTACGGAACACTTATTAAGATGACTTCGGTGTCTGTCTGTCACACCCGATTTTCTCCGAAAATATTTGTCATAGAAAGTTGAAATTTGGTAATAATATAGGAATTGATGGCCTCATCAAAGCCGTGTAATTTTGAAAGTCAAATTTTGACTTAAGGGATTAGTGTTGGGGGGTGAAATCGGAAGTTCATTTTATACCTCTGTAACAAAATTTTTTATTTCAAAAGCAATCAACGTACGGAACACTAATTGCGCAAGTTCAACCTGCACTTGACCGGTTATTTTATAGACAAATTTAACACGAAGGTATTTTAAAGTATAATTTGACTACAAGATAGAACTTCTGCTTACTTATTTTTTGTGCATACTTAGTGCTAATTAAAATGTTTTGTAGATATTAGTAGTTAGGTAAAAAACCTTTCATTTGTTTTTTTATGCCTTATGGAATAGAATTTATGGTATGTTAAAAGAAGATGTATAGTATATATACTGGTTTTTGTCTAGTTTTTGAATGCAGGATATAGAAACTGTGAATTTTTATACAGTGTGCCCCATATGTATGGAATAATGATTCCACAGTATTTATTAATCAACGTATCAAAAACATGTTTAAATAAAAGTTATGGGGTGTTATACGGCGCACATGTTGACTTTGATAATAAAATGTTCGAAGAAATTAAATTTCTTTAAATACAAAGTCCTATTTATTATTTAATTTTTCAGTCCTACTAAAAGTTCTAAATGTTATTTGTCTAACATACCATATGTCTAAATTGAACTGTTTTGAAATTATTGATATTTGAAATTAAGGAGATCAAACTAAAAAAATTTTTTAAGCTGGCTTTTGTCAAACATTTACTATCAGGTAACTACTTAACGGGTGAAAAAATGATTTATTGACCAAAACATTTATTGCTGCATTTCGCGAAACTGCAATTTGAGCGTAATATCATAATGGTACATTTAACAGAAACTGAAAAAAATCACTTTGTTAATGATGGTTGGCTACAGAGACCGTAGGAGAACGCAACAGGAGGTGTGTGATCTTTTTAACGCAGAATATCCGAATCGAGAACCTGTTACCTAATCCGTAGTTAGCAAAACATTAAAACGATTTAGACAATCAGGTCATGTTAAGGATCGTTCCAAATCTGGACCTCCAAAAGTTAAAACAAGCGATGATAAAAAGTTATAAGTGTTATTCAAAATTACAGAAAATCTCCATACAGCCACTCGTTAGCTTTGCCTAGACACCAACATAAGTAAAGGTACCTTAAGTCGTATACTGAATGCAGAAAATATGCATTCATATAAACCCATTCTATTGCAAGAATTATCTGAAGATGACTGCGATAGACGCGTTGAATTTTGCGAGGTCATGATGGAGCGAATTAATAATGATCCTAATTTAATTCATAAAATTGTTTTTTCTGATAAGGCTATATTTTGTCTCAACGAAAGAGTTAACAGGCATAATGGCCGGTACTGGTCTACTGAGAATCCCCACTGGATAATCGACAGTCATTCTCAAAGATCACAAAAGATAACCGTGTAGGCAGGGATTGGTGGACGTCGTATCATTGATCCCTTTTTTATCGATGAAAATCTTACAGGACAGCGGTATTTACAGTTACTCCAAGAGCAAGTTATTCCAACTTGTGCAGGTCTTTTTTCCCATGAAGATAATTTGGATACCCGTAACAGGAATCTGTAGTATCAACAGGATGGAGCACCCCCTCACTATAAAATCAAGGTCCGTAGAAATTTGGATGCGATTTTCCCTAATCGGTGGAGAGCCAGAAGAGCTGTTGTAAAATGGCCTGCAAGGAGTCCCGACCTGACGCCACTCGATTTTTTTTATTGGGTCATTTGAATACCAAAGTTTACCGGAGTCGACCTGAAACTGTAGAAGATTTACAACAAAGAATTCAATACGATGTAGCACAGTTCACCCTGGATTCTCTGCAAAATTCTTTTCAGGCTGTTAAAACAGATTGGGTCATATTTTGAGCAATTGTCACCTTAAAAATAAATCTAGAGTATTTCTTAATATTTTTTTTTTTTGTCTTTTTGTTATTTTAAATTTCAAATGACAATAATTCCAAAACAGTTCAATTTAGAGATATGGTATGTCAGACACATAATATCCAGAATTTTTATTAGGGCTCAAAAATAAAATAATATAAAGGGCTTTCCATTTAAAAAAAAAATCAAGTTGGCGTAATTTCTTCGAACTGACAGTTCAAAACATCTTATTGTCAACGTCAGTATGTGCGCCGTATAACACTCGTATAACTGATTATTAAATGCTGTGGAATCATTATTCCATACATATGGAACACCCTGTAGATTGTTGGGGTAGTAACTATTTAGTAGTTATAAAACAGCAGAGTGTACTTTTGAGTTAAATAATAATGGAAAATTTTTAATCACTGAGATGAAATGAGAGACAATTGCACGGGGGTGGATTGATAGGTTAGGTAAATTTCTACGAAATGACAGACAATTTTGTTAAATGGAATGCTCCTCGTAACGGTTATCTTCCAAGTTGTTGGCAGCTATCTTAAGTGATCGTTGTTACATGTTTCGTAGAATTGGATAAAGCAGAGTATCGTGCAATGATAAAACATTTTTATTTAAAAATGTGAACTGCGGCCCAGATAGAAACCAAACTGACGAAAATTCATCGCTACTCTGCACCAGCACTCAAGACCATTTATTACTGGATAAATGAATTTAAATGTGGCTGTGCGAGCACTGTAAATGCTGCAGATTCAGGACACCTAACTGAGCTTTCTTCTGGAGAAATGGTCACATACACCTGGGCGCCTCAGAAAGTATATATATTTTTAAAAAAATATTTTAATTTTTTTATTTTTAAATATGTTTCAAATGTTAACATTATTTTTATTGCTTTAAATAGACCACTCATGACAACTATGGTGCCTCCGTGTGTGCAGGATAACTTCACAAAAAAATAATACAATATTCAAAAATAAAAATTTATCTTGTAAAATAATCCTACTCAGTATACATCACCACTACATCAAACACTTTATTTTTGCACTCAGTCAATCATCGCTCCTGATGAAGCTAACATGGTTAGCGAAACGCGAGTCGAAGGCAAAAATAAAGTATTTGGTGTAGTGGTGATATATATTGAGTAGTGTAATTGTACCAAAGATTCCACATTTCCAGCATAGTTGTAAAATAATGTGGTAGTTAAAAATTGACAAAGGGTTTTTTTTTTTCTTAAATAAAAATTAACGATGTTTCAAACTTTGATATGCAACTTTCGGCCAAAAAATTTATATTTAATTATTTATAAAAAATTGCCTATATTAAATAATTAAAAAATATTTTTTAATTATTTAATTTAATATTTAATATTAATTAATATATTAAAAAAATTAAAAAAACCTTTCGACATTTTGTAGAAAAGGTAATTATTAAGAATTAAA
Organism: Pachyrhynchus sulphureomaculatus; assembly: GCA_019049505.1. NCBI lineage: Eukaryota > Metazoa > Arthropoda > Insecta > Coleoptera > Curculionidae > Pachyrhynchus > Pachyrhynchus sulphureomaculatus. Next base: position 128,172,406 of record CM032455.1, on the reverse strand, counting down.
AAAAAGTTAAAAAAATATCAAAAATTGACTGAGTGATATTGCAGACAGGGTCTAAAAACAGGTAGCGGTCATAATCCGACGCCAGGTCACATTTAATGCTGAATTTTCTTTTGAATAATTCTTAGAAGTATAGGGAATAAATATCTGTAAAAATATTGAATTTTTGAAATTTCGAGGTGTATGTAACTCCTTAAGAAATAATTTTTTGTTTGTTTAAATGTTAGTACACACTACTTGTTTCTTACAAGAATTTTCAATTTACCCTAATATATACGTAACCCATTTATATTTTAAATTTCTCCAATGAAAACTCTAAATTTTGACAGGTATTATTTATAGTTAATTTCCTGTTCTCAGAGTATAAATTAAAATATTTTAATTGATAAATTAAATTATGTAGATTGTTTTATTCTCGGTTTAGAATTTTACTACTTTAGTGTTAATGATTTTGTAAATTACATTTTTGCTTGTAAATATTTGCTTTTATCCAGAGCACTATGACTCGATAGAAAATTATTTCGAAGGAATGTTGAGGTACAGCTTGATGATCATGTTATATTAAGGACGTTCCCGAGAAAATAATTTATTTTACTATTATCTAGAAAATTTGAACATACATATTTATTTGTATCCTTTATACCTAAAAAAAATTTCAATACTCCTTATGGCACTAAATTTGTAAATATGGGGTGTTAAAATTTGCATTTTTAAAATACGAACCCTACCCTGACCTATGTTGAAACTGATGTTTTATTATATAACAATGGTAATTTTTTTACGATTGTTTTGGAAAACTTTGAATCAATAATTAAAAATATAACAAATATTTTTCTGTAAAGAAAATTATAGCAAGCGCTATTCGTTTTTTTATAAAAAATGTTGAAAGTGACTTTTGATAGTTTTCAGTTTTCCCCGCATAACTAGATAAATAAAGGTTCGCTACTTGGCCACGCCGCACTGCAAATGAGTATAGCTCACAGATATAGGTAATGGGTGTCCTTTATACCTAGAAAAATTTCAATACTCCTTACGGCATTAAATTTGTAAATATGGACTGTTAAAATTTGCATTTTTAATATACGAACCATACCCTGACCTATGTTGAAATGGATGTTTCATTATAATAATGGTAATTTTCTTACGATTGTTTTGAAAAACTTTGAATCATTAATTAAAAATATAACAAATATTTTTCTTAAAAGAAAATTATAGCGAGCGCTATTCGTTTTTTTTATATAAAATGTTGAAAGTGAGCTACATTTAATCGTTTTCCGTTTTCCCCGCATAACTTGGTAAATAAAGGTTCGCGACTTGGCCACGCCGCACTGCAAATGCGTGTAGCTGACAGATATAAAAACAATATGGGTTATCGTAAATAAAAAGTCAATATTTATAAGAAATTAAATATTTATTAATATTCAATATAAATCAGTAGCATATTAATATAAAAAATATTGATTAATATATAATATGTAATAGAATTTTAAACAATGGTTTTATTTTCAAAGTCTTAAACTTTAGCAATGGTTTCCTTTTTTTTTGGTGATTTGAACTTTCTTATTATTTTTTTTGTTTTGAACTTTGAAGAGGTTTGATTTTCTAAAAAGTCTAAGACTTTAGTGATAATATCTATAGATTGAACTACTTCATTAATTGTAGTTTTAATTTCCTGTTTTTTTGCATCGGACATACTTGCTAATGCTATATTTATTATTTAAGTAGTTTTCTTTAACAAATCTGCCATTCTTTAATAGCGACGTCATTATTTATGCACTATTAAAAATCTCCAACCACGCAACCTCGAAAAATATGCCAAAACATTAAAACCTAACATAAATAACTCGTGTCAAAAAATGACGCAGTAGGATTATTTTTGTATTTCTGCACATATGGGACGGGGCGAAATAGTGCACTGCGCCTCAACTATTTTTTATTATACGCATGACAGTTTACATAGGAGGGATCTTTCTGTAAGTTGAGCACGACGGTTACTTTGGAACGTCCTTAACTGCCACTTCGGTTTTGGAGACAGCCATGGCTACAACAGTATTACTAGCCAAACACACTTCAGTAAGCTAAAAATTTAGGGTTAATGATCCCGCGAAAGTAACAGTTTTGTTGACCTTCGAAGAAAACAAAAAGTAATTTTTTAGTGTTAAGTAAACAACACTTATAAGATCACTTCGGTGTCTGTCCGACTGTCCATCTGTCACACCCGATTTTCTCCGAAACTATTTGACATAGAAAGTTGAAATTTGGCACTAGTATAGAAATTGATGGCCTCATCAGAGCCGTGTACTTTTAAAGGTTACATTTTGACCTAAGGGGTTAGTTTTGGGGGTGAAATCGGGACTGAAAAAAAAAATTTACTAGGTCATCGAGTGGGGTTTCAAACGAAAGCTTGTAAAAACACGAGTTCAAAAGTATATAATTTAATACTTGCGCACATTTTTCTTTGTATTATTTTTAAAAAATCGCTGTCCCCCTTTATCTTGAAAAGTACTGATCAAAAAATTTTGAAAAATTCTGAAATACTCTCCACGGGGTATAGATTGAACAAAAATTATAACGAGTGCATTCCCTTTAATAATTTATCTGGTATATAAAAAAAGACAAAAATGTCAAGGTCATCAATTTTCAGTGAAGATCGGGAACAAACTTTGTTGAGAACTCATTTAGGGTGTGTTTTGTGAAGTCACTGATCATTTTATACCTCCGTAACAAAAATTTTTATTTTAGAAACAATCAACGTACGGAATACCAATTGCGCAAGTTCAACTTGTACTTGACCGGTTGTTTTTGTAGAAATCATATTCTCGCATGTCGCTGATATAAACTGTGACATTATGGTATATGGCTCTTATTCATCTTCTAGCTGGGTGATAATTAAAAATGTAACCATTTTTTACTTACTGAATACCCATTGTATAAATTCATAATTATAATTTACGGTTTTATTATCTTTGTTGTCATCTTTTTAAAAAAATAAATTACATTAATTAATTACGCAATAATTAAATTATACACAATACAAAGTACACCTTTTGTCTTACTTAACTGCCGCTAATTAGAGTCGCTGGAGCGTCAGCAGAAATTAACAGTGGTTGAAACTAAATGAGAAGAAAAAGAGGAGTTTTTAATCGTTAAAAAGGGTCAGTTTGTTAACTGCCTAATATCTCCCTTATAACGCATGAATATCATTTTTAGATCAATTATTTCTAGGCATAAAGGGGATATTTGTTAAAAAATCAACAAAAATGAATTTTCAAAGTTATTTGTTGTCAGACCGTCCTAGACTTAGATGTATTAGCCATTTTAAAAGGTTACGGAAACTTTCGTATCTTGTTTAACAAGCAATTATGTTTTAAAAATATATAAACTTTCCTTATTGTTAACAGTGACATACGTGTAAATTTTGGCAACAAGCCGAAGAATCACCGGGTTGAAAACGAGACAAGACCTTTTAAAACTATTAACGTAAGTAGAATATTTTAGATTATAATTACCATCCAAAAAAGTCAGAAAAATTTAATATAGTTGATGTATGTTTGGGGGTTCTTTAAGATATGATGCCTGACATTTTTTTTTTTTTTTGAAGTTCAACTTTCTACGATTTAAACAATTAGTGTAAACCATTTTGTGAGTCTAAAAATAAAAAGTGAGTGTCGTAATACTTATGTCGTATGGTCATTCTTTTGCTATCCTTTTTTAGAGTTAAAATTATGTTGGTCTTTTGCCAGGCATGTTCAAAATTTTTGTCTCTAGTTGTAATAGTTCATTATAAAGAATAATATTCTGGATCTCTTAGTATTGTGTTATTTCATCGACAATGAAACTATACTAAAAGTATAGTTTCATTGTCGACGTTTTATAGCGTCATGTTCTTGTTTAAATTGTAAAAGTTAAAATTGTTTCATTTAGTTAGATATATCTTATTACACCAAACCTTTAATTTCAAGAATTGCAGCATTTCAACAGACGAGATTATTGTCAATTAATTTATATAAAACTACTGTTTTTGAAGTCTCCATTTACTGCCTACATTCGCATATATGGCAATAAACGATAAACTTTTAGGGCCGTTTTCGACATTGGTTGAAGACGAGTACCGTTTTTTAATATTTTAAAGGTATTTTTATACCAACTTGTTTTTTACCCATTTTTGTAACTTACACCTAACTAAAGCTTAAAAGCCATAACCAGTATATTGATTTTATTAATTTCAAGATATAACTTTACATACATTGCACTAAGGTAGAGTGAAAAGTAGTAAATAACACTTTTTTGCAAAAACAAACATTTATTTTTGAACATACCATTGAGTTCAATACATTTGGTCCAGCGAGATTTCAATTTTTTTATTTCCTCAGAAAAAAAAATGTCTTAATGTATGATCAGTTTTTTGTGCAGTAGTCTTTGTCGCTTCTGATTCAGATCAATATTAAATGGTCCAAGAACTTTGTGTAATAAAAATCAGTCACTGTTTTACCCTTTTCTAGAAAATAAATTCTGATAATACCTTATGAGTCCCATCAAACAGTTGCCTTCACTTCTCCCGCCGATAAAACTATTTTTGTTTTTTTTTTCGGTGCACTTTCATCTTTATCAGTGGACTGTTTTGGCTGCCGTTTTGTCTCCAGGTTGAAATAGTTGATCCACGTTTCATCTACAAAACGACTTCAGAAATTTTTGAGATTACGCTACAACTTTTTCATACACCATTTTGAAATATTCTTTCTCGTGCGTTTTTGATCTGAGGTCAACAAACGCGGCACTCATCGCGCAGTCAGCTCTTTCATTTTTAAAACCTCTTGTACGATATTATATACTCGTTTATATGACGATCTTCTATCACGATACTATTTAATTTACCAGAATTATCAACCCATATAATTTGTAATAGGAAGGTTGTATAAGTGACAAGAAAAAAACATTCTTATATGTAAAATTTATTTTATTTTTCAATATATTCTCCTTTTAGCTCGATAGACACACGATTTCTCTAACCCTTCAAAATAGGCGTTTCAGCAATCACCTTATCGTTTGAACGAATTTTTTTTTCCACCGAGCCATTTTTTTACATTCGGAAATAGAAAATAATCACTGGGGGATAAATTTGGCGAATATGGTGTATGCGGAAACAATTCGTATCTTAACTCATAGAATTCTGCCATGGTAATGACACAAGTGTGCACGTATGCATTGTCTTGAAAGAGAATTTTTTTTCACAGCATGGTTAAAATTATCCAATAAGTTGACATAATACTCTTCATTAATCCTTTTGCCCTTTTCTTTATTTATTATTCCGATTGCACTTTAACATCACCAAACATTCTTTTGAAGTTGACACATCTGAGTGTTTATTGTCAGTTGTGAGCAATCACGGCACTCATCTTGCAGAAAGCTTTCTCGTATACAAATGGGTTGTTAAAATGTTCTGCACCAGTTCAACTGAGATGCCTATAGTCTCAGCCATCTCACGTACTTTCACTCTTCGATCATTTTTCACTATGTAGAAAATTTTTTTCAATCATTTCTGATGTGATTTTTTCATTTTGACGACTTGGACGTTCTTCATCAAAAACGCTTGTACGTCCTCATTTGAATAGAGCTGTCCAATACTTTATGGTCGATACGAAGGTGCAGAGTCCCTATAAACTTCCCTGAGTTCCGCTTTTATCCCATCATTCATTTTCTTTCTCAAAAAGAAATATTTTATCACTGCTCGATATTCAATTTTTTCCATTGTTATAAAATCAAAATAGTTGTTCTATTTAAATGGCTGCCATTCTCAAAAAATTTGACAGGACTCCTGCGAAGGGTTATGTTAGCGAAAAATATAATTTTTTAAATAGTAGTAGAGCCATCTCTGACCGGAGACAGGTATTTATCATACAACCCTCTATACTCATAGAACAATAAATTTTTACCTGTTTCATGGGTATATTAAGGCTCTATGTTATTAGATTGTTACAAGGCAAAAGAATTCAAACGAATTTTCAATTTATATACATAGAAAGTGTGATCCTCTGGTTAGATGTTAAAAACTGTACTGTAGTTTCGTTGAACATATTTTGTATAACTTACCTATCATACAACAATATTAATTTTTATCACAGTTTTTACATTTTTATGGTCGTTTCTTAATAAACAAACTAAGTTAATTAATTAGATTGTAATTCAATTATACACAATATAAAGTACACCTTTTGTCTTGTCTAATTGCAGCTAATTAGAGTCGCTGGAGCGACAGTAGAAACCTACAGTGGTCGAAACTAAATGAACAGAATTAGAGCCCTTTTTAATCCTTGGAAGAGTATGTTTGTTAAATTTTGTACAGAAAATTAAAATTTTTTACTTCAATTTAGAAAACCAAAAAAGCTACATCTCGATAAATCGAATTATAAACTAGTTAGTTTCCGCAATGATATGTAACTATACAAAGTACAAATAAACTTACACTAAAAAAAAATATGAAAACAACTGCGAATCATTTGAGAATCAATTGAAAATATCCAACTAGGTGTTATTTGGTGTTTCGTACGGAACACCGCTTTGTGTCCGTCTATCTGTCTGTTTATCTGTCGCATCCGATTTAATCCGAAACTATTTGACATAGAAAGTTGAAATTTGGCACTAATATTGGAATTAATGGTTTTGAAAGTTAAATTTTTACATGAGGGGTAAGTTTTAGGGGGTGAAATCGGAAGTGAAAAAAAATACCAGGTCATCGAGTCACGTGTCAAATAAAAGTTCAAAAATATATATAACGTAATATTTGCACACGCCTTTCGTTGTATCATTTTTAAAAAATCGTTGCACTCCCTTATTTCGAAAAGTACCGATCAAAAAATTTTGGAAAAAATTTAGAATGCTCTCCAGAGGGTGTAGATTGAACGAAAATTATCACAAATGCATTCCCTTTAATAATTTATCTGGTATGTAACATAATATAATCGATAAACCTCTTTTACCCGTAGGTGTCGAGTATCGTTCTTTACTTTCTTTCCACAAATTTATGCCACTCATCTCTATTTAGTGCTAGTTATTTCGCCTCAGCCCAGGATTGTCCTCTTTCCATCAGTATTTCATTCACACTATTGTTCCATGTTTCCTTCGGTCACCCCCTTTTTTTTTTCTGTCACTCTTCCATCCCATACCATTTTGACCTGCCGATCATCATTCATTCTCACTATGCATCCAGTCCATTTTAACTTTTTTTCCTCTATTTTTTCCTTTAGCGATTTTACCTTAAGTTCCTGTCTAATATCTTCATTCCTTCTTTTATCAATTCTTCTTCCCCCACCACTTTCCTCAGATACTTCAATTCTGTGGCTTGTAATCGTTTTTCATAATTATCCGTCAGAATCTAATTCTCAGCCCCATAGGTTATAACTGGCGTATAAATTGTTTTGAAAATTGCCATTTTTGTTTTCACTGATATTTCCATTTTACTCAGAAAGCTCTGTACAGCGCGCAGTATAATCTTCAGCTTTCATTCTACTATATTTCCAATTTCAACTCCTTGTGTTCCTTTAGAGTTTATTACTATTCCCAGGTATTTATATAGCTCCACTTGCTTAATTTTTTGTCCCTCTACTTTGATGTTCATAGTTTCTTTTCTGTTAGTTATAACCATCACCTTTGGTTTTTCTAGGTTGATAAACAGGTTATAATTTTTAAATTTACTGTCCACATATTCAAAAAATCAAAAATTTCAGGGTCATTCAGTTTCAGTAAAGGAAAAAAAACTGTGTTGAAAACTCATTTTGAGGTGTGTTTTGTGAAGTCATTGATTATTTTTATACCTCCATAAAAAAATTTTTTATTCTAAAAGCAATTAACGTACGGAACACTAATTGCGCAAGTCCGACTTATGTGCATTTGCTGGTTATTTTAAGATACGCATGTAGTCATGAAATTGCCGTCATACAAAAAAATTGCTTGGTTGTCAAATTATTGTAGCTATTCTAAGTAATTTTGTAAAGTTTTTATGATTTTCTTTTTTTCGATAAATAAGTGAAACTAATTTGGCTCACCGCTAAGTGATAATGTTTCTCACTAAAGAGGAAAATAAACCAGAAGTTATTCATAAAAGAACAGGCAGACCGACTGAAACAAGAACTGAGGAAAATTGGTCTTGTTAAAGATTTACGGATGTTCGATTAGCGAATGAAGATCCTAGTGCTTGCTAAACACACTGGAATATTCAAAACTGCAATTCTCGAGATTGTGTACGAAGATTTAAAGATGGAATAAGTTTCTGCTTTATGGATCCCAAACTTCTTACCAGAGAGAAGAAACTGGCAGGAAAAGAAATTTTTCAAGAACATTCGGTCAATTCAGACAGCGATAGGAATTATTTCCCCTCGGCTTTTTTGGCTTACATAATATATGCAAAAAGGGTTCACAGTTAATAGCGAGGTATATAGAAGGACGACGGTAACCTGAAGCTCATCGTTGAAGGAATACTTCCGAATTCATGAAGAAACACTTTCCTGTTGTACGATAGCTGTACCATAAGGCTGGAAACAAGCTGTGAGTCAACCCTGTAGTATCGATTTAGAGCTCTGTGATTTCATTTTGTTCAAAGATATGACAATAACCCCACTGGCCGAAAATATTCCTAAGTTGAAAGCCGTTGTAGCCTCGTTATTTCAGGCTCAAACAAAAGTTTTTTTTAAATGGAATTAAACCTCTTAAGAAATGCACGTCTAAATATGTTAGTATAGACGGTAGTTATGTAACAAAATATTAAGTTCTGCAAGTTTTCCTTTATAGCTAGGTAGATAGCATAAAAAACGCCCTTCTTCTTGAACTGCCATATCCGATACGGGCCAAGGTGACCCTCATGGCTTTGCTTGAGGTTGGTGCCTTTTTAAGTGTTCTACAGACAAATGAGAGCTACAGTTGCCAGTTCTGAACGACCACAGCTTTACTAGGCATGATACTAAAGGTGGCTTACCAATAGCTTCCCGCTCATGTATGGTTAATTACTTTCAATAATTGCCTTATCAGCTTTTTTAAATTTACAAAAAATGCCAGTAGTAAATAGCTCACTATTTAGAGCACTCAATATTTTGACACAAGGGCAATTTGATATTATAAAATTCTATTATAAAATGTGCAGACTTTTATATCTCTAATTACCTGGGACAGACTGGGATATATTCTGAAATTTATCTAAAGTTATCTTGTAATCCTCCTTTACAATGTTACAATTTCATTAGTTAACCTGACTTGAACTCAATACCAAATTAATCAAAAATACTTTATTCTAGCCTCTGGCCTGGTTTATCTTAAGTTCTTCATATAAAAAATCAATTCCTAACGAACGTTCACTACTTGACTGGAATCCTTGATTATTGAATATTGATTACTTTCTTCCCAAATGTCACTAGCATTTAATTTAATTTCATAATGAAATACAGACTGTAAGTTCCCTTGCAGACTCAACCAGTAGTTCACAATAAAATTATTTCTATGCACTATGCTATCGTCAACCAACTACCGGACTACGCATCCCTGGGGTACTTGCGAGGTCAGTGAAATATCCATCGATATAAAGTTGCTAAATTTAGTTCTTTTAAATCTATCTGATAAGCAGTAGCTATCGATCCTATCCATCTTATCACTCTGACATCGTTGTAGAAAATAATATTAAAAGCAGAATATTGTACACTTGATCTGATTGATCTGGGACCGTGTATTAATACTATCGAAGTTGCAATATCACACGATCACACAGGGCGAAAACCTCCCTGTCTGTTATAGAGAAACTCCTCCTCCTCTAAAATATTTATTACTTACTGGTTTAAAAATTGCTTAAAGAACTCACAATCTCTAGAACTATGCAGTTCTATGGTTCTGACCTTGATCCTGGTTAGAAAATTGGGACCATAATCGCTTGCCTTCAGTCACTAGGTTGATGATGACAAATTTTTTCTAACTTTACACAATTTTATGTATTCACATATTATTCCTATGATAACGAAAACTCTTGATTTTATCAAAATTAAATATAGAAAATATAACTTAAAGTCAAAGTCAAAGTACACACAAAAAAAAATAATGGCTTGGTAGGTGGTATTATGGTGATTTCCTTGTTCAGTTTCTACAAAAAAAATAAAGATATATTTCCTTCATTATCCTGCCAACATAACCTTGTGAAAAACTCTCGATGCTTTATATACTACTTTCTATGCAAATACATAATTTTAAGAAAAATATTGAATTTGAATTTTTCACAATAAAGATTAATTTAATTCCAACACTACGAGTCGATATTTTAAATCATATGTACTTGATGGTAAGATAATAATCACAAAATAAGGTCGGTCAGAGAAAAGGCTTCAGCAAATTTTACAACCATAACCCAACATTTCTCTCTAATATTATTTATGTTAAAATCAATGTTAACTAAAAAATAATATGATTTTTACTTCTTGACTCTAAGAACCCTGAAAAGTACGTATAGGACGATATATAGGAAACAATTACTCTAACACCTTCTCTCTCCTCATTAATCTCTTATTTTTGTGACAATAAATAAATAGAAATAATAAGAAAACGTGTGCTATTTTTAGATTAAGTTGTGAATGTGGAATCTTTGACACAATGATACTACTCAGTATATATCACCACAACACCAAACACTTTATTTTTGCACTCGACGCGCGTTTCGCTAACCATGTTAGCTTCAGCAAAAATAAGGTGTTTGGCGTAGTGGTGATATATACTGAGTAGTATTTTTAGATTGCTTTACTCCAAGTACACTGAAAGGGACGTATAATACCTCTATATACGAAGAAACACCTGTCATGTAATGCTTTTGTATTAAATGTACAACATAATCGACTTGAAGTTGCACTGTCGTCCTTATTCTTCAAATTTAGGTTGTTCTGTTACTTGACATGATAATACTTTATCTTCTTCTAGAAGTGCCTGTGGTTGATGCGTTTTTAAATATTCTACAAACAAGGGGGACCTATAGTTTAATGCCGGTTTCGAGCGGCCAAAGTAAGATTGATTTACTGATACAAAATAATACTTGAATAGATATTTGTTTTCGATCCGACAACCCATCTGACTGCGCCAGGGAGATTTCCGATGTTATTTTGGCTGGTATGGAAGCCTACATCCCTTTTTCGAAGAAATGCCCCTCCAAAGGCAAGCCGTGGTTTGACCGAAAATGCAAAGAAACAACTTGCCTACCGACAATGGCGTGAAAATCCATAATCGTAACACCTTTGTTCGTGCCCGGAACAGATGCAAAGGAATTATCGACGAAACCAAGGAGGCACACAATCAACGAATTAGAAACAAACTTCTTGCTTCTCCTAATAATTCCAGGTCTTTTTGGGCAGTCGCTAAGGCAGTTAGTCAAAATTCTATTGCAACGACACCTGCTGAGAAAGCGAACTTGTTGGCTGAACTGTTTGCTTCACATTCTACTGTCGATTTCCAAGGAAAAACACCACCTACTATTCCCATATTGCAGTCAAGGATGCCCGATGTTGTCTTCAGACAGCGTATCATAAAGCGTATTTTAATGAAGCTAGACACCAAAAAGGCTTTTGGCGCCGACGGAATACTTGCCATAGTTCTCAAAAACTGTGCGAGGGAACTAACACCAGTTTTCTGTAGATCTATGGACTTAAGTAACATGTTTGGAACAACGTAATTGAACACTTTGGAGAATCTCGAGTGGTTGCTCTTGACATATCCAAGGCATTCGACCGTGTTTGGCACGATGGACTGTTGACTAAGCTACGCTCTTATGGTATGTCTGAAAAGTTCTGTTTGTGGCTCTCATGTTTCCTCATAGAGCGTTCTTAACGAGTGGCGGTCGACGGATTTCTTTCTGACACCTTCACTATCAACGCCGCTGTCCCCAAGGCTCCATACTGTCTCCTACTCTCTTTCTCATTTATGTTAACGATCTGCTGAAAAAGACCGGGAATCCAATCTACAGCTTTGCAGATAACATTACGCTTATCTCTTAATTCACTTTGAACGCTCGGACATCGGCTACTCAGGCGAATATCCGCAGACAGCAAGAGGTCGTTCGACTTAACAAAGACCTGGTAGAAATTCTATCTTGGGATGACAGTAACCAAGTGGAATTTAACGCTACAAAAACCCAGGCGGCGGTTTTTTCTAAAAATGTTAACATTGCTGAACCCGACATAGTAATGTCGGGGCACTCCATTTCCCTAGCATCATCACTCATTTTGTTGGGCATTAATTTGGGAGAAAATATTTCCTGGCATGAACATGTCGCAGGCATAGCAGGGCGAGCTTCTCAAAAGTTGGGAATATTATTTCAAACCAGAAAGCTTTACACTCCACAACAATTGTTAATTCTTTACAAAGAGAGTATCCGATCAATATGTTTTACCGGTATTAACATATGGAACTGAAATGTGGGCTTTAAATAAAGGTGTAATAAATGAACCCCGGATAACCCAAAGAGCAATGGAGAGAAGAATCCTAAATATTAAATTCCGAGATCGTATTCCTAACATCGAGATACGAAGAAGATCAAAAGTGACAGATGTAATACAACGAATATGTATATTAAGGTGGAATTGGGCGGGGCATATTCCAAGGCTGAGTGATAACAGATGGACACGCCGTATGTTGAATGGAGGCCTAGCGAGCACAAAAGATGCAGAAGTAAACCACAGACAAGGTGGACGGACGACATAAAAGTTTATCAGGACATGATTGGATGCAAAAAGCAAACAAGGTTCATTGGAGACAACTTAGGGAGGCTTACATCCGACTATGGATGGAATAAGCTAATGATGATGATGATGATGAAAGCAATGACTTGCGACATCCAATGTACAGACTAGTTCCAGAAAGATCCAGATTAAATTTTAGAAAAAATTTCGTTGTCACGACCCACCCAGCTTTGCTATCTCTAAACAGTGCCCGACTGGATATGTGTAAAAACATAGCATCACCAAACTTTATAAAGCCTACAGAAAAAATAAGCGCTGGGCATGACTTAACCTACTCTATCTGGAAAAGCTTAAACAGGCTTTGGACAGGTGTAAGTAGATACAAGGAATCCCTCAGAAAATTGGGATACATCAACGAGGGAACAAGTTGTGAGTGCGGCGCAATACGAGACCAGCACCACCTACTTCGTTGCCCAGAAATAGAAACTACTTGCACATTAGAGGATCGTTCGCTGGCCAGTGAGAATGCCATTCGTATAATCCAATACTGGAAAGGAGAAATTTAATGGTGACTGAACTCGGAAAGTAAGTATGTGCAGAAATAAGGTTTTTGATGTAATAATAATAACTGTTGTATACTACAGTAATATGAAATTTTTATGAATATTAGCTGACTGGAAATCTGTACCCCAAAAGTTTAACCTTGACTGAATATGAAAAAGAGACATCACGCGGTGCTGTTGATCTTATAATTGAAATAAACATAAATTTGTTGTGCGACATCCCAAGTTTTAAATAGTTTTAGTCTAGAAAATATTTAAAAAAATTGGTATATCCACAGTTTTATATTCAATTTAATCCAACAATTAATTATTATTTTAAATCCATATATATTCTTAATTTACTAAAGAAAACAATATTATTACTCATAAATTCGATACTGGATATTCACAAGATGTAATAAATTAGCCTCTATTTAATTAAGATAATGCGTCTAATGTTAACAACAGATCACTAACGTAAATACAAGTATAGATGTAGATATCTTATATTAGCTTAACAATTACGATAATTTGTATAATTTATTCCGTTATCGATTTGATAATTTCATTTACGTGTTAACGTATAAATATTAATTTATCTTGTTTACACTAAGGGTATTTAAAAGGCTAAGGTAATTATTAAACATTTATCTAATTTATTAGTGCTTTTATGTCAATTATACACCCTAGAACAAATGGGGAGTGACTTTAAATAAATAATCATAATATATGGGCGCGTTATTGTTATTAAAACATTTGGATTGACGTATTTTTATTTTTTCAAGATAGCTGCATATAATCCACTGTTCTACAAGACGCAAAAATGCATTTTACGATGTTGTTCGATGACTTCAATGCCAAAACTGGTAGCGAAGAGGAAACTGCAATAGGTCATCATGGGTTAGGAGATGGAAACAAAAGAGGGAGGACACTAATAGATTTTCTACATCAAAATAATTTATATGTAATGAACACCTTCTCCCAAAAGAACAAAAACAGGAAATGGATATGGTCTATCCCAGACAGTAAAACAAAAAATGCAGTAGATTTCAAAATCAGTAACAGGAAAGACATTATCCAAGATGTAAGTGTCCTAAATAGATGTTTATTAACATCAAACAGGAAAGAAACAACATGATCCTTAAAAGAAACCATAAGAAATGGGCAACCTCGAAGGATGTAGATTCCTATAGAAGAGAGATCGGAAGCTCCTTAGAACACATTGAAGATACAGCAGTTGATGACATATTTAAAAACATCGAATATAGTATAGAAAATGCCATTGACAACACTTGCCCAAAACATAAAAAAGAAGAGAAATTAAATCAAAGAGTATAACTGCTAATGAAGCAAAGGAGAGAAATGATAGATAAGACTACAGATGAATACAGAACTATAAATAGAAAGATATAGAGGGAAATTAGAAAAGACAAAAAATACAGAGGAAATTAAAAACGTCCTAGAACAGAATAAAAGCTTAAAGGTCTTGAGAAGGAAGAACACCATGGGAAGGACAGACATATGTATGATTAAGGACATGCATGTTAATGTAATAACAAACAAAAGAGATATTTTAGAGATCATCGAATTATTTTATCAACAATTATATACCTTACAAGATAAAAGAACATAAATCAACAAACCAAGGATCCCAAATCAGGAGTCGGAGGATATCCTAGACATCACAGAAGAAGAAATCACATCAGCCTTGAAGGACGTGAAAAATAGCAAAGCTCCGGGTAAAGACAATATTGTAGTAGAGGCAACTAAACAAGGAGGAACAAATTATCAAATTACTTAAAACATTATTCAATAAATGCCTCCTGGAAGGATTAACTCCATTGCAATGGAATAATGCAACTATTGTCACCATGCATAAAAAAGGAGATACTTCAAACCTTACAAACTATAGACCCATTAGCCTCCTGAACCATGTAAACAAGTTATTCACGGAAATACTTACCAAACGTCAAGCAAATAAATTCCAGTTTTTCCTTTCAAAAAGACAGGCAGGTTTCCGCTCGAGGTATGGAACCAACGACCACCTGGTTTCAGTTAAAATCCTCTATACACGTATATAGAATTATGCAATTTTAAATTTAGACGCAAAAGTGTAGTGAAGATTGTAGAAATAAATAAATTAACTAAAAATAATTATTTTTGAAGACGCTTGAGAACCATCTACTAATGTCTTATATCTTAAACGCATCTTAAGTTTAATATTAGATTTAAGATCACGATATAATATTCACGGAGTCGGAAAACATTACTGCAGTGTAGTGTACATACTAACACAGCAAACGAAGGAACATAATTCTACATGTAATCTCTCTACACATACATATATTCAACTATAATTTTAACATATGGCTTATCTAAGTCGTGTCAGGATGCACTTACACAGTCGAGAATATAAATAATTTTAATAGAAATTATATTTTGTAGGTAGTTACATATTTACTATTTGTTTAAGTATTAAAATAGCATAGCAAGAGCATTTACTTTACTTATTTTATTTTCCTTGATGAAATTTACGTTACTCAATAATTTAGCAAGCAACTTTAAATCTTTAACCCAAGAACTATATTTTTACTGCAGAAGATAAAGTACTGGAGTATATATTGAGGATAGATAGATAGATTTTCCGCTTGAATGCTTGCAGCGCTCTATCACTAAGGACCTATTGCGAACCTACCCTGTTTTAAAGTTGTAATAGGCAAATATACTTTAAGAAGGATGCCAGGATGCATTATCTTAAAAACACTCTTGGTCCAAGATTATTGAAGAATTCAGGTAAGTTTTTCTTGCCCAGCCTGTGCTGGGCAAGCAATAATTGGGTGAAAAGTTATTTGTTTCTTATTCAAATATTAATTACACTGCCTTTATGAAACTCTCCATTTTCACCTGGTCCATATGCTACGATATTCTAGAACCTCCGTATTTAGATGCCTTCAGGCAG
The DNA here is from genome assembly GCA_019049505.1 of Pachyrhynchus sulphureomaculatus. Lineage (NCBI taxonomy): Eukaryota > Metazoa > Arthropoda > Insecta > Coleoptera > Curculionidae > Pachyrhynchus > Pachyrhynchus sulphureomaculatus. The sequence continues at coordinate 128,156,216 of CM032455.1, read as the reverse complement.
GCAGCTAATATACGGCCCCTGATGTTTCAGATAGATGCAGGGGCTATAGGTTCAAAACAGCCTCTAACTACGTTCCTAAGTGCTGTAAAGCTTGGGCTTAAGCCATTTTTTTGTGTTATGAGTCTTCATATCTTAGTCGCATATCAAAGTTGTGGCTTTATAAGGAATATATACCAACCAAAATTCCATCATGTTCTACATAAAACAAAAAATCTATATCAACGGTCATGCTTCATTAGTAATGAATCGGTAGATACTTTTGCTAAGCAAACTGTGAATTAAGGTACACTTATATCTAGACTGCAGTATCTCTTTCGTTACTATTTTTTAAAAACGAAAACGTACTTACTATTAGTATTTAAGACAATATTCTAGTATTTAATCTAACCAAAAACCCAGTCATATGTGACGCACATCTGAAATGGTACCATTTATTCATAGAGCATTTTTGGTTCTGGTAAGTTATAAAGGAATAAATCATGTAGAGATGACTCCGTGTTAATGTGATGATTATAGTCTTAAAAATTTAGATCATAGTTATTTTGTTATCATTATAATCAGGCCGATATAGGATTTTCGTTTAGAAAATTAGCCCCGTTGTATCTAATTGTCAGTGAACATTACTTTCTTAATGAGTTAGAATATTGAAATACATAATTTTTGAAACATGTTTATTAAATTTTCAAACAGAACGTCATCATTTAATATTATTATTAGCGTAGCCTCTTCATTTGTCTTCATAAACTGCCAGCGGTCCCCTCTATCTATTTAATGTAAAGTACTTCCTATTATGACAAGATTAGGATATAGTAGCGATATTAAGAACACTTTTGTTCAATTCAAAATTTTAAGCCTGCATGTTTACATAGTTTTTCTGCTATAGGTATACGATAACAAATAAAACTTTAGTACACAGACTAACATACATGACTATAATATCAGAAATCGAATAGTCCTTAACATTGGCTTCTTAAGACTTAAATCAAATAGAAATGGCCTAAGTTGCTACTCAAAAATATTATTTAATGAACAACCGCAGACTATAAAATTCTTGCCAAGATCAAATCTTGAACCAAAAATTAAAAAATCTCCTCATTTTTAAAAGTAAATTATACTACAAGTGGATATATGGGAATCAGGAATTTAATTTTGGTGATCAATAATTATTTTTTTCAACGTACTCTAATAGTTTCATTTTGGACTGCTTTCTTTATTAATAATTCCATTTTTAAGTAATTCATACACACAAATATTATCAAAACCAATTGCTACTTATATATATTTTCTTTCTTGTTATGTCTCAGTTTGAATATTAATTTAGTTCTTTTAGCTTCTGTATGCAAAACTGTTTGTCAAAATAAACAGTATTAACATTATGCAACACTGAATATGCACATAATGTAACAAATTAATTACAATATTATTAAGATTGTGTATCTAATAATGACAACGGATATTCAGCGTAGGTACAAGGGCAATAGAGATAAGTCGTGCCACATATAACTCTAAAGGTACCAATCTGCAAAGATTTTTTATAAGTTTTCCTGTTGTATCTTACAGAAAAAATGTGTCAATAGAAAGGCGTGTCATGAAGGATATAGTTTGTGGGGTAAAAAGATATGTTTTTAGTTCTAAAAAATAAAAAAATTGGTACTAAACGAAAAGTTTACATCATCTTCGACTTGATGAGAGCCTATTAATGTATAACGGTTGTAGGAAATAATTATTTTTCAATCTAGTGCATGAAATACTAGATTGATGATCGAGAATAAAACTTTTACTCCCATCATAGTCAAAAAATAATTCAAGAACCCTAAAAAGGTTTCGTCCATTACCGGATATTATTTGTTCTACAATCGTGTTGTTGTTTTATGAAAAGAGTTAATTGTAAATATTATATTTATGATCGTAACTCTAGAAATGATAAGGTTGGAATACACACTTTGATAACAAGATTCTAAAGTAATACTGTTTTTAAGCTTAGTATGAGGTATTTTTTACTGTAAAATATTTGAAATTGTTAAGAGTAACGATGAGCTGTACATCAGCAAATATAGGAGATACAGCACCGATCCTCTTAAATTTTCTACCGTAGCAATTTAAAGAATAATATCATACAGTCTGTCAAGTAAGAACGGGTCCGCGTTAATTTATTTTTGGTAGATGCAGTTCTAGCGATTCAATAAAAAACCAGTGGAGTGAACCTTTGTCTACGACACATTTTGGTAAAAGTATCAGTCGATTTCGAACTTCCGTCCAAATCACGTAAAATCCAAAATGAGTCACTTGTATGCGCGTTGGTTCGAGGCAGTCTTTCTTTGTTCCCATCCAAAGGGTCCTAAAATGATACATTCTGCGGTTGCTAAATATATTAAATATTCGGTATAATTTGTGAAGAAGTGGGTAAATCATTTCAGTGAGACGAAAAATGTCGACGACTTATGAAAATGTGGCTTGCTAGGCAAAGTCACTCCCAAAGTCGAAATACGAATCGCGTCTTTGTTTTCACGGGATCTGAAAATAAAAAAAATCTGGTTTGAATGTATCCCATGAGACCATTCGACAACATCTTCGTGCTCATGATGTCAAATTCCGAAGAACGTTGCAGAAACCTTTGCTGGGCGAAAATCACGTCACGAAGCGGCTCACTTGGGCCCACGATAAGACTCTAGAGTGGCCCTCACAAGTCGCCGCACGTCAGTCCTATTGAAAAAGCTCAGAGGAAAGCTCTGAGGACTCTGACTCACTTGTCTCGCGAGAATCGAAAAATTTGCAGAGTATGCAGAAAATCTCGTCGTCAGCATGCCTCGAAGATGCCAGACGATTATTGATGCAGGAGGCGATTGGACAACTTAGTAAGGTAATTGCGTCGTTGTTAGCATATGAAAGAATACATTTATGACAAAAAATGTTCTCGAAACATATTTTTTCAAGAGTATGAGAGGTCACGTTGTTACTTGACAGACTCTGAATAAAGCAAGGAAAGTATCTAGGAAGTCCAAGAGAGGTAAGAATATGAGTTACTGATTTGATGTACATTAATTGTATTCTTGAATAGAAGATAATATTTTTTAGATTAAGTAGTGTTCTTAAATTTCTATCTTCAATGCTTATTTTAGGAGAGTATTCTATTTGTGAAAACATTACTTCTTGTTTTTTAAATCATTTTTCTCTATTCAGGGTCTCCAAAATACAAAAATATAGTTTTCGATTTTAGTTGGCCTATCTGTGGGCCTAGCGCTTTGTTAGCAAGATAACTCTTGGCCGAAACGAAATACTGATTTCAAGTTTGGTACACATATATCTACAGTAAGAATAAAATCTGTAGCTTTATTAGCGATATCGCTTCAGGCTTAGGAGTAAAAGTGGTATAGGTGCTTCTAAATTCTGTTTCCAAGGCTCCCTATATTTACATTCACACATCTAACGTGCTCTGAAAATTGCTTGGTTTGATTTAGTAATCGATCGACCATAGATGCCATATTTATAGCTAGGCTGATAACGGGAAAAGCTAAAGAAATGAATAAACCTGCATATATGTGTTTCGTCGACCTGACTCAATCCTTCGATAGAATGCAATTGCCAAATATTTTAAAATTATTACAAAAAAGGCAGACAAACCAGAAGCTAATAAAAATCATATATGACATTAACACAGAATGTAGAACAAGTATAAAAGTGGCACATCTACTGAGCCAGGAAGTAAAAAAAGAAACGCCGGAATAAGACAGGGCGATTTACTTAGTCCCTTTATCTTCAACCTCATCATGGACAAAATAGTGGAGACTCTTCCAAAAATTAGAGGATACAAAATGGGTAACACACACTTCGACACAATCTGCTACGCCGATAATGCAGTCCTCATCTCCGTTTCTGAGGACAATCTTCAGAAGATGTTTCATGCCTTCAATTCAGAAACTAAAAGATTAAATACGATTACCAACACAACCATGACAAAATGTATGGTAGCTTCAAAAAAATTATTCAGACGCAGAAGCTGGAGATCCAAGGAAGTATTATTGAACAGTTAAAAATTTTAAATACCTGGGAACAATGATAACAAGCTGCGGAGACTTAAACAGGGAAGTAAAACAACAGTCTATGAAGGAATCACTAATTGCAGGTTATTTGAGGGATATAGTATGGAAAAGTAATTACCTCACAGTGGAAAGTAAAACAAAGACAACAGTGAGACCGATCCTCATATGCTGTAGAAACAAGAGCTGATACATGTAAAACAGCACAAATGATTAGCATAACAGAAATAAACGTGATTAGGGAGATATATCCACGACAGAATCCGCAACAAAGATATACAAGAACTAAATAAGATTCAAGAAATATCTAAGTGGATCAAAACTAGAAGAAAACAATGCAATAAACATGTAGATTTGATGGACGACAACAGACTGGTAAAAAGTGCCAAACTCAATAAACCCTGTGGTAGAAGAACTAGGGGCAGACCTCCGAAAAGGTGGAAGGCTGGACGTCCACATCGGAATGGGCCTAATAGAGATAAAATAGGTAGTATGCCTACTTATATGATACACCATATAAGAAAGAAGAAGAAGAAGAAGAGTATAACGAGTCAGTCAGACTAAGTAGTAATATTAGAATTTTTCTGGTTTAGGTTATTTATAGTCAAAAACATTACAGGTTACACTTCTGGGAGGCGGTTTTAGAGGGGGTGGTTTTGAATATATCGTGTTATATGTTCGTTTCCGGGTACTTGGAGTCTAGTAATTGGAAAATTATCTTATTTTTTTTTAGTGTTTCCAATCTTAGTGGAGATAGTATGCAAATACATGTGACTCTAAAGTAATTTATTATGTCCTATTACTAATACTAATGTATTTCTTTACTTAACTCTTTCCTTTTATTTCCAAATTAATTATATTCTGGATATAAATTTGTCGTATGAGGATATAGGTACTATACACCATTCATGCTAGACCTCGCCACCCTTTTAACATATTTGTTTTTCGTATTCCTATATGATAGCAAATGAAGATTTATTTATTTATTGATTATGTAAAAAAAATGAGGAGCAGGCTTTAAAATTTGCTGATTTTGTACGTTTACATATTATGTTTTGTGTATGAATTGTATATTGCTTATGTTTCTTACCTTTTTTTTATTTAAAGTAACAACAGCTAATATTTTTGGCTAAATATTGAACTTATCTCAAGTATTTTTGGGAAATTTTTCATTTAATTGGTGATCAAAAATGAAATAGGTAAATAGCTTGAGGCTTACTTGTGTGCTCGTACAAGAAATCATAGAAAATAAATGTTATCATAGTAAATATATTTTAGAAACGCAAAAAAAACTATATTATACAATTGACACTGCAGTATGGGCCAGAATTTTCTTTTGCTTAAAGGCATCCATAAACCATTTCAGCATTTAGAAAGAAGGTTTAATATATTTACTTTACGAATATAAAGATCCATCCACTTATAAAAGCTTTTTAAAAGAAAACAGCTAGAAGCAGTAAAACGTGTTATAAAACTTTTTTCCTTTTGTCCCTTACCACTTCAAAAAAAAAAATCCATTCGATCATATTTTCAACGAGTCGATTTCCCCGGGGAAGATCTATCCCTATTTTCCCGGCCAGTTAAATCGGGAACGGGACGAACAAGTATTCGTGGGGTCAAAATTGTGTGACCATTTGTAATTTTTGTCTGGAAAGGGACATATTTTACCGCATTCTATCGAAAAGGAAAGTAAAATTTTCTAACTACTTTTTTTTATTTTGTTTATTTATCATTTTTTTGATTATAAACACGATAACGCCGACTAAAGTAACCACTTTTAACTTTTATCAAAAATTGATATACCTCCTACAAAAATAATAACAGTCCTATAATACATATTAATAAACTACCTTGTTAATTTTTATTCAAAAGTTAAAAAAAAAGAGAAAAAACTTATCACATAAAGCATTTGCATATTTAAACGCTCAAGCCACATTCCCGCAGAAGAATTCCTGGCAAGGACAAAGTAACAGTTTGATAAAATTCAGAGGCTGATCAGTCGTAACACGACCAAATTCATCCCAAGATTGTTCTACAAATAAAAAAAAAGCAATATAACTGCCTAAATATGGACATAGTTTAATTTTGGCAGTTATTATTGATTCTTATATAACTTCGTTGACCAACTATTAGAGACTAAGTTTCCTAGCGATGATCAACGCAAATTGAGTTAGGTGGAAAACAACGAAGATTTCGTTAATTATGTTTTCTTGTATAACCAGGTAGATATTCTGTATTTAGAAGTAAGAAAAGATATTACCACAGTAAAGGTAGATATTCTGTATTTAAAAGTAAAAAAAGATATTACCACAGTAAACATAAAACACAGTAGCGAATTTGAAGAAAATTTTTAGGTCCTGTTTTTTAACACGTATACGTCCCCTATCATATCAACAACATGGCTACCAGCGCGGTTGCGGGTTGTGTTTACATCTGGATTTCAAGGAGAATCTTTTTTATAACGTGCATCAAAATTCATTATTAATAATTTTCCAATAAGTAAATGACTGGTTTGACATTATAATTGAAAATAATTATAAAAGAGATGTCAAGAGGAGATTTTTGTTGTGCGACTAGTGCTTGTAAAAATACATGTGGTATCTCCAAAGGAGTTAGTTTTTTTAGATTTCCCAAAGATCCTAAAAAGTAATTTATTCATAATTCTTTATTTCTATTACGCAATATATTATATATATATATATATATATATATATATATATATATATATATATATATATATATATATATATATATATATAAGATTGTCTTTCATATTACAATTGTTTGCTAGAGTAAAGTTATATTACCTGCTAAAATTCGCTAACTAAAACTTTCAAAACTCAATCTGGGCATAAAAAAGTAGTAATTCTCCAGCACGAATGAGTTTGAATAAATCAGTGCATGGCTTTAATTTTCTTATACAGTGTGTCCCAAAAAGTGTTATAGAAATGGAGAAAAAGTTTATCTTACATATTACAAAAAAAATTATTCTCGATAAAACAATGCTGCATAACATGAAAATCCATAATCAAGCATCAAAAGTTTAAAATATTTGATGCTATATAGGGAAAATAAAAAATAATGATTTATAATGAAGAGTAAAGTGTGTTTAAATTTAAATACGGAGCAAAATATTAATTGAAAATCTTTATAGGAACTAAAAAATTATGTTCATGTTTAGATTTGTGGCCTTCCTAGATAAAAACTCAAAAAAACTCCAGTAAACATGTCAGTAATTGTCGGATTATTCATTAAATAAAGGAAAACGAAATGAATTAAAAACTATTGCACTGATTTTGATTGTATCATATTTTTGTCAAAAATTTGATAATCTTTTTATCTGCTTTGCAACAATTACATCCACAATAAATTTGTGCTATCTATGCCACGATACACCCTACCTAGTTACGTCAGGAGTTACAGTTACAGTTAAAAATGTGGAGGCGAGAATCTCGAACATTTTTCGTACTGTGACATGACGCACCATCATGTTAGTACTATATATTGTCTCTCAATTATTGGTAGGCGATTAAGAAACTCAGGGAACCCATTATTTAAAAATTCTAGGTTCAGCATTCATATTATTTCGAAAAAAGAATGTTTTTAAATATTCCACACCATATATTGGTTTTAAACAAATATGGATCTCGAGTTTAGATACTGAAGTTAGGATTAACATCGCTCCACCAGCGATAGTTTTGAGAATTTACTGTCCCATTAGACGTACATGTCGTTTCGTCAGAGAAAAATATTTGTCTTGCCATAAACCTGTTATCTTCCAACTCTCCTTGAAACCAAGCACAAGATTCAAATCTTCGTTCAAAATCTCCTGCTTTTAAAGTATGGGCAAATTGAGGTTTGTATGGTTTAAATTTATTTGATCTTAACATTCTCGCAACTGTAGTTTTACTTACATTCAATAAAGCTGATCTTTTCCGAAGTGGATCTTTTGGCTTTTCTACTACCGACAGCATTACTTGATTTTGATTACCTTCATTTGAAACCTATTCCCGATGTTTCTTTTAAATTTATTTTCAACACTCTCATCAATCTTGAAATTATTTATTAGATATCCTACAGTTGTGTTTTATCAGGATGTCTATAATTAATGATTTCTGCTGCTTCTCTAAAAGTTTTATAATTATCTCCAACTACGAGAACAATTTCAATATTATCTTCAAAGCTTCATTTTACTAGCATTTATAATTATTGCAAATACAAACTGACGTTAGCTTTGAAATTTATTGACAGTTTTTAGGTATTTCGAAAGATTTGTTCGTTTATTTTTAGCCTAAAATTTGTAGTTATTTCATTTTCTTTTATTCAATAAATAATCCAATAATTACTGACGTGTTTACTGCAGTGTTTGGAATTTTTAACTGGGAAGGCCACAAATCTACACGTGAGCATAATTTTTTAGTTCCTATTAACATTTTCAATGAATATTTTGCTCTGTATTTAATTTAAACATACTCTTCATTATAAATCATTTTTTTTATTTTCCCTGTACAACATCAAATACTTTAAACTTTTGATGCTTGATCATGGATTTCCAAGTGATGCAGAACTTTTTATCAATAAATTTTTTGTAATATGTAAGATAAACTTTTTCTCCATTTGTATAAAAATTTTGGGACACACTGTATATGTAGAACAGGGGTGTTCAAACTTGAACTGCTGGAGATCTACCTCAATATTGTTAGACTACGATCGATCGACTCTGAGAGGCTGCAAGTAAGTGTGATACAGGATTGTCGACTAGGTAGGGTGTATCGTGGCATAGATATTAGTTTTCCGCACAATATGCATTTTTTTAGCCAAGGTAACTGTAGGTCTGCTCTAAAATGTCAATGAAAAAACTCATAATTATTTAAAATTGCGAGTTTATTGGTTCTTCTTACAAAACAAACGAGTTCTAGTGTCTAAACTTAACTAAAGAGTGACTTTGGATGTTGAAGCGTGTCACTGCATGTCCTCAGCATACTTTTCAGATGGTACGTAATTACCGAGTGCTAATCGCAAGCATGATGACATATGTTCGTCAGTTAGTCGATTGCGATATTTTGACTTAATTACCTTCATTTCACAAAATGCAGACTCGCACAAGTAAGTTGACCCAAACATTGCCGTCAGTTGAAGGGCGATTTGCCTTAGATTCGGATATTTTTATCTTCAGATATAAAACACCAGAATTTTGTGTCAGATGCTGTGGCTTTGAGATGTATATCTGATATAATCTGCACTAACTCATTTTCAACAGAACATAAGTCCATGTTAAACTGACTTGCTATTTCAGTAGCTAATTCCTCAAAGTCTTTACACGAAAAAGGATAACTCATAAATGATGCGATATTTGCCAATTTACTGAAATCATAAAAACGTATTTTGAATTGGCTCAAAATATTTGATAATTCTGCCTCATAAATATCATAATTCAACTGAGGAATCCTTGCTTTCAAAGACGGAAAATTTTTCAGATCCTTTCTTTTCAGTTGATCTATCATAAGTTGCAATTTACTTTTGAATGCGTTTATTGCGCTAATCATCTCAATAATAGTTTTTTTTCCTTTACCTTGAAGCTCCAAATTAATGGTATTTAAATGCATTGTGATGTCTGTCAAAAATGCCAAATCAGTCAGCCATTTTCCGTTTTTCAGCATCTGAGTGTCATTACCTCTTTCGTCCAGAAAAGCTGTTATTTCGGGCAATAATTCTTGAAACCTTTCTAGGAATTTTCCGCGACTCAACCACCTGACGTCCGTGTGAAGAACTAAATCAGTGTGTTCAGCTGACTCACTATCTTCCAACTGCAATTTAAAGAGCCGTCGTTGCAAGCGACGTGCACGGATAGAATTCACAATTTTTATTGCAATGCCCATAATCTCCTCCATGTTTAGAACTTTTGAACACAAAACTTGTTGATGTATAATGCAATGGAAGGAGAGAAATAAAGGGAAATCATCATTAGCTCGACACAATGCCACAAAACCGTTTTTGTTTCCATTCATTGCTGGTGCTCCATCGGTTGTAATGCACACTAGTTTATATATTGGTAGCTTGTAGTTTGTTACAAAATTGAAGAAAACGTCATATATATCTTCGCCACGGGTCTTTCCTTTCAGAGGAATCATTTTCAAAAACTCTTCCTGAGCCGACATGTCATTGAATACCATTCGAATAAAAATACACAGCTGGGCAGGGTCTGTCATATCGGTGGATTCGTCGAACTGTAAAGAAAAGTATGTACATTCCATGATATGTTTTAGTTTATCTGCCATGTCCTGACTCATGACTTCAACACGCCTTGTGACAGTCGGACGAGATAACTGAAGTTCTCCAATAGCAGACATAATCTCTGTCTTATTTTTAAAATCTCCAAGTAAAGTCTCACCCGCTTCAATAAATGCTTCCTTTACAACCAATCCATCATCAAATGGTTTCTTGTATTTCGCCAATATATGAGATATTTTAAATGACGCGATCGTTGCAGCTTTTGATTGTTTGGCTGGTCTTGTGAACATGGTTTGTTCTTTTTTCAAACAAGTTATCAAATCACGTACTTTTCGTTTTCTTAATTCACTCTGTGACGGAAAGTCCTTTTCATAGTTTTTATGAACCGTTTTATGATGCCTCTCTAAGTTCCCACGCTTAGGTATTGCAACTGACGCACGGCAAATGAGACAAATGCGCATATCCTTTACCATACAAAAGAAAAATTCTTCCTCCCAATCGTTATTAACATTAAAAATATGGTTTTACTTTTCTTCGCAGCACTCATTTTGGACTATTTATTAATAAACTTCGTATCGATGTATCGCCTTCAAGTTACAACTCAGACTGACTCCTATTCCTGCAGGCGCAACATTTATATCGGCGCGAACGAAGTCTCGAATGTTCCCGTCAAACACGCCGCCCGAAGTTTCTAGAAAAATCGGCGGGAATCAAAAACGCGGCTTTTCTTTGACAAGTACCGCGCGTTCCTTTGATAAAGCCGCCTTTTACCGCTAGCAGGGGTTATTACAATAAAAGAAAGTGATGAGGGGGCTGTTCTGGCCTAATTGTGGATCGAATAAATTTTAGTAGTTTATTCATTACATTTTGTTTTAGTTACCTAAAACAAAATCTGTGAATAGTTCTATATCGGAATTTTTTTCTCGAGATCGACTCGAAAGGCACTCGCGATCGACTTGTCAATCGCGATCGACCGTTTGAGCACCCCTGATGTAGAATATAGGAACGAAAAGTCACTAATTGTATGAAAATTATTTTATTAGATTTAACTGATGATAAAATGGAGTAGAAAGTATGTTCACTTCATTTTTAAGTTCAGAAGAAAGACCATCTCATCTTAAAATGACAATTATAATTATTTTCAATCTCTCCAGATTATTCGAATTCGCTGAAATATAAGAAGCAAGATGGTTGACATTATACATGCGAAGCTGAAGGTGTGCAGAAATATTTTCTCAAAATGAACATTTTTCCCCCTCGAACAATATCTCTAATAGTTGAGAAACATAAATTCAACAATGATATATTTAAATGAATAACGTGCAAAAAACATTGAAGCCAAATGTATTTTTTCTTCTATTTTTTGCCTTTTTCCCTGTTTTTTGTATAGCTGTTTAAATAAGAACTTTATAAAAAAATATTTCTAAAAAAAATTTTTCTCGTTTTTTTTCTTCCTTTCAATCAGTAAAACTCATTTTTATTCTACAAAATAGAATTTTTCTTGAAAAAAAGGAATTTAAATATTTCAAAAACTCGCTGGCATCATACCAGCAATATGGCGACAGGTCATGTGATCATCACAAACTTGAACCCCTTGAGATCAAAGATGCCGAGTCAAACTGTCGCTACTGTGTTTTATGTTTACTGTAATATTAATTTGTACTTTTTATAAATTTTTTTGAGTCTTTAGGTTTAATATTTTTCAAAATTTTAGTTTTATTTATTTCTTTAACTCTGACAATATACATTTTGTCAGCAATTATTTTCTTTTAAATGTTTTAAACGTTAAACAGTTTGATATTTCGAGTATTTTTTTTTAACAAAAATGGAGCGACACGTCCATTCTTATTCATTTAAAGTTATTTTCTGCAGAGAAAATTTTCTATTCTTCAGGAAAAATAATTTTAAAATTAATTCGCAAAGTTTCGTCATCTTTACTTTAAAACTTTACAATCTGCACAGCAACTTCATTAGACGCGACACATTGTGTACAAAAGCCTACTATGCAAATAAGGCACATCCGGCCGGAAATTCTTGAAGTTGCAACAATTAGGGCAGACTAACGAGACTAACGACCTCTGGTGGCTTTCCTTGGGTTAAAACTCTAGGCGAAGTAAATCAAATTTCCATATCAGATCTAAGTCGCGTCTTAGAGTTAAATAAATTCATGAATATTCTGACTTACCTTAGTACTTACTTACCAATAGATGGTTTTAGTAGGTTTTCATATAATACCTTCTTAGGTTTATTGTTGCTATGAATACAGAATATCTATAGTGTGTTTATTGTTTTTAAATGAATTTTCGTCTATTGAAGTATTGTTTCAGTGGATCATTATATGAAATAAATATGTGTCGCTATACATTAGTTCGGAAAAGTAGTTTTAAGCACAGCAGTGTGTACTTGAAGATTATTTAAATATTTTCTTTTATTTTTATTTATATGTAATCTCCAACACAATACTCAAATCATACAGTAAAACATTATTAAGGAAGCAACGTTTCAATATGATTGTAAATATTCTAAATGCATATTCTGATACAGATGGCAAGAAAATTAAGTTAGTGCAGCTTTCCGCTGCTCTCGGTGTAGTTACCAGCATACCTTAAGTTAAAATAAAACTCTAATTGTTTTTTTGTCCCGAAACAGTCACTATATGCCATGTTGTCTTTTTTTTCTTCTTTAAGTGCCCTCTCCTCAGCGGAAGTTGGCGACTATCAAATGAAATTCTTCTCTATCTTGAACAAAACAAATAAGTGTACAAGTCTCTTCAATGTCAAATCACTGGAGCAGATTCTATAGCCAAGAGAACTTTTTACTTCCGATACCCTGCCTGCCTTCAATTTTCCCTCTATAATTACCAGGTGTACAAGTATGAAATGCGGATTTCAGACAATAGATGGTGCACCAATGCAGTTTGTGCTATAAAGATTTGACGAGGTGCCATTTTGTTGTATCATCAACAAGTGTCAGACGCGCATGAGCGATAAATTGGAAAAGTGTGTGCATAGTGTTGTGTTGTTGTGTTCAATATGTCGAAATTTATACCGAGCAAAGAGCATTCGCGGACAGCATTAATTTTTTGTTTTTATTTGAGGAAAACTCCTGTTGAATCATACCGATTACTTCTAGAAACTTTTGGTGAACTTGCTCCATTGCAAGATACGTGTGAACAATCGTTTCGGCGTTTCAAAAGTGGCGACTTCGATGTTGCAGACAAGGAACGTGGAAAACCGCCAAAAAAATACGAAGATGTGGAATTGCAAGCATTGTTCAACGAAGATGATTCGGAAACACAAAAATAACTCGCCGAGCAATTGGGCATTAGTCATCAAGCTGTTTCCAGTCGGCTACGAGAGTTGGGAAAGATTCAGAAGACCGGGAGATGGGTACCACATGAATTGAACGCCAGGCAAATGGAAAAGCGCAAAAACACGTGTGACATTTTGCTCGCTCGATACAAAAGGAAGTCGTTTTTGCATCGTATAGTTACAGGGGATGAAACGTGGATTTATTTTGAGGAATCCCAGGCGCAAAAAATCATGGGTAGACCCAGGCGCACCATCCACATCGACCGCAAGACCGAATCGCTTTGACAGAAGGACGATGCTCTGTGTTTGGTGGGACCGGAGAGGCGTGGTCTATTATAAGCTGTTAAAACCTGGGGAAGCGGTTAATACTAAACGTTACTAACAACAATTGACCGATTTGAAGCATTCGCTGCTTGAAAAAAGGCCAGAATACCGAAAGAGGCAACACAAAGTTATTTTTCTTCATGACAATACTCCATCACATACGGCAAAACCAGTTCGCGACACGTTGGAAGCACTCAGCTAGAAAGTTCTATCCCATGCGGCTTACTCACCAGACTTGGCTCCTTCCGATTACCACTTGTTGGCATCGATGGGTCACGCACTTGCTGAGCAGCGCTTTGGTTCATACGAAGATGTGAAAAAATGGCTCGATGAATGGTTCGCAGCAAAAGGGGAAGATTTTTACTGGCGTGGTTTTCACAAATTGCCCGAAAGATGGGGAAAATGTATAACAAGCGATGGAGCATACTTTGAATAAAGCACTTTTTATCATTCTTCCGAATTTAACATGTTTTTTGGTACACCTGTAAATGTAAAAAACTGTATTTAACATTTCTAAAAATATGGTCAAAATAAGCTGCTTTTCTTCTTTTTATGGTGGTTAAAAGTTCCTGATCTTAATTCATCCTCTCCAGGAGCGCAACAGTTGTCACTCGTTCGGTCCATTTCAAATGAATCCAACAGTGTAGACAGTACATAACATTTGATGGCCCTCCATCGAGTAGTCATACTTATATCCTGGTTGTATAATATTATTTTCATTTTGAAAAAAGTTTTTCAATTCTACATTTAATTTCCTCATCGGGATTTCCTTTATCGTTGAGTCAGCACCCCAAATAATTTTTTTCTCTTTCTATGTATTGTCTTCCTATTTGTAGTCTAACATTGTCGACGTTTATCTTACTAATGACCTTGAATTTTGAATATGTTGAATATGTCATGCTTGAAGATGGAAATTCTTCTTAAAATTAGAAAATATATTGATATACTTCCCCTTCCCATCTCAATAAACTTAAATAACCTGGGGATATTTAACATTTTCATACAGTGTAACTTCACAAATTTCTTCTTAATCTAAAAATCGATGACCGGAGGGAGAAGAGAGATCTTTCATAAAAAAGAACCCCTTCATAAAGTAACACTTTAAAAACTTGAACCCCATTCTAAAATCAATGACATGGGGACAATGTTAAGATTTGTGACATTTTTTCTACATTCAGATGGAGGAGTTGACCTTTTCCCTTAAGGTCTTTTCTTTGGATTTAAGCGCATTCAGGCATAGTAAATAATGAAGTAGTTGACTGAATTTTAAAGTTTAACATTCTTTCATGAAGCCATTGTAGTAATGTCCGATTTTGCTCATTGATTACGAAAGTCATGTCCAATGAATGGAATGAAGAATGGAGAACTTTAGGCAGTATTTCTTCCAAAATACATCAAAATATAGCCTCACCACCATAATCGAGCATCCAGGATACATTGTAATAATAAGTCGCCTAGAAATAAATCGTTATTCTCTGTATTCACCTCAATCAAATCGGAGTAAAAGATAACCTACCATGTAATTACAAAAATATCAATGCTACTGAGACAGTCTTATATGGCTTTCAGAACTGTTATAAAGCAACAATGTAGAGACTTTAATTTCCTTAAAAACATTATTTTAAATTATGTCGCATTTATAAGCATCCACATTCCGGTCTATGCTTATGCGTAATTCCCTTTTAAAGGGTCTTCGCTATTCTATCTGCCAGTAAAGTCGGCCTGATAGGCCCGGTGATATTAAATGAGGATCCTTGTGCCTATATGTTATCCTATATCTTTGGCTAATAATAATTAAAAGAGATACATCAGATATTTGTCATAACATATTTGTATAATATCCATGTACACATCATGAGCTTAACCATTTTTCTTTAGTTAGTCATTACATAGTATAAATTTATCACAATCACTAAGTCTATGAAGTCAATATTTTGAAAAAAGAAGTTATAACGTTTCTTGAATTTTTTCTTCTTAAGACGTCGTCTCCTCACGAAGGTTGGTCATCCATATTGCTAAAGGAACTTTAAAAACTACTGCTTGAAAGATATCACTCGAAGCACATCCAAACCACCTACTCATGTCCTTCCGCCAAGAATTATGTCGTCTTCTGTTCGATCGTTTGCCCTTTATTTTGCCTTCAATAATTAGACGTAGCAATTCGTACTTTGGGACCCTCATTTTATGTCTGAAGTATTGAGTTTTTCCTATTTTTATGGTTGTTAGTAATTCCTTCATTTGGTTCATTATTTCCAGCACTTCTATATTTTTTTATTTTCTGTACCTAGGAGATGCGAACAAGGCGTCTAAAAGATTCCAGTCATTTCTCTGAGCCAGGGTCGAGGGTCCAGCCCTCATATCCATATAATGGCACGGAGAATACATACGCTCTCACCGTTCTCTTCGGAGTTCGAGACTGAGACTTGTGCGATGGAAAAATTTATTCATATTCATGTATGTTACTCGGGCCTGTTCAATTCGGGAATATGTTTTCTTTCTTGATCACACTTGTCATTTATATTGGTTCCCAAATATTTAAATGAGGAGACCTGTTCTACAGTATTGTCCCTAATTTCGAGGAATTCTAGTGGTATATTTTTCTTTGTTATTACCATCCACTTGGTTTTTCTTAATTTTTCTTAATAAAAAGGAAAGTTATTATGGTCTATGACGCAGTGCATCTTTTGCTACCAATTTTCTGAAGATTTTCTGATATATCAAAGTTAATAAGTTCTGAGTAGAGGCTATAACAACGTAGCAAGTATTTATCTAGGGAGAGGAACTAACTTATCGTGGCATTGGCTCCGTAGTTATCGTGTCGGCATACGGTATCAAAGGTTCCGGGTCCCAATCCCGATAGCTCAATGTACTTATTTACTAATTTATTTATTATTGTTCTAAAAATATTTGGCTTGGTCACATAAATAGGTTGTTGCAGAAATTTAATTACGGCCGTGGCAGCACTACCGTGTTGGAAAATTAGGTGCCGTGAAATATAAATGTATGTATGTTTCTAAACCTGGATCGTGATAACAGAGATTACAACATCATCGCCGATATGGATCCAAAAAGGGTAATCCCTATTTAGGCTTTGAGATGACCGATAAAAAAAGGACTGTGCAACTACTGACCTCGTGCTGATATCGAAATCTTGGGCTGTGTGGAAGCCAGTAATATTCTTTTCGCACTAAATAATTAAAAAAGAGCCATTTGTTTATTCACTTCCATGTTCGCTTGAAAAACTCTATTCATTTCAAAGCACCATTTTATCGCAAAGCTGTATTGTTTATCAGTATATTTTTTCACTAAATAACGAAAATTGTCATTATTGTATTGATAAATTTCATAGTTCATCAGGAATTTGATAGCATGGTTAAAACGTAGTCGAGTTGCTACAAAAGAAAACTCCAGAACATATTTTGATTCTTACCCGTGAGCGGTGCTCGATGTCATATATGTTAAATTGCCTATTTGAGACTCTCGGAGTAATGTTTGAGGTAAAAGTCTCCCAGCTTGAATACAAGAGTGTCTTCACATCTTTATATTCTTAATAATAACCTTCTTCCTGATAAGTGAATGTCATTATCAAAATACTGACACCGAGAAAAGCAAACAGTGGACGTCAAGGAATGTGGGTACTGTGTGGAAAAAATGAAAAAATATTATTCTAGCTTTAAAATAAAAACACTAATTCGCATTCCTTATTAATTTTAGTACCTAATTAAAAAGGTGTTGCCTTTTACAGTCAATATTTTCATTTCTTTTGATGGACATAACACATAAGCTGCAGGGAAATTCGTCTCCGTAGTAGCGATTTGAGTTGGTATTAAGTCGCTGCAGGTTTTACTCGGTGAAAAACAAAGCCATGGGCAATTCATTCCGAAAGGATGGTGTTCTTCATGTACTAGAATTCCTAAAAACAATGGTACGAACAGTAACAAGCTGAACCAGATAGGCATGTGATATTTTACCGCGGGATACATTCACCGATCACTTCCCACTAAAGTGGTGGAAGAATATATTTATCACTAATTTTTAGTATTCCGTACGGAACACTTATAAGATCACTTCGGTGTTTGTCTGTCCGTTCGTCCGTCTGTCTGTCTGTCATACCCGATTTTTTCGGAAACTGTTTGATATAGAAAGTTGAAATTTGGTACTTATATAGGAATTGATGGCCTCATCAGAGCCATGTAATTTTGAAAGCTAAATTTGACTTATGACGATAGTTTTGGGGGGTGAAATTGGAAGTAAAAAAAAAGTTTATCAAGTGGGGTGTCAAATGAAATTTCAAAAATATATATAATGTAATACTTCACCACACTTTTCTTTTTATTATTTTTAAAAAATCGCGAAAAATCGCTGTCTCCCCTTATCCCGAAAACTACTGATAAAAACTTTTGAAAAAATTCTGGAATATTCTCCACAGGGTGTAGATTCAACGAAAATTTTCACGAGTGCATTACCTTTAATAATTTATCTGATATATAAAAAAATCAAAAATTTCAAGGTTAACAGTTTACAGTAACGATCGGAAACAAACTTTGTTGAAAACTCATTTGGGGTGTGTTTTGTGAAGTCATTGTTCATTTTATACCTCCGTAACAAAAATTTTTATTTTAAAAGCAATCAACGAACAAACCACTAATTGCGCAAGTTCAAATTACACTTGACCGGTTATTATTTAGTGTTTTTTATCAGACTCCGATACATAATGAGACAAATAGCTTTCTTCTCGATATATTCTAACAAAGACATCTACTGTCAAGTTTACAGCTTCATACAGGATTAAAAGTAATCTTATTGTAAATTCATCTTGTTTGTTACCATGTCCCACAATTTTTAATTAAAATTATTAATTCTATTGAAACTGGTTGTTACTGATACAATTTGAAAAATTGAATTACAGAGCTTTATATTTTTAACATGATAATAAGTTATTCAAAATTAGGACTCTCCATTACAGGTATTGACATGCACAAATAGCATGCAACCAATATATATTTTTAAGTTTATCATCGCTATAGATACTAGAAATTTAGATGGTGTTTGTTGTTTTCCCTATTTTCAAATAATAAATTGTTATAAAGTGAATTTGCAGCTTCCGAAGTATTGTTTTGACTGTCATTTCGTAAGATAAATGTGTGTTTTCCTACTTTGGGAAATAACTTTTAACCGCAAAGGGTTTAAAATATACATATATAATGGGTGTTGCGCATACTGCTTGATAAGTTTTAAATTATTAATCTTTTGAAATTGGTTTTAATCGAAACAGTTCTCAGTATAATGTTCAGTTTTATTATTGCCTGTGTGGTTTTGGTTCGAGTTGTACTTCTGCGGACACTAAAGAAAAAAAATATATAGTGAAGAAATCTGCGATTTATGGATTTGTAGATTTAATAACAAAAGATTTTATTTTTTTTGGAATTTTGGAACACCGCGTTTAATATTTTTTTTTTTATTAGGTTCGAGTTGTAAAGGGGACTAGAACGCAGCGTATCTGCTGGGTAAAACTGCGAAATTGGTTCTCAACAAATATTACCGGTCTTTGCATAGCTGTAAAAAAGTAATAATAATTGAAAACATTCGAACTGAATGGGCACTTCAAGAAGAAGATTAATATGTTTTGTAGTGCGAGATTTGTTGTAGTACGACTCGGCAGTTTCTAAATGCATGCTTACTGCATGCATAGTTTCGGCATTTGAAGCAGGGTTTGAAGCAGGTTATCGATAAACCTACCAGGCGTGGACTTACTAACGCATCACTTATTGACCTTATAATATGTTCTAATAGTGACGTTGTTTTGAACAGTAATGTTGACACATGCTTTGACGTATCTGATCATTTCCTTGTTAGGTGCGAGCTAAGACTGCGGGTGACAAAGTTTGAGCCATTTTTGGTAGCATATAGAGACTTTAAAAATTTCGATGAAGGAAAATTCTACAGCGATCTTTTGGAGATACCTTTTGATAATATACACTATACACAAAATAAAAACGAAAAACTATGTACAGTTAATGCATATATATTTAACTTATTCAATCTCCATGCTCCTTTGAGAAGTGCACGTATCACTAAGAGGAAAGGTCCGTGGCCAAATCATGGCTTAAGGCATGCCAGGCGTCTTCGTAACAAAGCCTTAACAAAATATAAGAAAAATAAAACACTGGAGAATTGGAAAAGTTATAGACGACTTAGGAATTATGTTACACTAGCAACGGAAAATGAAAAGAAGTTGTATTTAGAAAGTAATTTTCGGTCTAGTAATCCAAAAAATAATTGGAAATTGTTGAAGGACTTGGATATTTCTTCTAAAGTATCTAGTTGTGTTCCTGAACATTTGGGGAATGTAGAAGATATTAACACATTTTTTTGTTACTCCTGCTGGCTCTTCGGCTCCAGATCCAGTAACCTTAAACCTTTATTTACAAAATAAAGAACAGGCCACAAGTTCATTTCATTTCAGAGTGGCAACAACTGATGAGATTGAGCAGGCACTTTTTTCTATTGGCTCAAGGGCGGTGGGTACTGATGGAATTGGTATAACTATGTTGTTGAACTGTTGTCCACGCATAATTCCTTTTATTGTGCATTTAGTTAACTAATGTATAGAAACTAACTGTTTCTCCGACATTTGGAAAAGTTCCTTTATAATTCCGTTTCCAAAGGTGACCTCCCCTAAGAATCTGAAGGATCTTAGGCCCATAAGCATATTGCCAATGCTGTCGAAGGTCTTTGAGAGAGTGATGGAGTGGTAAATGCGGGAGCATATTGAGCGGTACGGGCTCCTACCAAATTTCCAATCTGGTTTTCGCAGGCATCACAGTTGTGCTACTATACTTCTCAAAGTTACGGACGATATTCTATTAGCGGCGGACCGTGGTGAGCTCACTGCCTTGGTGCTCTTGGACTACTCGAAAGCTTTTGATCGAATAAATCACACTTTGCTTTTGGGTATTCTTGGTTTTCTTGATTTTGGGGGCGATGCTTGTGGGCTTATTAAGAGCTATCTCGAGAACAGAACACAGTGTGTAAAACTTAAACGTAAACAATCCAGTCAAGTAGTCGCTAAGTGTGGTGTGCCTACTACTTTTCACCTTGTACACTTCTCAACTTACTGTCAACCTGAAGAACGTCTCAACGCACCTATCTGCAGATGACAGCAGATTTACATGTCATTTCGATCTGAACAAATTCTGGAGGCGAATGATAAACTTTCGAATGAGCTTGAGCATCTTCGAAAAGTTTCGCTAAACCATTATCTTGAATTGAATCCTAAAAAAAGTCAGTTACTTTTATTTGGACGAGAGCAATGTAGGGATTAATATCAGGATCTGATACATGTCAGTACAAATAATGACTCAGTACAGATTTCCAATGTTGCCAGGAACTTGGGATTATTGCTGGACATTAAATTGAGATTCTCAGAACATATAAGCGGCTGTGTCAGGAAAGTATTTGCAAATTTAAAACTTATTTTTAACCAACGACACCTTTTGAATGCAGCTCTGAAAAAATCCCTGTGCGAATCATTGGTGCTGTCGCACTTTGCTTTCTGCGACACTGTATATGGACCCTGTCTTGTGAAGCGGGATGCCAGACGTATAGAGGATATGCAGAACTGTTGTGTGCGTCTAATTGGTGGCATAAGAAAGTATGAGAGGGGACTGAGTGCTGGAATGAAAGAGATTGGGTGGCTAATTATGAGCGAAAGAAGGCATTTACATGGTTCTATTTAATAAGATAATTTTCAAAAAAATTCCCAATTATTTGTATCAGAAAATTAAATTTAGATATGATGCTCATGCTTTAGATTTGAGGCATAAATTTACCATCACTCCCCCTTATCATAGAACAGCTTTATTTGAACGATCATTTAGCTAACAGATATCAATGTCTTACAATAAGTTGCCTGCAGACTTAAGACAATTAAAACCCACCGCGTTTAAACGTAGGGCACGCAACATGTTGATAACATTGGTGTCCCATGCATGATTTGCCTTCTGTTTTGATCCGGTCTCTTATGTCACCGTTGCTTCGAAATGTAGTATTATTGTGTTTTTACAATATCTCAAACAACATTTCTGTCACAGTTATATTTATGTATTAGTTCTTAGTTCATATATATAAATTTTTATTGAATCAACTGTATAGGTTAAATGAGGAAGCCTGGCATCAATTTCGCCTTTTGTAATATTACCCTGTAAATTACAATAAATACATTATTATTATTAATATTATTATTATATTCTTGATAATATTGATACCATTGGGAATATTTTTGAAATGTTAGTTTAATAACGTACATAAGTATTTGATAAGTTGTGAAAGTTTTATGTATTTAATTTAACTCACAATGGACGATAGCAGAAGCGGGTTGGGCGCAATAAATAATGTGGCAACTAACCCAAAACAAAATTATATAGTAATCACTATTATAAGACTATACAACTAGCTAATTGAAGAAAATAAAAATCCAGAGTTGGTTTGGGTAAAGAGCTATGTATGAATTCAGCCAAATGAAAAAGTGGATCAATTAGCCAAAAAAAGCAATGATCTCTGGGTATAGTATTTCTGGGTGTGAAATTCCTATTACAAATAATTTTTGACTGGAAAATAAATTATAGGATCGACAACCGGTCAATTCTTTAAGCCAATATTTCTTCGTCTAAATAATAAACGTTGGTTCTTTAATCAATTTTTCAGAAATTTTATTCAAGTAATAGGTAAAATACGGTGTAATAATGTTTTGCATCCGGTATACAGAAATAGAATAGGCCTGCAGGATAGGACTAATTGTGATTGCGGGGGAAACAGGAGATATGCAACATAGTATTTTAAATTGTAGATTGAAATCAAATTATACTGTAAAACTTTTCCGAAATGGACAATTACCGATTAATCTGCAAGGTTTATTAAGATTAAATAACATTGATATCTATGGTATTATCTATCATCATGTCAGGGTCTCTAGAATTAAGATTTAAAAAAAAAGGAAGGGAAAAAAGAGAAACAAAAAAAATTAGGCAAATAAGAGACAATTGTATATTAATCGATTTTGTTTCTTTCTTCTTTATAAAAAAATAAACAGAAAAGCTGGCCAGTTGATTATAGCCAGTGCCAAAACCCACACGCAAACACAATCACACTCACAGTGAAATACCTGTAAAGTGTGGTTCAAAATTTTTCGAAAAATATTAAGACATAGTCTTAGTGACTCACTACGCTAGTAGCATGTACCATTAACTACAACTTTAAGCTTTACACCTAACTTGACTCTCTCTTCCTTTCGTCACTGGAAACAGATCAAAAAAGGGCCTACAGTCTGTCAAGTAAGAACGTATCCGCGATACTTCATTTTTGGTAGATGCGGTTCAACAAAAAACCTTTGCCTATGACGAATTTTAGTAACAGTATCAGTCGATTCCAAACTTTCGTCGAAATCACGTAAAATCCAAAATTAGCCACTTGTTTGCGCGTCGGTTCGAGGCAGTCTTTTTTTATTCTCGACCAAAGAGGCCTAAAGTGACACATTCCGCGGCCGCTAAATATATTAAACAGTCGGTATCGTTTGTGAAGAAATGGGTAAATCATTTTAATGAGACGAAAAATGTCGACAACTTACCAAAACGTGGCTCGGTAGGCAAAGTTACTTTGAAAGTCGAAAAACGAATCGTGTCTTTGTTTTCATGTTACCTGAAATTCATGCTGCGTCAGGGAGCGGCAAAATTAAGAAAATTGTGTTTGAATGTGTCCCATGAGACCATTTGACAACATCTTCGTGCTCATGATTTCAAATTCCGAAGCACATTGAAGAAACTAAAGCGGCTCCCTTGGGCTCACGATGAGATACTAGAGTGGCCCTCATAATCGCTGGATGCCAACCTTATTGAAAACATTTGGACCCTTATATAGAGAAAGCTCAGAGGAAAGACTCTGAGTACTTTCACTCAATTGTCGCGGGAGATTCGAAAAATTTGGAGATCATTGCCGTAGTATGCAGAAAATCTCATCCACTTACTCGACATCGACTTACTCATCATTCTTACTAGACACACTGTAAATAGCTCACAAAGGTATTGTTTCCATAACATTTGGTCTTATGATTCTTCTCATGCATCTTAAGAGCACCTGCATAAAGTTTCTCCCCATTTTCTTGCACTTCATTAATATTAAAATAGCAACGTAACCTCTTTGAAATCGTCATAATTAAAATTGAATCAAGTCAGTGCACCACCGACTCATAAGAGTCGTAATGTCTCTCTACAATTGCTGGCACATTTCTATTATATTCGGATGAGTCATTTTTTTTTATATATCTTAAAGACAGCCTGTATAAACGCTACTGCTCGTTCCACCCTTTTATACAATTGTAACTTCATTATGTATATTACACAATGTAACCTTCCCTTCTATTATGTTCTCTGGAAATATCCCAAGATAGTATCCAAATGCCTTCAAACAGTAACAAGGCTTTTGTGAAATCGTTGGGACCTTCCAGTAACATTAGGACATATCTTTTCTATTATGCATCCTATGTTAAAAGCACCATATTTAAACTCATTCTACTCCATTATAGAACAGCAGGCAAGGTAACCTTTTTAAAAAGCAGGCGTCATTAGAAACGAACATAGTGCTAATGGCACGCCAAAGGAATAAATGCATTCCTACAATTCCTGATGCCTTTCTATTACATTCTGTTATATGTTATCTCTTAAACATTCTAAAGACAGCCTGTGTAAACTATTTTATTTATTCCACTTTATCATAGAACTGTAAGTTCATTATATTAAGACGGCAATATAAACTATTGACAATTGCTGAGACATTTTTATTAAATTTCGACGTATCTTTCGTCCTACGCATTCTAAAGACAGCCTGTATAAATCTATGCCATATTACACCTAATCTACAAGTTTGTCAAAGGTTCACAATAGTAATAACACCTTTCTTCAGTTGCTGAGACCTTTCCATTAGATTCTTATATAAATTTTCTCTTAAACGTCCTCAAGACAGACAAGTAAACTCTTCCTCTTATTCAACTCTATTATAGAACTCTAACTTCATTACATTACACCTAACCTACATTGAGACGGCATTGTAACCTTTCTGAAATTCTCTCGTCACCGGAAACGTATCAAGACAGTGTCCCAATGGCTCACAACAGTAGTAATGCCTTTATGCTTTGCAATCGTTGCGACCCTTTCCATTACATCCGGACTTTCCTTTGCTCTCTTGTCCCCCATTTAATAGAGTGTGGAAGTAAATCAAGACAGTATTTTTAACTTTAGCCGTTTATATCCTTGAAAATAAGGGGCTTTCCTTACAATTTGCTTCTTAGGTTCCCAAAGTATGATAAATATGAAAAAAAGAAATATCGATCCAAGTTGCTTATAGGTTTTAAAAATTTGAATTTTGCGACATTTAAACTACAATCTGTACAATTGATAAGAATATATACAGGGTATTCCTCTTCAACATGTATAAGTATGACCAATTTTGTTTAGAATTTTTTTTTGTAAATTTCATAAGAGACACTGTGTAATGATATATAAAATGGTCATATTCAATATCAAATTTGATATTGAAACATCAACATGCCTATCAATCAGAGATATTATTTGAGACAACTTTACACATCCTCATAGTGCAGGTCGAATCATCGCTCTACCACAAGGAGGCTGCCTTGAGCGTTTTCATTGACATACAGGGGGCTTTTGACAATGAATCTTTAACCCAATGGTATCGACGATACTATAAACAAGTGGATAAATAACATGGTTTTATACCGACAAATAAATGACAAGCTACATAGAGACAACCTTGAAGCAGAGGTATCCAAGTATACCTATAGGGAGGTGTGCTATCGCCACCCCCTTTTGGAATTTAGTGATGGATGAGTCGCTGACTCGACTAAACTTACAGAGCTCTTATACAACGGGATAAGCTAATAATATAATTATACTCAACCAAGGGAACAAAGCCACCACTGTGGCAGAGCTCATGCAAGGAGTACCCAACGATGTACAGCGCTGATGTAAGGAAGTAAACCTTAGAGTCTACACTGTAAAGATTGCTGTTATACCGTCACAAAAAGAATAATTCAAGGCAATTATGACAACTTTAGTATCTTCGAAGAATGGATAAAAACCATTACAGTACAAATATCTGAGCTTAATACTAAACAGAAAATTAAACTAGAACAAACAAATTATAAAAAAACTGAGCGAAACAAAAATTGGTCTCATGAGATGCAGAGAGTTGTTTCAATAAACCTGAGGCTTTAAACCAAAGATGGTGCTTTTGGTATACAGCATGGTCATAAGATCCATGATTAAATACGGAGCTGCTGTATGGTCGGCGAAAACATAGCAGAGAACGGCAACCACGGAGCAAAATCTACTGCAGAGGTTGGCTTGCTTATATTCCACCGGGGCTATAAGTAGCACCACCACCAGAATAATTCTAGGACTTAGTACCCAAAACAAAATCTTTGCCAAACTCGGTCAAATGCCTGGGATATATCAAGTGCAACCGTGAGAGATTCTCCAAAATGTTTAATTGCGTTTTTAATAACATGCGTTACATAAGTTAGAAAATTTCCTGTTTGGCTCTGTTTACGAAAGCCATGTTGATGGTCGCTAATAATAACTTTCGGTATTATTGAAAGCCGTTACTTATCCATGTAATCAAATAATTTTAGGTGTACGTTAGATGATTGATCGTGTTTTAATAAGGAAACCTTTGTCCGAGATTGTTTGATATACCCATATAAAACAAAATAATACTGTAAATCATCATGGGAAATAGTAAACAAAATTAGCTATGTAGTAATATGATAAATTAATTCGATTCAATTGATTTGGTTGTTAAGGGTTAACTAAAACTGCGTTCTAGTACGGTTTCAGCGCCTACATAATATAAGCCATGTCCCTCTAAATGAGGCTCCAGAAGTTTACCATGTATAATTCAAATATGAACAAAAAGATGCGCTGCTAACGATTTGCATACAATTTTCGGTATTCAATAATGCTGTTTGTTTTTGTTGTGCTCGGTTTAGATTAGGCTGCTGTTTTGAATCTGGGGAACAAAAAGAGAATTAGTGAGCGACCCCGGCTTGTTTTCGTTATATTCCGACCATATTTCGACGAAAATAGGTTTTTAACTTTTGAAAAAATTATTACTAGGGCTGACTGATTAGGCCATTGCATTACAAAGCAGTTAGTAGAGATAAAAAATATACAGCTCTTGAAAAATCCGCTTATTTTTTAATGAGACTGCTACGTTTTTTTTTTTAAAAGGCTTTTTGAAACAAAAAGTCAACGGATTTTTTCCCCCCCCTTTTTAGTAGTATAAAATACATGTTTCATGAAGCACTGTATTAGCGCTTATAGAATTGCAAAAACGTGCAAATTTGAAGTATTTAATAAAGATTTTCATAAATTTTCCTTCTTTTGCTTGTTCACAAAATAAAATTTATTGAAATTTTTATTTAAAATAAGCTAGTAGGAAATAGTTCATAAAATTCTAAAATCAGGTGTATAGTTTTCTACCTAAAAGACCTGCTTAAAATAGAAAAGCAAAACGAAATAGAAAGATAATGTTCTTTTTTTTCTCTCGATATACTATGAAGTACTCTCCAGACCTTTCAAAATAAGTGCGTACATATCCTCGTCAACGCCCCAAGGTTTCTTCGCAATATGCAAATTTACCGTGATCTCCAGAAGCCAAGAATCCGGGAGTTTATGAGCAACACTCAGCTCATATTCCTGGATAAAGAAACCCTCCACCGCAACCTCACAGTCAGAAATGCTTACAGACTTCCGCTCAACGACAGAACTCGCTACCGAAAACCATCTGACCCTCTCCCCCAGAATTAGTATTAAGTTAGTAATAATTCATAAAATATATTAAGTCTCAGATACCATAAGGTTTTATCTCATTGATACAGAACTCTTTCCTATACTAACTTAACTAGGTTATTGACATGTAAATATTACCATAATTATATTATTAGTTATCTAGCAGTAGTTATAGAATAAAGTCCTACTTAGTTCACTTAATAAATGATAGTATATATATATATATATATATATATATATATATATATATATATATAAAAAATATATATATATATATATATATATATATATATATATATATATATATATATATACATATATATACATATATATATATATATATATATATATATATATATATATATATATATATATATATATATATATGTATATATATATATATATATATATATATATATATATATATATATATATATATATATATATATATATATATATATATATATATATATATATATATATGTATATATATATATATATATATATATATATATATATATATATATATATATATATATATAAAACTAGCCGGGCCCGCAGCTCCGCTCGCGTGGACTTGATTCATTACTATCGTCACTGCTTATTCCTTATGTTACCCAACGTAATAAAATATCTCCCATTATTTCCCCTTATCTCCCAATATTTCTCCTTATTTCCCATTATCTCTACATAATTTCCATTATCTAGGCTTATCTCTGCTCATCTCTCATTATTTCTCCTTATCTCCCATTATCTCACTTTATCTCCCATTATCTATGCTTATCTCGACTTATCTCGCAATATTTCTCCTTATCTCTCATTATTTCTCCTTATCTCCTATTATCTCGCCATAACGCCCATTATCTAGACTTATCTCTGCTTATCTCCCATTATTTCTCCTTATCTCCTATTATTTTTACTTATCTTCCATTATCTCATCTTATCTCCCATTATCTAGGCTTATATTGAATTATATAGAACATATACATAAATTTATAAAAACACGTAAATCGGATAAGTGGTTCTCAAGTCATAAGCACACTAACGGACAGATAGAAAAACAGAGAGACGTTGCATTTTATATATACTATATTTTTTTGCTACATGAAATTGTTCCATATTTAATGGTTTAGGCAGTTTATTGCAAGAGTACGCGCCAGAGCAAACTTTTTTCCGACTTGATTCACTATTATCGTCATTGCTTATTCCTTTTGTTACCTAACGTCATAAAAATATATCCTAAAATCAGGCCCGAGAACATATGTATGTTTTTTAAAAAAAAAAAGTACGTAAATCGGATAAGTGGTTCTCAAGTGATAAGCGCACTAACGGACAGACAGACAGACATGCAGAGAGACAGGCAGACAGACAAACAGAGAGACTTTGCATTTTATATATATTCTAGATAGGAGATTATAGATAACCTGGCCAGAGAACAAATGTATTAATTTAAAAAAAAAAAACACGTAAATCGGATAAGTGGTTCTCGAGTGATAAGCGCACTAACGGACAGACAGACAGACAGACAGACGAGAGACGTTACATTTTATATATATATTATACTCTTTGCTATATGATATTGCTCCATATTTAATGCTTTAGGCAGTGTATTGTAAGAGAACGCGCTAGCAGCAAACTTTTCTCCGACTTGATTCACTATTATCGTCACTGCTTATCCCTTATGTCACCCAACGTAATAAAATATATCCTATAACCTGGCCAGAGAACATATGCATGTTTAAAAAAAAAACACGTGAAATCGGATAAGTGGTTCTCCAGTGATAAGCGCACTAACGGACAGACAGATAGACAGACAGAGATACGTTGCATTTTATATATAATATAGATGTAATACAATATATATCAATAACCTGGTCAGAGAACATATGTATGAATTTAAAAAATCACGTAAATCGGATAAGTGGTTCTCGAGGGTTAAGCGCACTAACGCACAGACAGATATACAGAGAGACGTTGCATTTTATATATATTATAGATATAGATTATTATTATTTTTATATAACCTGGTCAAAGAATACTCGTATATGTATGAATTTAAAAAAAGACGTAAATCGGATAAGTGGTTCTCGCGTGGTAAACGCACTAATGGACAGACAGACAGACAAAGTCACATTCCATTTTATATATATATTATAGATTATAGATTATTCTCTGTTACATAATATTGTTCCATATTTAATGGTTTAGGCTGTGTATTGCAGGGGAACGCGCTAGCGGCAAACTTTTTTCCGAGTTCATTCACTATTTTAAGTCACTGCTCATTCCTTATGCTACCTATCGTAATAAAATATAGCCTATAACCTGGCCAGAGAACATATGTATGTTTTAAAAAAAAAAGTACGTAAATCAGATAAGTGGTTCTCCAGTGATAAGTGCACTAACGGACAGACAGACAGAGAGACGTTGCATTTTATATATATTATAGATATGTGGTTTATATACTGGGTGACACAGCCAACACGTAACACCCTGTAATTTTTTTATTTTGAAAGTTAATATTTGCATTTTTAGATACCAGAATAAGACATTATTAGGCTTTTTCATCACTTAAGAAATATTTTTAACTACTTCCGGTTTGATCGAAAGTGACTGCAACTTTCTTATTTTTATTGGGACCCTGTTTATCAATTTCAATTCGCCTTGAAATTCTCTTTCCAGCGATGTATCACAAGTTGACATTTGTTTGACAGATGACCGGCAAAAACTGATTTAAACTCTTAGACTTAGGCGGTCATGGCGGATATACTAGCAATTGTTTTTTGTTAGTTTAATCTCACTTTGGAAAGAATTTAAGACTGTGCCATTTCGCGAGTCTACGTGGCTCCTACAAAATTTTATGATTTACATTCAGTTACAGAATTTTCTCTTTATATAGTGATCAATATCACCAAAATTAAGATAGGAACATATATTTTTTATTTAACCTAGTTACACATTACAGGTTTTTTGCCAACATCCATCAATATTTCTTAAGTGATGACTTAATAATGTCCCATTCCGGTATCTAAAATGCAAATATGTAACTTTAAAAATAAAAAAATTACAGGGTGTTATATATATATATATATATATATATATATATATATATATATATATATATATATATATATATATATATATATATATATATATATATATATATATATATATATATATATGTATATATATATATATATATATATATATATATATATATATATATATATATATATATATATATATATATGTATATATATATATATATATATATATATATATATATATATATATGTTTATATATATATATATATATATATATATATATATATATATATATATATATATATATATATATATGTTTATATATATATATATATATATATATATATATATATATATATATGTATATATGTATATATATATATATATATATATATATATATATATATATATATATATGTATATATATATATATATATATATATATATATATATATATATATATATATATATGTTTATATATATATATATATATATATATATATATATATATATATATATATATATATATATATATATATATATATGTTAAAATTTCTCATTATCATCCAAAAATTAGTTAATATTGATCATAAATATAATTACCAACAATTTAAAACTGGAAATAACTAATTCACCTATTAAGATTTCAGTATCGGTTTGCATAAAATCAGACATCCTCAGTATAATAATTGACGAATTAAAATTTGTGTTAGATTTTGACACCACGTCAATTATTCTAATCATATTCTCCCCATATTAAACCAATTTTCCCAAACACGCTTCCGTCATCATTTCATCAGAAATACTGTAAAATCCATCAATCAATTACCTGTGCCATTTCGGAATAACCAACAAAAATGTAAATTTTTTCATCACTTAAAAATAAAACACACAACTTTCTGTCATGGAAAAAAAATTTTAATTTTAAATTTGGGACAGGTGGAGACATAATATATGCCACACTGTTCTTTTTCGATACTAAATTTGAAAAGAACATGGTACTATCAATATGGTGTAACGTTCTGGTTGGTAAATTTTAATTTGTATGCGTAGGGGGAAAACTTAATATATATGTAAAAAACAACGAAATAAAAGACTACAAAAAGTTAATAAAGAAATAAATAAAATATTTATTTATATATATATATATATATATATATATATATATATATATATATATATATATATATATATATATATATATATATATATATATATATATTCTAGATATTATTTGTCTAACATACCATATGTCTAAATTGAACTGTTTTGGAATTATTGATATTTGTAATTAAGGAGACCAAATTTAAAAAAAATTTTAAGCTGGCTTGTGTCAAATATTTACTCCCAGGTATCGACTTAACGCGCCAAAAAATGATTTATTGACATTATTGCTTCATTTTGAGAAACTGCAATTTGAGCGTATAATTACATTTAACATAAACTGAAAGAATCACTTTGTTAACTATGGCTGGCTACGGAGGCTCTAGAACACGACAGGAGGTGTGTGACCTTTTTAACGCAGAATATCCGAATCGAGAGCCTATTACCCATTAGGCAGTTAGTAAAACATTAAAACTACTTAGACAATAAGGTGTTAAGGATCGTTCTAAATCTGGACCCCCAATATATATATATATATATATATATATATATATATATATATATATATATATATATATATATATATATATATATATATTTCTTTTTTTTTATAATATTCAACATTTCGTCAATAAGTTTCTGACATCTCCAATAGTAACTATAAGATTAAAACAAAAGACACACTATTAGTTAGATGAAAAACCACGTCTATGATAACAGGAGTAAAGAAAAAGAAATTTTTTCTTTTGTTACTAAACATAAGTTGCACGAACATGACAAACCGATGGTAAAAGAAAATAAAAAAAAAAACCGGTCAAGTGCAAGTTGAACTTGCACAATTAGTGTTCCGTACGTTGATTGTTTTTGAAATAAAAATTTTTGTTAAGACGGTATAAAATGATCAGTGACTTTACAAAATACACCCCAAATAGGTTTTCAACAAAGTTTGTTTCCAATCTTTACTGAAAACTGGTGACCTTGAATTTTTTTTTTTTTTTTTATATA
Source organism: Pachyrhynchus sulphureomaculatus (assembly GCA_019049505.1). NCBI lineage: Eukaryota > Metazoa > Arthropoda > Insecta > Coleoptera > Curculionidae > Pachyrhynchus > Pachyrhynchus sulphureomaculatus. Next base: position 128,123,300 of record CM032455.1, on the reverse strand, counting down.
CCAAATAAATTATTAAAGGTAATGCACTCGTGATAATTTTCGTTCAATCTATACCCCGTGGAGAATATTCCAGAATTTTTTAAAAATTTTTTGATCAGTACTTTTCGAGATAAGGTAGGGGTCAGCGATTTTTTAAAAGTAATACGAAGAAAAGTGTGCGCAAGTATTACATTATATATATATTTTTTACTCGTGTTTTCACAAGCTTTCATTTGACACCACACTCGATGACATAGTAAAAAAAAATTTTTTTTCACTTCCGATTTCACCCCTCAAAACGAACCCCTTAAGTCAAAATTTATGTTACGGTGGTATAAAATGATCAATAACTTTACAAAACACACCCCAAATGAGTTTTCAACAAAGTTTGTTTCCAATCTTTACTGAAATCGGATGACCTTGAAATTTTTGTTTTTTTTATATACCATATAAATTATTAAAGATAATGCACTCGTGATAATTTTCGTTCAATCTACACCCCGTGGAGAATATTCCAGAATTTTTTCGAAATTTTTTGATAAGTACTTTTCGAGATAAGGCCCGGGACAACGATTTTTCGCGAATTTTTAAAAATAATACAAAGAAAAGTGCGCGCAAGTATAATATTATATGTATATTTTTTTACTCGTGTTTTTACAAGCTTTCATTTGACACCACACTCGATGACCTAGTAAAAAAAAATTTTTTTCACTTCCGACTTCACCCCCCAAAACTAACCCCTTAAGTCAAAATTTAATTCTCAAAGCTACATGGCTCTGATGAGGCCATCAATCTATATTGTTACCAAATTTCACCTTTCTATGTCAAATAGTTTCGGAGAAAATCGGGTGGGACAGACAGACAGACAGACACCGAAGTGATCTTATAAGTGTTCCGTACGGAACACTAAAAACATAAAAAGTTTTAAAAAATATAAAACGTTTACTTACGAAATGTGAGTTAGTCCTTTTTTCACTTAAAAACATATTAAACATCTAGTTTATTTTAACGTCTGAGAACCACCGAATTTGTTCACGGTATGCAGATAATTTTCATTTATATATATATATATATATATATATATATATATATATATATATATATATATATATATATATATAATAAAAGTGTTTTATTACTGCATCATACTCGGCTTTATCTATTGTTATAAAACGTAAGACTGATTACTTGCGATAGCTGCCACCAAAAAACTGCGCCTTACATATGTTTGAAACTGTGAATACAATCGTTACAAGAATCACACTTTCTAACAGTCATGCCTAACAAACTTTAAAGAAGTTATCTCCGTTGTGAACGAGAATTATGCAGAGTTAGAATCTCGCTGGATCAAAGTGATTCGGCTCCATGGAAATTATGTTGAGAAATTTATAATTTATTAATTTAATATTATAATTATAATGGTTAAAATAATTAACCACCTAAAACATATTCACGATCAATAACAACTTCGCTCTCATAGAAAATAATCAACATTGATCAGACCGTTCATGAAATTGTTCGTGATTTTTACGACTTGCGGTGATAATTTTAATTTCTATTCTGCATTCAGAAGCTTTGTTTGATGATTATATAGTATTAAAAATTCTATATCTTGTTACTAGTGATAATGAATTTTAGGAAATTTGGATTGCTTCTACAGACTCCATAGAATATTGCAATCTTAATAACTTTTGATCTGAATTTAAAGTGTGTAGGGCAAATTTTGCTTCAACTTTTGTTTTATCTTCTGTTTGCGTTTAACATTTCTTCCATTATTTTCAATAGTGCACTGTAATCATCTAATATGAATTCACTCAACTCTTTGAATAACTTCGAATTAATATTAGAATTTTTAAGCCTTTGTCGTCTTCAAAATCTTCTATCCAATAAAGGCTCATGCAACCGAAAACTTGTGTTCATGGTCAGAAATCCTTAACGCCACCGTTTTTATTAATCTTGAATGCTTTTGGAGCGTTTCTGCCATCTTTATAATGAAACTTAATTACGATCCTTTGTGTTATGGTACAATTTGTACAATGAAAAATTGTTAACTGTTAAATACATTATTGCATTCGGTCACTACTCGATATTTCATGCTAAATTTTATGATGAATATCGAGAAAATCTAAAACGTTAAAATAACATTTTAAACTTCTACATTATGCCAATGGTTTGTGATATATAGAACTCGCCAGAAAACCTAATTAATGCACTGGAATCATTTTTGACTAAATTCCGCTAGACTTATTTCAGTACATAATAACATTGCTTTCATAAGCTCTAAACTGCAAAATTGTGGTTACTTTTTTATTTTCATATTTACTGAAAATATTGCTTTTCAACAAGTTAAGTTGCCCATCGAATTCGTAAGATTTCTATCAGTTCAAAAACTTACTTTGAGATAGAATCACTCGGAAGTATTCAGATATGTTCTAAACTAAGTTAAGTCAAATGCGAAAGAACTTTTACCCGCAAGTTCGATCTTTTCGTGATCTAAATACTCCAAAATAAAAAAGTATTCGAGTTTTCAAAGTAAAATTTTTAAACTGGGCCTATACAGGGTTGGAATGATTTATTTAATTAGTATATTTTGCTAGAGGAAAGCGAAAATATCACGTTTCAAAATTTTTGCTTCTTTTCGCTTTTTAGTGTACCTAGATCACGAAAATTATATATACCTTTTTCAGTCCTTTTGTCCGTCTGTCGGCTTGTTGGCACGATAACTCTCAAATGAAAGAAGATATCTATTTTAAATTTGGTGCACATATAACACCTATAAAGGTGATGAGACTTGTAATTTTTGAGTGAAATCTCTTTAAATAGGATGAAAAGGGTGATAGTCGATAATTTTTTTTATTTTTTATTATTAATATGGTAATTTTTTTTTGTTTTTTTTTGTTGAAATAATAAACAAATATTAAGCATAAATATTTACAGTTAAACTTTTAAGGAGTTAAAGGGGTGGAAGAAGAAGTTAGGTTGGTTTCGCGGTATATACCGTGTTATATCTCCTTTTCAGGATTCTTGGGGTCACCAAATCCCGAAAATTTCATTATCTTTTCGTTACTTTCCACTATAAAGGGGTAAGAGGTTCAAAGGGATGGAGCTTATTAAATATCGCATAGTAGTACGAGCATTTTGGTTTATAGTAAAATAAATATTGGATTCCAGGGGTCGGTGAGGGGATTTGAGGGGCCATTTTCTATATCTCCTGTTGTATGTTCTCTGGAATCGAACAATGTGAAAATCAGAAAATTAATTATTATGTCATTGCTTCCATTTCCATTTCATTGCACCATAAAGTGGATTGTATAAAGTTATCCTTTAGTATGAATTGCAAGGAAAATACTTCAAAGGGATGGAGCTTATTAAATATCGCATAGTATTACGAGCATTTTGGTTTATAGTAAAATAAATATTGGATGCCAGGGGTCGGTGAGGGGATTTGAGGGGCCACTTTCTATATCTCTTGTTGTATCTTCTTCTCTGGAATCGAGCAATGTGAAAATTAATTATTATGTCATTGCTTCCATTTCCATTTCATTGCACCATAAAGTGGATTGTATTCAAAATTTAACCTTCAAAACCACATGGATCTAATTAGGCCATCAATATTAGTGCCAAATTTCAAATTTCTGTGTCAAATAGTTTTGGAGAAAATCGGATGTGATAAATAGACAGAAGACGGACACCGAAGTGATCTTATAAGTGTTCCGTACGGAATACTAACAAAGGAATATACGAGGTAAAATATGGATATGGATACAGTTCTACCAGGCAAATTGTTCCAAAATTATAAAATACTAGCCGTGCCCGCGGCTCCACTCGCGTGGACTTGATTCACTACTATCGTCACTGCTTATTCCTTATGTCACCTAACGTAATAACATATCTGCCATTATTTCCCCTTATCTCCCGTTATTTCTCCTTATCACCCATTATCTCTACATAATTTCCATTATCTAGGCTTATTTCTGCTCATCTTCCATTATTTCTTCTTATCTCCCATTATTTCTCCTTATCTCCCATTATCTCACCATAACTCCCATTATCTAGACTTATCTCTGCTTATCTCCCATTATTTCTCCTTATCTCCCATTATTTCTACTTACCTCCCATTATCTCTACATCATCTAGGCTTATTTCTGCTCATCTCTCATTATTTCTCCTTGTCTTCCATTATCTCACCTTCTCTCACATTATCTAGGCTTATCTCGACTCATCTCGCAATATTTCTCCTTATCCTCCCATTATTTCTCCTTATCTCCAATTATTTATACTTATCTCTCATTATCTCACCTTATCTCCCATTATCTAAGCTTATATCGAATTATATAGAACATATGTATAAATTTATAAAAACACGTAAATCGGATAAGTGGTTCTCAAGTGATAAACGCACTAACGGACAGACAGACAGACAATCGAGAGACGTTGCATTTTATACATATTATAGATAGATAACCTGGCCAGAGAAAATATGTATGTTTTAAAAAAAGCACGTAAATCAGATAAGTGGTTCTCCAGTGATAAGCGCACTAACGAACAGACAGAAAGACAGGCAGAGAGACATGCAGACAGACAGATAGAGAGACGTTGTATTTTATATATATATAATAGAAAGAAGATTATAGATAACCTGGCCAGAGAACAAATGTATGAATTAAAAAAAAACACGTAAATCGAATAAGTGGTTCTCGAGTGATAAATGCACTAACGGACAGACAGAGAGATGTTGCATTTTATATATATTATATTCTCTGCTACATGATATTGTTCCATATTTAATGGTTTAGCTTGTTTAAAAAAAAGCACGTAAATCGGATAAGTGGTTCTCCAGTAATAAGTGAACAAAACGGACAAACAGACAGAGGGACGTTGCATTTTATGTATTCTAATAGATGTAATAAAATATATATCTATAACCTGGTCAGAGAACATATGTATGAATTTAAAAAATCACGTAAATCGGATAAGTGGTTCTCGAGGGATAAGTGCACTAACGGACAGACAGACAGACAGTGAGACGTTGTATTTTATATATGTTATAGATATAGATTATTATTATTATTATATAACCTGGCCAAAGAATATATGTATAAATTTAAAAAAAGACACGTAAATCGGATAAGTGGTTCTCGCGTGATAAACGGACTAATGGACAGACAGAGAGACAGAGAGATATTGCATTTTATATATATTATAGATTATGGATATTCTCTGCTACATAACGCGCTAGCGGCAAACTTTTTTTCTGACTTCATTCACTATTATCGTCATTGCTCATTCCTTATGCTACCTACCGTAATAAAATATAGCCTATAACCTGGACAGAGAACATATGTATGTTTTTTTAAAAAAAGTAGGTAAATCGGATAAGTTGTTCTCCAGTGATAAGCACACTAACGGACAGACAGACAGACAGGCAGAGAGACAGACAGACAGACAGACAGACAGAGACGTTGCATTTTATATATATTATAGATAATAAAATCCATAAATTCTTACTTATACTACCTGGTGAGCCTACAGTAATTAATTACTACCGGCATATGATTGTAATGTAGCTCGATAAAAAAATTGCTATACCAAAAATGAAAAAGCCTAACCTTGGGTTGAATCATTTACTTTATTTTTTTAAAACTAAAATTCTAAACGATAGAGAAGGAAAATTTCCAAAATTATCCCAAGTATGTAAAGTTTGGACTTCAGTTATATTACACAAAGTAATGTTGCGAAGGAGTATGTTACTAACATCTAGGGTAGGAAAATAAGATGCGTAAATATGATGGTCCCATATTGTTTCCAGAGAAAACATGCAGTGTTATGCAAATTATGCCAATTTTACAAAATAAAAACGCCACAAAATGTTTTGGAAACGTCGAGTTTATTGGTACTCTCGATATAGCATTATGCAATTTTGGAATTTCATTTATGCTTCCTGTCAAAATACTCTTGTATAGAAAAATTAACACAAATTATTCCACACTAGTTTAAGGCTAAACTAAACCGTTTCGTTGACCTACAATCAGCTGTAATAACGTATTATATTCTGTTTCTAAGTTGGAACGAATGCAGAATAATAATAAGAAGGTCCGTCTGGAATTTTATTAATTCACTCTTTTTAGAAAGATTTATATCAGTTTTTGCAGTAAACTGAGGTATAAAAGATCAAAGAAAATACTTCATTCTATGGTAAAAAATGATTACAGAGATTTTTTTTATTCAATCAAGTTTTAGTGTTTATTAATAAAAAAAAATTTTAATAAAACGCGTAGATATTTATACTATTAGCGGAACAAGATCGTCTCCTTTGCTTTTGCATCAAGAGTACGGGCGTCTGAAGTTATGGTCTACTCGGGCATGCCATTTGTAAATCATCAAACTCTCAAATTTTTTTTATTTTTCATTATTAATATGGTAATTTTTTTTGTTTTTTTTTTTGTTGAAATAATAAACAAATATTACGCATAAATATTTACAGTTAAACTTTTAAGGAGTTAAAGGGGTGGAAGAAGAAGTTAGGTTGGTTTCGTGGTATATACCGTGTTATATCTCCTTTTCAGGATTCTTGGCGTCACCAAATCCCGAAAATTTCATTATCTTTTCATTACTTTCCACTATAAAGGGGTCAGAGGTTCAAAGGGAGGGAGCTTATTAAATATCGCATAGTATTACGAGCATTTGTCCAGGTTTTTGGTTTATAGTAAAATAAATATTGGATTCCAGGGGTCGGTGAGGGGATTTGAGGGGCCATTTTCTATATCTCCTGTTGTATGTTCTCTGGAATCGAACAATGTGAAAATCAGAAAATTAATTATTATGTCATTGCTTCCATTTCCATTTCATTGCACCATAAAGTGGATTGTATAAAGTTATCCTTTAGTATGAATTGCAAGGAAAATACTGGCATTTTATATTTGTTTTACTTTCCTTGCTATAAAGTATTATATTTATGAAAAATCACACTCCGAGATTTTTATATTTCTTCATAATTTAGTGCCCTTAATCATAATTAAAGTCTCATTTCCGCCACTCTGTCGGGCTATCAGTCTGTTTGCAAAATAACTCTCGAATGAAATCAGATATGGATTACGAACTTCGTGCAGATTTTTCCATGATCTAAATACTTTAAAATAAAAAAATATTCAAGTTTTCAAAGGACATTTTTTAAACTGGGCATATACAGGGTTGGACTGATTTAATTGATTATTATTTCTTGCTAGAGAAAAGCGAAAAAATCACGATCCGAAATTTTTGCTCTTTTTCACTATTTAGTGTACCTAGATCACGAGAATTATAGTCACCTTTTTCAGTCATTCTGTCGATCTGTCAGCTTGTTGCCACGTTAACTCTCGAATGAAAGAAGATATCAATTTTAAATTTTGTATACATATAACACCTATAAAGGTGATGAGACTGGTAGTTTTTGAGCGATATCGCTTCAGGGAAAGAGGGTGAAAAGGATGGGAGTAGAAAATATTTTTTATTTTTTCTTAGTAATATGGCAACTTTTTTTGTTTTTTTTGTCGAAATAATAAAAAAATATGCATAAATATTTACAGTTAAACTTCTAAAAAGTTAAAGGGTTAGAAGAAGAACTTCTTTGTATATATCGTGTTATATGTCCTTTTCAGGGTTCCTGGCGTTACCAAAACTCGCAAATTTTGTTATCTTTTCTTTATTTTCCACTATAAAGGGGTAAACGGGTGAAAGAAGTGGAAGTTATTAAATATTGCATAGTATTTGTCCAGATTTTTGGTTAAGGCAGTGGATTAAGTTTAAATATATTATTTATAGTAAAATATATATCGGACTCCAAGTGTCCCCGGCTGAATAGGGATTTTACCCGTTTTCATATCCTCAGGATATCAGCGGAGATGTCGTAATACCTGTCAACGTTATCCAAGTGCTAAAACATACATTTTTTGTATTTTATGGCACGTTTTAGACAACGCGGTAGTGCTGCTACGGAGGTTATAGCATTTCTGCAAACAACTACTTCCTAGATTAGAGGGGCTGAAATCGAACAATGTAAAAATTAATTACAGGCCAACAAAAAAAATATTCGTAAAAAACTTTTTAAACCAATACATCTAAGTGTGATGTATTTTTGGATGCTGAAACCGTATCTGGTATCAGTTTTTTTGTATGACCCACAGTTCTCTCACAATATGACATCGATTAAATTTCAAAACCAAATCCTCTTCCTGCTTGAAAAACTGAGCAAACTGTTGATTTCTTGTTCTATAATGGTAAATAGATGTTCCAAATTCCAATAAATGTTTTTCTTTCAGCCTATAACCAAGCAATTCTGCTTTTTCCGTCGTCAAACCCAAATCTCTCACTAAATCATTTAACGCAGCTTGTGTAAACAACTGTGGTTTTAAATTTTCTAGAGAACATTGAAACTCATCATCATCCCGTCGACTTTCATTAAATTCGGGACTGGACTGTAAAACGCCATCAATAGACTAAGGCGGCTCAGGTACAGGAAGTCCCGATCCATGTCCTACCAGCCGATTAGCTGAAGTAAAGTTAGGATAGACAATAACTTTCTTATTTTTGGAGTTACATCTAGAAACATCAACGCTACAAAAATAACAATCATTTGAATGATTTTGTTGCTCTCTCCATACCATGGGTACTGCAAATCTAAAAGCTTTCTTTTCTTTCTTATACCATTTCCTAAGATCCTCGACACAAACATAATATACTTTGTGAGGAGCCCAACATTTTTCTTGATTACCGATTTCTACACCAAAATATGCAAAGTATACTTTTTTTACAAAGTCAGTAATGTTTCTTTGATGTTTTTTAACTGCAAACTCACTTATATAACGAAAAGTGTTGAGAAGGTTTTTACAACCACGATTAGCCATACTTTGAGTGTGAATTAAAGCACATGGGTTAAACACTGCAATGCGAGGTTATATTAACTGGAAGAAAACAAACATCTGTGACATTTATCGGAACTGCCAACTTAATAACATTTGATTTTACTACCAACCTTATAAAATTCTAATTTTATTGCCAACCTAATAACATTCGAATGATAAAAAATAAACTTATCACATTTTGGATATTAAAATGTGAAAAATTGGTGGGTGATACGACTTTTTTATTATTATTTTCGAACTCAGCACACAAAACAACATAGGAATCAGGTAAAATTATTGAAAAAGTTTTTTCATCGTTGGCCCGTGTTATTTTTCCAATTCATTTCACCATAAACTGAATTGTATAAAGTTATTCTTTAGTGTGAATTGCAAGAAAAATACTGGGTAAGTCACTCTTTTTTTACTTCCCTTATTAAAGGGTATTATATTCATGAAAAATCACCCTTCGAAATTTTTATATTCCTTCATGTTTTAGTGCTCTTAACCATGAAAATCATATTCCCCATTTTCGCCAGTCTGTTGGGCTATCAGTCTGTATGCAAGATAACTCTCGAACGAACTCAGATGTCCATTTCGAATTTCGTGCAGATATATTATTTGTGGTAGTGGAATTTATAGTTTTTGGGCAATATACTGATATATATATATATATATATATATATATATATATATATATATATATATATATAAACGAGGTGAGAAAGAAGTTGGATAGATACATGTGCTGCATTTTCTTAATCATTATGAGAATTTTTCTTGATTCTTGGTTCGTATAATGAACAACTTTTTACCATACATTGAGTTAAAGAGGCGAGGAAAGATATTAGAGGGGTTCTCAATCTATATCTATATATATATATATATATATATATATATATATATATATATATATATATATATACGAGGCTGGTTTGAAAAGTCCGTGCAAAGTTCGAGAGATGCCACCACCGGCGCGTATCGAGGTCATGTTTAGTTAGTAGCATCTCTTGTATGAACGCACACCAAGTTTCAGCCATATTGGTCTATTTCTTTGTGTTTGGCATTCGTGTGAATCAAGGAAGTCGAGTGATTTTCAAGAAATGGACGAAAAAGAATTTCGTGTGGTGATTAAACATTACTTTATGAAAGGCAAAACGCCTCAGGAGACTAAAGAGAAGCTTGATAAACATTATGGTGACTCTGCACCTTCGACTAGAACAGTTTATAAGTGATTTCAAAATTTTCGGACTGGCCATATGGGCACAAGTGACGCTGAACGTTCTGGACGGCCTGTGGAATTTACGACTCCAGAAATCATTGTTCAAATCCATGATATGGTGATGGATGACAGAAGAGTTAAGGTGCGTGAGATTGCTAGTGCTGTGGGCATCTCGACTGAACGGGTACATAATATTTTGCATAAACATTTGGACATGAGAAAGCTACCCGCAAGATGGGTGCCGCGATTGTTCACGCTTGACCAAAAACGGAATCGTGTGAAGTGTTGCAAGGATGGTTTGCAGCTGTTCCAGAAGAATCCGGAGGACTTTAAGCGTCGTTTCGTCACTGTGGATGAAACATGGATACATTACTATACTCCTGAGACCAAACAACAATCTAAACAATTGGTTACCAAGGGGGAATCTGCGCCAAAAAAGGCGAAGACCGTTCCTTCAGCCGGAAAGGTTATGGCGACTGTCTTTTGGGATTCGCAAGGGATAATCCTCATCGACTATCTGGAAAAGGGTAAAACTATTACAGGTGAATATTATTCATCGTTATTGGACCGTTTGAAAACCGAGCTGCAAGAAAAACGCCCGCGATTGGCCCACAAGAAAGTCCTTTTCCATCACGACAACGCACCAGCACACACCTCAGCAGTTGTGGTCGCAAAATTAATGGAAATAGGATTCCAACTCGTTTCACATACCCCTTATTCTCCAGAATTGGCTCCCTCGGACTACTATTTGTTCCCCAATTTGAAGAAATGGCTGGCGGGACAAAGATTTTATTCAAACGAGGAGGTGATTGCAGACACTAATGGATATTTTACAGACTTGGACAAATCCTATTATTCGGAAGGGATCAACAAACTAGAACATCGTTGGACGAAGTGTATAAGCCTAAAAGGAGACTATGTCGAAAAATAAAAAAGGTTTACCCCAAACACATAAGTAGTTTTTATTTTTGCACGGACTTTTCAAACCAGCCTCGTATATATATATATATATATATATATATATATATATATATATATATATATATATATATATATATATATATATATATGTATATGTATATATATATATATATATATATATATATATATATATATATATATATTTATATATGTATATGTATATGTATATATGTATATATATATATATATATATATATATATATATATATATATATATATATATATATATATATATATATTCTTGTAGTCATCAATTTTGAAAATTGTTTTATTTTTTCATTATTTTCAATTACTTATGATCAGATATATAAGAAGCCTAATAAGGTGGGGGATGGGGATAGAGAAATCGCTTCGTATATATTGTGTTAATTTTCTTTTTCAGAGTTCACAGAGTTCTAAAAATTGTACTATTTTTCTACTATTTGCAATTATTTATTATCAAAGTTAAAAGCTGCCATTTTGTGTTTCATACATAGATTGTTTCATACCCCTATGACTAAAACTAATTTTAACAAAGAATTCAACATAATCAAACAAATAGCTATTAATAATGGATATGACCCCAACATTATAGATAATATTTTGAATAAAAATCCTTTAAACAAGCAATCTCTTTAATTTATCCCCCAATTAATGACAAAAAAGGAAAATTTAATACACTCACATATACAGGGAAAATAACTAGAACAATTTCCAAACATTTAATAAAAAAGAACAATTAAATAGCATTCAAAGCCAGTAATTCTTTTGGGATTATAATTTTTAATAACAAAACCAAATCTAAGAAATCCTTAAAATCAGGAGTTTAACTATTAAATTGTGGATCTTGTACTAAAACCTACGTTGGACAAACTGGTAGATCTTTTGAAACACGCATTAAAGAACATAAACATATTTATTTAAAAAATAAGAACAATTCACATTACGCAACCCATATAATAAACGAATCCCATAATTTTGATGATAAGTTAAAAATCCTACGTGTAGAAAATAAATCTAAAAAATTAAATTTGCTTGAATGTCTTGAAATTAACAAACGGAAAAACTTATTAATTTTCGGAAATAGTACCACAGATTTGCATTCTTAAAATAATTCTGTCTCTAAATAATATAATAAAATGATTAGCATAATCTTAGGTAATAAAGAATAGTTTTAAGCACTATATAACCAGGATTACTACCAAATATTTTTCAGTTGTCAAGTGACTTGAAATATATTGGAAATTAAAACATAGTGTTGTTTTTTATATAATTTTATTATGAATTTCCAACAAGTATCGGCTAACACAATCAAAGATATAGGATAATTTGGGTTAGTTTATTTAAAAATCTGTTGTTTGCCTGTTATATTATACGAATAGCTCGAAAAAGAAATTCTCCTAGACTAACAATAAAGAAATAAATAAATTATGTTTATATGGAAAAACACTGTACAGTAATAGAATCCAGTATTCTACAAAGCTGCTCTATGGTTAAATATAATAGTCGAAATGTAATTTTCTGCTGCCAAAAAAGCAAATTAGTGCACTTTAGTATAATTGAATCTTAATTAGACTGTAATTTTTAGAATTCACCACAACTGCATTATAATTGCTGTGCTTTTCTAGTGATAAAGAATTAAAATAAAAGGTTTACTTTTTTTGGGATAACATGGTCAACAATATCTGTAAGTGAAACAAGCGTTAAGAACTGACCACAGAACATTCCCAGAAAGTCCCAAATAACAACGACTTTATAAGAAGGGCACGGGCTTCGGAGTGCCACTGGAATATTAAAGCTACTTCTGCTTCAAGAAGGTATATGTCCGGTGGATATAATCAAACGTAATCATATACCAATAAATAATGAACAAATACTCCATTGAGAGAAAAACTGAAATTATTGTATGGGTATGAGATGCTTTATTTCAAAAACGCGTCGGATACAATTCCTGAAAACAACTACGAGCTATACTAAGATCGAACTTTACTAACTGATCAAACTGTTTCTCACAATAGATGTAGAAATTTATCCAACGATATAAAGGATTTTTAAAAATTTTGCTATCTCAAAAAGGAACGATAATTCTGACAATAACTATCACCCGATTTAAAATATATGAAAATTACATCTTTACTCTAAACATAAGTAGAGCTTCAGAGAAAAAAGTCTATTATTAGTGTCGTCTTATCTTCGGTTAATAATTTTATTGGAAGGATAGGAAAGTGGTGAACTTATAGAAGTAACATTATGTGATTTACAACAAACTTTCGAATGTGTATGCCATGTAGTAAAAAAAAAGGAAAATTTGCTCAATTTATACCTAAACCACAGAACGCAATTTAATTCCCTTGATAATAAGATCTCTGCTAAAATTGTTTAACATGGTGCCTACAAGGTTTTGTCTTGGGTTTAATTTTATTTAAATTTACATATATGGTTTGGGAGCTTGTAATAATGATACTAATATTGGATATTTTGTAGCAAACACTGTCTTAGTAAATAAAAACAATTTAAAAAATGAATTAACAGCAAATATGATTATAACGACACAACACACAACACAAATTATTAAATTTACATTAAATGTAAATAAAACAACTAGTTTAACATTTTCTCAGAAACCAAATCATAATGGTAATTATTCTCATAGTCTTAAATATGTGGGTATGTATTTTGATTCGAAATTTAGCTGGAATTTCCATGTAGAAATTAGATCAAAGACATTATATCAAAATAAATTTGTGATTCGTAACATGTAAAACTTGTAGACATTAATGTGTTACTTACTAGTTGCTTTGCTCTATTTAAACCGCACATTACCTATGGTCTTATAATTTGGAATCATGCCACTCGTTTATTACGTATTTTTGGTTTACAAAGTAAAGAACTGTATGTTATGACAAGAGATAACGGTAAGAATAATTTGGTCCAATTAAGAATATTATCTCTGCCTTGTTTATTTACATATTTTACCTTATCTGTTATAAGCATGCAACAAACATAATTTTAACATACAGACGAATATACACGACTATAATACACGAAGACGAAGAGATATGTACAATGGCTTTCTAAAACTTAATGCAAGTAGGAATGACCTAAATTGTTTTTGCAAAATATTTTCTAATAAACTAGTAAGCAATTTTTGACTAAAAAAATTTATGCTTAATTATTTATAAAAAATTGTCTACTAGAAAAATTTAAAAAACCTCTCGAAATTTTGAAGAAAAATAATTATTAAGATTAAAAAGAAAAAGTTCAGTAATATTGCAAACAGTGTCTGAAAACAGGTAACGGTCCCAATCCGACTCCAGGTTACATTTAATACCATAACTTTGTAATGGAAAGAAATTTTCTTAATTTTTTTTTTAATATTTCTTAGAAGTATAGAGAATAAAAATACGTAAAAGAAGAAAATCGAATTTTTGAAAATTCGAGGTGTGTGTAACTCCATAAGTGAGTATATGGGAACCAGGGATTTGATTTTTAATTGCAAATGAATGTTTTTACATACTACTTATTTAATCCTTATGCCTTTCTACTCCTTGTTAGGAGTGTAAGGCCCATGAAGTTGAGTTATTATATATCTGCATTTTCCATGTTTCTCTCTATATCCTTTCATCCTGTTTAAATTGCCGATTGCCTTTTTTGTTTCTTCTGTATTAGTTTCTTCTGTTTGTATAAGGTTTGTATCTTGTTCTGGTATTATAACTCTATGTTGTTTTTTGTATGTATTTCCTTCTAATTTTTTCATCTATTTCTACTCCTCTCTGTTTCAGTGATTCCTACATAGTGCATTTGTTCTTCTTCTGTTAGTTCATCCTCTTTTCCGTTTATACCCCTATTATTCCGTGTTCTCAATCTAAAAACTCGATAATTATTTCCCATTTCTTTCTTCCTATCTATTTCTTTGATTTTCTTCTTATTTGTATTCATTTTACTAGTCTTCTCTACCGTATCCCTTATCTTTGCCAGGGTCGTCGTCAATCTACCTATCTCTCTCCTTTTTCTCAGTTTTTTGACTTGATGGTCGTAGTATTCTTTGTTTGTTCTTTCAGTTTTTCTTCCTCAATGTCTCATTTATATTCTCTTCCTTCGATTACGATTTTTTGATATCCTATTATCACCCTTTTTCCATTCTTTTTCTCGTTCTCTGCTATATGCTTCAATTTCTTTTCAATATCGCGTTCATCTTTTGTTAAATCGTTGTTTATATAAACTCTCTCTCTTAGGTTTCTCAGCTTGTTTTTATTTTTCATTACAGCTTCCTTATCTCCCGTGTTTTCAAGTTCTATCTTGTATATAGTCGCTTCCATTCTTATCACATCT
This sequence comes from Pachyrhynchus sulphureomaculatus, assembly GCA_019049505.1. NCBI lineage: Eukaryota > Metazoa > Arthropoda > Insecta > Coleoptera > Curculionidae > Pachyrhynchus > Pachyrhynchus sulphureomaculatus. The sequence continues at coordinate 128,107,931 of CM032455.1, read as the reverse complement.
TCAATCTGTACTTTTGTGTCCATACTCTTCTCCATAAAAAGTTCTACACCCATTTTCAGATCTGGTTGGCTATTGGTTTCAAAACTCATTCCCGATATTACAATATTATTCCTTATGTTGTCTTTTTCCAGTCTACTCATGTTCAGATCCATACTCCTCATGTTTTTTCTAATTACCTTATTTTCCTCTTTCAATACTTCATTCTCCTTTCTTAGTTCCTTCAACTCTTGTTGGTATCTCTTTTGATCTTCTTTCATATCCTTTATATCTGACATTAGCTCGCTGATCATTTCTATCAAATTGTCTATATTATCTACTCTTTCGTTTTTCTCTTTTTGTGGTGTTCTTATCCGCTTTTTACTCTTCTTGAATAACCCCATTGGCTCCTCTTTTTCTTCGACTCTTCCTCTTTTCGAGTCTCCTGAAGTATAATCATCGCTATCCATTGCTCTTTCAGTTATAAAAACTTTACGCGTGTTCCTCGTATATTATATTTTCAAACAAGGGAGAAAAAGAAAAAAGTTGTTTATATTTCTTATCATCGTAAACAGTAAAATGATCAAGGTCGTCGCTTAGTTAGCTTCATACAATTTCACAAAAATTATTCTTATAAATCTCCAAATTTTTTACTTATTGTCTTAATCTAACACTACACTCTGCTTTATTTCTGGTCTCTCTCGTTTGCAATCGACAAAATAATTAAATAAATCGAAACACTACCGTAATAATGCTCGTTGAACGAATTGACCATTGCCGGGCGTTCGATTCACGTGTCTATTATCATCGTGGACTGAAACTCAACTCCTAATGAACGTTTTTAACGTTTCTAAATAATTTCATTTCTGATCTTTCCGAATGTATTCATTTAGCGTGAATTTCTAAATTCCTATGTTTTCTATATTTTATTTGTAATATTTATCAATATGTTTTAATAGAGTTAGTCAGCATATTATATTTTATATTGTCATTTATTTTATTTTTGTTTTGTTTATTTTATTTATACCAATTGACTTTATGTATTTTGTATATATTTTTGACATGTAGTGCTTCCTACACTACATATAGAAACCATTAAGTTTATCTATATATCTATCAATCCATCAATCGTCATGCATTGTAGATTGCAGATAAATTTTCATGGTACGAAATGTTGATCGCAACGAGAAGACTGAAAATGTTTTATCCGTATTGTCTCCAAATGTAATAGCTGATGATGACTGAACCTTCTCAGTGTTCCGTACGGAACACTTATAAGATGACTTCGATGTCTGTTTGTCTGTCTGTCCGTCACACCCGATTTTCTCCAAAACTATTTGTCATAGAAAGTTGAAATTTGATAATAATATACGAATTGAAGGCCTAATTAGAGCCGTCTAGTTTTGAGAGTTAAGTTTTGACTTAAGGGATTAGTTTTGAGGGGTGAAATCGGATGTCAAAAAAAATTTTACTAGGTCATCGAGTGTGGTATCAAATGAAAGCTTGTGAAAACACGAATAAAAAATGTATATATATATATATATATATATATATATATATATATATATATATATATATGTATGTATGTATATATAATGTAATACTTGCGCACACTTTTCTCTGTATTATTTTTTAAAAATGGCGACAAATCGCTGTCCCCTCCTTATCTCGAAAAGTACTGATCAAAAAATTTTGAAAAAATTCTGGAATATTTTCCACTGGGTGTAAATTGAACGAAAATTATCACGAGTGCATTACCTTTAATAATTTATCTGGTATATAAAAAAAAACAAAAATTTGAGGGTCATCAATTTTCAGTAAAGATTGGAAACAAACTTTGTTGAATACTCATTTAGAGTGTGTTTGTGAAGTCACTGATCCTTTTTTTATACCTCCGTAACAAAATTTTTTATTTTAAAAGGAATCAACGTACGGAACACTAACTGCGCAAGTTTAACTTGCCCTTGATCGGCTATTATTTCTTTAATCAATAGAGTAGATAACTTTTTCTTGACGTAACTAACTGTTCCATATGGTCGAAAACTTCTCAATAAGTCGTGCCTGTGGGATTTTGGAGGCATTTTTCGAAGCACGAATAAAATTTTGGTTGCACTCTTCAAAATTAGCCTTTTTTTAGTACTAGCAACTAGCTTAATTGATCTATGTAATTTTCTGGCAGGAATGTATATCCGTCTTACCCACTCACGCAGTGTTACTTTTCAGGCGTTGACTGATTAGGTTTGCTACTTTTTTTCTTCATTTCTAAATTGCTTCTAGATTTATATTGCCTAACTCATTTCAATAAGGTTTTAACACTGCACCCTTTTTGTTTAAAAAGATCTACTGTTTTAAATGCATTTCTTATTTTTTCAATATTGTAATATTAGAGAAGCTTTTGGAGGAACACTCCTGATTCAGATGGACTTAATCTGGCGCTAAGCATTTTAATAAAAGAAATAATTACATATTCAAAAACGTTACCAATTAACCGCAGACATATTATTGTTGGCAATCGGTGTAAGAATAAAAAAAATAACCGGCCAAGGGCAAGTTGAACTTGCGCAATTAGTGTTCCGTACGTTGATTGCTTTTAAAATAAAAAAAAATGTTACGGAGGTATAAAATGATCAGTAACTTCACAAAACAAACCCCAAATGAGTTTTCAACAAAGTTTGTTTCCAATCTTTAATGAAAACTGATGACCTTGGAATTTTTGTTTTTTTTTATATACCAGATAAATTATTAAAGATAATGCACTCGTGATAATTTTCGTTCAGTCTACACCCCGTGGAGTATATTCCAGAATTTTTTCAAAATTTTTCGATAAGTACGTTTCGAGATAAGGTGGAGGGACATCGATTTTTCAAGATTTTTTAAAAATATTACAAAGAAAAGTGCGCCAAAGTATTACATTATATATTTATTTTTTACTCGTGTTTTCACAAGCTTTCATTTGACACCACACTCGATGACCTAATAAAAATTTTTTTTTGGACTTCCGATTTCACCCCCCAAAACTAACCCCTTAAGTCAAAATTTAGCTTTCAAAACTACACGGGTCTGATGAGGCCATCAATTCCTATATTATTACCAAATTTCAACTTTCTATGTCAAATAGTTTTGGAGAAAATCGGGTGTGACAGACAGACAGATAGACGGACAGGCAGACAGACACTGAAGTGATCGGTACGGAACATTAAAAATTAGATGTATTTGCTCATCGTCGCTTAACCTCTGAGATAATTTGTTATATCTTTACTGAGACACCTATAAGGGCAAAACATTCAGATCGTGTCAAGTTCTAAAAATTGTGGTAAAGTATGAAGATCTGTGGCCTTATTAAAATATTCGTCTATTTACTACATTTTAATAAGATATTATTAATTGTGTTAACAGCTAAGTTGGTTATTATACTTAGCTTCTGCTGCTTTGTCTGTTGACTGTCGTAAAAATAATAAAGAATCGGATATATTCACTACTCTGGAAAAAATTTTTTGGAGCATTGGATTGACACCTACCACATCTACTTATAGAATATCTTATATATGTTACTCTTAGGATGGACTAGGGCTAATGAAGGTATATTCTTGCACACAATATGTTATTGGTAAGTGCTGGATTTACTAAAAAAGACTGTCGATATAAACACTGTCATTCTCACTCTCACATAGAACTCATATCTGATCGAAAGTGGAACCGAAAAAAAAAAAATGTGCATTTTATTTGTGTAGTTAATATTATCCATATCAGGAATAAAATCCTATTTATATAAATACAAATTGATCACCATATATTTAAAAAATATTAATATTTTGGTAATCAAGTTTATATGATAATCTTGGCAATATATGAAAATACTCGTACTATCCTGTATTTATAATAATATTTCGGAGCAATATTTGTTTTGCAATAATATTGTTACTATGAAAACAAATTGTGAAATGAAAGATAATTTAAATTTAGATTTGAAATTGTAATAATTACGATTCTATTCGAATAATTTGTTTGTATAAATTGTATTATGAAAATAAATACAGGGTGAGTCAAACTCTGCGCTATTAAAAGAAATCAGAAAATAACAATAAAAATAATTTAGTTGCGATCACAAGACGCCTTAGCTTTTGAGAAAATTTTGAAAGATGCATTATTCCTATATCATGTTTTAGTTTTCGTTTCCATTCAAATACGGCAGCTTCAAGTTTTGCCAGAAGTGACTCGATTTAGGATTATTTGACTTTTAGTTTTATTGGGAGTTTAGGAGTTTAAACGGTTAAGCTTACCAGATTAGTATAAGGCTTGTAATACAAAGAGAACTAAAATTTTGAGTAAAATCCGTATGTTTTAACCACTTTTTGATCAGAAATGGCCGTAAATTAAAAATGGTGTATTTAAAAATATTAATATTACAGCCAATGTATATATACATTGGCTGTAACATTAATATCTTTAAATACACTATTTTTAATTCACGGCCATTTTTTACCAGAAAGTAGCTAAAATCTAACCATAACTTAGAAACGGTATCCTAATATCAACAAGGGACATCAAAATTCGAAGTGGACCCCGACATTAATTTGACTAAAAGATATAAAATAGGCAAATAATGGGCAAAATTACCATTATATGTAAAAGAAAAACGCTGTCAGGATTTACTATGAATAATTTCAATAAATCGCATAGATAAACTTATAATACCAATAAAAACAAATTATTAAAAAAATTCTAACTCATGAACAATAATTTGTTAATTCTTCAATATAATAATAATTTGAAAATTTTATAAAAATATCTTTCAAAACGCAGTCCATTAATACCATAATATTATTTTTGTTGCTTTGAGTTGCATTTTTCTACAAGAACGTTCTGAATGCTTTCTACCTTGCTAGATGATGAACACTTATCTAATCCATTTTCCTAAAATGTTAAAACAAATTGTGCATCTTCTTTCTTTCAAAAGTGTTTTCTCTTTTTTTTTTAACCTTGTTTGCACAGATAATTTAAATTTTGGATAGTCCGCTAAATGAATAACGACCCTATTTTCGTCACCATTGTTTCTAAACTTTTTCAATTTTCAAGATGCGCATATAAGATAAAAAGCGTGTCGGTAATTTTTTGTTTTACTAATCGTTCAACCTTTTCTTGAAGTGTGTTTTTAACGTCTATAAACGCAACATTTTTACGCAAAGACATAATGCATAAACGCCTACTCTTTTCTTCATGGATTCCGTTAGAATTTAATATTTGGTCTCTTTTGGCGCATTTTTGTGACGTTAAAAATATAAACTTTGATAAATTGTTTTGTCAAATTAATTTCTTTATGCAAATAGCTTACAATATGTGCCGTCAAGTGACACTAAAATTTAACAATAAAGTTACAGTGAACATTAAAATAATATATTATAAATATTCACCTGCGCAAGTATTTGTTTATATTTAAAGAAAATTTTCGCTATTACAAAATCGTTATTATTGTTTATGATGCATGTATAAATAATAACCTGTTATAAAATTTTATTATATTTTGATTTTTTTTTGTTAAAGTTGTACATAAAATGATCAAAAATTAATGAGAGCTTAATGTTTTATGCTATAAGAGTAAATATGTAACATTAAATACAGTCAGAGTACATAAAAATCAGTGTTATTAATTATCTGTCGAATTAAAAATACTAAAAAATGTGTATTTATTGCCGTTTGCTAAAAAAATCCAAGCTAGGGTTTAAAAAAAATATGTTTCTGACCCTTAGAAAATACTTCCGCAAAAGTTTCAGGGGTTATCTATTTTTTTATTTAAATTTTGTCCATGATGACCGTAGATATCTCAAATAGGCCTTGAGTTTGGCACACCTTGTAAATTTCTATCTATTCAGTTTATATATAAAAGATGAAGAAAGTGTCGGTAGAATTGCCACGGGCAATCTATAATGAAGAGAAGAAAACGATTTGAATATTAGGTTAGTGAGTTTGGTAGCTATTATATTTTTAAAAATATTTAAAAAAAAAACTACAATGGACTGAGTAATGAAAAATCCAATGCAGGTGTAAAGATATAAAGCAAGAAAATATCTGTGCTTCGGTTTGTAGACGACATATCTCTTTTAACACGGAAAGTTTCCATAATAATCTGGTCCAAATGTAGCACATACTCTACCAGAAAAAATAGAGATAAATAATACTAAATAACTGGCAAAGTGCAAGTCGGACTTGCACAATTAGTGTTCCGAACGTTGATTGCTCTTAAAATAAATATTTTTGTTACGGAGGTATAAAATGATCAGTCATTGATCACCAACCCCAAATGAGTTTTCAACAAAGTTTTTTTCCGATCTTTACTGAAAACTGATAACCTTCAAATTTCTGTTTTTTTTTTTATACCAGATAAATTATTAAAGGTAATGCACTCATGTTAATTTTCGTTCAATCTACACTGTGGAAAATATTCTAGAATTTTTTCACAATTTTTTGATCAGTACTTCTCGAGATAAGAAGGGACAGCAATTTTTCGCAATTTTTTAAAAATAATACAAAAAAAAGTATGTGTTACATTATATATTTTTTGAACTCGTGTTTTTACAAGCTTTTATCTGACACCCACTCGATGAGCTGGTAAATTTTTCTTTTTTTACTTCACACCCCAAACTAACCCCCTAAGCCAAAATTTAACTTTTAAAACTACACGACTCTGATGAGGTCATCAATTCTGATATTAGTGCCAAATTTCAACTTTCTATGTCAAATGATTTCGGAGAAAATCTGGTGTAACAGACGGACAGACAGACACTGAAGTGATTTTATTAGTGTTCCGTATGGAACACTAAAAACCATGTATTAGAATATGTGGAAACCGACAATGGATGAAAAATGAACATTGTTATCGGAAATTAAGAGAAAACATGGAAAAGATTGGAGATCCTGGTTATGAAGATAATTTCACTAAAAAAAACATAATCACAGCAAGGGTGTCTATATAAGCGTGGCAAATACATCTTTAACATTTAGTGAAATAATAAATGCAATCAACGGTTGTTAGGAAATTCATTTATGTTTTAAAAGATTCTTGATCAATCTGAATTAAATGAAACCAAATTCACCATGATATTAATTTCTTAATGTAGTTTCAGTAAACTTTTAGGCGTTTTTTGGATTTAAAATGTACAAGAAATTTTGACACAACTCCTTCTCCGACTGAAAATCATTATAAAATTCATGTGGTATTGTATATGTAGAACAAACTGGAAGATTAATATACATTAGAATTATTGAAACTATAAACGATAGCGGTGATAAAATGATACAACTATGCATACAAAATGAACTTAGAATTAACAACACCTTTTATCCACATAAACCACAACACAAATACACCTTTGAAAATACACGTGGACAAAGATCAATAATTGATTACTTAATCACAAATAGAAATATTCATCCAACAAGAATACAGGACGTGAGAACTTTAGCTTCCGCCAATGCTGGAACGAATCACCATCTTGTAATAGCAAAAATACGAACAACCATGCAACGACTTCGTAGCGAACCCGTCGAACAAATAAGCAAAATCAATATAGAATCTCTATCCGACGACTCAACCAAATATCTATATCAACAAAGGTTAACAGAAAAAATAGCCATAAATTATATTCGAGTCCGATGACGTAGAAACGGCATGGACAAAACTAAAAACTAATATGCTAGAAGCAGCAGAAGAAGCATTTGGAAGAAGGACTATAAAGAAAGGGGGAAAATCAAACATAAAGCCTTGGTTCAAACAAGAAATTAAGACATTAGCTGAAGAAAAAATAAAATCGTATCTACAATACAGATCCAATGCTACAACATACAATGATTATAAAAATGTAAGAAACAGGGTCAACGAGAATCAAAAGAGAGCATTGGGAGAAATTTTCGAACGATATGGAACATGATCTGTACGGAGGACAAAAAAAAAATGGAATCTACTGAGAAATAGAAAAAAACCAATAAATGAGTATATACAAAATACAAAAATTACGGTGGAAGAATGAGAAAGATATTTCGAAAAACTCTATAGTCCATTAGAAACCAATTCATTAACACAGGAAATACAGCATGAAGATGAAAATGTTGCCCAACCAAATAGGACCATTTCCTTGAATCAAATACAGCACATGACACCGAAACTAAAAAACAGAAAAGCCCCGGGCATGGACGAAATTAAGAACGAAATGATCAAATATGGAGGTGATAAATTACTAGAAGAATTACAGATTTTCTTTAACAAAACACTCACAGCCAAGATTATACCATCCGAATGGAAAGAAAGCATCTTGATACCAATTTTCAAAAAAGGAGAAAGGACAGATGCAAAAAACTATCGAGGTATCAGCTTAATGAGTGCGGTACTAAAATTGTTCACTAAAATTTTAGCAGAAGAAATAATGTTAACCGGGATCTGTGAAGAACAGCAAGGGTTCAGAAAGAACAGGTCTACTATAGACGCCATATTTATAATCCGCCAAATTACCGAAAAAGCCATAGAGTTTAATAAGATAGCCTTTATGTGTTTCATTGAGGCATTCGATAGGGTACGGTTAACTGATGTCATAACCCTACTACAAAAAAGGGGAATTCACCCGAATATAATAAAAACTATCGAAGAGTTGAACATCAACAACTACACATATGTAAGTGTGGCAAGTAAATTAAGCAAGAAAATACCTATGATAACAGGAATCAGACAAGGAGATAGTCTAAGCCCAATCTTATTTAACATCATAATGGATGAAATAAAAAAACGAAGTAAAGAAAACTGGGAGAGGATATCGATTGGGAGACAAAGAAATAAAAATAATATGCTACGCCGATGATGCAGTAATCATATCAGAAGACGAAGATAACTTACAGAGACTCCTACATAAGTTCCAACAAACAGCAAAAGTGTTTAATATGAAAATATCTGTAAAGAAAACAAAATCCCTTACAATATCTAAAGAACCGAAAAGATGCAAACTCCCGATTTATGATCAGAGTGTAGAACAAGTGATGTCCTTCAGATATCTAGGGGCAAACATAACAAGTACCAGGAACTTTAAGGAGGAAGTAAAAACTCAAACAACAAAGGCATCATTAATATCAGGATACTTAAGAGATATATTTTGGAGAAACAAAATATATGAGCACCAGGAGCAATGTAAGAATATACAAAACATGCGTAAGATCGTTCATGACGTACGCGATAGAAACCAGAGCGGAGAACATAATAACAAAACGACTCCTAAGAACAACAGAAATGCGAACACTTAGATCGATAACAGGACATACCTTATTTGACCGGAAGAGATGTGAAGAAATAAGGGAAATGTATGAAATACAGGATGTGGTGAGATGGGCAAGGAATAGGAGACGAGAATGGAGAGACCATGTGGACAGAATGCCAAATGACCGGTTGGCTAAGGTTGCAAAAGAGAAGCGACCAAACACACCTCGACCGCTTGGAAGACCACCAATAAGATGGTATGAGAGCTGGTCTTCATCGTCGCAATTGTTTCTGGGAAACCTTTGAAGTGAACACAGGACATGGTCCTAACGTAGGAAGAAGAAGAAGAATTATTGAACTTAAAAGATGTATCAAAGGAAGCAACAAATTGTAGAATCCTTATTCCTTCAGTCCTCAGTTTCTACGAGAGCAAGATTAGGAAATCAATTTTCAAAAATCTTACAATACACCACATAATGAAGATTGGAGTTCTGATCTGTGTCACACATCGAAACCGATTATTAGGTGTAAATACCTAATTTGTGCTTAACTACTTTAATAACGAATGGCTATGAAAATTGTAGGTGAGACGTCGGAAAACCATTCATTTACTTACTTTAAAACTGTCTTTCGAAAATTGCATATTCTCATTATGATAAATATTTTCGGAAGTAAAACATACTCATCATATTAAAGGAAATCAAAAGTAAACATATTTAAGTTACCGCTGCCACTGTATCTCCTTCATGTCAAGAAATGTCTTTATCTTTCGAAAATTCGTTGAACTAAACAAACCCAGGAAGCCGATTCACCATGTTCTCCATTACCAACGGGATTACGCTGACACTGGCACAACGTATTCTTTTTACAGTCTCGGAACGTTTTTAAGCTTTCCTACTACGAATCAAAGGCTTAAGAGAAAAATCATTTTTCAAAGGACTTTACTGCTTATGAACGGAAGGAGATAGAAGTCCCTTTATATCTCTTACTTACTATTTGTCCCTGTTGGGGTAAAAGTGGAGGTTTTGACGCGTCCTAAGGGAATAAACTGATGGTATTATATCGTTAATCAAATTGGATATAAGATTTTTGAGACTTTTTATGTGCCAGTTCGTTGCCATTACTTGTCCTGATGATTAAAGGATTGGCATATAAAAATGCGTCAATAAGTTTGCTTCTAATTAATAAAATGATTTTATAAGGTTATCTTTCGTTATTGACTCTATCTACTATCTATTTTAACTACGTTGGGACGTTAGAATCTGTGACACAGTAACACTACACAACAATTATCATCAGTAGTTAATGCAAAATAACTGAAAACGGACAATGCCCATATTTCAGCAATTTACCCACTATTCTCTTATTATATTAGGAATGACAAACAAGAGAACAGAATTTACTACTACTTACTTATACTTATCGAAGTAGTTACGGAACACGATGGTAGGATACAATGAACTGTAGTAAGTATTAGGTATGTGTACTTAGTGCAATTCGTTGTATTCTACCATCAAATTATCACTAATACACTAAACACGTTATATTATATATATTATTTGAAACGTTTCCCTAACCCATCATCAGGAGTGATGATTGAATAAATCTAAGAATAAAAAGTTGACTATTTATACTTAGCTTGGAATTACTTAAGTGGAACTAATTATACCTAGGAGTATTAGTTTACGTCGAGTTGTCTGTACTGAGAACTGTGAGGAAAAAGCCCTGGGTCTTTATGTAAACTATTTTTACATTTTATTATTTCAATACTTTCATATGCATTTAATAATTTTCTCTCACATACATTCTTTCCAGTTTGAGAGTTCGTAAATTCCACCTCTACCACGTTAGTGAGTCTTATCTTTGGGATTTCCTAAGAAATTTTTTTAGGTTGTCTGAAATAGGCCTTATATTAGTCTATAACTAATAAGACAACTTAAAAAATAACATACCTTTGGAAATTCGAAGGATAAAACTCACGACATGATAGACGTGGAATTTACGAGATAAGTTGTAATGATTGTAACGAAAACTATGCTGGGCAAACAAGACGGTCGATTCAAACAAAATTTAAAGTACATTTAGCTCACAGGATGTCGTAATTACTATACCCTAGTTCATTTATTAAACGTTTGCACACTATTGGTAACCACTTATGTTTTCAGCCTCTTCTATCTACACTGCATCATCGTTCGTCTATTGACACAATATGGCATTTAGAGTCAATAAACTTTCAGTACAAGAAAATAGAATTTTTTTTGCATCTGTGAGACAACATGTAACTCTAGCTCCGTGGTGTGGTACGTGCTTGAGTGCAAAAGGTCTCGGGTTCAATTCCCAACAAGTCGGTATACTTATTGAATAACTTCTTTAAATATATTTGTCTTGGCCACATAGATAAATAGTATATATTGCAGAAACATAATAACCCGCCTGGAAGCACTATCGCGTTGACTAAGAAGGTGCAGTGAAATACAAAAATGTATGTTTCGAAACATGGACACCGTTAACGATTTTCTCACCGATATCCATTTGAAAAGGGTAATCCCTATTCAGGCGGGGAGGTGAACGATAAAAAAAAAAAACGGGAAGAAAAATAACCCAAGTTCCATATAAATAATACGAACTGAATTGTCCCATATGAGTGGTGTTCTGAGTTTTTACCTGTAAGAAACAGCAGGCAGTAGTCGTTGTCAGATAAATATTTTAAAAACTAAAGTCAAGTCGATGAGTACCAGGATCGATGGAATGTAGTTTCCCTTTCGGCAGTATTGGTATAACAACAAAAAACGAAAAGAATCGTATTTTTAGAAGTTACCAAAAAGTGTTCTTCGTATTTGCTGAACCATCCCAAGATGCGTTTCGCCGTATCACGGCTCATCAGCTGGGCTAGGTTCAGCAAATACGAGAACACATCTTTAGTCCTTTATCCAAGTAACTAACGGAAAACTATAACAAATAGATGCTTACACTGCACTCTGTCGGCGACTTACTAAGTCTATTCAAGCAGAGCGGTACAGCACGGCTGGCACTTATTGCAGAAACGCACCTTTCTTGAGCTTACTGCTCGAAGGCATAGATGGCAGTATTGGTATAACAACTAAAAACGAAAAGAGTCGTATTTTTAGAAGTTACCAAAAGTGTTCTTCGTATTTGCTGAACCATCCCAAGACGCGTTTCGCCGTATCACGGCTCATCAGCTGGGCTAGGTTCAGCAAATACGAGAACACATCTTTAGTCCTTTATCCAAGTAACTAACGAAAAACTATAACAAATAGATGCTTATACTGCACTCTGTCGGCGACTTACTAAGTCTATTCAAGCAGAGCGGTACAGCACGGCTGGCACTTATGGCAGAAACGCACCTTTCTTGAGCTTACTGCTCGAAGGCATAGATGGCAGTATTGGTATAACAACTAAAAACGAAAAGAATCGTATTTTTAGAAGTTACCAAAAGTGTTCTTTGTATTTGCTGAACCATCCCAAGACGCGTTTCGCCGTATTACGGCTCATCAGCTGGGCTAGGTTCAGCAAATACGAGAACACATCTTTAGTCCTTTATCCAAGTAACTAACGGAAAACTATAACAAATAGATCCTTATACCGCACTCTGTCGGCGACTTACTAAGTCTATTCAAGCAGAGCGGTACAGCACGGCTGGCACTTATGGCAGAAACCTTTCTTGAGCTTACTGCTCGAAGGCATAGATGGCAGTATTGGTATAACAACTAAAAACGAAAAGAATCGTATTTTTAGAAGTTACCAAAAGTGTTCTTCGTATTTGCTGAACCATCCCAAGACGCGTTTCGCCGTATCACGGCTCATCAGCTGGGCTAGGTTCAGCAAATACGAGAACACATCTTTAGTCCTTTATCCAAGTAACTAACGGAAAACTATAACAAATAGATGCTTATACTGCACTCTGTCGGCGACTTACTAAGTCTATTCAAGCAGAGCGGTACAGCACGGCTGGCACTTATGGCAGAAACGCACCTTTCTTGAGCTTACTGCTCAAAGGCATAGATGGCAGTATTGGTATAACAACTAAAAATGAAAAGAATCGTATTTTTAGAAGTTACCAAAAGTGTTCTTCGTATTTGCTGAACCATTCCGAGACGCGTTTCGCCTTATCACGGCTCATCAACTAGGCTAGGTTCAGCAAATACGAGAACACAACTTTAGTCCTGTATCCAAGTAACTAACGGAAAACTATAACAAATAGATGCTTATACTGCTAACTTCGAAGAATACGATTCTTTTCGTTTTTATTTGTTATACCAATACCGCCATCTATGCCTTCGAGCAGTAAGCTCAAGAAAGGTGCATTTCTGCAATAAGTGCCAGCCGGGCTGTGCGGCTCTGCTTGAATAGACTTAGTAAGTCGCCGACAGAGTACAGTATAAGCATTTATTTGTTATAGTTTTCCGTTAGTTTCCCTTTCTCTTAGCGAAGAGATAGATATATATTTTTTTCTTTATTGAGATAATTTGATGATATGGAAGGCCTTGAATAATATGAAATGAATTAAGTCTTCAGATCGGAAAGTGAAATTTTGTAGAACAAATAGACACATATAAAGTGGTGAAATAGGTGGATCTTATGAGCTATAGTTAATATCTAAATAAGACATAAATAATAGAGCAAAAAATAACAAAGGTATTATAAAAGGAATGACATAAGCAAGAAAAACAATTAGTTTTTACATTGAATACTCTGTGAGCTATAAGAGTGAAAAGAAATCAACTGAAGAAAACCTAGTTCATCAGTGGGAATATTCGAAATGAAGATATAAAATAATGAATGGGAATAATTGGCTCTTAGATATCGCATATTAAAAATAACAACAGGATGGTATGATATGGTATGATGGTATGTTACGATTATGTACAGAGAATGAAGTAAATAGGATTGTCCAAAAGAATTATCAAAAAAGTACCGCCAAACGACTGAAAACTTTTAGGTCATGCAAAGATTTTCAGGACGATAGTACAATAATAAAGGTTTAGGGATGACGGAAATGTTGATCCACTTGTTATATTGTACTATAATGTATATTGGATTGAAATATAACGTTAAAATTTGCTGCTGCATAATTAGATACGTCATATTACTTATAGTTAATGTTCTTGATTTACCATCTCACGATTAACCTAGTTATGTAATCGATATTCATGAAATTTCATAGGTTCGTTAAGACTGTTAGTTCCTCTTTTACTTATTGGAATGCACGTTATTACTGTTTGGCATTATGCTGGGTTTGAGTTATATTGTAAATTGATTCGACGACATGACAGAATTGTGAAATAAAGATTTTTCCAGCAGGGTCGTCGAAAGTTGTTGAGGAGGCAAATGCTAATAAATAAAAAAAAAATGATCTTTTTTTGAAACCAATTATTACAATGGGTTAAAGTTTGGTGATAATCATTATGGTATAAATGCTTGACATGTGCGTTTCTGAGCTCATTTAGTGTTATAATCTTGTAAATTAAAGATCAATAGGGACCTAATGTAATCATTAACGGCATATATAGCATTTTCTAATAAGTACGGCACAAGCGTATCCAAAAAATCACACTTCAGTTATATTTGCACAGGAGTATTTATTCATATTAATCTTGAATTGGTGTTTTTTTTACGGGTACGAGTACTATCGTGCCGCAGGGAAATCAGCAAGGTGCTATAGGAGCGATGCATTTGCCGGCACATGTTGATTTTGAATCGCTGTAAATTGTACTCGGTGGGGTAGCCTTTTCCATAAGTTTCGATATTATTAAAAGCAGTGCGATTGGTCGCGCTGTTTGGCAAGATCTTCTTGCCTTTTCTGTGTATTGGTTGTGTTTTTAATTGTTTGATTGTGTGCCTCATGGGTTTGGTCAATAGTTTCGTGGTATCTGTTCTGGGTACGAACAAAGATGTTACGATTAATTCGTTAGGAATTTCACGCCATCGTCGGTAGACAAGATGCTTAAAAGTAATAGCTTCTTTGCATTTGCAGAAAATATTGTACATAATACAAAAAAGGTCTTGAAAAGTTGAACTTCATAAGGATGTAATCAATTACAGTACACATTCGTTGAAAGTATTTATAGAACAGATTCTAGTCACCAAGAAATTAAAGTCTTTGATGAGTTTCTGGTCCTCGAACTAGCAAAGAGGTCTTTTTTGGATAAAGTCTAATGAATACAAAGTATGTTTGAAAGCAGAGCCACAAAGGTGGAAGTAGTATTCAGATAGAAAAGATAAGAAAATGTAAAATAAGAAATGGTACTAGAAAAAACAATTGGCACTAGACCACAAAAAGTATATGTCCAGAAGATGCTCTATAACCGCAACTGTTGTTTTGAAGTTAGGGTGGCCCTGCAGAAACCGACCATGAGATTCACACTACCATATCTTGATACATGCATGATGTCCATAAAGGATTTTTACAAAAGAACGCCAGAAGGCTTTTTTTATGGGTCTAGCACACGTGCTGCAGAGAAGTCCCTAAAGTGCTACAGGAGCGACACGTGTGCGGAAAAAGCGATTCACGTTGTTCTTGAATCGCTGTAAATTGTACTCCGTGGGAAATACAGTCCTGGGCAAATTATTCCAAAAGGATGTTGTTCTCCATATAAAAGACTACTTGAAAAGGTTGTACCAGGAGTAACAAGCTGAACCTCATACGGATGTGAAGTATTAGCGCGATGTGTATTCCTAACATGCACCGCTCTGGGAGGAATTAGGCGGGCTACATTCATCGAACACTTTCCCTGAAAATACTTGTAGAATAGGCTCAAGTCGCCAACCGTTCTTCGATGTTCCAGCGAATCAAGGCCACCGGTCAGTTGCGGGTCTCCAATCAAACGAACAGCTCTTCTCTGAATAGAATTTGTTTTTTTTTTTATTGGTCTAGCACACGTGCTGCAGGGAAGTCCCTAAAGCGCTCCAGGAGCGGCACTAGTGCGGAAAAAGCGATTCACGTTGTTTTTGAATCGCTGTAAATTGTACTCGGTGGGAAATACAGTCCTGGGCAAATTATTCCAAAAGGATGTTTTTCTCCATATAAAAGACTACTTGAAAAGGTTGTACCAGGAGTAACAGCGAATAAAGGCCGCCGGTCAATTCCGAGTCCCCAATCAGACGGACCGCTCTTCTCTGAACAGAATCCAACAAATGCAGTGTATGTTTGGGAGCGGAGCCCCAAACGTGGGAGCAGTATTCCATAGTTGGTCGAATTTGGGCTTTGTAAAGAATTAACAGTTGCTGTGGGGTGTAAAGCTTTCTGGTTCTAAATAATATTCCCAACTTTTGAGAAGCTCTCCTTGCTATGCCTGCAACATGTTCATGCCAAGACATATTTGCTCCCAAATTAACGCCCAATCCAAGAATCCAACAAATGCAATATATATTTGGGAGAGGAGCCCCAAACATGGAGCAGTATTCCATAGTTGGTCGAATTTGAGCTTTGTAAAGAATTAACAGTTGTGGAGTGTAAAGCTTTCTGGTTCGAAATAATATTCCCAACTTTTGAGAAGCTCTCCTTGATATCCCTGCGACATGTTGATGCAAGCACATATTTGCTCCTAAACTAACGCCCAACAAACTAAGTGACGATGTTAGAGGAATGGAGTGCCCCGCCATAACTATGTCGGGTTCAGCAACGTTAACTTTTTTAGGAAAAACTGCCGCCTGGGATTTTGTAGTGTTAAATTTCACTTGGTTACTGTCATCCCAAGATAGAATTTCTTCCAGGTCTTTCTTAAGTTGAACGAGTTCCCGCTGTCTGCAGATATTCGTCTGAGTTGCCGATGTCCCAGCATTCAAAGTGAATGAAGAGATAAGCGTACTGTCATCTGCAAAGCTGTAGATTGGGTTTCCAGTTTTTCCAGCAGATCGTTAATTTAAATGAGAAAGAGAGTAGGATATAATATGGAGCCTTGGGCACACCGGCGTTGATAGTGAAGGCGTTAGAAAGAGATCCGTCAACTGCCACTCGTAAAGAACGCTCTCTGAGGAAACATGAGAGCCACAAATAGAACTTTTCAGGCATACCATAATAGTATAGCTTAGCCATCAGCCCATCGTACCAAACACGGTCGAATGCCTTGGATATGTTAAGAGCAACCGCTCGAGATTTTCCAAAGTGTTCAATTGCGTTGTTTCAAACTTGTGTTACATAAGTCAGAAGATCTCTTGTTGATCTATGTTTACGAAAGTCATATTGGTGATCGCCAATAATGTTGAATCCTTCAAGATATTTTAGAAGATGCTGATTGATAGCCTTTTCCATGACTTTCGATAATATTGAAAGCAGTACGACTGATCGGTAGTTATTTTTGGCAAGGTCTTCTTGCCTTTTTTAGGTATCGGCTGAACTGTAGCACATTTTCAACAGGAAGGAAATATTCCCTTTCTGTAGGATTGGTTGAAAAGTCTACAGAAAACTGGTGTTAGTTCCCTCGCACAGTTTTTGAGAACTATTTCAGGTATTCCGTCAGCGCCAGAAGCTTTTTTGATGTGTCTAGCTTCATTAAAAATACGTTTAATGATACGTTGTCTGAAGACAATATCGGGCATCCTTGACTGCCCTATGGGAATAGTAGGTGGTGTTTTTTCATGGAAATCGACAGTAGAATGTGAAGCAAAGAGTTCAGCCAACAGGTTCGCTTTTTCAACAGGTGTCGTTGCTATAGAATTATCTGGCCGTGTGAGTGGTGGTATGGTAGGTTGGGTAAAATTTTGACTAACTGTCTTAGCGACAGACCAAAAGGACCTGGAATTGTTGGGACAAGCGAGAAGTTTGTTTCTAATTCATTAATTGTGTACCTCCTTGGGTTGGTCGATAATTTTCGCCGAAAACCTCTAGCACAATAGGTACATCCCTTGCTAAATGAAAAAAATTACTCCATGTAATGCTCTTTACGTTTTAGTGTTCTTAGATTGCGAGAAATAATACGTAGGCTGAAAAGTTTTTGGACCGACACATAGATGTCGCCCTTTTTAAAAAATGCATATGATTTTTAGGAAGCACCAACCTTCAAACGATACATCATTCATGACATTTAGAAGATTAGTTTACAAGTTATAGAGGTTTTAGAGACGCTACTTTTGACATTTTTCAAGACAGTGGAAGAAATCGAATTTCGTGTGTTAATTAAACACTGTTTTTTAATGGGAAAAAATACTGTTCAAGCAAAGCAATGGCCATGATAAGTGTTACGGGGACTTTTCCCTGGAAAATCACTCATCGCTTACTGGTATGGTGAATTTAGGTGCGGTCGTACAGACACAAATGACGCTCTGGACGCCCAAATGAGGTAGTTACACCGGAAAACATCAAAAAAATCCACAAAATTGTTTTGGATGACCGTTAAGTGAAATTGCGGGAGATAGTTGACACACTAAAGAGATCAAAAGAATGTGTTGGCCATATTTTGCTTGAACGTTTGAGCATGAGAAAGCTCTGTTCGAAATGGGGTACCGCATTTGCTCACAGTGGACCAAAAACAACAACGTGTTTAAGCGCAATGAAAAAGCTTTTTTATGCGATATGTGACAATGGATGAAACATAGATCCACCACTACACCATGGAATTAAATCGGCTGATTAGACAATAGCCGGTGAAAGCCGCCCGAAGCGACCAAAGACACAACAGTCGGCTGGGAAGGTTTTGGCCTTGGTAATTTGGGATGTGCATGGAATAATTTTCATCGACTATGCTGAGAAGGGAAAAATCATTAATAACGAATATTACGTAAAGTTATTGGTGCGTTTGAAGGCAGAAATCGCAAAGAAACGGCCCCAAATGAACAAGAAAAATTATCATCAAGACAATGCACCGTGTCACAAGTCAATGGTTACGTTGGTAAAATTGCATAAATTGAAGTTCGAATTGCTCCCTAACCTACCGTATTCTCCAGATTTGGCCCTCAGCGACTACTATCTATTCGCAGGTCCCGAAAAAAATGCTCGCGGGAAAGAGATTTGACTCCATTGAAGAAGTTACCACCGAAACTGAGGCCTATTTTGAAGGCAAGGACAAATCCTTCTACAAGAAAGGTATAGAAATGTTAGAAAAACGTTGGACTGATTGTATCGCTGTTGAAGGAGACATAATGGAAATTATGTAGAGATAATGGGAGATAAGGAAAAATAATGGGAGAAAAAAGGGGAAATAATGGCAGATATTTTATTACGTTATGTAACATAAGGAATAGGCAGTGACGATAGTAGTGAATCAAGTCCACGCGAACGGAGCCGCGGGCACGGCTAGTTTAAAAATAAGAAGAAAAATAAAAAATTAAATTCCTAATTTTGTGGAAAATTTGAATTCCGAAAATATTTCCAAGAGGTATCTTTAAAATTAAGCTGTTTCTGAGAAAAAATTAAAATATTTATTTATTAAAGAAATTATTTCAGTTTGCACTTAAAATTTTAAACAGTAAATGGGTGATGATATCAAATAATCTAATCAAATAATAATGGTAATATGAAATTAAACGTGGATGAAGATAGAGAGGGGAAATAGTATGAATAGGAACTACTAACGAGAAGTTATTCATGTCTGTTTGCAGACGTTATCACCGAAACTGAGGCCTATTTTGAAGGCAACGACAAATCACTTTACAAAAGGTATATAAATGTTAGAAAAACGTTGGACTGATTGTATCGCTTTTGAAGGAGACCGTGTTGATGAATAAAGTCGAATTTTGCAAAAAAAAAATGTGTTTTAAGTAGCTAGACCAAAAACTTTTCAGCCTACGTGTTACGTATTCCCAATTCCATTGATCTGTCTCTCCCGACTATCGGGCTATCGGTCTGTTGGCAGCATAACACTCGAACTTAAAAGATGTTCAACATGACAAATTTCGAATTAAGAAACCATAAAACATTCAGAAATATGTATTAAAATTTATACGAAATCTTCCTAGTCCTTTCACATATTACCAACTTAACGTCTTGCAAAATTATTCCGCAGTTAAAAAATAACCGGTCAAGTGCAAGTTGAACAGTTCGTGTTCCGTACGTTAATTGCTTTTAAAATAAAAAATTTTGTTACGGTGGTATAAAATGATTAGTGGCTTCATAAAACACACTCCAAATGACTTTTCAACAACGTTTGTTTCCAAACTTTACTGAAAACTGATGACCTTGAAATTTTTGTTTTTTTATATACCAGATAAATTATTAAAGGTAATATGCACTCGTGATAATTTTCGTTCAATCTATACCCCGTGGAGAATTTTCCAGAATTTTTTCAAAATTTTTTGATCAGTACTTTTCGAGATAAGGTAGGGGGACAGCTATTTTTCGTGGTTTTTTAAAAATAATACAAAGAAAAGTGTGCGCAAGTGTTACATTATATATATTTTTTATTCGTGTTTTCACAAGCTGTCATTTGACACCACACTCGATGACCTAGTAAAAAAAATGTTTTTTTCACTTCCCATTCCACCCCTGAAAACTAACCCGTTAAGTCAAAATGTAACTTTCAAAACTACACGGTTCTGATGAGGTCATCAATTCCTATATTAATACCAAATTTCAACTTTCTATGTCAAATAGTTTCGGAGAAAATCGAGTGTGACAGACAGACAGACAGTCAGACATACACCGAAGTGATCTTATAAGTGTTCCGTACGGAACACTGAAAATAGCTTATTATTATCTGTAATAAATGAAATCCAATACAGTTTGTCGATTTATCATTACTAGTTTCAAATTATTTCTGTTCTAGATATTTTATTCAGCGCATTTTTTTAAATTAAATTGTTCCTTTATTGCTGCAAAATAAATTACATTTCAATTTCCTTCAGCGTTGTATAATATTAAACCACCTACATATTTTTATTTCAAAGAAAAATTTTATAACCTTGTTTCTTACAACTTGACTGCAGACTTTTTACTATTATCTACCCTGAGCTAAAAATCTTTCTGAGGTAAATATTACTTCTATCCACGTTTATGGTTCTTCTAGTAAGTTCAGTATTCAAGTTTTTAATATAAAAATAATATTATCCACCTCAGTGTATCGTAAAATGAGAGTACGTTGGTAAACTTATTAAAAAAAGAATCGTATTTTCCACTTACTCTCTTAGGAATATGCAAGTAAAATTGTGTTTAATCAAGTCATATATAGTGTTAAAACTTAAGATATCTATTTAAAATGGTTAAAATTTACTAAATTAAGAACAAAATGTTCTTGCTTTTTTTTTATTTATAAGGTATTAATTAATAAATAAAAAAAGCAAATATAAAATTAAGTGCTTTGCTTCCATTTATCAAAAAATTATGATTGTTATTTTCTTCTAGTATATTCTTCTAATATATTCTGCAAAATTTATTCAAAAATAAGAAGAAAAATAAAATTTGTGGAAAATTTGAGTTCGGAAAATATTTTCAAGAGGTATATTTAAAAGTTAAAAAAAGCTATTTTTGAGAAAAAATTAAAATATGTATGTATTAAAGAAATTATTTCAGTTTGCACTTAAAATTTTAAACAGTAAATGGGTGATGATATCAAATAACTTAATCAAATAATAATGGTAATATGAAATTAAAGGTGGAGGAAGATAGAAAGGGGAAATAGTAAGAATAGAAACTTCTAACGAGAAGTTATTCATGTCGGCTTTTATGATGTAAATGATTAAGATTGTTTTAGTATATATCCAGTATATAACCAATATAGTATAGTATAGTATATGTCGATCTCGTACAACCGGACTGGGAATTTTACAATTTACAGGTGGCCCGAAAAAAAAAATAAAAACGCCACCATTCGTTTTTTTTTGTTATTTTCATTTTTTAGGTTTCTTACATGCCACAGTTCTTTAAAATGATTTTTGAATAGAAATATTTATGATTTTTGACAAATCACTTAAAATTAAAAATAGATATAATTTAGCATTTAGGCAATTAAATTGAAAAAAGCACCGGTAAGATAACTATAGTTCTTAGGATATTCAATATAAAATAAGAAAATTCATTTTTATTAATGATCAAACCAACAATTATGAAATAATGTGTTGCAGTTCGGTAAGCTGGCCTTAGTTCACCATTTTCATATAAAAATTTTTCCTAAACCATTTATTTGCTGATATTAATAATTCAAAACACTGTCAAAAACCAAAAGAAACAGGAGAGCTATAGGTTTTAGGTTCCACAGCACCTAAATTGGGACTAATTTTAGGACTTTTGGGGAATCTGGCTGCTATTATTTTCCAAACTTTTGAGCCTTAATTTTTTCGATGAAGAGCCTAAAGTAAACTAAAAAATTTCTCAAAATTTAGTGTTTGATGACGAAGGCATGGCAAATGCATATTAAACTCTGGCATATTGCGAACTGCAAAAATTAACTGTTCAGATAAACGGACCAATAATCTATATGAACGAGGTACAAAAGCATTCCGCCCTATGTTGCATATAAAAAATAAAAAACTTAATTAATTAAGTGCTTGTAAAACTCGTTTTAATAGTCAGTCAATAAGTTTTGAAAGGGGAAATGAAACAAGATGAATTAATGAATCGAAATACATTTATTCTTCAATATAATCTCCCTTAAGCTCAATACATTTTTTCCAGGGATTTTCTCATTCAATTAACCCATCTCCGAAGTGGTTTTCCGAAAGCTCTTCAAAATATCGATCTACGGATTCTATCACCTCATCATAAGTTGAAAAACGCTTTTCACATAGAAAACTTTTGAGGTATGGGAACAGATGGAAATCAAACGGAGCCAAATCTGGCGAACAAGGTGGATGTTTCAACAATTCGTACTTTATTCCGACCAGTTTTGCCGTTGCCAAAGCACAACTGTGAGCAGATGCATTGTCATGATGAAAGATGATTTTTTTCTTCTGCAAACCGAAGCTTTTCTCATGAATTTTCTCATCCAGCTGGTCCAAAAGGTTGCAATAATACTTCCCTGTGATTTTTTGCCGGTTTGAAGGTAATCAATTAACAAAATTCTGTTTGCATCCCAGAAAACTGATGATGATTTTTTTGGAACGACTTTGACCACTCTTACTGCTTTGGAGCTGAAAAAACGGACTCAGTCCATTGTGGGGTTTATTGTCGCTGTTTGGGATCACACTAGTTAACCCAACTCTCATCCATAGTTACAAATCGACGCACAAAATCAGTTTTATTTGTTTGTGAAACGAGCCAAATGTTGTTTAGAAAGTTTCTCTAGCGTGCGTTTTTGTTCCGATGTTAGCAAATGCGGCATACCCGAAGCATTAGTTAAGATCTCATATACGTGTACTAATCCATGTAAGATGATTATAGCCTCTGCTAAATCATGTACGGTTAATCGACTATCTTCCATTACCCTATCTTGTACTTGTACAACAGTTTCTTCAGTTGTTGCAGTTTTTGGACATCCTGAACGTGCATCGTCATTGATGCTTGTACGACCACGTTTAAACTCTAAAGTCCATCTATGAATAGTTGAAAATGAAGAAGGAGACGTCTTTAATATTTTCACAAACTGTGCATGGATTTCAATTTCCGATAAAGCTTCCAGGATAAAACGAACTGCACGATATTCAATTTTTTCCATTTTTAAAAAATACTCATGTCTACTTTAACCAGCTGGTAAACAGTTAATGACTTGACACATTGCATTGACTTGAAATTTAATGTGTTCATATTACAAATGAAACTTCAAAATGGTGTTCAATATGTAAAATCAATTTCTCAATCTTAAACAATATTAAAAGGAGGCTATGTTTTCATTTTAAAGAAAAACTTTATAACCGTGTTTTTGATTTTGACAACGAAATTTTTCCTTTTGTCTGTTCTGTCCTAGATATTTTTCTGCAACAAACATTACTTCTGTCTACGTTTATCGTTCTTCTAGAAAGTTCGATATTAGACTTCCTAGTATATAATATAATATAAAAATATTCATATTTCCTCTCTGAAGAATACTTTAAAAAGTTACGGTTTTACACTTATAATATTGCTTTTAAATTTTAAATGTTTATTTAAAATATATGAGAAATGTATTTATTATATAGAAAGGCAGCTTTCGCCTTTCATTTTTAAATTTGAATTAAATAAGCTGAAGAAAAATTACGTTTTTATACACGCATAATATACTGTAACTAATTGCGAATTACAATCATTAACAATTCAGAAAAACGGACTAATGGTGTGTATGAAAGTGAAGCTTTAATTTAATGAGGTGCAAAAGTATTCCTCGCTGTGTTACACGCAAAAAATAAAAAACTTATTAATCATGTAGCTGTACAACTCGTATTAATAGTTTCTTGCCATTATTAAATCAATTTCTTGATTAGAAATAAATTGTTCTTGCAATTTTTTTGAAACGTAATTATTTTTTTATTAATATATAACAAAAGACTGTTTTTAGTCAATTTCCACTGGCTTATTTAAATTGTGATGACGCGTTTCGCTGTCGATGCAGCTTCTTCAGATCTACATTAGAATTTTATATAGTTTTCTTAATTATAATATTGCACCTAATTAAATTACATTGATAGTATTGGAAAACCCACCCAGACATGGAATTAGGAGAATAAATTCAATAATGGTGAATTATTTAAATCTACCTGGTCGTTGAGTAAAGTATCTGTAGTCCTTAATCGATTTACTTGCTTTGTGGTTTAAACCTTTTTTGTTGGGTATGTAAAATTTTGAAATTCTTATTAAACGTGTGATTTTTTGTTAAAAAATGATTAGCATATGTTGAATTAGACTTTCTATGGATGAAACATGTTCTGTAATTCTTTGTATAAATGTACGTCCAGTTTGTCCTATGTATGTTTTAGGACATGATCTACATGTTAATTGATGAACCCCTGATTTATTATCTTTATTGATTTGTTGTTTGTAGTTTTTGAGATATTTTTCTATAGTATAGCTATATTGATATTTTTTTGACTTAAAAATTTTCCTAGTTTTTCTGTTGGTTTGCCGAAATAGATTAAGCATTTAAATGTGGTTTTTCTGTCCTTAAAATATGGGTATATTTCTGAGACTGTCTTGTTTCTAAGTTTCTTCCTAACGATGTTATCGATTAAAGTAACTGAATAACCGTTGTTAACGGCTACTTGTTTTATGTAGTTTAATTCTTTAGTAAAATTATCCTCTGATAAGGGGATATTAGTTAGTCTATGTATAAAGCTATGATAAGCCGCGAGTTTATGATGGTTAGGGTGGTGAGAACTATTGTAAATTGTGGTATCTGTATGGCAAGGTTTGTGATATATTGCAAATTCATGTTTTCTCATGGTTTTACTGATTGTTAAGTCTAGGAAGTTGATTTCCCTTCGACTTCTTTTTCCATTGTAAAACTGATATTTCTATGTAAAGAATTAATGTACTGTAAAAAGTGAGTTAATTTTCTGCCCGTACCTGTAAAGCATACAATTATATCGTCTACGTATTGACACCAGTATAGGCAACTATTACTATTGTTATTATGATTGTTAAACATTACTGTTTCAATATTCTCCACGAAAATTTCAGCAAGTAATGAACTTAATGGACTCTCCATAATTAACCCATTAATAACAACACCAAACAAGACTTAAGGACAATAAAAAACCATTCAGAGTAAAGCAAAACAAAATGATGTAATCTTTACCAAAGCAGATAAAGGTAACACAGTAATAGCAATAAACAAAATCGACTATATTAATAAAACGTTAGATTTTTTTAAAACAGGAAAGTGTGAAATTTTAAATAAAGATCCAACAAATATTTTTCAAAAAGAAATAAAACAACAAATTGAAGAGGCTAAAGGTATCATTCATGATAAAGAAAAATTTAAACTGATAAATATGAATCCCCAAATCCCACAACTTTATTCACTCATAAAACTACACAAACTTGACCACAAAATCAGACCAGTTGTTTCCTATATGTCTGCTCCAGCATATAAGACGTCATCCTTTTTAATTGCTTTAATCAAATATCATAGCAAATTTGAACCTAAATACAGTTTCAAAAACTCATAAGAACTCGTGGATAAAGTTAAGAATATGACAATACCAGATAATTCTAAATTAGTTTCTTTCGATGTCAAGAACTTATTTCCAAATTTTCCGCCAGACCAAACAATAATTTTAATAGATAATCTATTAACAAAAACAAAGTAAATCAAGTTATAAAAATAGACATAATTAATTTATTAAGAACTTGCCTAAGACAAAATTACTTTTTATTTAACAATAAATTCTACAATAGTAAAGGAGGGTTAATTATGGGGAGTCCATTAAGTCCACTACTTGCCGAAATTTTCATGGACAGTATTGAAATAATGATATTTAACAACCATAATAACAATAGTAATAATTGTCTATACTGGTATCAATACGTAGTCGATATAATTGTATGCTTTACAGGTACGGACAGAAAACACACTTTTTACAGTACATTAATTCTTTACATAGAAATATCAGTTTCATAATGGAAAAAAAAGTCGAAGGGAAAATCAACCTCCTAGACTTAACAATGAGTAAAACCATGAAAAAACATGAATTTAAAAGACAATCTCAGAAATATACCCATGTTTTAAGGACAGAAAAACCACATTTAAATGCTTAACCTATTTCGGCAAACCAACAGAAAAACTGGGAAAATTTTTAAATCAAAAAAATATCAACATAGCTTATAAGACCAACAATACTATAGGAAAATATCTCAAAAACTACAAACCACAAATCAATAAAGATAATAAATCAAGGATTTATCAATTAACATGTGGATCATGTCCTAAAACATCCATAGGACAAACTGAAAGTACATTTATACAAAGAATTACAGAACACGAAAAAGTGTCATCCATAGAAAGTCTAATTCAACATCATCTTTTAACGGAAAATCTCACGTTTAATAAGAATTTCAAAATTTTACATACCCAACAAAAAGGTTTAAAACTAAACCTTTTAGAGACAATGCAAATAAATCGATTAAGAACTACAGGTACTTTACTCAACGACCAAGTAGATTTAAATAATTCGCCATTATTGAATTTACTCTCCTAATTCCATGTCTGTGTGGGTTTTCCAATACTAGCAATGTAATTTAATTAGGTGTAATATTATAATTAAGAAACTATATAAAATTGTAAACATTAAACCTAACTTGACAGTGTAAAATGTAGATCTGAAGAAGCCGCATCGACAACGAAACCCGTGATTACAATTTAAATAAACCAGTGGAAATTGACTAAAAATAGTCTTTTATTATATATATATATATATATATATATATATATATATATATATATATATATATATATATATATATATATATATAATGAATTTCCGTCAAGTAGAAGCTACAACCATCCGATATTTTTTTATTATTTTAAACTCAATTACAGTTCATTTTTTCCCAAACTTATATAATATTAAACTAAAGTTATATTTTTATTTTAAAGAGAACCTTTTTAATCGAGTTTCTGATAACTTGATAACAGAATTTTTCCTTTAATCAATTCTGTGCTAGACATC
Organism: Pachyrhynchus sulphureomaculatus; assembly: GCA_019049505.1. NCBI lineage: Eukaryota > Metazoa > Arthropoda > Insecta > Coleoptera > Curculionidae > Pachyrhynchus > Pachyrhynchus sulphureomaculatus. Next base: position 128,080,252 of record CM032455.1, on the reverse strand, counting down.
TTTCTGCGGAAAATATTATGACTGTCTATGTTTATGGTTCTTCCAAAAAGTTCATTATTAGACTTTTTAATATACAAAAAATTTATTCAATTCAACATATCCTACGATGCATGTATTTTGAAAAGTTTATTAAAAAATAAAAAGAAAAACCTGTCAAGTGCAAGTTGGACTTGCGCAATTAGTGGTTCGTACCGTAATCATCTTTAAATGAATCTAGCTCGAACTAGAATCTAGTAGTAAAAGTTTAAAATACGTACTTACTACCGAAATAGTTGTTTAATTATAAACTAATAAAATAAAATTATCTTCGGTACCTATCCGTTGGTTACCAGTCATCATGATATTACTGATTACATCGAATACGTTTTGATGTTTCGTAGCTCTTAGTCTCGGTTTCTAAACCTTCACCATTTTGTGATGCTACCATATTTTCTTTTAATACCAGAAAAATTATCAAACATAAAGCACTTGTGATAATTTTCGACCAGTCTAAACTTTATGGAGAATATCCTGGGATATTTTCAAAATTTTTTGATCAGTGCTTTTCGGGATAAGGGGGAGGACATCTATTTTTGGCAATTTATACAAAGAAAACCGTGCGCAATTATTACATTATATAGTTTTTTTAACTCTTGTTTTCACAAGCTTTCATTTGACACCCCACTAGATGAACTGGTAATTTTTTTTTTACTTCCGATTTCACCCCCATATACCAGATAAATTATCAAACATAATGCAATCGTGATAATTTTCGTTCAATCTGCACTTTATGAAGGATATTCTAGAATTTTTAAAAAATTTTTTGATCAGTACTTTTTGATATATCCAAATTGAACATCTCAAATACAATAAAAGCCAGCGTGTTCGACCAATATGTACTGCTGGTATTACCATATAGCATGGAAATGTGGGCTTTAAACCACCACCGTGCGACTTTAATGGCCGCAACAACAACTGACTTAAGTATTCAACTACTACCGACGAAGTAAGTCGTGAGGCTGAATCATTCTCAATCAGTTGTGGTTTTACTCAGTTTCTCGATGAGCCAATACAGATCCCTGATCGGGACTGAGAGTTCCCGTCTTCTTGATCTGTTTTTAACTACCAATCAAGAGATTTACACTGTCATTGTAAATCCGTCGTTGGAATTGGTAGACCATAAACTGCTTTTGACATCGCGCATCTTACAGTGACAGAGCAATTTTAACCGCGCACGACAAATCTGCTAAATGAAAAGAACTTATTGAATATTTTCGAACCTTCCCTTGGTAAGTCGTTTCTTTTAAATCTGATGAATCATCTGACTAAGCTAACGAGGTTTCCAATGTCATTTCAGTTGGTACGGACGCTTACTTCCCTTTTTCGAAGAAAATCCCTTCCCACTGGAAGAAGGATAGAAAATGAAAACAAGCAGTACAATGCCAGAGCACACAGATATTTTATAACTCGGCAAAAATTGAGATAGCTTGGCTAGGAAATACATCCACCGCATGCATATAGACCGGACCTTGCACCGTGAGACTACGGTCTCTGTAGAACTCCCTGAATGGTCTTAAGTTATTTTCAAAATAAGCATATGAAGATAATTTGTTACAATTTTTTGTGACTACATTATGGTGTGCAGAAAAATGGCACAAATTCATCGAACAAATTGGCATATATTTAGTTTACTAAAGTCCCTTCGAAATACAAAAAACAGTTGTCTCAATTTCGACTTTAAAAGACTGTTTTAACGGTGTATTTTTGCTTTCATCTAGTCAGTACTTTGGCAAAAATTACATATATCCACGTTTAGGGTTTTTCTATGTCTATCCACTTTTATGGTTTTCTAGTAAGTACAGTATTCTGCATCTTAATATAAAAATAATGCTATCCACCTCGGTATATCGTACAATAAAAGTAACTCGGTAAACTTAAAAAAAATATAATCGCACTTTCCATTGACTCTCAGAAACATTCAAGTAAGGTTGTGTTTCCACAACTCGAATATTACATTAAAATTTAAAATGTATAATTAAAGTGTAACAAAATTAAATTATCGATATCACAAGCTTAAGACTATTGATTACTCCTCCACTTATTGAAGTAATGATTATTTCTTTTAACGTTATGTTGTACTTAAGTTATAGTATGAATTAAATAGATGATACGACCTAAGGCTTCTAAATCTATTGCAGAGGCAAATGCTGACAATTAAAGCAAAAATGATTTTTTTTTTAAATGTTGTAAATTACAGGAAAATGCTGTAAAAATTTAGACATAAGGTAAAACTAACATATCAGTGATTATGAACATATCGAAAGTTTAAATTTAAACCTACATCATTCTTAATCTAAAACAGAATATATAGATATTGCAATAGTATCAGTATCCATCGACAAACCATGCTCTTTTGCAACCAATTCAGAGCAATACGAGAGGAAATGAAAAGATGGATAGTGAAAGGAAAATCTAACAACATGCTTTACAACAGTATCAAAGTAATACTGGAAAACATGGAATCAGAGGAGGGAAAAAGAGAGAATAGAAAAATAATAGAGAACTGATGGAAATGAAAACCAAGGACTTGTCGTTCTTTCATATCGATAAATATGATGGATTTAGGAGGCTATGCCAGTGTAAGTACTGAAAAATAAAGATATTTTTGTATTTTTTTTTAAAGAAAACTACTACATCAAATAGCTTAAAATATTGGGTACATATTTATTATTTGTTTACAAATACGAGTACACACAATTTTTTTCCGATCAAAATATTGAAATGTACGAGACTTATGCCCCAGTAACGGGACAGGTGAAAAAAAAAAAGTTGCTCCACTGCTGCCGTGATTGGCACCTCCACATTGCCTGAACTTAAAGTAAAACAAAATGATCATTAAAATAGATATAATTTTCTGTACCATCAACCATGAATCTTAAAAAATATTGAAATTTATAAGAATTGCGGCGTTTAGCAGAAAAAAGTATAAAATTTTCGCTAAATAGGTGTCCGTTTTTTGAATGTCAAATTGACATTTTTGGTCCAACCAAAAAATTATTAGTTTAGTTACGACAAAACATGTCCTTAACATGCTAAAAAAAAAAATTAAGTTGATACAATAATTATTTTCAAGTTACAGCTACAGCTAATTTAAAAATTGCAGTTTTGAGAAAAACGCGTTTAAAGAATAACTAACGTGTAACACATAAATAACGATATTTTGCCCCGTACCTACCTTTGTGACTATTTTAAATACATTGAAGTATTAGAGGTTTAACTTTCACTTACGTGTTGACGGCATTGGAATTTTAATTTAATAAGCATCGAAATATGTAAAAAATATCGATTTTTTTAAATTATCACACTGGTATAGCCCCTTAAATAGATACGTCGGTTTGGCACCTGAAGTCTCACAAAACTATATCGTAGCCATAAACGATTTCTTCATAATATGATCAATTAACAGAGCTGGAGGAAGTAGACAACAAGAATGGAGAGACAATTTGACACTAAATTAAGTGAGTTGTTTTAATGATGTAGTTTATTAAGTAGCACGTATTTTCGAAAACTTTGATGTAGAACTTGCAGATTCTCATAAGCTTTCTTATTTGATAATAAAAACGAATTACGTAAACATTAGACAAATAGTAACTTGCAACAATAAGTGTGTTAATGATGTATATTAAAATTAAACTTGACCCAAATCAGGTGCAAACACCCTCTCTTGTGGGGCCTTTTGGAAGAAACAAAAAGTTGTTGTTGCAAGGGTCAGAACTTAAAATAATTAAGCTTTGATAGAGCCCTTACTCGCCGCTTTACGTATAAAAAAATCATTGCCATTTCTAAATTTAATTATTTTTTATTACTGTAAAATAAATTTCGTGTTCCTTTCATCTTATAAAATGTTGAAACTTTAAATTCCCATTTAAGATAAAAATTTTATAACCATGTTTCTGATAACTTGACGACAGGCTTTTATTTTTATCTACTCTATGCTAAAAATCTTTCTGTGATAAGTTTTACATCTATCTAGTTTTATGATCTTTTTAATAAGTTCAGCATTCCACTTTTTAATATAAAAATGAACCACATCTATCTCAGTATAAGGTAGAATAAAAATATTTTGGAAAACTTAAAAAATAATTATATTTTCTACTTACTCTCTTAGGAATACTTTAATAAGATATTGTCTTGTTAAAGTTGAAAATATCTGTTTGAAATGAATAAAAAATATATTAAAATAAAAACAAAAAAGTATTTGCTTTTTAATTTATGAGTTATGAATAATCAGTTCCAAATAAATATATATTTAATTAATTTCTTTACTTTCGTTAATTAAGAAAGTATAATTATTTATTTTTAGAGATTTAGACTGTTATTCTAAAAATACCAATTAATTGTGCAGAAGAAAAAAAAAATGAGAGGAAATTAAGTCGGCAAGTGAAGTTTCAAATAATAAAGTTAAAATTAAATAAAACAACATGTTAAGGTAAATTAAAGGGTGAGTAACAGAGAATAGAGAAAGATTAGTATACTGAATTAGATGACTTCTCGCTGCTTTCATAAACTGGATGATTAGGGGGTCCTGCACAAGTAGACCGGTAGTTTTATTCGTGTTGTTACCGTAAAAGATTTTCACCTAAAACAATATTGCAAATATGCCACACAGTCATGCGTTGGTGATATTTTAGAAATGGAATAGTTGTTTTATTTTTTATTGTACGTTTTGTACACATTACCATTATATGGAATAATTTTTGAAAAATTCTTAAATATCATTTTGCTTTGGTCTAACTAGGTAACTATGACTTTAAATTCACATAAGCACCAGTAAGCCAACTATTTTTACGAGAAAATACAGAGTGGCACCAGAAAATCCGTTTTAAATTAATGATTAAATCTAATGAAAATGAAATATTGTGTAAACGATGCAAAAAGATGAAGATACAATTTAAACCACTAATTCATTCAAAAATCAAAGATATCTTGATCAGGAGCCTACATTTTTCGGAGGAAGGTTCAAATTTTTATAAATTTTAATATCTGATGAAAAAAAAAACAAAGCAAATGTATATTACACTGTGAATTTTAAATCGCAGTAATAAATTGTTCAGAAATATGGCCTAATGGTATACATAAAAGTAAAATTTAAAAAATTAGAAATTTAGTAAGGTATAAATGCATTTCAGTCTATGTTGCGGAATCTGACTAATAGAAACGATAAACTTAAAGAAACCTTGGTATAACTTGTGTTAATAGTTTTTGCAATTTTTAATTGAAACACTTATTAGGTATATATAGATTTCTCTAAAAATTTCATTTTTTATTTCCTTTTTAACTTTTTATGTTAACTCAAAAGAATTTTCAGGTCAGTATACCTTTATGATGCTTCTAGTGGGTATCTTACTTTTTAATATAAAATAATAATATCTACCCCAGTGTTTCGTAAAATGAGAGCATATTGGTAAACTTATTAAAAAATAACCGTGTTTTATACTTAACCTGTAAAGAATATTCAAATAAGACTTTTAAAAAAGCTGATGTTGTGTTAAAAAATAAAACACGTGTCTGGAATGTTTAAGAAATTTATTAAATTAAAAGAAGTCTCATTTTTTAATTTACATGTTCGAAATAATGAAAAAAGAAGAAAAATTTTATATGGATTTTTTTATATCTTCTTAGCGACCATTTTTAAAGAATGTATTTACTTTTCAAGTTTATCATTCGAAAAATAATACTTAAAAGTCTAAAAATATCCATTAAAATTAATTGCAAGATAAAGTTTAATTAGATAAATGTATAAACGTATAAAAAAGAAATCTGTAGGAAAATAAAATTTAATGATATCCAGAGGCAGAATAACTTGTGTTTTAATAATTGAAGGTTCAGGGATATATATATATATATATATATATATATATATATATATATATATATATATATATATATATATATATATATATACGAGTATATATATATATATATATATATATATATATATATATATATATATATATATATATATATATATTTGAAACTTTCCACAAACCGTTAGAAAAAAGCCGCTTAACAATATTTCTCGCCGTTTGGTAGAAATTGATGAAAATTATGAGTTCACTTCGTATATATAAATTATCAATTCAGACTGATATAAATTTTGTTAAGCGACATTCTTGTAACGGTTGTGTTGAAAGTTTCAGAGAGATTGTATGTTTCGTAGAAATGGATAGAACTGAGTATCATGAGGTGAATAAACTTTTTTTTTAATAGGTAAGCTTTCTGAGGGAATAAAAACGTTTAGTCTCGCCGGACTAAACTTATTAAGCTCAAAGAAAATTATGTTGAGAAATAGTTTTTCATATTTGTAAAAAATGTTAAATATATATATATATATATATATATATATATATATATATATATATATATATATATATATATATATATATATATATATATATGTATATATATATATATATATATATATATATATATATATATATATATATATATATATATATATATATGCATATATACATAGATATGTATATGTATATATGTTCTTGACATCATCATTCTTTTAACTAGCCTACTAGTGCTTTTTGACGGAGTGTTGGTAAATTGGCTCCTCGCAGGTATCGTCGTTACAAAACATGTGCAGGAATATTACCATGACGTAAAGATAGAAAAATTACGTCGTCAAATTGTTAACACGTCCTGTAAAACAAAAGCTGTCGAAGATGTGTCAGAAAAACCCTCCAAAATTATACGGCGCGTACTACAAGAAAATCTACCATCACCAGTTACTACGTCCGACGTTGCTTATATTAGAAGAAATATCTACAACGCTCGTCGGAAAAGAGTATTGAAGATACTTTTAAAATTCTGGAAGAGATCAACATCGAAACATCTAAAGATGGACCGTTTTTACTTATTAACAGTAAAAGTGACCAAATAGCTGTATTTTGTTGTAAATCAAATATCCAGTTTTTGTAAAAGGTCTCACCAATTTATTTAGACGATACCTTTAATTATTGCTCTCAGTTCTTTTGTCAATTTCTACTATTCATTCAAATTATTTAATTTTATAACGGATATTTTTAAATATAATTTTGTTAAACTAGAAATTTTGGAAGTTGTAACTGATTTTGAAAAAGGTGTCCACAAGGCTATTGAAAAAACTTGGCCACTAGCGAAAATAGTTGGATGTCGGTTTCATCTTTCACAATGTTGGTATCGAAAAATCTAAGAATACGGCTTAACATGTTGATATAAAGATGAAACTTCTGAAGTTGGAAAATGGTTACGAATGACATTCGTCCTTACTTGTTTAAAACCGGATGAAGGCAGCGATTGTTTCGTATTTGACTTGCACCCGACTTAGAAAATATTTAAAAATATTCTGATTATTTAATAGACAACTACATATCAGAGGATTCTTTGTTTCCTCCATATCTTTGGGCTGAAAATTCAGCGGAACCGTTCCACAAACATTTTAACGACTCCTTCTACAAAGCTCATCCAAATATTTTTATTTTTATAGAAAAGCTTAAAGAATTCCAATTAGAAACTTATGTGAAATTACAAAGTGTTCATTTAACTGCTAAAATTGATGATACTACTTAGTATATGTCACCACTACACCAAACACTTTATTTTTGCACTCGACGCGCGTTTCGCTAACCATGTTAGCTTCATCAGGAGCGATGATTGACTAAAGCTAAACTACAAATCTACCCTATTTATACTTAGCCTAACCCTTGAATTACTCAAGCGGAACTAATGACATAGGCAAGGCCGTCAGTTCCGGTCAAGTAACCAGTAGAGGGGACTATAAGGAATAGGCCCTCTGTCTTTATTTAAACTACTTTTACATTTTATGATTTCCATACTTTCGTATGCGTTTAACAATCTCCTATCAGATACATTTTTTATTAATCTTAGATTATCTAATGTGACAGTATGATCAGCTTCAAGGGCATGTTCAGCATTACTAGACTTTTCTGTTCTACTGTATTTTAAGTGTGCTAAATGTTCTTTAAATCGTGTTTTAATTGACCTTTTAGTTTGCCCAACATACTTCTTGTCACAATCATTACAACTAATTTCATAAATTCCACTTTTCTCACAATTAGGAATCTTATCTTTGGGATTTCCTAAGATATTCCTCAGATTGTCTGATGACTTACAGACTAAAGTGAGGCCTACCTTATTAAATACCTTATTGAGTCCCTTGCTATATTTCGGATTATATGATATGGAGACATACTTGGTGTTATTTTCTTCGCGTGTGAAGTTGATCATACTGTAACATTAGATAATCTAAGATTAATAAAAAATATATCTGATAGGAGATTGTTGAACGCATACGAAAGTATGGAAATCATAAAATGTAAAAGTAGTTTAAATAAAGACAGAAGGCCTATTCCTTATAGTCCCCTCTACTGGTTAGTTGACCGGAACTGATGGTCTTGCCTATGTCATTAGTTTCGCTTGAGTAATTCAAGGGTTAGGCTAAGTATAAATAGGGTAGATTTGTAGTTTAGCTTTAGTCAATTATCGCTCCTGATGAAGCTAACATGGTTAGCGAAACGCGCGTCGAGTGCAAAAATAAAGTGTTTGGTGTAGTGGTGATATATACTGAGTAGTAAAATTCATAATATTAATGTAAAAAATCGCAATAAATTTATCGCAAAAATGATTGAGCTTTACAAAAACAACGAAATTAGCAGAATGCATTTTATTAAATGCACATCTTTCCATTGTGGTGTTAAAGATTAATTATTATATATGTTTGTATGGAATATTATGTATATTTTATTAAATATATTTGTGAAGTATCATCATGTACGTTTACACTTTAGTATTATAGGTACATTTAAGATTTAGGCTATATCTTAAAAACTTAGAATTAGATATTTTCTTTTAATTTGTTGTCTACATTTTTTGTTCTTCAATAAAATCAAACTTATAAACCATGTTTTTTATTTATTAACCGGGTCCTAATTTACACATCTACATCAGGTAGCTAAAATTTATGGGAGGAAATTTACCTATTATTTAGGGTCCAGTTTTATCTCGGGAGGCAATTTACATGTACCCTTTTGACGTTCTAGAACACTAATTGCCAAATTAGAAATTAATAATGAATGAATGATTAAGATGATAGCTAAAGTCTCTTTTTTTACATTCTCAGTCAAGACGCAGTTTTTATGAGCTAGGATTTCTAACCTCTCGTTCATATCATATTAAAAAATTGATAGTTTATGTTCAACTCTAATTTTGTCTGTAAATATCATTATGTCAAAACTACTGTTATATTAAGAATGTCTTTAAAACAGTTCCAAGGCGAAAAAATATGAAAATACAAATGGACTATGTTGACATTTGACATAAAAACATAACGCAGTATCTCATGAAGCAAAATTTTTCATAAATATTAATAAATAAAAATAATGATGCGTAATAAAAAAACAAATATTTTTGTTAATAAAACTTGCAACAAAAATAAATAAGGGAAAAACACAACCACAAGAGAATTCAAAAAAATTAACTTTTTTTGTAAGTTTTCTTGGGTTCGTAACTTTTTCTTTATATATTTTTCTGTTTGTCCATAGTGCCAGTGACCCCTAAATCGATCTTACTTTATTGCATTAACTCCATACAATTTTAGAGTTCCTTAAGAACGAGAACGTAGAAAAAAAATATTATTAATTATTTTAACTTTTTAAGGTTTAATGATTTTTGCTTATTTGTTCTTCTCTTTTCTTGTCCGAAACAATCTTTAATTAACCTTTTTATTTAAATACATACATACATACAAAATGTAAATATCCTTTAACTAGTATTCGAAAATTTGGCAACGGAATCTAACAAAAAAGACTTTCCTAAAAACAAGAGTCAACTATTATTTTGTTGACTGCAGTTTTGAGACAAAATTAGATCTTCGTCAAAATTCACTTATTATTAAAAGCGTATTAATGTGCTTTTGTCAAACAAACGTAATAATATATTAATTTAAATCTTATTTAGGCTTTTGACTTGTCCACAAAATGCGATGGGTCTCTACTGTTGACCACTACTCGCTGGGTGGCATTTTTTTCATCACACCAATAAAACATATCTATTAACTTTGAAATTTCTAGATCGGCCGCAAAATAAAAGGAAACGCTCCCACTATCTTGAAGATCCCCATATTTTTCGTTCAAAAGCCTCTGTAAAATGCGTGTTTGCGCCTTTTTATTCCTTATCTCGACCAATAAAAAACCGAAAATGTGTGTGAAATGTTCTGTAACGTACTTTTGGGATTTCCATGTTCTTAGGCTTAGAAAATATTAGCAGTAATAAATAAAAAAAACTGTCTAATATTATCAAAGACAGTAATAATAAGCCTATTCAGTACTTATAATAATAGGTAGAAGAAAGTTACTTACTAAAATCGTACAGTTGTCAAAAGGATAAAATTTCAAAATGTTTTTACTATTTCGTGTGATTGGCAAATGGAGAAAGATCGAAAGCCAAAAGAGGTCCTTTTTAAATTTTTTGACGTTTCGAAATATTTAAGTTCCTCCTTCCTTAATGTTAAGTCAATAATATTAGATATTTTCCCTCCTGTGTGTAGTCCCTAAAGAATTACTTACAGTAATAATTTTAAATAATAAGACAAAAATTACGAAGCAAAAGGACAAATAACAAATGAAGAATATACTACAAGAAAATCCCTCGACTCTAATATTCCAACAGAAGAATTTATTCATGAGTAAATTTGAATACTTTCCAGGAGTATGATACAATTGATACAAAACAATGAAATGTAGTTGATTTTGTTTTTAAATTATATAGCCGATATGTCTCGATTAGATTTACTTGTGTAATAGAGAACGAACAATTACGATTCCTGAAAGTTTTAGTTATGAAAAATGATAATAAATTGTGATAATAATGATAATAAACCGTGACAGACAGCTATATCCCAATTGACTTATTTCTTTGTAAGCTACATAAACTTGCATCGATACACTTTTTGGTTCATCGTACAGTCACTTTTCCTTTGAATACAGTCACATTCAAAAATGAAAGGAATAGTATTAAAAATATAGATAGAATAAATGGTTATGACGGAAACTTAATGAAAACTTTAATAGCTAGACATAAGTTGAGGTTAAACATTCATAATCTTATCATTCTCATCCGTGAAGAGAATAAAACGAAATATATTACACTTCCATATTATCCAAAAGATATCAGAAAACTTAATAGGACATTAAATAGTATATGTCTCACATGAGTTTATAAGTCACTTCACAAAGTCACACAGTCACAAAGTTCATTTACTTTGAAACGCTCGGACATCGGCTACTCAGGCGAATATCCGCAGACAGCAGGAGGTCGTTCAACTTAACAAAGACCTGGAAGAAATTCTATCTTGGGGTGATAGTAACCAAGTGGAATTTAACGCTACAAAAACCTAGGCGGCACTCAATTACCGTAGCATCGTCACTCAATTTGTTGGGAATTAATTTTGTAGCAAATATGACCTGGCATGAACATGTTGCAGGCATAGCAAGAAGAGCTTCTCAAAAGGTGGAAATATTATTTCGAACAGGTAAGCTTTACACTCCACAACAACTGTTAATTCTTTACAAAGCTCATATTCGACCAACTATGGAATACCGCTCCCAAACACACACTGCATTTGTTGGATTCTGTTCAGAGAAGAGCTGTTCGTCTAATTGGAGACCCGGAACTTATCGGCGGCCTTGATTCGCTGGAACATCGAAGAACGGTTGGCGACTTGAGTCTGTTCTACAAGTATTTTCATAAAAAGTGTTCGAAGGATGTAGCCCAGAGCGGTGCATGTTAGAAATACACGTCGCGCTAATACTTCACATCCGTATGAGGTTCAGCTTGTTATTCCACGTACAATGCTGTTCAAGCAGTCTTCTATGTGGAGAACATCATCCATTTGGAATAATTTGCCCAAAGCTGTGTTTCCCACCGAGTACAATTTATAGCGATTCAAGAACAACGGGAACTGCTTTTCCGCACACGTGCCGCTCCTGGAATGCCTTAGAGACTACCCTGTAGCACGTGTGCTAGACCCAGAAAAAAAAAAAGTCATTAGACAACCTAAAAAATATCTTAGGAAATCCATCCAGGAACGTAAAAGAAATGGAATGATTGTGCGGATAAAACTCACGAAGGTGATAGAAGTGGAATTTATCCGGCAAGTTCTAATGATTGTAAGAAGAAGTATGCTGGGTAAACAAGAAGGTAGATTCAAACAAGATTTAAAGAACATTTAGGTCATTTAAGGTACGGGAGATTAGACAAATTAGATATTGCTAAACATGCACTTAAATATAATCATACAGTAATATTAGATAACTAAGGCTTAATAAAAAATATACTGGCTAGTAAATTATTAGACGCATACCAAAGCCTTGAAATTATAACATATAAAAATAGTTTAAATAACGATCGACGACCCGTTTCTCACAGTTCTCTGTACTGATTACTCTATCGGAACTACACCTCCATCTCTGATTGGTCTAAACTCAAATATCATATAACAATTTTAGAATAAATAATCTAGTCTTCAATCTTAAATTTTGCCAATCATAGTTCCTGATGATGATTAGCGTAACGGGCCTCCAAAACCAAAAATAATGTTGTGTAAAGTCAATATGCTGTAGGTTTCAAAGTTTCTACGTAGTTGGATGTTTTCGAGAACAATTTTTTTTATAATTAGATTAAATATTAAAAATTGCATTCTTTTTAAATTCGAAGTATGCTCAATTCTTGTTTTATGTTCTACTAGAGCTGTTGGAATTGTTTTTAAATGAAAGTTAAATGTTTTGTACCTGTTTTTCCTACATGAGATTTATTACATTATAAATATGGAATGTTATATATTACATTAGATTTTATTTCTGTTTGAGTTTTAGCCTCTAGTTAAATTTAGTTATTATGTTCTCATTGTTCTGGGTAATGAACATTTTTGCAGTGTTCTTAGTGCTTTTTTCAACAACATTTTAAGTTTGTACCCTGAAGAAGAACAGAATAAGGAAAAAAAAGAGATAGAACTAAGCTGTGAAGAAGTAAAGAAGACAATAAAAACACTCAAAAATAATAAATCTGCAGGGCCTGGGGGTGGGGTATAAATGAAATGATTAAGTACGGGTCTAATATATTACATCGAATGCTGAGAAACATGTTCCACAGAGCGATAAATGGAGAAAAAATACCAGAGGAATGGTCAAAAGCCTATATAGTATCTATATTTAAAAAGGGAGACCGCAGAAAATGCACAAATTATAGAGGCCTAAGCATAATATCGAGTGTGGGACGTTTGTATGGAAAAATTATTAAAAATATCATAGAGGAAAATATAAAAGGAAAAATTGGAGAAGACCAAGCAGGTTTTACAGCCGGAAAATCATGTATAGACCACATATACACTATAAAACAAACAATGGAAAAAAAAAGTGGCAAAGAATAGGGAAGTCCATTTAGCCTTCATAGACATAAGAAAGGCCTATGACTCAGTACCAAGACAAAGATTATGGAACGCAATGAAAGAAATAGGCATTGACAAAGAACTAATATATGCAGTAAAAGCTCTCTACGAAAACAACACATTGAACATAAGGATAGGACATAAAATAGGGAAAAGACTCCAAACATCAAAAGGCCTATTACAAGGATGCTCTACATCCCCCACACTATTCAAAATATACCTCGAATAAACATTAAAAAAATGGAAGCAAAAATGTAGTGGAATGGGAGTCCCAATACGAGAAGATTACTTATATACTCTAAGTTTCGCAGACGACCAAGTAATCATAGCGCAAGATGAGGAAGACCTCAGTCATATAGTAAGAAAACTAAAAGAAGAATACACTAAAGCAGGATTAGCAATAAACTTTCATAAAACGGAATATCTAACAACAAAGGAGGGAAACGTGGAGAATCTAAAAGTTGATGACGAAACAATAATTAAAGGAACCGATAGATTTAAATATTTAGGAACCATCATTTCAAGAAACGCAACATCAGAAGAAGAGATTAAAGCTAGATTAGGACAAACGCGGACATGCATGACAATTAAATTCGATCCTATGGGACGAGCACATTACAAAGAGAAACAAAACACGCATATACAAATCAATAATACAAATCATAATGACATACGGGTCAGAAACATGGACGATCAACAAAAGAAATAAATCTAAAATTAACGCGGTAGAGATGAAGTATTGGAGAAGATGTTGTAGAGTGACACGTATGGAGAGAATAACAAATGAAGAAATAAGAAGCAGAATGAACATCAAACAGAACGCAATAAACACCATTGAAGAAAAACGATTAAAATGGTATGGACACATAAGACGGAGCGAAGATAATAGGTGGATAAAGAAAATAACGGAGTGGAGCCCTATAGGGAGAAGAAAAAGAGGAATACCCAGACGATCGTGAAGAGACGATGTGGACGAGGCTATGGAGGACAGGGGTCTAACAGAAGGATACTGGGAAGATAGAAGCGGATGGAATCAAAGGCTGAGAGCAGGAAGACAGCGTCAGCTGTAGAAAATCCTTATATATATATATATATATATATATATATATATATATATATATATATATATATATATATATATATACCGAAAAGCGATTTACAAAAGGAATTTTACAATATTTTCGGGAATATTTGTACTTGTTTTTTAATCATAATTTTTTTTTCAATTAATGATAGAGGATAATTGTTTTCAAACAATAAACTTCTAATAAATTTAAGAGTTTTTTTTTAAAATTTTTCAGCAGAGGGAGACTGAGTTCGATTTTTAAAAATTTTAATTATGTTAAATTTTTCAGAAGAGTAATTAAAAAAAAAAACACACTGAAAATGTTAGTTTGTTATACCAGTCGTAAAGTTGCTCCCACTTTATTACGATTTAGGAACGGCAAGCTACAATTGTTTTCCTGTTCCATCGTAAACTTCAGCCTTCATCAGTTAATAATTATTAAAAATACCTCAATTTTCTTTTCTCTGGGAATTAATGAAATATTATGGGCGGTCCGAAAAGTTCCCGGCTTCACAATGAAAGAATTTTTTTTTTTTTTGACATGAAATATATTTTATTTTTCATTATAATCTCTTGAAACTTCAACACATTTATTCCAACGTTTTTCCAATAAATCAATACCACCATTAAAGTGTTATTCCAGAAGGTCTGCAAAATAACCATCCACGGCTGCAATAGTAACGTAAAACTCTTTCCAACCAAGAATTTTTCAGGTTTGGAAACAGATAATAGTCAGAGGGAACCAAATCTGGTAAATACGCTGGATGTTCAAGTAATTCGTACTTTAAGTAGTTGAATTTTGCCATCGTCAAATACTTGCGTGAACACGTTGAAGGAAAATGATTATTTTCTTCTTTAAAGCAGGTCTTTTCTCAAGAATTTTTACACCTAAGTGATCCAAAAGACTACAATAATATTCAGAGTTAATTATTTTACCTTTCTGAAGATAATCGATCAACAAAGCAAATTTGTAATCCCGTAATCTCAAACAACTCTTTCCATATCCGATGATGGAACCGTCTTTGCCTTCTTTGGTGCACTTCCATAGGCTTCAATCCATTGCTTCGACTGTTCTTTACGCTCTGGTGCATAGTGGTGGATCCAAGATTCATCAGCAGTTATGAAACGATGCTTGAAATCCATTTTGTTTTGCTTAAAATAATCCCAACACACTTAAGAAATACGAATTCGAATGGTTTTTGGTCAATTGTCAGCAGCCATCTTGCACAAAACTTTTTCATATGTAATTCTTCATGCAAAAATATTTCCATTGCATTCTTTTGAGATGCCGCTATTTCATGCACTTTAACTCCTGGATAATTTAACACCATATCATGGACTTGTTGAATGATTTTTATGGGTCTAGCACACGGGTTGTAAGGAAGTCCTTAAAGCGCTACAGGAGCGACATGTGTGCGAAAAAAGCGATTCACGTTGTTCTTGAATCTCTGTAAATTGTACTCGGTGGGAAACACAGTACTGGGCAAATTATTCTGAAGGGATGATGTTCTCCATATAAAAGACTGCTTGAAAAGCGTCTTACGAGGAGTAACAAGCTGAACCTCATACGGATGTGAAGTATTAGCGCGACGTGTATTTCTAACATGCATCGCTCTGGGAGGAATTAAGCGGGCTACACCCTTCGAACACTTTCCATGAAAATACTTGTAGAATACACTCAAGTCGCCAACCGTTCTTAGATGTTCCAGCGAATCAAGGCCGCCGGTCAGTTCCGGGTCTCCAATCAGACGAACAGCTCTTCTCTGAGTAGAATCCAACAAATACAGTGTATGTTTGGGAGCAGAGCTTTGTAAAGAATTGTTTGTAAAGAGTTGTGGAGTGTAAAGCTTTCTGGTTCGAAATAATATTTTCCCAACTTTTAAGAAGCTCTCCTTGTTATGCCTGCGACATGTTCATGCCAGGATATATTTGCTACCAAATTAACGCCCAACAAATTGAGTGACGATGTTAGAGGAATGGAGTGCCCCGACATAACTATGTCGAGTTTAGGAACGTTAATTTTTTTAGAAAAAAATGCTGCCTGGGTTTTTGTAGCGTTAAATTCCAGTTGGTTACTGTCACCCCAAGATAGAATTTCTTCCCAGGTCTTTGTTAAGTTGAATGACTTCCTGCTGTCTGCGGATATTCGTCTGAGTAGCCGATGTCCGAGCGTTCAAAGTGAATGAAGAGATAAGCATACTGTCATCTGCAAAGCTGTAGATTGGATTTCTGGCCTTTTTCCAGCAGATCGGTAATGTAAAAGAGAGTAGGAGACAATATGGAGCTTTGGGGTACATTAGCGTTGATAGTGAAGGTGTTAGAAATAAATCCGTCGACTGCCACTCGTCGTTGTTGAATGATTTGTGCTGTTGTGGCAGTTTTTATACGACCTTCGCTTAAATCATCTTCGCGGACGACCAGATTTAAAAAGAGCAGCTCATTTCTTCACAAAAAAGTTATGATGATGTATCCTTATACATTTTTAACAATTTCGGAGGAATTTCTGTTGGTGTTAAACCATCCAAAACAAAGAATTTAATCACTGCACGAAATTCAATTTTTTCCATTTTATCAACATCAATGACACGTCACTATTAAACAGCTGCTACTACTCGAATGAACTGACAGATCGAAATAAAATTTTATGTGTTTATATAAAGGTTAGAACTTTGAAATATAATTATGGTTTCACAATTTCTAACTCCATCTAAATATTTTAAGTAGTTTTACAAAGGTAGTAAACATATAGTAAGTAGAATTTGACACTACAAAAACAAGCGGCAATTTTTTCTAAAAAAGTTTGCGTTGCTGAACCAAACATACTTATGTTGGGGCACTCTATTCGTCTAATATCATCACTCAATTTGTTGGGTATTAATTTGGAAGCAAATATATCTTGGCATGAACATGTTGCGAGAACTAGAATACTTTACACTCTACATTAACTGTTTTTCTGTACAAAACTCAAATTTGATCAACGATGGATTACTGCTCGCGTGTTTGGGGCTCTGCTCCCAAACATACATTGCGTATATTGGATTCTATTCAGAAGGGAGCTGTTTGCCTGATCGGAGACCCAGGACTGACCAGCAACCTGGATTCTTTGGAATATCGAAGAACAGTGAGCGAACTGAATTTATTCTACAAGTATTTTCATGAAAAGTGTGTCGCGTTAATACTACTTTTCCAAGTAGTCTTTTATATGGAGAACCTCATCCCTTTGGATTGATTTTCCCTGGACTCTGTTTCTCACCGAGTACAATTTATAGCGATTCAAAACCAACGTGAAAATGGCTTCTTCCGCACACGCGTCACTCCTATAGCGCTTTAGTTTGTTATAGTGTATAAGTAAAATCTTATATAGCCGCATAGGAGGCAATAATGTATTTTATGTTCACATGTCAAATTATTTTCAGTATTTTTACCCTTCATAATCTGTCACGAAATAAGAAGTCCCTAAAACATGTCTTAATATTATTTTTCTCGTTTATTAATGGTCACGTGAGAATATGCCAGCACGCATTTCTTTCGACGTATGAACCAAGAAAGAGAAGATAATTAGAACTGTATTTTCTCCTGACAGATCATTTTCAAAAATGATATTTTAATTCGATATTAAGTAATAAAACTTCTCTACGCAATAACAGTTTTATAATCTTTATTTTATGCTAAAATTTTGATTAAAAAAAAGATCCAAAATTTTTTTGATTACTGGTAAATGAAATTAAATTTTTCATGACATAAAATAGTAATAGTAGGATAGGGAACTCATCAGACAGAGAGATCTTTCTTGCCTACACCACTTTAGCAGCTAGACAGAGAAAATATAGCTATCACTACAGAATGACAAGCATATGAAACAAAACATAGCCGCAAAAGGAAGTCGGCTAGCTAACACCGTATGGTTAAAATGTGTCTAGTCGAGTTTCTCGAAGATACTGTGCACATTTTTCTATATTATTGTGTAATATAAGTTGTACTCTCAAAAACTTGACATTTTAACAATCGAGTTGTTTTCCGGCTTCGTTTTACGGCGACATCTTGCTCCACTTGTATGTCGTTCTGTCGCTATAGCTATATTTTTTGTGGTATATGTTATACCGGCCAGTGTTAAAATTTAATCATATTCACCCATCTTGCAGTTTTGCTCTCCACTACCATAAATCATTACAGGGACAGCCTACTACCACTGGGGTAGCCAGGGTCAAGGGTTAGAAGGGCATATGGACGGGTACTTTTTTACGGAAAAAAGAGTACACTGAAGGTAGTTCATAGAGCAATCGAAAAAAGGAAGGCGCGAATAGATAACCGTTGTGCGGAACGCTTTGAAGAAAAAAACCTCTTTCGCACTGGAACTCAAAAATCTATAACAATTTTTCACAAAAAGAGTGGTTTCTGCAAAGAAACTAAAAACCCAATTTAGAAATCGATGACCAAGGGAGAGAACTCTGTCACACTATATAGTTTTAAAAACTTAAACCCAATTTATACATCGATGACCAGTACTCTACAATTCTTCACAAAAAAAAAAAATTTCACGCTGTGGAACTTAACAAGGTTCCCTCAATAAATGAAGCTCTGTTTCTAAGAAGGCGCTATTTTCTACATCGACAGGGTGGAGGGTGACATATGATCTCTCAAAGCAAAGTATATTCTTATCGCGGACAACCCTCTATCCTACAATTCCTGAAGTTAAACTCGCCCACTGGAGCGGGAGGAGAATACTGTGATTATAATTACTTTCTTACGTGCAAGTATCTTCCACCAATAATATGCATGCCATCGACGGTGACCTGGCATATTTATCCTGTTCAACTTCATACGTACGTCCTACTTAAGAGCAAGACGAACATACATTGTCAGTCTCTCTAGTCAAAAGGACCTCTCAGCAACATGTTGAATGAGAGGAAATACTTTCATCGGCTACAGCCAAGCTTGCAGAAATGTTTTCCGGTTTCTACAAAAATACCTGCTCAATTTCCTCTTGTCTGCTATAAAGAATACTCAGGAGGTCTCCATTAATAGGAGTTAAAATACTTGCCATAATTTGATCAGTTTGGTTGGGTTTAAAACTCTTGAAAAGCAAAATCAAGATTACTAGAATCAGCTTAATTTTTATAATTATATAAAAATACTAGCCGGGCCCGCGGCTCCGCTCGCGTGGACTTGAGTCACTACTATCGTCACTGCTTATTCCTTATGTTACCCAACGTAATAAAATATCTCCTATTATTTCCACTTATCTCCCAATATTTCTCCTTATATCCCATTATATCTATATAATTTTCATTATCTAGGCTTATCTCTGTTCATCTCCGATTATTTCTCCTTATCTACCATTATTTTTCCGTATCTCCCATTATCTCACCTTATTTCTTATTATCTAGGCTTATCTCGATTTATCTCGCAATATTTCTCCTTATCTACCATTATTTCTCCTTATCTCCCATTATCTCACCATAACTCCCATTATCTAGACTTATCTCTGCTTATCTCCCATTATTTCTCCTTATCTCCCATTATTTATACTTATCTCCCATAACTCACCATATCTCCATTATCGAGGCTTATCTCGACGTATCTTCCATTATTTCTCTTTGTCTCCCATTATCTCACCTTATCTCCCATTATCTAGGCTTATATCGAATTATATAGAACATAAGTATAAATTTATAAAAAACACGTAAATCAGATAAGTGGTTCTCGAGTGATAAGCGCACTAACGGACAGACAGACAGACAGAGAGACGTTGCATTTTTTATATATTATATTCTTTGCTACATGATATTGTTCCATATTTCATGCTTTAGGCAGTGTATTGCAAGAGAACGCGTTAACGGCACACTTTTCTCCGACTTGATTCACTGTTATCGTCACTGCTTATTCCTCATCTTACCTAACGAAATAAAATATATTCTATAACCTGGTCAGAGAACATATGTATATTTAATAAAAATCACGTAAATCGGGTAAGTGGTTCTCGAGGAATAAGCGCACTAACGGACAGACAGACAGACAGAGAAACGTAGCATTTTATATAAGTTATAGATATAGATTATTATTATTATTATATAACCTGGCCAAAGAATATATGTATGAATTTAAAAAAAGACACGTAAATCGGATAAGTGGTTCTCGAGGGATAAGCGCACTAATGGACAGACAGACAGACAGAGAAACGTTGCATTTTATATATATTATAGATATAGATTATTATTATTATTATATAACCTGGCCAAAGAATATATGTATGAATTTAAAAAAAGACACGTAAATCGGATAAGTGGTTCTCGCGTGATAAACGCACGAATGGACTGACAGACAGACAGAGAGACCGTGCATTTTATATATATTGTAGATTATAGATTATAGATATTCTCTGCTAAATAATATTGTTCCATAATTAATGGTTTAAGCTGTGTATTGCAAAAGAACACGCTAGCGGCAAACTTTTTTCCGACTTCACTGACTATTTTACATCACTGCTCATTCCTTATGCTACCCATCGTAATAAAATATAGCCTATAACCTACCCAGAGAACATATGTATATTTAAAAAAAAAAAGTACATAAATCGGACAAGTGGTTTTCCAGTGATAAGCGCACTAACGTACAGACAGACAGAGAGACGTTGCATTTTATATATATTATAGAAATAAACTATCTATTTTTAGTTGTCTGCGGTCAATGTTAAGTAACAGTCTAAGGTTCTTAGCTACGGTTGAAAAGCCGAGAGAGAGAAATTCATTATTTCTGTTACACAGTGAATCATCATGTTGATCTTTAATTTAGGCACATCCGAAGAGAAGTACGTTACATATTTTAGAGTTCAATTCTGGACAATGATTAATTAAGCTGTATTGGAACTGGCCAAGGTCACTTAGCCGATCATTTGCCTTAGCTAATCCGTTCAGGATTAAATGACGTATTGTTAAGTTTAAGAGATTGCGTTCTTCGAGAAAGGGGGATAAAAGAGAGATCTGAAAAAAATTGACAGAAGTTTGTGTCGAAGTTTAGTAAGTCAAGTAATCATGGATGATCAAAGAAGTAAGCCGACTTAAGTGCGCTGCTCCAACATATCATCAATTACTCTTAAGAGAGCTGTAACAAAACTTAATTATAGGAATACTGACTGGAATGATGGCTGACAATATTCTCGAGAGCGAGGGTATAGACGTAACAGATGTAATAAGAAAATAGTTTGTGCCGTTCGTCAAGTAAGAACGGGTCCTCAACAATTCATTTTCGGTAGATGCGATTCTAGCGATTCAACAAAAAGTCGGTAGAAGAAACCTTTCTCTACGATGCATTTTAGTAAAAGTATCAGTCGATTCCGAACTTTCGTCGAAATTGCGTGAAATTCAAAATGAGTCACTTATTTGCGCGTAGATTCGAGGCAGTTTTTCTTTGTTTCCATCCAAAGAGGCCTAAAATGACACATTTCGCGGTCGCTAAATATATTACAAAGTCGGTGTCATTTGTGAAGAAGTGGGTAAATCATTTTAAAGAGAAGAAAAATGTCGACGATTTGCAAAGTCGCTCCGAAAGTCCTTGTTTTCATGGGACCGTTATTGACGCTGCGTCAAGGAGCGGCAAAATTAAGAAAATCAGATTTGAATCTATCCAATGAGACCATTCGGCAACATCTTCGTGCGTGATGTTAAATTCCGCAGCACGTTGAAGAAACCTTTGCTGGGCGAAAATTACGTCACGAAGCGGCTCGCCTAGACCCGCGATAAGATACTAAAGTGATCCTCACAATCTCCGAATGCCAGCCCTATTGAAAACGTTTGATCCCTTGTAAACAGAAAGCCCAGAGGAAGGACTCTGAGGGCTTTGACTCAGTTGTCTCGCGAGATTCGAAAAATTTGCAGAGTATGCAGAAAATCTCGTCGACAGCATGCCTCGAAGATGCCAGGCGATTATTGATGCAGGAGGCAATTGGACTACTTACTAAGGTAATTGCGCTGTTGTTAGCACACCAAAGAATACATTGATGGCAAAAACCTATAATAAAACCCAACCTAAAAGATATATGATTTCAAAAGTTGGGAATATTATTTCGAACCAGAAAGCTTTAGAGTCCACAACAACTGTTAATTCTTTACAAAGCTCAAATTCGACCAACTATGGAATATTGCTCCCATGTTTGGGGCTCCGCTCGCAAACACACACTGCATTTGTTGGATTCTGTTCAGAGAAGAGCTGTTCGTCTGATTGGAGACTCGGAACTAACTGGCGGCCTTGATTCGCTGGAATATCGAAGAACGGTTGGCGACTTGAGTCTATTCTACAAGTATTTTCATGAAAAGTGTTCGAAGGATGAAGCCTGGTTAATTCCTCCCAGAGTGGTGCATGTTAGAAATACACGTAGCGCTCATACTTTACATCCGTATAAGGTTCAGCTTGTTACTCCGAGTACAACGCTTTTCAAGCACTCTTTTATATGGAGAACATCATCCCTTTGCAATAATTTGCCCAGCGCTGTGTTTCCCACCTAGTACAATTTACAGCGATTCAAGAACAACGTGAATCGCTTTTTCCGCACACATGCCACTCCTGGAGCGCTTTAGGGACTTCCCTGTAGCACGTGTGCTAGACCCATAAAAAAAAATGTTCTGGAAACATATTTTTTGAAGAATATAAGCAGTTACGTTCCTACTTGACAGACTGTATCATCTACTCTTTTTAACTGTCCAGGAACTGATCTGACGTTCTAAGAATGAACACCAAGATCCCTAAGTAATTTCTAGTTATTTTTTGGATTATTTCTGGGCAAATTTTTTTTGAAGGTAATTTTTTTTTTTATTTTAGGCTACCATAGTTTTATAATTACAAAGCTGTTGATACCATTTTCCGTTTTCTGCCGTCCTTGACCCTTTGAATTCAACTAAATCTAAAATTAAATTATTTTTAAAACCTACTAGCTAAATTAAAGTTTTATCTTCTATACTACCCAAAAATAAGCATAGAAACAAAAGAAAAAAAGCATTAATACAAAATCCAAATACCATAATTTTTGCTTGAAATCTAATTCTAACTCCTACAAAACATGACATACCATCCTTAACCTGAACATTAGTCCATTATACTGGCCTAAATAAATATTACAAAGGATATCGTCACTCCGATCTACATCTAAATAATAAAGTACAATGCTTAAATTTTACAAAGATAGATCGTTCCCGGAATAAAAAAGAAACGTTCACACAATCCGACAATCATCTTTTTCCTTTTTTTTATTCCAGAGGCCATATTGGAATGCGTGTCTGCGTGCTTTCATCTCTTATCATGACCAGTAAAATACAAGAATGGCAAAAAAATGTTTTGTAACGAAATCCAAGGTTTTAATTACTGCCAAGATGTTAAGATTTGTAAACATGTTAAATTCTACTTTTCAACGGGTGTTGATTTATGAATTTAAATAATTTATTAATTAAACCAATGTTTTGACATCCATTTTCCAGGGAACAATATTTCAGCTATAGGGTAATAAATTCAAATAATGTGATATATACCAGTAATAAACTTGTGCGTATCGAAGATTTAAAATAACAAGAAGCAATGATAAGAAGTAGGCTGTATATATGGTATTGTCAAAGCGGTAATATGCAGTGGCTATTCTTGATAAGCATAATTGTGTACGTAGTAAACTTCACCAGGACAATGCACTTGCTTACACGTCGGCCGTTGCAGTAGCAAATGTGCACGAGCTGGGCTTCGAAATGAAAAAACTATCTTTGCAAAAAAATGAGTAATATGCACAGGTCGAAACAATTTTTTTTCTAAGGGAATAAGAAAATTGATATCTCGGTGGATCAAATGTATTAAGCTCATGGAGATTATATTGAGATATTAATTTTTGTTTATTGTGAATTTATTCAATAGCGGTATTAGTACGCCGTTCAGTTATAATAGTCTTAAGTCCAGTCCTAAATCTAATTCCATCTATGCATTTTGCTCTCGAATTAAAAGTTTTGAAGACTTTACACCGGATGGCGCTGAGGTTTATTGACTACTGACGCTTTTCGATGTATACCAATTAAATCTCTCCTTGGGATATTGGATGTTCGAGTTTTGCGCCTTTACCTAGACTAGCTGACGAGCTCTGACATAGAGCGAAACATACATGTCCTAGTTTGGTGATTTATAGATGGTATTTCGTAGTTTTGGACGCCCGTAGTAAGAACATAGTTTTCGTCCGCTAAAGCCATCTTTTCTACTTTACTATATATATATATATATATATATATATATATATATATATATATATATATATATATATATATATATATATTCACCTTAAATAGAAGATCTGAATAATAAAGTAAAAAATCGACACTAAAGAAATGATGAAATGAGGATATTTTTTTTTGCTCCGCTACACAGTATAGCCAAATGATCAAAAATCGCTCTGAGAACCAATTTTTTGAGCTATCATTTTTTTATTAAATACTTGCAAAGGAGTCTGGAATAGTGAGTCACTGCCGCATTGACGAATTTTTTGTTCGCGTGTAGTTTATCTCCTATAAACTGATATAGACTGTAAGTAAATATCATTCTATCATCATTTAATCCCTTGAGATACACATTTTTTTGAGTATATTTTAATTACAGTAATATCAATATATATGCTTTTCACGTCGCTAAATTTAAATCTGAAAACAAATTGACTATTTTAACGGTTGACAGCTGTCAAATAGATGTCAAATTACTATCAACTATTGAAAAACATGAAATAATCTTATAATTTCATGTTTTTGAAGTCGCTGAATTCGAATCTGATGTCAGATTGACCATTCTGGAAATTGGCAGCTGTCAAATAGTTATATAATCACGGGGCTCTACTCAAAAATTTGAAATAATCTTATAACTTTACGTTTTTGAGGTCGTTGAATTCGAATCTTATTTCAGATTGACGATTTTAACACTTGGCAACTGTTACTCGCCGTCAAATTACCACTGAGTATGATACATATTTTGCATAAAATTTTTATTCTAAAACCAAGCAAAATACAGTGAGGTACATAAAAAAAAAACTTTTTTTTATCACAAATCGAAACTGTTTTCTTAATTTCATGAAAGCTGCTAATGGTTTTGGCAGATGTCAAATACTTAAATAATTTCTTGTCTATTTTTAACCCTAAAAAATCTACTGAGAATGAAATATTTGAAACTATTTACGTTTGACAGCCTTATCCGAAAATGTATATATCTTACAGTCTCGTGTTAAAAATTTTTGGCAGCCGTCTGTTGTCAAGTCTAATATATTACTTCTAGCTTTTCGAAAAAATCGCACTATGTGTAGAAACCATAAAATGTGCAGACCGGTCCTCCATGTCGAGAAAGACAAAAAATTTTGAAGATCATTTGTATTTCCTCACTCACAAGACTGTTTACATTTATATATTTATTATAAAATTTTTATTCGTTTCAACAAATCAAACTGTTAAGGGATAGATTAATGAGAGATACAGCTATTTAACAGCTGCCAAGTGTCAAAATCGCCAATTTCATATCAGATTTAAATTCAGCGACCTGAAAAATGCTTAAAAAAATATGTGACTAGGGATTAAAGAGAACAGTATTTACTGATTTTAAGGATTCAGCTTATATCACTTTATAGGAGATATACCACATGTAAACAAAAAAATTCGCCAAAACTCACTATTCTAGACGCCTTTACAAGTATCTTTTTTAAAAAAAAAACGTTGATAGCTGAAAAATTGACTTTCGGAGCGATTTTTTGATCGTTTCGCTACACTGTGCGCCACTGGTAAACAAAACACTAAGAGTGTAGCCAAGTATTAATAAGGACGTGATATTTGCGGTGTTTGATGAATACATTTATATATATATATATATATATATATATATATATATATATATATATATATTATATATAAATATATGTATATATATATATATATATATATATATATATATATATATATATATATGTAAATATATATGTATATATGTATATATATATTTATATATATATATATATATATATATATATATATATATATATATATATATATATATATATATATTATACATATACATATATATATATATATATATATATTATATATATATATATATATATATATATATATATGTACTGCATTGTCAATCTTAAACTTAAATATTTGCGCAATCCGAAAATCGACTTGTTCTTTTTTATTTCAAATACCATGTTGGAATACGTGTGTGTTTATTTTTATTTCTAATCATGACCAGTAAAAATATGAGGGTAAAAAAAGGTTTTGTGACGTAAAGTTTTAAAAACTTCCATGTGCCTAAGTTTTGCTAAAATGATAATATCAAGTTGCGAACTAGTGCTTAATTATAACTTAGTAATTTATTAGTAAAAGAAAATTTTCAGTTTTCATTTTCCTAATTGTAGATTGTTCTTTCATTTTAATGCCAATCGTGATATTGCACCATTAGTGCATATTATTATCACCTTCATCACGAGTTGAAGTCAGTACTAGTTTTTTTTGGAATGTTTTTTCAAATGACGTTAAAGTTGAGACAACCCTTTTAACTAGATAGTGTCCTCGGAATAACATTAAGCATGTTACATATATAGATTAGAAGGTCGGCATGGCAAAAAATTACTCATTGTTTTAGATTTGTTCTTCTTATACTGAAAAGTCAAAAACGCACTTTGATTACATTTTGTGTATTTTTTTTTTCGGAGGCTAGTTATTATTTTTTGCTTTATAAGTACCTAATAGTTAAATCAAAGTCAGTTAGGTGCTCATCAAGTCATTTGTGGCCTTTCTTGTAATTAATATAAACAACACGAAATATACAATAATTTTACCTTTTTTATAGTTTTAATTTTCACTTATATTCTGGCAACCTAAATTCCTGTAACTTATAGGTGGGCCGAGGGCTGGCTTAAAATTCAAAAAAAACTTTGGAGGCTTATTGAGCTGAACCAAATAGAGGATTTAGGAGCAGTATCAAGTTTTTAGTGGTCTCTATCTAACAGGACTATTGGACTTATTTTTAGGAGTTACAGAGTGTTTAGAAATCTAACAACTGTTGTTAGCTCACAGTAAATTATTATTTGTGTCTGCTACTTGTAACCCACAACTCCTCATTTAACTTCTACAGGACTTGTGGTAGTTCAGAAAAAATTTCTTAAGGTAAATTTACCGTATATTTTACAGCACAGCCATATAAACTATTACCTCTCTGATGAAAGACAGATCTTTTACTAATATTTCTTACTAAAATTGACAAATACCCTATTACTATACCCTATACTTGACTTGTTATCTTAAATTAATTTTCATCTCTCTACAAGAGATTTTAAAAAATTTCATTATTATTTTTTTTTATTAGAATCTTCTACAATTACAGAGCTAGGTATAAAACTTCCCCAATTTTTCCTGTGTCAATTGAAAAGGAGATAGTCATTTCGCCGATCATCCTGCCTTCAGAGCTTGTTCTGAGAACTGACTTTTTCAAAATCAGTACGAAACTAATTTCATACTCCTTGTACACGACTTTTTATATTAGTGGATGGGAGTGGGCGGGGCTTTATGGATGATCTGTTCCCAGATTGGCGAGAGCTAAAGACCAGTATCACGATTAGGGTTGTTGGGACGTTTAAATATTTAGATGGACGTCCGAATTCTCTTAGGATAGGAAAAGAAATTTATTGCAACCATCTTCGATTGATCAAATGCTATCTGGTGGTTCGTTTTATGCTTATATTAAATGTGTTGCAAGGATCTGCGATTGATCAAAGAGTATCTGGTGTCCAGTTTCATGCCTATATTTTGTAAATGCTGAAGTGGAAATGTTACGAGGGCGTAATGCCCTTTGATGTACTTTAATTCTACTACATATTCTTCTGCTTGTTTTACCGATAGACTTTTTACCGAAGAAGTAAGTTTGTTAAACAAGCTCCGAAGAAGCTAGTAGGATGATCAGCGAGACGAAAGTACCATTTTTTCAATCGACACAGTAAAAATCCAGAGGAACTCTACCTATAATTTTTTTATTCAATTTGTCATATTAACGCACAAACGCAAGCATGAGCAGATTTAGATATTTTTCACTTAAATTTTAAACAATTTAAAGACATGATAAAGAGACAATTTACCCATGTTTTCCTAAATGCCCAAAGCCAGTTTTACTTATTTATTTCGCTTTTACTATTAAAGTTAGTTGAAATAGGTTTTTTTTTTAAATTTGCCATTGTTCCGTTGCCATTCTATATGTATAAACAAATAAATAAATAAAATAGTTGATTCATTTTTTATGGGTTTTATAGCTTTGAATCTAGTAACTATATTTTGTGTTTTTTGTACAATACTTACTATTATAAAGTGTATTGTGCGAAAGTGTACGAGTTTAACAATAGTTTTCATTTATGAAATATTAACTATAATTTCATATTTTAGGTGAATGAAACGTGTGGTTACTTAAATCCTTTTTAAACTTCGCTTTGTCCTGTAAAGTGACCTAGGCATGTGTGTTTCATTTTGCTCTCCTCGCTAATGGGGAAATGGTATTAATGAAAAAAGCACTCTCAGAGATTTCTGCATTGTTTCGTGTTTTAGAACTACAAGAAAAATAGTTTTCAATTTCTATCAGCGCGTTGACTAGCTATTTGCCTGTTTATCCGTCTACATGGCGGTTGGTACTATCCATTGTAAAAAAAATCTGTAAAATTACATAAAAAAGCTGCCCAGTCGTGAAATCAATTCGGTCCCGTACTGCCGACCATTATATCCTTTTCATAACGACGTTAGATCGGAAAAGAACCAAAACCAATTTGAGAGTCCAGAGGAGATTTTCACAGAACCGCAAAGAGTGCGAACTGCCATTACCACCTAAATAAACAGCAAAGCTACGCACCACTTCGAAATAAATCGCTACTCGTCGGAATCAACAGATTCGTCATCACCCGCGTCCCTGTTCACCTAC
Organism: Pachyrhynchus sulphureomaculatus; assembly: GCA_019049505.1. NCBI lineage: Eukaryota > Metazoa > Arthropoda > Insecta > Coleoptera > Curculionidae > Pachyrhynchus > Pachyrhynchus sulphureomaculatus. The sequence goes on along the minus strand of CM032455.1, from coordinate 128,050,736 downwards.
GCACATGCTGCTTATCGTCGTCAGATGGCGACACATCAACCAGTGTACATGGTAACCCCCGAAAAGTTTTACTACGGAGACCGAGTGCCGTCGAAAAGAGAAGGCCTTGCTCAGTGAAATCAACCTAGACTGCTGGGGAATGTCTGATGCGCTGTTGGAAAAGGTACCGACTAAAGTAAGACATTCTGCTCAATTCAATCGTTACGCTGCCACCTGCCGCCCACGATTTGCGCCCGTCGTGATTAATGAGAACGTTTGCCACAGCGTCGATGACGTCACCGTGTGCACCAACATTCGTAGTACGCATTCCGCTGATTTTGTGGTACATTCTCGCGCATATACATATACTACCTGACTCCACACCCCTCATCTTCATTTGGTTGTACTTTTGTTAAACCGCTTGTTTTATTTCTTCCCCCGTTCCTTTTGCTTTTCAGAGCGTATCCAAGCTAAGCTACCATCAACTGGTAGCTGACATGCGCATTGACCCCTGGGTTACCATTTCTCCAGTATAACAAGTGACATGAGGCTCAAGTGGATCCTTTACCATGTGAATCCAAAGGATGGCCCCCTATATTTAAATTTAGAATAATAATCCGGAGCGCCAAAGCGGCGAACACCGCTACGCCTTTGTATTCGTGCCAGCGTGGCGCCAGCTCGCCTGATGCTGCTGTTTGTAGCCGACGAGAATGGAATTGCAGTGTTTGGTCTTGCTCAATCTGTTAAGAGTGGTGATAGTACTTCAAAATATTTACTCACACTCGAAAGTCAATTTATACCACATAGATTTTTTTTATTTCTTACTAATTATTATTTAAATTAACAGCTACGGTTTATATAGTTATGTCTGCCATACAAATGATGGGACTGTGCTTCAAAGAAAATTGTTTTAAAATTATAAGTTATCGACATTTCTATAAAACCTATGTTAGTGATGCTAAATTTTGTATTCTTATTTTAGAAAGTACAGTTCCGAAAAAGATTTAATCGAACACCATGTATTATGATAATAAGTATTTTTTATAGAAGTTTGTTTAGAATTTTAGAATAAGTAAATATTATTGTTAGTATATTCTAGGTTTCACATTCATTGGCTAGGTCGCACAATAAAACGCAATCTACATATTTTAAAAGTAAGATATTCCTATAAATGATCATTTTACATATATATATATATATATATATATATATATATATATATATATATATATATATATATATACATATTATTTCACTTGTCTATGTAATTTTGTTCACAAAATTTTATGAAAATTTATATAGTACTTTGAAAGATTCCAAATTTGTATATAATTAAATGAATCTTTATAAATGCACCCGCCATTTTCAATCGAATTATTAAATACTCATATAATTACATGTAAAAACTCATGATAGAGTGGGCAAGTAAATGGAAAAACTTTAAAAGAACTAGTAATATATGTTTGGCTTAGATCAATCCAGAAATTCCAAACAAATTTTGGCCCAATGGATTGAACGTGTCCAGAAGATTTACTATTACTGTTGCAAGACTTAGATTCGGACATGCATGTTACCCGGCTTATCTTAAAAAATTAATATCATAGAATCCTACTTATGCAAGTTATGTAGAGCTGTTGGCGACTTGAATAATAATTTTTTTGAATGTCTCAAATATAGTAATGACCTATATTCAAAATTCATAAAGAACTACTGTATACTAGGGCCGTTAAACTTTTTACATGTACTCACACTTTTAGAAAATCTTGAAACTCAAAGAATCGCCATGTGTTTTTACAAGAAAACAATATTAAACTTAGAATTCTCTAACCTTAAATTAATATGTTACCCATAGAAGTTTCTTTTCAAAACGCCCTTATCTCCCCGGAGGGAGAAGAGTGTAAACCTGACTATATTTATATTAAGGAAGGTCGTTTTTTTTATCACTTTGTAATAAGAAGTAATGCCTCAATCTGTGCAAATAGCGATACACTAAAAATACAGAATAAAATGTTCCAATTGCTACATGGCAAACCAACCCAAAATTTAAGGTAAAATAAAATAAGTAGACCCAGGTAATTATTTTTTTGGGAGATAGCAATCGAACGAAATGAATACGGTTTCAAATTTTGTTTACATATAATAATAGAAATAACAAGAGATATCACTTCAAGGAAAGAAAATGAAAAAGGAGTGGCTCCATAGGTTTTGTATAGTTTGAAAAACATTGTGAAATTATTTTTCTGCTTTTTGGTTGCGATAGCAACAAACTAGACATATTTATTTATGATGAAGAGGTTAAAACGGTGGGAGAAAGTGTCAATATTCCGAATATGTCATGTTATATAGGTACTTCTTAGCGTTCTTTGCTTCAAAGACTTGAAAATCATGTTATTCTTTCATATATCCAATTTGCAGTGCAGAAGGTCTCGGGTCCCAATCCCGGCAGATCGGTATACTTATTTAGTTAAGTATATATGGCCTGGCTACGTACATAGGTAGTAGTTGGTTGCAGAAATGCAATAACGTCCGTGGCAGCACTATCACGTTGTCTAAAAGTTGTCTGAAACCCAAAAATGTATACTACTCAGTATATATCACCACTACACCAAACACTTTATTTTTGCACTCAACGGGTTTCGCTAACCATGTTAGCTTCAATCATCGCTCCTGATGAAGCTAACATGGTTAGCGAAACGCGCGTCGAGTGCAAAAATAAAGTGTTAGGTGTAGCGGTGATATATACTGAGTAGTATCATTGTGCCAAAGATTCCACATTCCCAACTTAGCCAAAACTGTATGTTTCGGCATTTGGACAAGGTTGACGGGTATTACGTCATCCCCGCCGATATCCTTAGGATATAAAAAAGGGTAAAATCCCTACTCAGCCGGGGAGAGGTGACCAATGAAAAAAATAAATAAATAAATAAAGAAAAAACAGAAATCTTTCTAAACAACTTTTTCTTGTATTTAATATTCCACCATGAAGTTCCTATTGTTGTAGTCATAGTTCTAATTGTATGCTGTATGAGGTTTTATGAGTAAATAAAAGATGTAATTTCAGTTTACTATATTTCGTGATGACGTTATTTAATATGACCTTACTCAGTATATATCACTACTACATGAAACACTTTATTTTTGCGCCCGGCGCGCGTTTCGCTAACCATGTTAGCTTCGTCAGGAGCGATGACTGACTAAAGCTAAATTACAAATCTACCCTATTTATATTTAGCTTAACCCTTGAATTACTCAGGCGGAACTAATGGCATAGGCGAGACCTCAGTTCCGGTCAAGTAACCAGTAGAGGAGTTATAAGGAATAAACCCTCCCTCTTTATTTAAACTACTTTTACATTTTATAATTTCCATACTTTCGTATGCGTTACTATATTCAGAGGAAAAAGTGACCAAACGTAGTAACGAGTAATCTTCAATAATGAAAGGAATCGTATTAGAAATATAAACTAGAGTTAATGGTTATGACGATGACTTAGTTAATGAATAGACATAAGTTGAGGTTAAATATTCAGAACTCCACCTTTTTTACACGTGAAGAAAATAAGACCAAGTATGTTTCCATACCGTATAATCTGAAATATAGTAGGAGACTTAATACGGTAGTTAATAAGGTAGGCCTCACCTTAGTCTGTAAATCATCAGACAATCTGAGGAAATCCCAAAGGCAAAATTCCTAATTGTGAGAAAAATGGAATTTATGAAATTAGTTGTAATGATTGCGACAAAAAGTATGTTGGGCAAACTAAAAGGTCAATTAACACATGATTTAAAAAAAAATTAGCACATCTAAAATAAAGTAGAATAGAAAAGTCCAGCATTGCTGAACACGCCCTTGAAGCTGATCATACTGGAATATTAGATAATCTAAGATTTAATATTCCACCATGAAGTTCCTATTGTTGTAGTCATAGTTCTAATTGTATGCTGTAGGAGTTTTTACGAGTTAATTAAAGATGTAATTTCAGTTTACTATTTTCGTGATGACGTTATTTAATATGACCTTACTCAGTATATATCACCACTACATGAAACATTTTATTTTTGCGCTCAGCGCGGGTTTCGCTAGCCATGTTAGCTTAGTCAGGAGCGATGACTGACTAAAGCTAAATTACAAATCTACCCTATTTATGCTTAGCTTAACCCTTGAATTACTCAGGCGGAACTAATGGCATAGGCGAGGCCATCAGTTCCGGTCAAGTAACCAGTAGAGGAGTTATAAGGAATAGACCCTCCCTCTTTATTTAAACTACTTTTACATTTTATAATTTCCATACTTTCGTATGCGTTACTATAGTCAGAGGAAAAGTGACCAAACGTAGTAACGAGTAAACTTCAATAATGAAAGGAATCGTATTAGAAATATAACTAGAGTTAATTGTTATGACGATGACTTAGTTAATGAATAGACATAAGTTGAGGTTAAATATTTAGAACTCCACCTTTTTTACACGCGAAGAAAATAAGACCAAGTATGTTTCCATACCGTATAATCCGAAATATAGTAGGAGACTTAATACGGTAGTTAATAAGGTAGGCCTCACCTTAGTCTATAAGTCATCAGACAATCCGAGGAAATCCCAAAGATAAAATTCCTAATTGTGAGAAAAGTGGAATTTATGAAATTAGTTGTAATGATTGCGACAAAAAGTATGTTGGGCAAACTAAAAGGTCAATTAACATACGATTTAAAGAACATTTAGCACATCTGAAATAAAGTAGAATAGAAAAGTCTAGCATTGCTGAACACGCCCTTGAAGCTGATCATACTGGAATATTAGATAATCTAAGATTTAATATTCCACCATGAATTTCCTATTGTTTTAGTCATAGTTCTAATTATATGCTGTAGGACGTTTTATGAGTTAATAAAAGATGTAATTTGAGTTTACTATTTTCGTAATGACGTTATTTAATATGACCTTACTCAGTATATATCACCACTACACGAAACAGTTTATTTTTGCGCTCGGCGCGGGTTTCGCTAACCATGTTAGCTTCGTCAGGAGCGATGACTGACTGAAGTTAAATTACAAATCTATCCTATTTATACTTAGCTTAATCCTTGAATTACTCAGGCGGAACTAATGGCATAGGCGTGGTCATCAGTTCCGGTCAAGTAACCAGTAGACGACTTATAAGGAATAGACCCTCCCTCTTTATTTAAACTACTTTTACATTTTATAATTTCCATACTTTCGTATGCGTTACTATATTCAGAGGAAAAGTGACCAAAAGTAGTAACGAGTAAACTTCAGTAATGAAAGTACTAGAAATATAACTAGAGTTAATAGTTATGACGATGACTTAGTAAATAAGTTAATAAATAGTCATAAGTTGAGGTTAAATATTCAAAATTCCACCTTTTTTACACGCGAAGAAAATAAGACCAAGTATGTTTCCATACCGTATAATCCGAAATATAGTAGGAGACTTAATACGGTAGTTAATAAGGTAGGCCTCACCTTAGTCTATAAGTCATCAGACAATCTGAGGAAATCCCAAAGACAAAATTCCTAATTGTGAAAAAAGTGGAATTTATGAAATTTAGTTGTAATGATTGCGACAAAAAGTATGTTTGGCAAACTAAAAGGTCAATTAACACACGATTTAAAAAAAATTTAGCACATCTAAAATAAAGTAGAATAGAAAAGTCCAGCATTGCTGAACACGCCCTTGAAGCTGATCATACTGGAATATTAGATAATCTAAGATTTAATATTCCACCATGAAGTTCCTATTGTTGTAGTCATAGTTCTAATTGTATGCTGTAGGAGGTTTTATGAGTTAATAAAGTATGTAATTTCAGTTTAGTATTTTCGTGATGACGTTACTTAATATGACCTTACTCAGTATATATCCCCACTACACGAAACACTTTATTTTTGCGCTCGGCGCGGGTTTCACTAACTATGTTAGCTTCGTCAGGAGCGATGACTGACTAAAGCTAAATTACAAATCTACGCTATTTATACTTAGCTTAACCCTTGAATTACTCAGGCGGAACTAATGGCATAGGCGAGGCCATCAGTTCCGATCAAGTAACCAGTAGAAGAGTGATAAGGAATAGACCCTCCCTCTTTATTTAAACTACTTTTACATTTTATAATTTCCATACTTTCGTATGCGTTACTATATTCAGAGGAAAAGTGAACAAACGTAGTAACGAGTAAACTTCAATAATGCAAGGAATGGTATTAGAAATATAACTAGAGTTAATGGTTATGACGATGACTTAGTTAATAAATAGACATGAGTTTAGAACTCCACCTTTTTTACACGCGAAGAAAATAAGAACAAGTATGTTTCCATACCGTATAATCCGAAATATAGTAGGAGACTTAATACGGTAGTTAATAAGGTAGGCCTCACCTTAGTCTATAAGTCATCAGACAATCTGAGGAAATCCCAAAGATAAAATTCCTAATTGTGAGAAAAGTGGAATTTATGAAATTAGTTGTAATGATTGCGACAAAATGTATGTTGGGCAAACTAAAAGGTCAATTAACACACGATTTAAAAAAAATTTAGCACATCTAAAATAAAGTAGAATAGAAAAGTCCAGCATTGCTGAACACGCCCTTGAAGCTGATCATACTGGAATATTAGATAATCTAAGATTTAATATTCCACCGTGAAGTTCCTATTGTTGTAGTCATAGTTCTAATTGTATGCTGTAGGAAGTTTTACGAGTTAATTAAAGATGTAATTTCAGTTTACTATTTTCGTGATGACGTTATTTAATATGACCTCACTCAGTATATATCCCCACTACACGAAACACTTTATTTTTGCTCCCAGCGCGGGTTTCGCTAACCATGTTAGCTTTGTCAGGAGCGATGACTGACGAAAGCTAAATTACAAATCTACCCTATTTATACTTAGCTTAACCCTCGAATTACTCAGGCGGAACTATGGGGCACAGGCGAGGCCATCAGTTCCGGTCAAGTAACCAGTAGAGGAGCTATAAGGAATAGACCCTCCCTCTTTATTTAAACTACTTTTACATTTTATAATTTCCATACGTTCGTATGCGTTACTATATTCAGAGGAAAAGTGACCAAACGTAGTAACGAGTAAACTTCAATAATGAAAGGAATCGTATTAGAAATATAACTAGAGTTAATGATTATGACGAGGACTTGTAAATAAGTTAATAAATAGACATAAGTTGAGGTTAAATATTCAGAATTCCACCTTTTTTACACGCGAAGAAAATAAGACCAAGTATCTTTCCATATCACATAATCCGAAATATAGTAGGGGACTTAATAAGGTATTTAATAATGTAGGCCTCGCCTTAGTCTATAAGTCATCAGACAATCTGAGGAGATCCCAAAGATAAGATTCCTAATTGTGAGAAAAGTGGAATTTATGAAATTATTTGTAATGATGGCGACAAAAACTATGTTGGGCAAACTAAAAGGTCAATTAACACACATTTAGCACACCTAAAATACAGTAGAACAGAAAAGTCCAGCATTGCCGAACATGCCCTTGAAGCTGATCATACTGGAATATTATATAACCTAAGATCAATTAAAAATGTATCTGATAGGAGATTGTTGAACGCAAACGAAAGTATGGAAATTACAAAAGGTAAAAGTAGTTTAAATAAGGAGGGAGAGCCTATTCCTTATAGTCCTCTCTACTACGATTTCCTCGCCTATGCCTATAGTTCCGCCTGAGTAATTCAAGGGTTACGCTAAGTATAAGTAGGGTAGATTTGTAGTTTAGCTTTAGTCAATCATCGCTCCTGATAAAGTTAACATGGTTAGCGAAACGCACGTCGAACATAAAAATAAAGTGTTTGATGTAGCGATGATCTATACTGAGTAGTGTCAAAGGTTTCACATTCCCAACATAGTTAATATGCCCTAATAACTACTGACATGATTTTACTGCTAACAACAAGAAATAAGCATATTGTATTTTACGAAATAAAAAAATAGCGTTAAAGTTTGATTAAAATACTGCAATTTACGGAATATTATGGTGTAAATCTGTTACGGATCATTAGCTACGAAAGAAACGGTCTGGTCCTACCAATGTAATTTGTAAAACAAATGAAAGTAATTTAGAACGTCCAAGTTTTCCAGTGCATTTGCTGCAAGACAGTAACAAATCCCTTAAAACCAAGAACTACCCCATTTACTAGTCAGGGATCAAGAAGTTCCTCTAGTAGGTTCATTTTTACTTAATCCAGTAATAAATTGGCTTTGATAAGGACTGGCCCGCCGGCAACTCTATAAATTACAACGAGAAATTTCTAACAATATTGATAGCTTCCTTAGCCCTCTTATATTGACCTTTAAGCTGAGTTTTGCCCTACAGGATAAATTTATTACTCTGCTATAATGGAGAGATGAAGAATACATAGTTTGCCCCAACGGCTGGTCGTATATTGGTTATAGCACATAAAAGAAAATGAAAAGCATATACTTTATAATTTTTAATGCCGTCAGATTGATTTCTAGGGGTGCTGTTATGGTCGAGTTGGCGATAGAGTTTTGTTAGTTGCTACGCTTATCCTAATCCACAAGGAAATATATTCAGAGAGTCTATCTCTAGTTCTTTGTAGGGAAAAAATAATTAATGTCAAGCAACTCAGACAGCTATAAATGTAACGAGAAACTATCCTGAACAATTTCACCTACTTAAAATAACACAGGGGAACAGCTGTTTTGGTGTCGAGGTTTTTTGAGCTGATTCTATATCAATTTGATGTCCTGAATTCAGATAACGTATTCATTTGTACCTAGGAGCTCAAATTTTTAAGATATACAATTTTAGAGAAATATAAGTTACATTATTGTAACTCAAATCCGTAAGTGTAGTAAACAAAAGTAGATACGAAATTTTTATTTTAGTTATACAAAATACAATATTATGTCGTACTTACAAACGAAAAAAAACATTGAAGAAATGAAATAGTCACTCAACACTTGGAAAGCTTCTTTTCCGCGACATTCTTGAATGTTTTTTTAAACAGTCCCTTTTTAAACTCCAGCAGTAATCTGCCATCATGTGCATGTCCCATCTTCCTTGGTAGCGGTCCTCCATAACTTTAATATCTTGGTGAAATCTTTCACCTTGTTCCTCACTCATGTCTCCTAAATTTTCTGGAAAAGGGTCTAAGTGGCTGTGTAAATAGTGTATTTTAATACTCATATTGCACCCTAAGGATTTGAAACTATTAAGCATCTTGTTAACCATTTCAACATAGTTTTGAGCTTTATGTTTGCCTAGAAAATTTTCTACAACTGCAACAAATGATGTCCAAGCTTCTCGTTCAACTTGATTCATTGAATTTATGAAGGCAGGATCCTTAATTAATTGTCTTATTTGTGGGCCGTCAAATATCCCTGCTTTGAGTTTTTCTGTGCTCAACCGATGCATTTTTACCCCTATATATGCAAAACAAGACCCATTCTTATCAAGAGCCTTTACAAATTGCTTCATTAAGCCCAACTTTATATGTAACGGAGGAAGTATGATTTTTTCTCTTTCAACCAAAGCGTCGTTAATGACCTTCTTTTCCCCAATGTCCATGTTTTCTCTCTGAGGCCAATCTTTTCTAACCCAGTGGTGTGTTTTGTCCCTACTATCCCAGAGGCACAAGAAACACGGATATTTCGTGTAACCACTTTGCTGCCCAAGAAGAAAGTTTACCATTTTTAAGTCTACACAAATCATCCATTGATGTTCGTAATACTTTATCTTCTGCAAGACCAAGGCTATGGTATTATATTCTTCTTTCAGTTTCGTTGAGTGAGCTAATGGTATTGAACCATATTTATTCCCATTATGTAGAAGGACACATTTTAAACTTCGCTTTGAACTGTCAATAAATAGGCGCCAATCATCTGGAATATATTCAGAAAGTCCCATTTCTTTCATGAGTCCCCTAATTTCGTGACAAAATACAAGATTGTCTTCTTGAGAAAAGAATGGTAGCAGATCTTTTTCTCTTGTACGGTAAAAGGTAATTTTGGTTCCTTGTTCCAGTAAATTTTTGTCGTTCAACCTAGAAGCCAGTACTTCAGAAGCTTTTTTTCGATAAATTGAGATCCCTGGTGAGATCATTTAATTCATTTTGATTGAAGCGTTGAGGAACTGATGACGTCCTCTCATAGTCACTGTTAGTTTCATTAGCATCAGAACTTTTATTAGCATCAGCAGAGCGATCAGAGGGAAAATATTCGTCATCAGAGATATGTGGTAGCTGATGAAATGTTGGAATCGGTATTTCATCTGAGTGCGGGATAGGGCGTATTGCCGAGTCTAAATTGGGATAAGTCCACTTACTGCGGTTATTTCGATTGATTCCATTAGTATTTACTAAACAGAAATAACAATCATTGAAGTGGTTTTTTGGTTCTCTCCAAACCATTGGTACGCCGAATTTTAGACATTTTCTTTTCCCGGTAGTCCACTGCCGTAAATGCTCTGTACAAGTTTTACATACGAGATGCGGGGCCCACGTTTTGTCTTGATCACCAAGCTTAACTCCAAAGTATCCAAGATACGCTCGCTTTACAAAGTCAGTAATAGTTTGTCTGTTTTGTTGAAACATGTATTCTCCGCATATATAGCAAAACACATCAGGTTGATTTACACAACTTCTTCTTGAACTGGAACCTGAACTCATTTTAATTCTGTTCAATAACACAAAAACACTCTTTTCTTAACATAAAATAACACGCCGAATTCGATCTACTCTCATTAGTAAGAACGCACAAACTGACGAGACTTACCCGAGTTAGGTGATTAAAAGGGTCAGTTCAGGTACCTCATAGGCAATGGTTCCACTATTTATAGATTTACCTGGAATTTACTCAATTACAGACTGACAATAAAACCATTGTACCTACATTAATGAATATATAATAATTTTAGAACTCTCATAAATGAATATACTGAATAAAAACCACATTGGTAGATAAGTTGATGTATCTAAAAAAGTAGAGCTGATAGAGAAAAACGGATTGCATGTATAGATTTAGCGTCCCAAATATAGTTAATATCAGCTCTAAAATCCCAGGCACCAAAACAAAAATATTTTTTTGTTGCCCTGTGTAATCTATGACACAAGGACTGAAACTTGGTTACAGCTGTATGTATGTGCTTTAAACATAACCAATGTTCGGCTTCTTCGGTGTCACTGTGTCTCTAGTGAAACCCATCGCTCATTACAGATACGATAGCGGATTCAGCATTGCTAATATATGATCAACTTACTTTAGAAAAACTCCCACACATTATGGTTGTGGCTTGTCAATTACTTATTTCTATCTGTAGTTGCAGATGTAGTATGTGCAAACAGATTGCGAAGGTTCAAGAGTGGAAGTTAATTGTCTGGGCATGTGCTGTAAGAATTACCTAAAGCAATTTTTTTTTTCTTTATTTTCTTCAATACGGTTTTCTCCATATTTAATAAATTTGTTAACACAATTCCAACAATTTAATAATAGTTCAAATTAATTGGGTAGCTCATTTTGTGGGATTGCCTGCAAAGTATGCGAAAAAGCAGCATTTTAAATTTCATTTTAATTTTAGATCTGGTGAAGACGATGAATGTCTCAACAAAGAAACTTTATTTGAAGCCAAAAATTCACGAAAAAATGAGTTAAGCTTGACTTGATATATATGTATATATATATATATATATATATATATATATATATATATATATATATATATATATATATATACCAGGTGTACAAGAATGAAATACGGATTTTTTTTCTAAAAAAAATATGTTCAATTCAGAAGAATGATAAAAAGTGCTTTATTCAAAGTACGCTCCATCGCTTATTATATATTTTTCCCATCTTTCGGGCAATTTGTGAATACCACGCCAGTAAAAATCTTCCCCTTTTGCTGCGAACCATTCATCGAGCCATTTTTTCACATCTTCGTACGAACCAAAGCGCTGCTCAGCAAGTGCGTGACCCATCGATACAAACAACTGGTAATCGAAAGGAGCCAAGTATGGTGAGTAAGCCGCATGGGGTAGAACTTCCCAGCTGAGTGCTTCCAACGTGTCGCGAATTGGTTTTTTCCGTATCTGATGGAGCATTGTCATGAAGAAAAGTGACTTTGTGTTGCCTCTTTCGGTGTTCTGGCATTTTTTCAAGCAGTGAACGGTTCAAATCGGTCAATTGTTGTTGGTAACGTTTAGTATTAACCGTTTCCCCAGGTTTTAACAGCTCATAATAGACCACGCCCCTCTGGTCCCTCCAAACACAGAGCATCGTCTTTCTGCCAAAGCGATTCGGTTTTGCGGTCGATGTGGATGGTGTGCCTGGGTCTACCCATGATTTTTTACGCTTGAGATTCTCAAAATAAATCCACTTTTCATCCCCTGTAACTATACGATGCAAAAACGACTTCGTTTTGTACCGAGCGAGCAAAATGTCACACGTGTTTTTGCGCTTTTCCATTTGCCTGTCGTTCAACTCATGTGGTACCCATCTACCGGTCTTCTGAATCTTTCCCATCTCTCGTAGCCGATTGAAAACAGCTTGTTGACTAACGCCCAATTTCTCGGCAAGTTGTTTTTGCGTTTGCGAATCATCTTCGTCCAACAATGTCTGCAATTCCACCTCTTCGTATTTTTTTGGCGGTTTTCCACGTTCCTTGTCTGCAACATCGAAGTCATCACTTTTGAAACGCCGAGACCATCGTTTACACGTATCTTGCGATGGAGCTTGTTCACCATAAGCTTCTTGAAGTAATCGGTATCATTCAACAGCAGTTTTCTTTAAATGAAAAACAAAAAATTACTGCTGTCCGCGAATGCTCTTTGTTCGGTATAAATTTCGACATATTGAACACAACACTAAGCACACATTTTTCCAATTTATCACTCGTGCGCGTCTGACACTTATTGATGATACAACAAAAATGGCGCAGTGTCAAATCTTTATAGCACAAACTGCATTGGTGCACCATCTGTTGTCTGAAATCAGCATTTCATTCTTGTACACCTGCTATATATATATATATATATATATATATATATATATATATATATATATATATATATATATATATATATATATGTATATATATATATATATATATATATATATATATATATATATATATATATATATATATATATATACACAGTCGACACTCTATACAGTAAAAGACCAAAATGTTGACCGAAATTTCACTATAGGAAGTTTTTCACTATATAAAGAAAAAATCCGTATATATTGCTATGTATGTATTTTATATTGGTAATCATTTACTTGTATTTTATAAGGTACAAGCAACAAAAAAAATTGGAAAATTGAATTATTAGAAAAGATTTTATTAAACATTTGAAAGTTTAAATAGTACATAGCATGTACAGGGCTAAATACATACATAAAGTCCGTACGTTATATCTTTACCCGTGCGTCATAGTTTTCAGGCCATATAACAGACGACTATTATATTATTTGTCTCTTTTCACCAATAAATCGTAGATATTGGTAAAAAGAGACAAAAAATATAATAGTCGACTGGGATATTGCCTGAAAACTATGACGCACGTGTAAAGATATAACGTACGGACTTTATGAATGTATGTACTACATACGAAATAAAAAGAATAATACAAAATCTGTTAATACATATATACATACTACGTACTAGAAAAAATAATCAGTTATTTTCTTTTGAACATTACTTTTGAAAAATAATTGTTGCTCAACAAAATTCTGGCATTTATTCAAATGCATAAAGATTTGATCAGGTACACTTTCCTGGCCCCTGAGAGTAGTTCGCATAATGTCAAATGCATTTCTTATTTCATTTTCACTAAATTTAGCAGGACATTCCAAGGTTTCAGTTTCTTCTTCATGATCTTCTATACTTTTTATATCGTCAATTATGTCTTGGTCAGTTGGGAGATCTGTCTTGCCAACATCATTGTCGATTTCTAAGAAATCTTCAAGTAAAAAATCTGCGTCGACGGTAGCAGTTTTTTGTAGAATACCCCATTGCCTTTTTAAGGTAGCGAGATCCATTTCGTCTTCTTCTTCCCAATCGTCAATTTTTTCAGTAAAACCTGCTTTAGAAAAGCAGTTTTTGATGGTTTCCTGAGAAACATTTTCACTCCATACTTTAGCGACTTCGGTTATACACTCTTTAAGGGTAATCAATTTTTGGACTGGAAGGTTGTTATCAATTGCATTAACAATTTTGTGAACAATTCTGTTTCGGTAATGATGTTTTATGTTTTTTATAATACCCTGGTCCATAGGTTGCAATTTGGAGGTCATGTTTGGTGGAAAAAAGATCAATTCAATATTCCTTACTTACAGTAACTGGATGTGCGGGACAATTGCCTATAAACATCACAATCTTTCGCTTTTGGCTTTTCATTTTCGTGTCCATTTATTCGATCCATCTTTCGAAAATCTCAGAAGTCATCCATGCCTTTTTATTATTGGCGTAATCTAACTCCAGAGATTTAACTCCTTTTAAACAACGGGGATTTTTGCTTTTACCTATGAGCATGAGCCATCCATGTTTGCTCCAACCATAAGGGTCACCCTTTCTTTACTTGTTTTAACACCAAAAATTTATCACTTTTAAAAGCAAAAGTTTTATTTGGCAAACATTTAAAAAACAAACCCGTTTCATCATTGAAAACGTTGTTTGGCTCGTACTTTTTCAATGCACTTTTTAAAACAGTTTCAGTCCAAATGTCACAGTCCTCCTGACTAACGCTTGCACTCTCGCCAGACACCGTCTTGAAAACAATTGAATTGCGAGTCTTCCAGGCACTCAACCACCCTTCATTAGCTTGAAAATTAACGCAGTTAAATTCCTTAGCAAATTGTAGAGCCTTTTGCTTTATTAAATTTCCCGATATTGGTACGTTTTGATGCGTACGGGCCACTTGAAACCATCGTAAAACTGCTTCATTTACATCCTCGTAAGTACTCACCCGTACTCGTTTTCGACTGCTTGGAACACTAGGTTTCTTGATGATACTGTCGCGACTTTTTATTATTAGAGAAACGCAACTTGGAGAAAAGGGACACAAATTTTGCAGCAACATAAATTTTTTTGCAGCCTTTATCAACTTCCTCCAAAACTTTAATTTTCTCAGCTAAACATAAACAGACTCGCTTGAACATCTTACTTGATTCTTAAACAAAAAGAAACTGAACCTGAATTTGCGAATTACTAGGCCTCGACTATAAAATGGGTTTTTCCCCGGGTTTCTATAAAATGGGTTATTCCCCGGGTTTCTCACAGAAATCTATCTGATTTATTGCCAATCATTAGGCATTATAAACGCGTTAAGAACCTTTTCAAAAGAACGCGTCATAAAAATGGAATTCGTGCTAATGTTAGATAAAAATGGGAAACCCGAAATGGTCAAGATCTCAATAAATGCATAAAAATTTATAGATAAAATTCGGGTAAAAATTTTATTATATAGAGTGTTACTATTTTACAGATTCACTATATGCAGGGCTTTTTACATGAAATTTCATTAAAATATTCTAGGTCTTGAAAAAATTGCACTATAAAGAGTTTTTCACTATATAGAGTTTCACTATAAACAGTGTCGACTGTATATATATATATATATATATATATATATATATATATATATATATATATATATATATATATATATATATATATATATATATATATATATATATATATATACTGGAACCTCAAAATACAAAAAAGACCTTACCTTCTCGACTTGTGTAGAGTATCTGTTCTTTTCATTAACTCACCTGAAACAAACAAAAAGTTATTATCTTTTTGTAATTCCGTTGTACTATTTATAATGCCTAACTTTAAATAAAAATAGGTAGGGTACCCTTGATTAAAGTGGCGGATACAGTATGGGTCCTAGGACCGACCCCAGCGGAACACCATATCCGATTTTGACCGAATTACTTAACAATTTCGAGATTTGAGCTAACCGTAAGACAGTGTTTAAATAACTCTTTATTAAGTTTAAACTTATTGTTCGAAGCCTTCAAGATCTGCAACAAAAATTTTATCATTAACCAAATCAAGAAGTTTTACCAAGTCTAGAAAACTCCCAAGATATATCTATTTTCATCTTAATGTCTTGAAATCTTTCAGTTACTAAAGTGACTTTATTCGGTGAAGAAAAAAATTATGCCCCAATCTAAAATATTTTAAGGTCGAAGTTTTTTTTAACTCTGGCATATCTTAACTTTAATATAAACCGCATCATATGAGGCAATATAACAATTTTCTTATATCAATCAAAATACTTTTTAGCTTTTTCTGAAGGAATATATTTGAAAAAGTTATTTATATATTCAAGAAACAATATACTGTGAATTATTTACATTGCGTCAAAGCGGATTTACTTTCCGATGTTACCAATTTGCAACCGAGAGGCATCTTTACGGATATTTTATTTACTGGATTCGTAGACTTAATAAGCTTGAACATACATGGGTACAGGATTTACACTTTAAGCTTAATTATTTATTACCGTCTGCTGTTACATTACCTAATTATTTGTCTACATCTCTTAATAAATACTTATTTTCAGATGTCGGTTGTTGAGGCCGGAGGGTAATATCTTGGATAACGGAAAAAATCGGTCCATTACACCTGTTGAGAGAGCGAACTTGTTGGCTGAACTCTCTGCTTCACATTCTACTGTCGATTTCCAAGGAAAAACACCACATACTATTCCCATATTGCAGTCAAGGATGCCCGATGTTGTCTTCAGACAGCGCATCATAAAGCGTATTTTAATGAAGCTAGAAATCGAAAAGCCTTCTGGCGCTGACTGAATACCTGCCATAGTTCTCATAAACTGTGCAAGGGAACTAACACCAGTTTTCTGTAAACTTTTTAACCTATCCTACAGAAAGGGAATATTTCCGTCCTGCTGAAAATGTGCCAAGGTTCAGCCGATACCTAAAGAAGGCAAGAAGACCTTGCCACATAACTACCGACCAGTTGCACTGCTTTCAATAATATCGAAAGTCATGGAAAAGGTTATCAATGAGCATCTTCTAAAATATCTTGAACGATTCAATATTATTAGCGATCACCAATATGGTTTTCGTAAACATATATCAACAGTAGATCTTCTAACTTATGTAACACATGTTTGGAACAACGCAATTGAACACTTTGGAGAATCTCGAGCGGTTGCTTTTGACGTATCCAGGGCATTCGACCGTGTTTGGCACGATGGACTGTTGGCTAAGTGACGCTCTTATGGTATGTCTGAAAGGTTCTGTTTGTGTATCTCATGTTTCCTCAGAGAGCGTTCTTTACAAGTGGCGGTCGACGGATTTCTTTCTATTAACGCCGGTGTGCCCCAGGGCTCCATACTGTCTCCTACTCTCTTTCTCATTTACATTAACGATCCGCTGGAAAAGACCGGGAATCCAATCTACAGCTTTGCAGATGACAGTACGCTTGTCTCTTTATTCACCTTGAACGATCGGACATCGGCTGCTCAGGCGAATATCCGCAGACAGCAGGAGGTCGTTCAACTTAATAAAGACCTGGAAGAAATTCTATCTTGGGATGACAGTAACCAAGTGGAATTTAAGGCTACAAAAACCCAGGCGACAGTTTTTTCTAAAAAAGTTAACGTTGCTGAACCCGACATAGTTATGTCGGGGCACTCCATTCTCCTAGCATCGTCACTCGATTTGTTGGGGGCGTTAGTTTGGGAGCAAATATGTCCTGGTATGAACATGTTACAGGCATAGCAAGGAGAGCTTCTCAAAAGTTGGGAATATTATTTAGAACCAGAAAGCTTTACACCCCACAACAACTGTTAATTATTTACAAAGCCCAAATTCGACCGACTATGGAATACTACTTTAACGTTTGGGGCTCCGCTCCCAAACATACACTGCATTTGTTGGATTCTGTTCAGAGAAGAGCGGTCCATCTGATTGGGGACCCGGAATTGACCGGCGGCCTTGATTCGCTGGACCATCGAAGAACGGTTGGCGACTTGAGTCTGTTCTACAAGTATTTTCATGGAAAGTGTTCGAAGGATGTAACCTGCTTAATTCCTCCCAAAGCGGTGCATGTTAGAAATACACGTCGCGCTGGTGCTTCACATCCGTATGAGGTTCAGCTTGTTACTCCCCATACAACGCTTTTCAAGCAATCTTTTATATGGAGGACGTCATCCCTTTGGAATAATTTGCCCAGCGCTGTGTTTCCCACCGAGTACAATTTAGAGCGATTCAAGAACAACGTGAATCGCTTTGTCCGCACTCATGCCGCTCCTGTAGCGCTTTAGGGACTTCCCTGCAGCACGTGTGCTAGACCCATAAAAAAAAAACATGACTAGATTTACATTAAAGTTAAAGTAGTTTAAAATTAAAAGAAATACGTTAAAATTAAAATATCCCACACTGGGTGCATTTTAGATTGAGCCTTATTTTTTTCGTCACTAAATAGTCACCTGACCAAATGAAAGATTTCAAAACACTGGGGTGTGAATAGATGAGTAGAGCCATCGACGAAATCTTTTACGTATACCATAAGAACGATGTCTAACCAAAAATCTTCCAAATCAAACATGGTCGAGTACTAGACACCTGGTACTGTTGCTTTAAACTGTAAAATATGTGAATTCTATAAGCTGTAATATGACTGAAAGCAATGCAACTGGTCGGTACTTATTTGTTATTATTCTTTTACACTTTTTAGGAATAGGATTAACTACTCCAGAAAAGAAAGGTGCCCTTTATATAAGATAAGTTGAAAAGTCTATATACGTAAATTTATAGATTTACCTATTCCTGCACATCTTCCACACTCACCTTCTACTTTGAGTATTATGTGTGTACCAAATTTGACATCAATATCTTATTTCATTATCGTACAAAGAGGCAGACAGACAGGTCAACGTTAATGCAGTTTTATGTGATTTGGAAACCCTGAAAAATAAAGAAATACAAAATACTTGTAGGATAATTTTTATCCATATAATACTTCTCTTTAGAAAGGGAAGTCTCTAAATGTTAACTTTTTATATAATTTTTTTACAACTTCAAAATATGTGCTTGATATGATCGAATTCTCTAACAATCCAGTACCTTCAGAAAAAAAAATATTATTTGTTAAAAATGTCTCGCTATGTGGTCCCTTAACCAGGTTCTATCGAAAGACACGAGGTGACAGTAAAAAAGACACAAAAAATTTGTAGTCGATTTTAAACACCAAAATTATTCAAAAACATGATCTCTTGAAGTAAATTCTGTTCATATTTATTAATTAAATGATTTTTTTAATGTGGATTTCATATAAATGTGACAATATGCGAAAGTCATTTTTCGTGGAAAAAAAATAATGGACACTCAAACTGAGCTCTTTTTATGGGATATTTTTGTCAAATAAAAATGACTTTCCCACATTCTCATGGTTACAACTTTCCAACTGCCCTTCTTTCAGAAAATTTTAAAATTTTTTTCATCTTTGCTCAATTGACTTCGGAATCGGATGAACTGCACTACAAAGGAAAAGTTCCCTTTATATAAGATAAGTTGAAAAGTCTACAAACGTGAGTTCATAGACTTGCATAGCCAGATTAGTGTAATTATTAATATGGCGTAATTGTAAATGATCCTTAGATTAAACATATCAGACGCTACTAAAAAGAATTATATATGTTTTATCCCTTTATCAAAGTTATTACCCATCGTCTCAACAACCAACATCTAAAAATAAGTAATTATTAATAGATGTAGACAAATAATTAGGTAATGTGACAGCAGACGAAGGTAATAAATAATTAAGCTTAAAGTGTAAATCCTGTACCCATGTACGTTCAAGCTTATTAAGTCTACTAATCCTGTAAATAAAATATCCGTGAAGATGCCTCTCGGTTGTAAATTGGTAACATCGGAAAGTAAATCCATTTTGACGCAATGTAAATAATTCACAGTATATTGATTCTTGAATATATAAATAACTTTTGCAAATATATTCCTTCAGAAAAAGCTAAAAAGTATTTTGAGTGATATTTTCTAAGAAAATTATTATTTTGCCTTAATTCGGTTTATATTAAAGTTAAAATACGTCAGAACTAAATGAAATGCTTTAACCTTAAAATATTTCACAGAGGGTGCATTTTAGATTGAGGTATAAGTTTTTCGTCACTAAATAAGATTACGTTACTAACTAAAAAATTTTAGAATACTGGGATGAGAATAGATGTGTAGAGCCATAGACGAAATCTTTTACTTATACTATAAGAATGATGTTTAATCAAAAATCCTCCATATCAAACAGAGTCGAGTACTAGACTCTCGGTACTGTTGCTTCGATACAGTACAAGATGTTAATTCTATGATATAATTGAAATCAATACAACTGGTCAGTGTTTATTTATATTGGTTTATTGTTCTTTTTAGGAATAGGATGAACTGCGCCAGAAAGTTCCCTTTATCTAAGATAGGTTGAGAAGTCTACATAAGTAAATGCAATGACTTGCCTATTCAGTTCAGTGTAATTACTAATATGGCGTAATTGTAGATGATAATTAGATTAAGTATATGAAGTCCTACTAAAAAGAATAAAAGGAATTACAGATGTGGTTTATTGTAAAACAACTGAAAACAGGCAAAGTTCATATTTCAGCAGTCTACCCACTGGTCTCTTATTCGTCCATCCATGCCGAGACGCGTTTAGTCGTATCACGGCTCATCAGTCGGACTACTAGCGACAAACAAGAGATTTTTTTTTTTTTTTTTTTGTCAAGGAGAAATCCGCCTTATGGATTCCTGGAACAGCTTGCGTCACCATAAGGGTGCCCCAAGGTGCTCCAGTTATGTGGGGCTCTCCAATCTGAAGGATTGGCATACCCACTAAAACTCCTTGTGAGCCGGGAAAACCCTTTACTCCTTTTACATATCTGAGCTTGTTAATATCTAGGCTGTTTGAGGTGTTTAACACAAGGTTAATTTACATCATTTAGACTACCCTAAAGCTATCTTAACCTAACCTAATCCTAGTCCCCAATGCTGGGGGGTGTTGAAGTTACATTCAGTTTGGGTGTGACATATCACTTTTCATAAGGAGTGGCTCAACTAACCTACCCTAAGTAAGTGATTGTCCTGTCTGAGTCAATTCGAGTCTGTGTGTAGTTTGAATGTCTGAGCCATGAATCCGTTCATGTGCTCAGCAAACATCTTAGCAATTTGCGCAAGTTGCGCTTTGGAGAGAAGAGACTCACTGGAAGAATCAGGTTTAGGAGCCTGATTTTGGAATTGAATGGGCTCTTTGGGAGCAAGACGGGAATTGTCTTGCGTACCCCAACGGAAGGAGGACTGTTTTTGAACCATAACTTGAGAGGGGTGGAGAGGACACCCACTAAATGAAGCAGGGTGATCACCTGCGCAATTTGCGCACTTTGGCGGTTCTTCCTTCGATTTAGGACATTGTGACGTGCGGTGACCTTTACCACACTTTACACACTTTGGGGGGATGTGACAACTGGGAGCTGCGTGTCCATAATCTTGGCAATTATAGCACTGAATACTGCGTGACTTGGATTGTTGTGCTTCAGCACGAACTTCGAACGTGCAAACAACACGAACTTTAAAGATGTCTTTCTCAGACTTGGGAAGGAGGACAAGAACCAAGGGCATTGGCCTTCGATTAGCATGAGCCCAACGAATTACTTTGGATGGATTCAACCCTTGACGTTGAAGATCCGTCAAGATTTCGTCGGTTGTTAAATGAACAGGAACAACAAACAAGAGACCAGAATTTCCAGTACTTATTCCGGTACTTACGGAACACAATGGTAAAAATACAACGAATTGTACCAAATACGTATACCTAGTACTCAATTGGAGGATGACACAGCTACTGTTTTCAGTCGTTTTACAATAAACCACATACGGTCTGAGGTTAATCCTTCGGAAATCGCGCTGCCTGCCTTTAGTGTTGGCTATAACAACCACTCTGTCCGCTGGTGGCTGCTGTGTCAGCCTCCGATTGAGTACTAGGTATGCGTATTTGGTACAATTCGTTGTATCTTACCATTGGGTTTCGTAAGTACCGCAATAAATACTAGACGCGTCTCGGGATCGATGGACGAATAAGAGAACAGTGGGCTTTGCCTCTTTTCAGTTGTTTTACAATAAACCAGATAAAATCTGAGGTTCTGTCAGCCTCCAATTAATTACTAAGCATGCGTATTTGGTACAATTCGTTGATCTTACCAGAACTATAGATATTTTCGAATTTTTATTATTATTATATATATATATATATATATATATATATATATATATATATATATATATATATATATATATATATATACATATATATATATATATATATATATATATATATATATATATATATATATATATATATAATATACAACGTAACGTGAAAGCAGACAAAATAGATTTACTTTCCGATGTTACTAATTTGCAACCGAGAGGCATCTTTATGGATACTTTATTTGCAAGATTAGTCGACTTAATGAGCCTGAACATACATGGATTTACACTTTAAGTTTAATTTAACCAATAATTAAACTTAAAGTGTAAATCCATGTATGTTCAGGCTCATTAAGTCGACTAATCTTGCAAATAAAGTATCCATAAAGATGCCTCTCGGTTGCAAATTAGTAACATCGGAAAGTAAATCTATTTTGTCTGCTTTCACGTTACGTTGTATATTATATATATATATATATATATATATATATATATATATATATATATATATATAATAATAGAAAAATTCGAAAATATCTATAGTTCTGGTAAGATCAACGAATTGTACCAAATACACATGCTTAGTAATTAATTGGAGGCTGACAGAACCTCATATTTTATATGGTTTATCGTTAAAACAACTGAAAACAGGTAAAGCCCACTGTTCTCTTATTCGTCCATCGATCCCGAGACGCGTTTCGCCACAGAATTTATAGTATTTATTGCGGTACTTACGAAACCCAATGGTAAGATACAACGAATTGTACCAAATACGCATACCTAGTACTCAATCGGAGGCTGACACAGCAGCCACCAGCGGACAGAGTGGTTGTTATATAGCCAACACTAAAGGCAGGCAGCGCGATTTCCGAAGGATTAACCTCAGACCGTATGTGGTTTATTGTAAAACGACTGAAAACAGTAGCTGTGTCATCCTCCAATTGAGTACTAGGTATACGTATTTGGTACAATTCGTTGTATTTTACCATTGTGTTCCGTAAGTACCGGAATAAGTACTGGAAATTCTGGTCTCTTGTTTGTCGCTAGTAGTCCGACTGATGAGCCGTGATACGACTAAACGCGTCTCGGCATGGATGGACGAATAAGAGACCAGTGGGTAGACTGCTGAAATATGAACTTTGCCTGTTTTCAGTTGTTGTACAATAAACCACATCTGTAATTCCTTTTATTCTTTTTAGTAGGACTTCATATACTTAATCTAATTATCATCTACAATTACGCCATATTAGTAATTACACTGAACTGAATAGGCAAGTCATTGCATTTACTTATGTAGACTTCTCAACCTATCTTAGATAAAGGGAACTTTCTGGCGCAGTTCATCCTATTCCTAAAAAGAACAATAAACCAATATAAATAAACACTGACCAGTTGTATTGATTTCAATTATATCATAGAATTAACATCTTGTACTGTATCGAAGCAACAGTACCGAGAGTCTAGTACTCGACTCTGTTTGATATGGAGGATTTTTGATTAAACATCATTCTTATAGTATAAGTAAAAGATTTCGTCTATGGCTCTACACATCTATTCTCATCCCAGTATTTTAAAATTTTTTAGTTAGTAAGGTAAACTTATTTAGTGACGAAAAACTTATACCTCAATCTAAAATGCACCCTGTGTGAAATATTTTAAGGTTAAAGCATTTCATTTAGTTCTGACGTATTTTAACTTTAATATAAACCGAATTAAGGCAAAATAATAATTTTCTTAGAAAACATCACTCAAAATACTTTTTAGCTTTTTCTGAAGGAATATATTTGCAAAAGTTATTTATATATTCAAGAATCAATTATACTGTGAATTATTTACATTGCGTCAAAATGGATTTACTTTCCGATGTTACCAATTTACAACCGAGAGGCATCTTCACGGATATTTTATTTACAGGATTAGTAGACTTAATAAGCT
The DNA here is from genome assembly GCA_019049505.1 of Pachyrhynchus sulphureomaculatus. Classification (NCBI taxonomy): domain Eukaryota; kingdom Metazoa; phylum Arthropoda; class Insecta; order Coleoptera; family Curculionidae; genus Pachyrhynchus; species Pachyrhynchus sulphureomaculatus. Next base: position 128,026,576 of record CM032455.1, on the reverse strand, counting down.
TGAACGTACATGGGTACAGGATTTACACTTTAAGCTTAATTATTTATTACCTTCGTCTGCTGTCACATTACCTAATTATTTGTCTACATCTATTAATAATTACTTATTTTTAGATGTTGGTTGTTGAGACGATGGGTAATAACTTTGATAAAGGGATAAAAAAAACATATATAATTCTTTTTAGTAGCGTCTGATATGTTTAATCTAAGGATCATTTACAATTACGCCATATTAATAATTACACTAATCTGGCTATGCAAGTCTATGAACTCACGTTTGTAGACTTTTCAACTTATCTTATATAAAGGGAACTTTTCCTTTGTAGTGCAGTTCATCCGATTCCGAAGTCAATTGAGCAAAGATGAAAAAAATTTTAAAATTTTCTGAAAGAAGGGCAGTTGGAAAGTTGTAACCATGAGAATGTGGGAAAGTCATTTTTATTTGACAAAAATATCCCATAAAAAGAGCTCAGTTTGAGTGTCCATTATTTTTTTCCACGAAAAATGACTTTCGCATATTGTCACATTTATATGAAATCCACATTAAAAAAATCATTTAATTAATAAATATGAACAGAATTTACTTCAAGAGATCATGTTTTTGAATAATTTTGGTGTTTAAAATCGACTACAAATTTTTTGTCTTTTTTTACTGTCACCTCGTGTCTTTCGATAGAACCTGGTTAAGGGACCACATAGCGAGACATTTTTAACAAATAATATTTTTTTCTGAAGGTACTGGATTGTTAGAGAATTCGATCATATCAAGCACATATTTTGAAGTTGTAAAAAAATTATATAAAAAGTTAACATTTAGAGACTTCCCTTTCTAAAGAGAAGTATTATATGGGTAAAAATTATCCTACAAGTATTTTGTATTTCTTTATTTTTCAGGGTTTCCAAATCACATAAAACTGCATTAACGTTGACCTGTCTGTCTGCCTCTTTGTACGATAATGAAATAAGATATTGATGTCAAATTTGGTACACACATAATACTCAAAGTAGAAGGTGAGTGTGGAAGATGTGCAGGAATAGGTAAATCTATAAATTTACGTATATAGACTTTTCAACTTATCTTATATAAAGGGCACCTTTCTTTTCTGGAGTAGTTAATCCTATTCCTAAAAAGTGTAAAAGAATAATAACAAATAAGTACCGACCAGTTGCATTGCTTTCAGTCATATTACAGCTTATAGAATTCACATATTTTACAGTTTAAAGCAACAGTACCAGGTGTCTAGTACTCGACCATGTTTGATTTGGAAGATTTTTGGTTAGACATCGTTCTTATGGTATACGTAAAAGATTTCGTCGATGGCTCTACTCATCTATTCACACCCCAGTGTTTTGAAATCTTTCATTTGGTCAGGTGACTATTTAGTGACGAAAAAAATAAGGCTCAATCTAAAATGCACCCAGTGTGGGATATTTTAATTTTAACGTATTTCTTTTAATTTTAAACTACTTTAACTTTAATGTAAATCTAGTCATGTTTTTTTTTTATGGGTCTAGCACACGTGCTGCAGGGAAGTCCCTAAAGCGCTACAGGAGCGGCATGAGTGCGGAAAAAGCGATTCACGTTGTTCTTGAATCGCTCCAAATTGTACTCGGTGGGAAACACAGCGCTGGGCAAATTATTCCAAAGGGATGACGTCCTCCATATAAAAGATTGCTTGAAAAGCGTTGTATGGGGAGTAACAAGCTGAACCTCATACGGATGTGAAGCACCAGCGCGACGTGTATTTCTAACATGCACCGCTTTGGGAGGAATTAAGCAGGTTACATCCTTCGAACACTTTCCATGAAAATACTTGTAGAACAGACTCAAGTCGCCAACCGTTCTTCGATGTTCCAGCGAATCAAGGCCGCCGGTCAATTCCGGGTCCCCAATCAGATGGACCGCTCTTCGCTGAACAGAATCCAACAAATGCAGTGTATGTTTGGGAGCGGAGCCCCAAACGTTAAAGTAGTATTCCATAGTCGGTCGAATTTGGGCTTTGTAAATAATTAACAGTTGTTGTGGGGTGTAAAGCTTTCTGGTTCTAAATAATATTCCCAACTTTTGAGAAGCTCTCCTTGCTATGCCTGTAACATGTTCATACCAGGACATATTTGCTCCCAAACTAACGCCCAACAAATCGAGTGACGATGCTAGGAGAATGGAGTGCCCCGACATAACTATGTCGGGTTCAGCAACGTTAACTTTTTTAGAAAAAAAAAAAACTGTCGCCTGGGTTTTTGTAGCCTTAAATTCCACTTGGTTACTGTCATCCCAAGATAGAATTTCTTCCAGGTCTTTATTAAGTTGAACGACCTCCTGCTGTCTGCGGATATTCGCCTGAGCAGCCGATGTCCGATCGTTCAAGGTGAATAAAGAGACAAGCGTACTGTCATCTGCAAAGCTGTAGATTGGATTCCCGGTCTTTTCCAGCGGATCGTTAATGTAAATGAGAAAGAGAGTAGGAGACAGTATGGAGCCCTGGGGCACACCGGCGTTAATAGAAAGAAATCCGTCGACCGCCACTTCTAAAGAACGCTCTCTGAGGAAACATGAGATACACAAACAGAACCTTTCAGACATACCATAAGAGCGTCACTTAGCCAACAGTCCATCGTGCCAAACACGGTCGAATGCCCTGGATACGTCAAAAGCAACCGCTCGAGATTCTCCAAAGTGTTCAATTGCGTTGTTTCAAACATGTGTTACATAAGTTAGAAGATCTACTGTTGATCTATGTTTACGAAAACCATATTGGTGATCGCTAATAATATTGAATCGTTCAAGATATTTTAGAAGATGCTCATTGATAACCTTTTCCATGACTTTCGATATTATTGAAAGCAGTGCAACTGGTCGGTAGTTATGTGGCAAGGTCTTCTTGCCTTCTTTAGGTATCGGCTGAACCTTGGCACATTTTCAGCAGGACGGAAATATTCCCTTTCTGTAGGATAGGTTAAAAAGTTTACAGAAAACTGGTGTTAGTTCCCTTGCACAGTTTATGAGAACTATGGCAGGTATTCAGTCAGCGCCAGAAAGCTTTTCGATTTCTAGCTTCATTAAAATACGTTTTATGATGCGCTGTCTGAAGACAACATCGGGCATCCTTGACTGCAATATGGGAATAGTATGTGGTGTTTTTCCTTGGAAATCGACAGTAGAATGTGAAGCAGAGAGTTCAGCCAACAAGTTCGCTCTCTCAACAGGTGTAATTGCAATGGAATTATCTGGCCGTGTGAGTGGTGGTATGGTGGATTTGGTAAAATTTTGACTAACTGCCTTAGCGACTGCCCAAAAGGACCTGGAATTGTTGGGACAAGCGAGAAGTTTGTTTCTAATTCGTTGATTGTGTGCCTTCTTGGTTTCGTCGATAATTCCCTTGCATCTGTTCCGGACACGAACAAAGATGTTACGATTTACGGTGTTAGGATTTTCACGCCATTGTCGGTAGGTAATTGCATTTTCGGTCGAACCAAGGCTTGCCGTTGGAGAAGCATTTCTTCGAAAAAGGGATGTAAGCTTCCATACCAGCCAAAATAACATCAGAGACCTCCCTGGCGCAGTCAGATAGGTTATCGGATCGAAAACAAACGTCCATCCAAGGGAAAGTTCAAAAGTATTCCATGAGATCTTCCCATTTAGCAGATTTGTAGTGCCAAATCTTGCGCGGCCTAGGCGCCTCTCTGTCACTGATTGGCAGGATACTCGATGTCGAAAGCAGTTTATGGTCGGAAGAACCTAACGGCGGATTTAGTGACCGTGTAAATCTCGAGATTGGTGGTTAAAAACAGATCAAGAAGACTGGCGAACTCCCCGTCTCGATCAGGGATCCGTGTTGGTTCGTCAATAAGCTGAGTTAAGACATAACTGATTGAGAATGATTCAGCTTCACGACCTTGTTCGTCGGTAGTATTTGAATATTTAAGCCAGTTGTTATTGTGGACATTAAAGTCGACCAGGACGGCAATCTCGGCACTTGGATAGTTAATTTGTAAATGATCGATGGTGTCTGCAAGAGAAGCGAAAAGTGTTCGAAAATTGGTATCACTTGGTGGTCGATACAGGTTACAGATGAACCTTGTGGTTTGTTGAGTCGTTATTTTTAACCACATATCATCAAAGTTTGGGGGCTCCAGAGCTTCTTCTCGTTGACAAGAGAGGTCGCTTCTGACAAAAAGACAGATTCCAAAGTTACGCCTAAATCGGGAATAGAAGTCGTACCCAGGATAAAGATAGTCGACCGTGCTGGTCGATGGACTGACCTTGGTTTCACATAGAGCGAGTACATGAGGTTTATTTGATTGCAGGTGTTGATGCACTGAATTTATGTTCGAGTTTAAACCTCGTATGTTGCAAAAATCTATCTTAAAATTATGATGTCTGCAAGTCGACGCCCCCGAACCAGCCCCCACCCGGAGATCCGAGCGGGGGGCCATTCTACCTCCGGAACTTATTGCATCCAGGCGCTTCATCACGCTCTTTGGTCCCACAGTAGTTAATGTGGAATTTTCCTGTTCTGTCACATGTTTATCTTTGCCTTCTTTAGCTTTGATCCAGGGGGTGTTATTATTGGGTAGTTTGGGTTCTGACCAGACACTAAATAAATAAATAAAATAAAGCAAAATAACAATTTTCTTATAAAATATCGCTCAATTTTTAGCTTTTTAAGAAGTAATATATACCTTCGTTTGCTGTCACATTACCTAATTATTTCTCTACATCTATTGATAAATACTTATTTTCAGACGTTTGTGGTTGAGGCCGGTGGATAATAACTTTGATAATGGAAAAAATTGTTAAAATGATTTACCAAGTACTTTGCAAACATGCAGCTCTAAGATAAACACTAAATTTGATTATCTGACACTAAAGAATACAATCTACTTTAGGGTGAAATATGCCACATGCCGCTCCTGGACCGCTTTAGGGACTTCCCTGTAGCACGTGTGCTAAGATCCATAAAAAATTAATAAAAGAAAATTGAAATTTATTTAAAATGTATGAAATGTATTTAATGATTCAAACTCTGCAATTTTCTCTTTCAAAATCACATTAAACAAACTATAGATAATAATAAAATTATCAGCTATGTCAAAAAACCACTCCATATATAAATAAAAATATAACTTTTTTGATATGTAGCTAGATTATTATTTCACAATATTTAATATTAGTTATTATGCAGTTGGAAGTTAAGAAAACATGTTTGCTGTCGTCTAAAAAGCGTAAGTCCTAAAAAGAAGGATCTTGGAGGGTTATTTTTTCACGAATACGATACAATCTGTTAGCAGGGAAAGTAAGTACAATAATTTTGCACGCTGTTCCATAAGTAGATTTCTACCAACTTAACTGTTTGGTTTTCTAACACGTCCTATATTCAACTCAACATTTTTTAGGTCCTTGTGTAATCAGATCTTAATCCCTTCTATCCAGTTTGTTAAAATTGGAAATAATGAAAAAACACACTAACAGAAGTATATTACGATATACACGTAACCACCCTTTTAGCCCTCTACCTTATTCCTTTGACCCCGTATATATTTTACTATAGAAAAAATATTTTATATTAAATATCCAATATCTCAATTAAAAACTTATAAACACCTAGACCAGGTTCTAAAACTCACAAAAAGCAATGAGTTCAATATATTAATGGGCGACTTCAATGCTAATATTGGTAAAGGAGATGTGGAACACATAGTAGGTAAATACGGGCTACGCGAATGGAACGAAAGAGGCGAACGCTTAATTCAATATTGTGAAGAAAAACAGCTGGTTATAATAAATACTTGGTATGAACTTCATCCAAGACGCCTTTACACATGGAAATCACCTCAGGACAATGAAAAATATCTTGTCCGAAATTAAATTGACTCTATAATGATCAATAAAACATTCAGAAACGCCATAACAAAGGTGACCGCACTACCAGGAGCCAAGACTAAGACAAGAAAGAAAAACAAACTCTAAACTATTTAAAAATACTGACCGTTTAAATGAACAACTAAATGTAATATCTAGGTCTAATGATATTGAACAGGACTGGGTCAAAGTTAAGCAGTCATTTGAGATTGAGATTAACACTTATCTTTAACAGCCAACATTAGAAACGAAAAATGAATGAATTACCCAACACCTTAAGAAAAAATGCAGATAATGTAAAAACCAACAAGATCAGACTGGTTATGCTCGTCTTCAAAGAGAAATCTGTAAAGAAATAAGAATTGCTAAAGAGCAGTGGCTGGAACAAAGATGTATCGAGGCCGAAAAGTTGCAGCGTCTTGGTGATACGTTCCACCTTCATAAGAAAATAAAAGAAATAGCTGGAACATACAAGAAGAATCCCTCCTCTCATATTCGAAATGACGCGAATAAACCGATCTTAGACCCAGAAGAACAGCTTAATACATTTAGAAAATTTACACCTCGAATTTGGTTATAGATCATGTTCACTAGATCTCTTAATGGACAATTCGTCGTGCCCTGAAATATTGAAGAGTGAGGTGGTTCATGTAATAAAAAATGATAAAGCCCCTGGTCCAGATAACATGTTCTCAGAGACATTCTGTAAACTCAGTAATGATAATTTAACAAAGCTTCTAACACTCTTTAACAACATTTATGATACTGAGAAAATTCCGAAGGATTGGCTGCGTTTTGCATATATTACACTGTAAAAAACAGCCAGCTCTAAACAATTAATTAGTCTCATGAGCCATTTTTTTAAACTCTTCTTGCACATCATTCATACAAGACATGCAAAGAAGCTAGTGGAGATATTCAGTTTGGATTTAAAGGAAGTTTTGGGACAAGAAAAGCCAGCTTCAGTCTCCAAATGCTGGTTCAGAATTGTCTGGATCAGAGACAGGATGTATTCATGTGCTTCATAGACTATGAGAAGGCATTCGACAATGTTAAACATCACCTCCTCATGAAATATCTACAAGAACTAGGGCTAGATTCTAAAGATATAAAAATCATTGCCAACTTATATTGAAATTAGTAAACAGACGTAAGACTTCCGAATGGTTATACACCGGTAGATTTTGAAATAAGAAGGGGAGTTAGACAGGATTGTGTTTTGTCATCCATGTTGTTTAATTTATATGTCGAAAGAGCCTTCGTTAAGGCAGTGTCGAAGAGTGATCTGGGTATCAAAGTAAACGGTGTTCCGATAATCAACATCAGATATGCAGATGACATTGTCACTCTGGTAGATGGCGCAGTGCTCTTCAAGCATTATTGAAGGCTATACACAAAGCAGGAGAAAACATTGGAATAAGCATCAACATAAACAAAACAAAATTAATGATCATCAGTAGAAATCCAACTCAAGACGTCCGTCCGAATTCATATAAATGGCGAGAATATAGAACGGGTTAACAAGTTCAAGTACCTGGGATGCTTTGTAAATGACAAATGGGATCCGGACATGGAAATTAAAGCTTGAGTTGAACAGGCAAGAGTAACTTTCATCAAGTTACGCAAATTCCTTTGTACTAAAAACCTTAACCTACAACTCAGATACCGAATGCTTAAGTGCAATGTTTGGTTCGTCTTGCTGTACGGTGTTGAAACACGGACATTGAAAGTGTCATCTATTAACAAACATTTGAAATGTGGATACTCAGAAGAATACTGAGAGTATCTTGGGTTGATAGAGTGAGGAATGAGGAGGTGATAGAGAGAGCCAACCTGAAAGGTCCCGTATTATTCGAAATCATAAAAAGGAGAAAGAATTCATACTCATATTATTCGTAAGGAACGTTATAACTTTCAACGTCTGATACTGCAGGATAAAATTCAAGGCAAAAGGGGAATGGGACGAAAAATACTATCATGGCTGTGCAATATTCGGCACTGGACAGGAATAAGTGATTTTTGGTCTCTCCAAAATGTGGCTGTAAATAGACTCATCTGATAAGAAGAAAAATTAAAAACCAGGAAAAATTTTCGTAATACTATTGAAAAGACCCAAGGACTCCCCATCCCTTTCAATTTCTTTCTCCGTTAGTAATGACAATAATGAACAAAAATGTTTCAATTTCTCGACCAAGAGAACTTTGAAAAAGATCTAACTCGAGGCCTTTGGCTTCTTATATGTTTTATTATAAATGATTATGGTTAAGATTTGCTCATTCTTTTATCCAATAATCCTGGAAAATTGTCATAGTACTATCCAAACTATATAAGATTCTCTCATTTTTTTTTTATCCCTTTACCCTAATAAAACTGATAGTAATAAAAATATAACTTAATTTTCATATTCATACAGTCTAGGTACCCTAAAAAGGGCATCTAGCACGAAATATATCAAGAACCATCTCTAATTCCCTATACCACCTCTTATATATTTTACAATAAGTAATATGCTTAAAATTTGTCGTTTATATCAAACAAAAAACCTGGAAAAATTCTTAAAATAGTATTGAAATTATAGAAAACCTTTCACTCCCCACTTTAAGTTAAATTGAAAATGATGAAAAAATAACATCTTTTGAATTCCTCAACCCCAGAAACCTTTAAAAAGACACATAATACTATACATAAAAAACAACCCTTCTATCTCCCTCTTTCTATCCATTTTACTCCTTTTATGTTTTACTATAAATATTTATGCAAAATATCTGTTTATTATCTCGACAAAAAATCAGGAAAAATTACCATATTAGTATTGAAACTATACAAAATTTATTGCGGCTGGCCATTTGAGTGTTTTCTAGAAATATTTTCAAACAACATTTATTTTATTTTATTTTATTTTATTTTATCGTGAAAGAAATTGGTCAAATATCAAAATATTTAATTACTTCACAGATTAGGAAGATGTATTAATGCACTAAGAGTTTATAAGGCTTATTTTTACTAATGAAGAACCAGAGTTATTAAATAATATTATTTGCTATTATTTTCAAAATTTTGTAACCTACGAGGTAGAAACATCTGATCTTATTAGGATTCTTCTTAACTAATTGACGCCTTTTAGTATTAGTGTTAGTATAGTATTTTATGTTTAATAGATGTTTTCTCATTTTAATTGGGATCAGTACTTATATCGCTTTTAAACCTAATTATAAACTATAGTTAGCATTTTCGTTATAGCGAAACAAATATAATATATATATATATATATATATATATATATATATATATATATATATATATATATATATATATATATATATATAATGTCTACTGTTTAATGAAAAAATGATTCAAATGATAAACTACAACAAAAATAAAATACTTAGGCAAACCATTTTTTACTATTCAGTATATACTTCCACTACACCAAACACTTTATTTTTGCACTCGACGCGGGTTTTGCTAACCATGGTTAGCGAAACTCTCGTCGAGTACAAAAATAGAATGTTTGGTGTAGTGATGATATAAACTGAGTAGTGTCATTGTGCCAAAGAATTCACATTCCCAACATAAACTTTTTTTGTTCAAAGCTGGAAAATGTTTTAATACTAGTAACATTTCTTGTAACTAAAGCTCCTCCATTAGCGACATCTAACACAATATAGATGGCACATTACTTTCTTAATATTGGTAAAACTAAGTGTATTAGTGAAACTAATGCTTATAACTCCAAATAAAGAGTTAGACATAAGGAAAGTACTTGAAAACTTGTAAAAATTAGCAGTTACTACGAATAAAATACTCTTATTAAATTAAGTTTATAAATCGATAAAATCCATAGTTACTTTAATAGTAAAAAAAATTTAAATCGGAAGCTCTTCGTTGTTTATTATCGAAGTCACCGTCGACTACCAAAACTCGAGTATTTCTGTTTGTCTAGAGTACCATAACTCCATCATGTACTATTAATTTTTACATTAGTTTTCTTATGACCTAAGTCACGCAGAAGAAAAGCGTTGGGTAAAATCAAATATTAAAATTTATTATCTTGAATTGGTTTAATTAAAAAAACACAATAATGATGGTAGCCTCACGAATAAGGATAATTGGAGAATAGAAATAACAACGTATGTAATTTGGGCACACAACGACAAACTCTTAGATATGCAATCTAACTATACGACAACGTTGTATAATTTCGAAAAATCATATTGAATTGGGTTCAGTCCAAATCTATGCATCGAGGTGGTGACTCCGACAATGGTAACAAGTCTGGTCTATTACACAGATAGATCAAAAACTTCGAGCAGTGTAGGTACTAACATATAATCAGAAAAGCCCATGTGGGGCTAGCTAAAGTCAAGTGCAATAGTATTCTAAGAATAAATTCAGGCAATACAAGCATGCTTCTCTAAAAACTTTAGATGCCTATCAGGTCAACTCCAAGATCATCATGGGGTATAAACATGATCTGTTACATGTATCCTCCTGAAATAACAAGGTTGAACTACCATGAGTTTCAGGACATTCGGAAATAAAAGGTAAGAAAAAAGTGGACAAATCAGCAAGATTCGAAGTTTCCAAACCATACAGGGGTCCAAAAATGGGTGCTAAAAACGACGGTCAACAGATAGTCATATCAGCTATATCTAAACCGTTGGCTTGCAACATTTGACCAAAGAAATGCGAAGGACATAATTGGCAGCCCTTCAAAAAACTAACAACTGACACCATTTGTTTCACATATACCCAGATCAAACTAATGATGGGCCTGATTACCGGTCACCAAACATTTACAGAAATTTGGGATCCGCAATGATTCCACGATATGCAATCTATATGAATGTACGGCTGTAACTCAGAACAGACATAACCTGTTCAAGGATTTGCATCGTGGCGATAAATTACTACATGAAGGGCTTGGAAAGAACCTAATAAACCCTAAATGGACTATGCTCATGCCATCAAGAGAGGGGATCACAATAAGCCGAGTGGCTGCAGTGCACAAACAGGCACCATCGCCAACCCTGCCTACATCTGACCAATCATTCCAAATATATAAATAATATATATATATATATATATATATATATATATATATATATATATATATATATATATATATATATATATATAAATATATATATATATATATATATATATATATATATATATATATATATATATATATATATATATATATATATATATATATATATTATGGTTGTAGCCGATCATAGGGTAATGGTTAAGACACGAGTTCGTATCTCGGCTCAGGAAATAATAAGACAAAATGATGTATAAATAATAAAATAAATTAAACTAAATTTTACAACTTGACAGTCGCCTCTCTCGAGAAGGCAATGGCCTTGTAGTGTCATACTTAGTAAAGCCCTCTCACTTTGGCCGTTAAGAAGCGGCATTAAACTGCAGGTCCACTTTGTCTGTGGAAATACTTAAAAGGGCACCAGCCATAGGCAAAGGAGAGAGTGTCGCCTACGTCCGTAACGAATTTGGCACTTCGAGAAAAAGATAGAATGGTTCTATAAAATTCCGATCGATCTGCTTAGCGTCCATACTCAACTTTCTTTACTTAAACAAATTTGTTATTATTAAAATAAAACTTGTGAGCTACAAAGCAGCAAAATAAAATAATTTTCACTAAAACAATATGAATAATGCAGCCAATACTGCGAACCTGTTTAACATGTAATATAATGTAGATCGAAATTCTTTGCGTGTAACCAAATTACATGTTCATAATTTTCCAACTATATGCACGTCGCATATCTCCAACGTAACTCACAGTATTATTCTTCCGAGTATTGGAACTTGCAATTCCAAATTCAATATATATTCATGAATTGGGCAGAATTCTGACGTTAAGTATATATTTTTGCATAGATTATTAAGAAATAATGCATAGAAATGTAGATTCGATTGTAGTAAGAATGCTAGATCCCGAGAAAACAGGATAATGTATCATAGAAAATATATTTCCTGTTATGGCAGATCTGCAATTATAATGTTGGCATATTTTTCCTACACAATAAATTTAAAGTATTACCTGCTATTTTACAAGGTCATTTCGAAATAAAATGATGAACAAAATTTTAAATATATTGGTTTCTTTAAAATCTCTTTACAATAGATATGTAATACATAATACATATGTGATTTTGAATATTGTAAATATACTTATTTAAATACTAAAACGTAATTTTATGCGTATTTTTAATTGATGTACAAAAAAAAATACCCAGTTGTTTCCTTATGAATTTTAAAAATATTTTATGTGTAGGCCAGTTTTACTAACATGATTTGTCTTTAAATCGTTACTCTAAAGCTAAGTTCTGAAGATGCAAGTTAGCTTATAAATGACTATATGAAACGTATATTGTGAATTATAACTCGATCTCATTAGGGTGTTTGTAAATTTTGAGTGATTCGGAAATATTATCTCTAAAAATAGGAGATCAGAGTATGAACATTAGTCTTTTTTAAAACGTAGGCTGAAAAGTTTTTGGTCTAGCTACTTAAAACACATTTTTTTGTAAAACTCGACTTTATTTATCAATATAGTCTCCTTCAAGACCGATACAATCAGTTCAACGCTTTTCTAACATTTCTATACCTTTCTTGTAGAAGGACTTGTCTTTGCTTTCAAAATATGCCTCAGTTTCGGCGATAACTTCTTCACTAGAGCCAAATCTCTTTCCCGCGAGCATTTGTTTGAGGTCTGCCAATATATATATACGGTGGATGAGAAAGCAATTCGAACTGCAATTCATGCAGTTTTGCCGACGTAACTATTGACTTGTGACACGATGCATTGTCTTGATGAAAGAGCATTCTTTTCTTGTTCATTTGGGACCGTTTCTTTGCTATTTCTGCGTTTAAATGCACCAATAACTTTATGTAATGTCCGCTATTAATGATTTTTCCTTCTCAGTCTCATAGTCGATGAAAATTATTCCATGCACATCTCAAAATGCAAAGGTCAAAACCTTCCCAACAGACGGTTGTGTCTTTGGTCGCTTCGGGCTACTTTCACCGGCTGCTGTCCACTCAACTGACTGCCGATTTGATTCCAGTGTGAAGTGGTGGATCTATGTTTCATGGATCACTGTCACTTATCGCATGAAAAAATTTTTTTTATTGCACTTAACAGGTCCAAACAGTGCTCAGAATCATCAACACGTTATTGTTTTTGGTCTACTGTGAGCAAACGTGGTACCCATTGCGAACAGAACTTTCTCATGCCCAAATAGTCATGCAAAATATGACCAACACGTCCTTTTGATACCTTTAGAGTGCTATCCCACGCAATTTCACTTTACAGTCATCCAAAACAATTTTATTTATTTTATTTATTTTATTTATTTATTTACGGGACAGGCCCATTAACTAATAAAGACAAAATACAAAAGTTTACAATATAAATGACACTTAAAACTACTTAAAACTAAAGGCTAAAACTAAGAAATTCAGAAAAGAACCCGGATCTGCCTCTTAAAAAGTGATAAGGAGCTGGAGAACAATTTCAGTAATGGGCAGTTGTTTACAATGCCCATAGATCTTGTTATGAAGGTATTAGCTCCGTAGGTTGTCTTATGATAAGGTTTGAAGAAGGACAACGTAGATCTAGTATGTCTAGAGGGTGCATACAAATTAATCTGAGATAAAAGTTCTGGACAATTTACAATGGAATTTAAAATTTTAAAGAACATTACAAGATCACGCTGAACTCTCCGGTTGGACAGGGTATTCAAATTTAATACAGATGTCAGTTTTGAATAACTAAAAGAATCATTGTTAAAGAATTTAAAATTAATATGACGTAGAAATTTACTCTGAACAAGCTCCAAGCTCCTAGCATGGCAAGCAAAAGGTGGGTTCCACACACATGAGCAATATTCCAAGAGAGGCCTAACCAACAAGCAGTACAGCATTTTTATAGAGGTAATGGATGAAAATTCTGATGAGCAACGCCTAATGAACCCAAGCATCCTCAGAGACCTAGACGTTACCTCGGTTATATGAGGAATAAAACTCAGTGCCGAATCAAACTTAACCCCCAGATCCTTAACATTAACCACGGACACGAGGGAAGTCCCATTTATGCTGTAATCAAAAAACAATGAATTGCGCGATCTCGAGAAAGCATTTAGAAGTATTTAAAACCATACCGTTTAACTGACACCAGACACCAAGTCTATCCAAATCACTCTGCAATCCCACATAATCCTCAATCGATCCAACCGCCGTATACAACTTCAAATCATCAGCAAAAAAGCAAGAACCTGGAATACCGAACGCAGTCGGCCACATCATTCAAGAACAGGTTAAACAGCAGGGTTCCCATATGGGAGCATTGAGGCACTCCTGAGGGCACAGTAATGTTGACAGACTTAAAATTATTAGCTCGAACCACTTGAACTCTGCCACACAAATAACTCCTAATCCAGCCCAATAGTGGACCCGATATGCCACGGTTATTGAGCTTCTTAAGAAGAACACCATGGTTGACCCTATCAAAGGCCTTAGAGAAATCGGTATAGATGGAATGTACCTCAGATCCACTCTCCAAGGTCCTCGACAGGTAGTCCGTATAGGAAATTAAGTTCAATTCAGCAGACTTGCCTCTCTGAAAACCAAACTGTTCATCTATTATAGATGGTCCCAAGTTAGATGCCAATACTTTAGTTACTGGGTTTTCAAATAATTTAGGAACAGTACTCAAAATACTTATTGGCCTATAGTTTGCGATATCTGCCCTGTCCCCTGACTTGAATACCGGGGTGACAAAACTGGTCTTCCAATAGTCAGGAAAGTAACCCTCCTCCAATGACCGGTTAAACAACATGCATAATGATCGCGATAATACGAAGCTACATGCCTTTAGTAATCCAGGAGGTAAACCATCAGGACCAGACCCCTTTCTGTGATCCAACCTCGAGAGCCCTTCGTAAATTTCAGAGATTGAAATTTTAAATTTGAAGATATTATGAATATTAGTAGAGGGTAAGGCTGGATAATCTGGTAACTCATCAGAGTAAACAGAGCCGAAGTAACTTGCAAAAAGATTAGCCACATCAATGCCCATGTCCATCCTAGGAGGAAGGTCATTTGTGCCACGCTGTGCACCAACAAAGTCCCAAAAGCTTTTCACGTTATCTCTGATAGAGAGTTCAATGTTGGAGATATAATCAACATGGCACCTACGTGATAAATTCTTACACTGTGATCTTAAAGCAGAGAAGTAATAATAGTCCTGAAGTTCTCCAGATGATCTAAACCTCTTGTGTGCTTCTTTTTTACGAATTATTAAGTTTTTCAACTCAGGAGAAAACCACCTAGAGAATTTTCTACTAGATATCTTCTTTAACGGAACATACAAATCTATGGCCCTATAAAGTACATCACGATACCGAACCCAGAAAATGATTTATCGAAATATAATCGGCAGACTAAAAATCATAATAGAATTCAGTACATTGGGGTGAAATAACTTTTTTATTTGTTATAAATATTAGCTTAAATTCAAGAGGTGGATGGAAATCATCCGGCAGGATCAGAGGATCATCAGCCATCCATAGATCATTTACATGGCTTAGAACCAGATCAAGAACAGAACCAGTTTTATTAATTACATTATTCACTTGAAATAAATTATGAAAAGCACACATATTTGACACTATTTCACATATCTCCAGTTCACGGCCAGCGGGTGAATCCAGGGAAACGGTGTTGAACTCAATGCCTCCTCGATCCAGGTCATTTTAGGAATATTAAAGTCACCAGTCACACAAAACTTAGAGTCTGGATATGTCTCAGAGATGCTATCAAGGTTATCACTAAATATTTGGTAAGTTTCAGGAGGTGATCTAGGTGGTATATACACACAGCCAATAACAGTAACGCATTTGCCAAAATTAATAGAAACATATAGATATTCAATACTATCCGGCGATGCAATTAGCTGACAAGGAATGTGCTTCCTAATGGCAATCAGTACACCACCTCCCCTGAGTGCAGCATTTGTGGCCAGGGACCGATCTCTTCTAAAAATCACATAATCATGCATTCCAAGCTCTGAATCATGAAATGCATTCGATAACCAGGTCTCAGACAAGGCTATTACATCATAGGACTGCAATGCAACATTCTGAGCCAGAGCAACAAGCTTGGTTCTGAGTCCCCGAACATTTTGATAATAAACAGTTAAGCCACGATAATCAGAAGTCTGAGCTGCCCCGATAGATTTTAGTTTTTTTTTTTCCGCTCTTGTATTTTGGGCTGACCATCCACATACTTGAATATTAAATTATTCTCGCCAGCATTTATTCTCGATTTAAGCTCAGTACGTATCAGTTTCTCGGCATCCCGCTGCTGCTTGGTCAAATCATACCCCAAGTAGACTTCCTTGCCTTTCAATTTATATCGTTGTTTGAACAAGGCCTGAACAGCCGATGCTGAATCCAACGCATCCATTGTGGATTTTTTTGATGTTTTCCGGTGTAACCATCTCATTTGAGCGGCCAGAGGGTTCAGCATCATTTGTATCTGTACGAACGCGTTTAAATTCAGCATACCAGTAAATGATGAGTGATTTTCCAGGGGCAGAGTCCCTGTAACACTTATCAAGCCATCACTTTGCTTGAGCGGTATTTTTCCCCATCAAAAACAGTGTTTAATTAACACATGAAATTCGCTTTTTTCCATTGTTTTGAAAATATCAAAAGCGTCACTAAAACCAGTATAACTTGTAAAATATTCGTCGAAATGTCATGAAATCTTGATACGTATCGTTTGAAGGTTGGTACGTGTTATATTATTAGTACATTCTATGTAGTGCTAGTATTGCAAATTGTACCATTATTGGACTTTTAAATAATTTGTATTTTTTGTCACTTAGAATTTTGATTTTAATGAGTTAAAGACATTTGTTGCAAATAATTCTATTTAAAAAAAAGTAGAATCTGTGATTGCTAATAAAAATAGTTTAAATAAAGTTCCTTAGAAGATATAATATATAGATAAGATTGCTAATAGCCAAGGATGAGTCAAGTTAAGTTTAAATATGCCAGACTTGTTCATTTCATATATATTTATTAAATCAATATTGTCTGTGTTGATCCAACCTTTTGATGTATGAAAACGTGGAACTTTTATCTTAAATAATTTTGAGTCAAAATTCTTAGTGACAGCTTGAATCATGATTAATTTTCGGTTTTCATCTAAATGGAATTTAAATTGAAAAATTTAGAGCCTATATATGAAGGATGGGCCATCTGATTTTTTTTTTAAGTTGCTATAACATAAAAATCGTTTAATATTTTTCATTAGTTTTTTTCTTTATTGAAAAGAGTGAACTGTCTGATTAATTATGAAATAAAATTTCATTGCTGCCAAAACTGGTTTGACAGGAACCCATCCTGTCAACTCAATTTTTCAGCATGTTTTCGATGGTTTGTGGCTCTATTGGATGAATAGCTCGATGAATATTTTCTTTAAGTGCTTGGAATGTGTGCGAATTGTTAGAGTAATAAGAGCCTTTAACATTTCTCCGATACAAAAAGGCTAACGACGTCAAATCGTAGCTACGCCGTTGCCATGGTACATCTCTAAAACGGCTGATCACACGATTATCGAACTTAGTGCGCAAAAGATCGATTCTTTTACGGCTGGTGTGACATGCGGCTCCATTTTGTTGGAAACAAAGGAAACGTTGTTGCCAGCTTCATCTTCGGAGCAAAAAGGCCCAGTAATGGGGCCGGTCCAACAACTACACCAATTAGTCCCTCTTTGGGGATGCATTGGCTTTTCTACGACTACATGTGAATTTTCAGAACCCCAACTTCTGCAGTTTTGCTTATTTACATATCCTCCGAGATGAAAAAATAATTTTGCAAAATCGAAGTCATTTTTCACCTTGTTTGAAACCCACACAGAGAAGCGACAACGAAGAGGATGGATATTTTGTTTCAATTTTTGAGTGAGTTAGATCTTGTAAGCAAATAATCCGAGATCTGCATTCAAAATTTTCCTCAGAGAAGTGCGACTGAGATTCAGTTGTTGAAATCTGCGACGAGTTGAGATTCTTGAATTTTCGAGCACAATTCGAGCACAATCGAGCACAAATGCTGGAACATCGAAGAACGGTTGGCGACTTGAGTCTGTTCTACAAATATTTTCATGGGAAGTGTTCGAAGGATGTAGCCCGCTAAATTCCTCCCAAATCGGTGCATGTTAGAAATACACGTCGCGCTGGTGCTTCACATCCGTATGAGGTTCAGCTTGTTACTCCGCGCACAACGCTTTTCAAGCAATCTTTTATATGGAGAACGTCATCCCTTTGGAATAATTTGCCCAGCGCCGTGTTTCCCACCGAGTACAATTTACAGTGATTCAAGAACAACGTGAATCGCTTTTTCCGCACTCATGCCGCTCCTGGAGCGCTTTAGGGACTTCCCTGCGGCACGTGTGCTAGACCCATAAAAAAAAAAAAAAAAAAAAACCGCAGCACTCAATTTGAAAATTATTTTTGAACATTTTCCAGCTTTGTTCAAGCGTAAATTTCGTACCATGGAGACTTACCACCAAATGTCCATATTTTAGGGGCGGGGCGTCTGTGTTGACAGTGTCGAAATAACCCATAGTTCAAAAAGAAACCAAGAGATAGTCCACCTTAAAATGCATATATATATATAATATATATATATATATATATATATATATATATATATATATATATGTATGTATGTATATATATATATATATATATATATATATATGTATGTATATATATATATATATATATATATATATATATATATATATATATATATATATATATATATATTTTATATATATATCTATATATCTATATATATATCTATATATATATATATATATATATATATATATATATGAGCAACTATGGAATACTGCTCCCATGTTTGGGGCTCCGCTCCCAAACATACATTGCATTTATTGGATTCTGTTCAGAAAAGAGAGCTGTTCGTCTGATTGGAGACCCGAAACTGACCGGCGGCCTTGATTCGCTGGAACATCGAAGAACGGTTGGCGACTTGAGCCTATTCTACAAGTATTTTCATGGAAAGTGTTCGAAGGATGTAGCCCGCTTGATTCCTCCCAGAGCGGTGCATGTCGGGAATACACCTGGCGCGAATACTTCATATCCGTATGAGGCTCAGCTTGTTACTCCTCGTACAACGCTTTTCAAGCAGTCTTTTTATATGGAGAACATCATCCCTTTGAAATAATTTGCTCAGGACTGTATTTCCCACAGAATACAATTTACAGTGATTCAAGAACAATGTGAATCGCTTTTTCCGCACACGTGTCGATCTTGTAGCGCTTTAGGAATTTTCCTGCAGCACGTGTGCTACACCCATAAAATATATATGTATATATATATATATATATATATATATATATATATATATATATATATATATATATTATATATATATATATATATATATATATATATATATATATATATATATATATATATATATATATAATATTATATATATATTGAACAGAATTTTATAATCCACAGTAGTAAATCAAATAAGAATTATTCTCTTGATGCTACTATAAAAAGAAAACCACATTCCAAATAGAAATATTAAGAGTGTTATTATTTGTGATTTATTTTTAGTGTTCTTTGTCTTGCAAGTCAAATAAAATGGCTAAATATAAGCTGTGTTATTGTTCTATTGTGTTTACATAAAAGAACTTTTCTTTATGACGAAATCAGTTATGTATTATTTATGTTATGAGAAAATTCATTCATAAAGCACTTCCTGAATTAAGAAAAATAATGTGTTTTTATCGTTCTAAATAAATCTTGACACAAAACAAGATATTGTCCAGGGAGGTTTAAATATATTTTTTATTTAAATTCATTATACATTTAAGAGGAGTGTCCATAGCGTAGTGGTTAAGAGGTCTGCTTTCTACGCCGGAGACTCGGAAAATAATAAATTAAAAAAAAAAAACTTTACAAAATAATGGTGCCTCTCTCGGGAAGGCAATGGCAAACTACTCGTAATATCACAGCTAGTAAAGCTCTCACACTTTGGCCGTTCAAAACTGGTATTAAAATGTAAGTCTTCTTTCTCCTAAAAAGGCACCAATCATAGGCAAAGGCGAGGGAGTCGCCTATGCCCGTACCGGATATAGCCCTTCAAGAGAAGAAATATTTAAGAGATGCAACAAGTTTCACAATAATCAAAAAAGTACTCTATTGTCATCTGTAACTTGTGGAGTTATTTATATGGGTAGCCTATAACCAAGATCGAATTCATTTGATCTATTGCATGACCAGTACTTCAGTGAAGATGGTAGGAGCCACACAATAACTACTAAATAGGAGCAAGATATATAGATAATTATGAACATCAGATACATTTCTGAAAGTCGTTCAAGTAATTTTCGAAAATAAATCTCTTTACAAAAGAGATGATATATATAAGTTGAGCTTTTCATAGTCTTCATTGGATGCACATGGATTTTTTACTGTGGGGACATATCAAAAACTCAGCAGTAAGAATTCTGGCACCCTAAAAAAAAATTAAGGAAAAATATTCTACAAAAAAGGCTGCTATTACGGAAACAAATACTGAGTATGAAGAGTGCCGATTCACATTTAATTGACATTATTTTTTGAAAGTAATTTTCCAAGGACTGTGGTTTTACAGGCTGTCAAGATTTTCTTTTTTTTTATTTATGAATTTATATGTATATATATGTATATGTATATGTATATAAATATATATATATATATATATATATATATATATATATATATATATATATATATATATATATATATATATATATATATATATATATATATATATATATATATATATATATATATATATATATATATATATATATATATATATATATATATATATATATATATATATATATATATATAATATATATATATATATACAAGGTGTCCCAGTATTCCGTGTACATAAAGTTACTGTGGATTTTTGGGATGAAAATATGACAATTTAATCGAACTTACCTTAGTCCAAAAATTCGTAATTATTGTTGTTAGCCTGTTTGCATTTCAGCATGCTCCGAATTTCAAAGGACTATTCTTTTGTACCTGCCTAAGCCTGGATGAAGTGTGAAGGAACGCATTTGCGAATTTGACAAAGGATTTAAAAAATGGAAACAAACATCCCACTATCTCAGAAACTGTCGCAACATTTACCAAGAGAGCATTTTTAGACAAGAGATGGCGGAGAATATGAATATTTAATTAAAAATGTCATACAAATTGGTATAAAAAAGTTATGATAATTTAAAGGAATACACAGTGCAATAAGTGGCGCCCTCTACTATTTAAATAAAACTGTAAGCGGATTTCGATTTCTCATCTCAGAAAACCCTTTAATACCAAATCTTATATAGGTAGTACTATGTTTTAATTTCCAATATATTTAAAATCACTTGACAATTGTTTCACCATACAATGGCTTCTTCAGAAGTAAATAAGAAAGAAAAATATTTGGTAGTAATCCTGATTATATAGTGCTTAAAACTATCCTTAATTATCTAAGATTATGATAATCATTTTATTATATTATTTACAGACAAAATTATTTTAAGAATGCAAATCTGTGGTACTATTTCCGAGAACTAATCAAGATTAAGTAAGGGTGAATGACTTAAGTCTATCTGTTCGTTTAATAATTGATTGGAGTTTTTCCGTTTGTTAATTTCAAGACATTCAAGCAAATTTAATTTTTTAGATTTATTTTCTCATGTAGGATTTTTAACGTACTATGATCATATTTTCATCACAGAAATCCACATTATCTCTATGTACATGGAATACTGGGATACCTTCTATATATATATATATATATACATATATATATATATATATATATATATATATATATATATATATATATATATCTTAAAATTATTTTTTTTATTTGACACTTTTTATTTATGGTAGGAATTGATCTAAATTTATATGTTTGTAGTATTTAAAGTCACTATTTTTATAAAGTTTGCACATTTTTTGTTGTAATTAAAACACTTGAAGTGTAAGCTTCAAAATAATCATATGCTTAAATTGTGCTAAATGCAACAGAGAAAATTATTGGTTTTGATTATTTCGATGATAGCGAGGTGATGTGATGGCTAACATAAGTACAATATTCTCTAACAAAGATGACATAATGAAATTTTACGCGAAATAAGTGTTTTATGTCTCTAAATTGAATTCAACAAAAAAGTTGTTGAGTGAGGTAGAAGAATAGGATATTCTACCATATTAAAAAATATATTTTGGTAGTTTAACTCGCATTTCGAAACGAAAGATCAGCATTCTGTGGATTAACAAGAATATCAGATATCAATTAAGGCAATAGTTGCCAAATCTTTTACAGATTAGTCCAAAATATTATATTTTCATCTAAAAATCGACGATTAAAACCAACAGTTTTGCCAGTTCGAACTCTTAATATTATCAGTAAAAT
Organism: Pachyrhynchus sulphureomaculatus; assembly: GCA_019049505.1. Lineage (NCBI taxonomy): Eukaryota > Metazoa > Arthropoda > Insecta > Coleoptera > Curculionidae > Pachyrhynchus > Pachyrhynchus sulphureomaculatus. The sequence goes on along the minus strand of CM032455.1, from coordinate 128,004,164 downwards.
TTCATCTATTAATTACGATTTGAACAAGAAGCCAAAAATAATACAAACTGAGTCGTTGGAATTATTGAAAATATTACTTCTGCATCAAACAAAAAAGAATATTTTTGAAAATATAAAATATTATATTTTGAAAAAACTTCCCTATAGTGAATTCGTCTGTTTAGATATATTTCAAAAATGGAAATTAAATAAATCTTTCCGGATCGGCGCTAATACTGCTCTAAACAATAAATTACTGTACGATAAATTATGGCCACAGGAAAACTCGATTATGTTTTTAAATGAAAACAACAGAAATTTAATATTCAATATTTTTCTAAAAACAGTGCAGTTTTTAAAAAAGTCTATTATAAGTTTTGACAAAAATAATGAAAGAAAAAAAATATTTAGGAACAAATAGTTTTATTGCTTCTCGAAATATTCGCCTTTAAGATTTATACATTTACATGCGTTCAAACCAATTCTCGAAACAATTTTTCCACTTGGTATCTCAAAAATATGGTTTTGGAAGGATCTAACAGCTTCTTGAAGTGTTGAATATCCCTATCCAGGTATTTTTTTTAAATTTGGGTACAAAACGAAGTCCTTAGGTGATAAGTCAGGTAAATACAGGCAACGAGACATTAATTTGATGTTTTTCTTCGTCAAATAATCAATTTGATGTGCTGTGTGGGAGCTGGCATTGTCATGTTGAAGAATGATGCGACATTTTCGGTTTCTTGATTTCATCTAAGACTTTTGGCAAAAAAATTCTTGTATAATATTCAGAATTAACTGTTCTTCTATCCTCTAAAACAATGGTCGCAACATATCCAGTATAACCAAAGAAACAAGCGATCATATTCTTGGAAGTGCTTCGCGAACGAACCACTTTTGTTGGATTCGGTTCATCTTGGAATACCCAAACAGTTGATTGTTGCTTAGTTACAGGCTCTTACAAATATATTGTTTCCTTTTCGCTTACGATGTTGTATACGGATTTTGCATGACCTCGGTTGAATTTTTTTAATATTTCCTTACACTAATTGACACGAACCTATTCTTAAATTTCGGTCAAATTATGCGAAATCCATCGGGTACAGATCTTTTTCACAGCTAAATGCTCATGCAAAATCGAATTCAATGCAGTCCTCGATATGCCTAAGAATGCCTCTATCTCACGGTAAGTGACATGCCGATCCTCTTTAATCATGTTGTGTACAGCATCGATGTTTTTTGGAACAACAGATTTTAGTTGACATTCACGAAAGTCATCGCTGACGGAAGCACGACCATGACGAAATTCTGCAAACCGATTGTACCGATTTTTTCTGATGATGGTTCATTAGTAAAAGTTGAGTGAAGCGGTTCGAGGTATTGTTGCTGGGTTAGGCCTTTACTAAAATCGTAAAAAATCATCCAGCGAAAACCTTTCCATGAAATTTCCGCTTGTTCACGGAACTTTTTTTTTGTAAGCGCTGACTGTAAACAAACTACTCAGTCAATTTCTGAGTTGCCTCTAACAATAAGAGATGTCAAATTTTATAACAATAGTAATGTCACATCTCAATAGCGCCATTTAGTGGACGTTTGTAAAAACTTAACAGACGGCCCTCGTATACCCACATCCCAGATACGATTGTAATAAATATGAAAATATTTAACATTTGTACTAAAAGTATTTATAGTATTTTCAGACTGCAAATAGCTGCAGACATTTTTGACGAATTGGAACATTGTATAAACCATTGTAGCATTCTTCGCATTAATATCATAATATAGCTGAAATAAATATGAACGAAGACTATAATCCTTTCCATTTGCATGTCTATTTTATAGCCACTTTGCCGTGTCATAAAACATCAACAATGCCAACACCGCTAAAGCTGAATATGAAGTAAATTAAAACAATGCTGGTGTTACATAAAACTACTATTGCTTTAGTTGGAATTCAATGTTTGCACTTTTATTGTTTATTTTATAATAACGTTAAACTTTCCTAAAAACCATCTTCTAGGACCCGGAAAAAGATTTTGGACAAATCGGTAAACTTTCGATACAAACAATTTTGATTTTTCTTTAGCCCCGTTAGCCAAATCTGATATCTACATAATTGAGGCAGTGAAATACACCTCAAATTTCCAAAAATTCAATTTTTATACGGATTTTTATTCTCTATACTTCTACGAATTATTCAAATTAAGAAAATTCCATTTCATTACAAAGTTATAGCATTAAATGCGACCTGGCGTCAGATTGGGACAACTACCTGTTTCAATGGAGTGTTTGTACCATAATATTACAATTTTTAATATTTTTTAACTTTTTTTTTAAAAATCTTAATAATTACTTGTTCTACAAAATGTCAAGATGTTTTTTAAATTTTTCTAATAGACAATTTTTATAAATAAACATAGATTTTTTGGTCGAAAATTGCATGATATCTTATTTTTGAAAAAAATCCTTCGACAATTTTTAACTGCTACATTATATTACAAGATTAATTATTATTTTTGCAGATTGGAGTTATCCTGCAGGCAAGGAGGCGCCACAGTTTTTATCATTGGTCTATTTAACTCGCTAAAAAATAATGTTAACATTTAAAACATATTTAAAAAAAAAATTCTTATAATTTAAAGTACAATAAAAATATAAAAGTAGGCTGAAGAATTTGTGGTTTAGCTACTTAAAACACATTTTTTTTGCAAAATTCGACTTTATTCATCAACATAGTCTCCTTCAAGAGCGATACAATCAGTTCAATGCTTTTCTAACATTTCTATATATTTCTTGTAGAAGGATTTGTCTTTGCTTTCAAAATAGGCCTCAGTTTCGGCGATAACTTCTTCACTGGAGCAAATCTCTTTCTCGCGAACATTTTTTTGAGGTCTGCGAATAGATAATAGTCGCTGGAGATCGAATCTGGAGAATAAGATAGGTAAGGAAGCAATTTGAACTTCAATTCATGCAATTTTGCCAACGTAACCATTAACTTGTGACATGGTGCATTGTTTTGATGAAAGAGTACTCTTTTCTTGTTCATTTGGGGTCGTTTCTTTGCGATTTCTACCTTCAAACGCACCAATAACTTTATATAATAATCGCTAATGATGGTTTATCCCTTCTTAACACAGTCGATGAAAATTATTCCATGCGCATCCCAAAATACAGAAGCCAAAACCTTCCCAGCCGACTGTTGTGTCTTCGGTCGCTTCGGGCGGCTTTTACCAGCTGCTGTCCACTCAGCTGACTGCTAATTTGATTCCGGTGTATAATGGTGGATTCATGTTTCATCCATTGTCACATATCGCATGAAAAAATCCTTTTTATTGCGCTTAAACAGGTCCAAACAGCACTCAGAATCATCAACACGTTGTTGTTTTTGGGCCACTGTAAGCAAACGCGATACCCATTTCGAACAGAGCTTTCTCATGCCCAAATATTCATGCAAAATATGACAAACATGTTCTTTTGATATCTTTAGGTTGTCAGCTATTTCATGCAATTTCACTTTACACACAATTTTGTTGATTTTTTCATGTTTCCCTGTGTAACCACTTCATTTGCGTCCAGAGCATTCAGCATCATTTGTATCTGTACGACCGCGTTTAAATTCAGCTACCAGTAAATGGTAAGTGATTTTCCATGGGCAGAGTCCCCTTAATACTTATCAGAAAACTATGGAACCCCATCAAAAAACAGTGTTCGAAATTCGCGTTTTGAAAATACCAACAGTAAAAAAACCACTGTAACTTACAAACTAACTGTCGAAATGTCGTGAAATTTTGACAAAAGTCGTTTAATGTTTGGTACTTTCTAAAAACCATATGGGTTTTTGAAAAGGGCGACATATATCTGTCAGACCAAAAGTTTTTCATCCTTCGTGTTATAATATATAATTCTTTTGTATTATTCACTTAATAACCTTTAAAATATATTTTGTTTAAATATACATACTTTTTGCAGCGCCCAGGTGTATGTAACACCAGCCAAAATATTATTTTGAGAAACGTAATTTTGTTGCCAAAAATTCAAAATTCAGCCTTCGTTCCCGCATCACGTATTACATGCGTAATAAATTTGAAATCAATTTTTCATTTCGTTCGAGATTAATCATGCCAGCTGACACAGAGAAAAATTGACATACCTATAGACAGATAGACGGAAATTGAAGACTATGCTTTAAGTAATCTGCACGGATATAATTCAGTGCAAAAATTATACTCAGAGTTTTTTGCATTTAGTCCCTTAGCGAAGGAGATGAAAATGGATTTCAGAAAAAAAAACTAATGATGAAATTCCGCTTATGGGTAGTAATAAATGTAGGATATTCCACCTAAAAGAGAAAAATTTAATTACGTATCTTTTCATCAATAAAAGTTGTCGCTCTTGTAGTACTTTATGTTTAACAACCAAAATATTGGAAATATAAGCGGTAAGTTATTAAACTTTTTCAATATTCGCCTTATACGATTCCGAGAGTAATTTTCATAATTTGCGAGGCGGAAACTGAACGCCAATATCGAATGTTTGGCAAAATTTACTGGCTTTGACAGAATTTAATAAAAGACCAGCCGGTTTGTCAATGTGATATCCGAGTTTTACATAATCCCTAGTATTGTGTGATGTAAAAGAGGCAAGGAAATTGATTTTTTATGTAAATCATTCCTTAGGAAACGTTTAAGAGCAGCGAAAATTATATAAAACTGACTGGTCTTGGCATTTATTTATGTTTTTACTATTCAAATTATAATATATACACTACATCAAACAGAGTTTTAAGACGTACACGACTAGCAGCGTGAACTATACGAGCGTCACGATAGCATTATAAAACACGAGTCCTCTGCAGAAAAATCGAAATGCAGGGGTAGTTTTTGTTTAAGTATCAGTAATTACAGTAAACACCTTGTTTCTTATTGGGTGTACGTTTCGCTAACCATGTTAACATCATCAGGAGATATCATTGACTAAACTTAATATTAAGAACTAGATTATTTTACCAAAAATTGTAATTTACTTGAGCGAAATCCACCAGTCATAAATGGTCCAATTTAAATTTAGATAGCTCTTTATTATTACTAAGTTAATAGATATAAAGGTTGGCTTATACTCCAGTTACAGCTAATGCAGTTGCTATTAAGCATATTCATCAGCTGTTTGACTTGCGGCTGGCTAATGTTCTGCCTTTTGGTAGACCATCCGTGATCAATTGGTCATTTCCGAATGATGTTATTTAATGACTTTTATAATTTTAGTTGTTTGGGAAAGGGTTTTTTTTTTTTTGTCTTTTGTTATTAATATTTATGTTGATATTTGCTTAAGTCTACTGGGAAAATTGTTTCAAAAAACCCAGCTTGATATTGTCAGGTATTATTTACGCTAGACTTAATTGTTAAAACTTTTTATTCTTACTCTTTTACTCTCTCTTATTCATGCATCTCATGCTAGCATCTTATACCTACATATATCCGTTCACTCTATTTTTTGTTTACAGTTCTTATCTAATAATAATAATAATAATAATAATTATATATATATATATATATATATATATATATATATATATATATATATATATATATATATATATATATATATATATATATATATATATATATATATATATATATATATACATTCATATATATATATATATATATATATATATATAATGCAACGTCTATCTGTCTGTCTGTCTGTCCGTTAGTGCGCTTATCACTGGAGGACCACTTATCCGATTTACTTACTTTTTTTTTTAAAACATACATATGTTCTCTGGCTATATTTTATTACGATAGGTAGCATAAGGAATGAGCAGTGACGATAATTGTGAATAAAGTCGGAAAAAAGTTTGCCGCTAGCGAGTTCCCTTGCAATACACAGCCTAAACCATTAAATATGGAACAATATTATGTAGCAGAGAATATCTATAATCTGTAATCTATAGATATATATATAATATATATATATATATATATATATATATATATATATATATATATATATAATGCAATGTCTGTGTATCTGTCTGTCCATTAGTGCGTTTATCACGCGAGACCCACTTATCCGATTTACGTGACTTTTTTTGAATTCATACATATATTCTTTGGCCAGGTTATATAATCATAAAAATAATAATCTATATCTATAATATATATAGAATGCAGCGTCTCTCTGTTTGTCTGTCTGTCTGTCCGTTAGTGCATTTATCCCTCGTGAAACACTTATACGATTTACGTGATTTTTTAAATTCATACGTATGTTCTCTGACCAGGTTGTAGATGTATATTTTATTACATCTATAATATATAAAATGCAACATATCTCCGTCTGTCTGTTTGTCAGTCCGTTAGTGCGCTTATCACTGGAGAATCGCTTATCCGATTTACGTGCTTTTTTTTTAAACAAACATGTGTTCTCTGGCTAGGTTATAGGCTATATTTTATTACGATATGTATCATAAGGAATGAGCAGTGACGATAATAGTGAATGAAGTCGGAAAAAAGTTTATCGCTAGCGCGTTCTCTTGCAATACACAGCCTAAACCATTAAATATAGAACAATATTATGTAGCAGAGAATACCTATAATCTATATAAAATGCAATGTCTCTCTATCTGTCTGTCTGTCCATTAGTGCGTTTATCACGCGAGAAACACTTATCCGATTTACGTGTCTTTTTTTAAATTCATACATATATTCTTTGGCTAGGTTATATAATAATAATCTATATCTATAATATATATAAAACGCAACGTCTCTCTGCCTGTCTGTCTGTCCGTTAGTGTGCTTATCACTGTAGAACCACTTGTTCGATTTACGTGCTAAACCATTAAATGTGGAACAATATGATGTAGCAAAGAATATCTATAATATATATAAAATGCAACTTATCTCTGTCTGTCTTTCCGTTAGTGCGCCTATCACTGAAAAACCACTTATCCGATTTACGTGTTTTTATAAATTTATAAATATGTTCTATATAATTCGATATAAGCCTAGATAATGGGAGATAAAGTGAGATAATGGGAGATAAATATAAATAATGGGAGATAAGGAGACATATTGGGAAATAAGCAGAGATAAGTCTAGATAATGGGAGTTATGGTGAGATAATCGGAGATAAGGAGAAATAATGGGAGATAAGGAGAAATATTGCGAGATAAGTCGAGATAAGCCTAGATAATGGGAGATAAGGTGAGATAATGGGAGATAAGGGGAAATAATGGGAGATAAGGAGAAATAATGGGAGATGAGCAAAGATAAGCCTAGATAATGGAAATTATATAGAGATAATGGAAGATAAGGAGAAATAATGGGAGATAAGGGGTAATAATGGCAGATATTTTATTACATTTAATAACATAAGGAATAAGGAGTGAGGATAGTAGTGAATCAAGTCCACGCGAGCGGAGCCGCGGGCATTGCTAGTATATATATATATATATATATATATATATATATATATATATATATATATATATATATATATATATATTTATATATATATATATATATATATATATATATATATATATATATATATATATATATATATATGTATATATATATATATATATATATATATATATATATATATATATATATATATATATATATATATATATATATATATATATTATATATATATATATATATATATATATATATATATATATATATATATATATATATAAATATATACATATATATATATACAGTAATACCCCGCTTTACGCGAGGGATACGTTCCGAAAAAAATCGCGTTAACTGAAATTCGCGTATATCGAGGTTTATGATTAAACATAGTCAAAATTTAATACAAAAAAATACAAATCATTTTAATCAATCACTTTAATTCTAAGAACACTTTATGCAATACATACTCTTATTTTTTACGGAAAAATACATCTATTGTCTTTTGGGTAACGTTTTGTTTACGTTCTTGTAAAATACGTTCATAACACCCAACACTGTTTTTAATTGTTTGACACTCGGTCAAGACACGGTCATCATTATTGTCTATACTCTGCAATATGTCCAAACCTGAATAAATGAATAAATTTTTGAAAGTGCATTTTGTATTTCCCCTGAAGATAAAACTTTCTCTTCTACTTGTTCTTCCTCATCGTAGATAGGATTATTCTGTAACTCGATCAGATCTTCATCGCTAATAGGATCGTCGTGCGTTGCTACAAGTTCTACGAGATCTTCTACCGTGACATCTTCAAGTTCAGACCCCTCAATCATTGCAGCAATGTCTTCAAGCACTTGTCTCTGCATCTGGACAATTCTTCTAGGTGCTTCCACTACATCTGGCCAAAGATTACGCCACACCCCATTCATACAACTCATTTTAACTTCCTTCCAAGCCTCTTCTATGTTGTGAATAGACTTCATAATGTTGTATGACTTCCACCACTCTCGCATAGACTGTCTTCCTTCCCCGTCAGTTTCATGAATTAGTTGGCTAAAAGTGCGGCGATGGTAATAAGCTTTGAAGTTTGCTATTGCTCCCTGGTCCATAGGTTGTAATATTGACGTAGTGTTTGGTGGAAGGAACTTTACGTACACTTTTAAGTCTCTGGGCGTATCAAGTGAGGTTGGATGTCCTGGGGCATTGTCTAAGAGTAATATAACTTTAGGTTCAAGCCCATTTCTGTCACAGTATGATTTGACTGATGGGCAAAAACTATTAGAATACCATTCTTGAAAAATTTCCCGTGTAACCCACGCCTTTCTGTTTGATCGCCACACAACTGGTAGACTTGTCTTGTCTGTGCCTCGCATTGCACGGGGTGTTTCTGAATGGTACACTAGTAAAGGTTTCAGTTTGAAATCACCAGTGGCATTACCACCCAGCAGAAGTGTTAGTCGATCTTTCGCAGCTTTGAAACCACTGGCTTGACGTTCTTCCTTAGAAATGAATGTTCGAGATGGCATTTTTTTCCAGTAAAGTGCGGTCTCATCAACATTGAAGATGAGACAAGCAGGAATTTTCTCTCGTCTAACGAAGTCTTGAAATTTGTCTGGAAACTCAGCTGCAGCTTGAATGTCCGCGCTGGCCGCCTCGCCTGTTATGTGGATATTGTGAAGATTAGAACGCTGCTTGAACCGATGGAACCAGCCTCCGCTGGCAGCAAAAGTCGGAGTGGCACTCCCTTCTCCTTCTTTTGTTTTCAGCATCTCATACAAAGATTTTGCTTTTGTGCATATGAGATCTTGACTTAGTGGTGTGTTCTTCTTATTCAAATCTTCGATCCAGACTGACAGTAATTTCTCCATTCTTTCTAAGATAGATGATCTCGAACGAGAAAGTTTTGTTGCACTTATAGGTGTTGAACCTTCGCTGGAGATTTTAATTTTTTCCCGATTTTTATAAATCGTTCTCACAGTCGATTCTGAGAGTCCAAAATCTCTCCCAACAATTGTTGCTTTGCCTCCATTTTCCATTCTTCTTAACACTTTCATCTTCAATTCCAAAGTGACGCTTTTACGCTCTTTTTTCTTTACAGGCGGCATTTTTAACGTAGGGTTAAATTATGTATGTATGTATCTCCAATAAATATTAAAACAAAACTGCCAGCCGACCGAACTAACATTACGGAACAAATGAACACACGAAACGAACGAGGAAATCCCCATAGAACAAAGTCGAAGGACAGGGAATTCCCAATTCTTCAAAGAGAATATTCAGAGAAAGCGGGGATCCCCCGCGACCATAGAGAAGTTAATGACTACATGAGCGCGAAATTTGAAATTCGCGTTATAGTGAAACCGCGCGTAACGGGGTCGCGTTAAGCGGGGTATTACTGTATATATATATATATATATATATATATATATATATATATAATATATATATATGTATATATATATATATATATATATATATATATATATATATATATGTATATATATATATATATATATATATATATATATATATATATATATATATATATTTATAGATATAAAATATATTCATATATATATATATATATATATATATATATATATATATATATATATATGTATATATATATAGATATAAAATATATACATATATATATATATATATATATATATATATATATATATATATACATATATATATATATATGTATATATATATATATATATATATATATATATATATATATATATATATATATATATGTATATACATATATATATATATATATATATATATATATATATATATATATATATATATATATATATATATATATATATAAATAGCAATATTAGTCCTACATATATATTAAATAAGTTTAAATATATATACATAGGTACACACACAAATACATATATATATATATATATATATATATATATATATATATATATATATATATATATATATATATATATATACACACATACGCGTACATACACTAATTTAATTACATCTTTGTACTTACCAATGATTGTGTTGTGTCTTGGTTAGTTTGTAATTTATGTTGACTGAAATGTTTAAACTAAATTTATATCCTTGAATCTCTATAGACTATTTATGTTAGTGACAGTTTATATTGTATAACTGTTGCACTTGTTGCAAAGCCGCCATGGGGCTTCAAGATAAATTACTGATCTGTGGTATAGCGATTTTTGCGTTGGGTTGTCTTGAGATCTGGTTTGTGTCAACTCTTATGTTAGGGTTGATGTGTGTATCTTATGTCTATAGAATTTGTAAGCTATTTCGTTTATATGTTGTCATATAGTCATGTCTTAATACTCTAAGTTGCGTATGTTTGATATGCCCCACCATACTGATGCGGCATGCATTAGTACAAGTCTAATGATTTGTTTATAGATCATTAATTTATTTCTTAGCTCCATGTGAGCTTGGTGCGAGCAGTGCATACAAGTTCTGCATTGCGACATAAGTTGCAGTTGAGTATGGAATTTTAATCGTAAATTTATAATCATAGATGGTGGTTTAGTTCTGGTCAAGTAACTAACAGAGACAACTGCGAGGAATAGTCGGTTTGCTCTTATTTAAGCTATTTTTACATTTTATAATTTCAACATTTTTGCGTTCATTTTTAGGTAAACGTATCTAATGTTACAATATGAGAATATTTATATACATTTATATACATGTTCGGCAATTCTGGATTTTTCCGTTCTACTATAACTTAAATTTCCTAAATGTTCTTTAAATATTGTTTGAATTGATCTTCGAGGTTACGCAACACATTGCCCATCACAATTATTACCATTTATCTCATATATTCCACGTTCGTGGATATTTTAAGATATTTTTCCGGTTTATTTGAATAAAACTATCTCACCAAGTGTGATTAATTGATTCCGCTTGAGTCCAGTCTTTAATCCTAGATTTATGCAATCACTAAGTGTAAAAATAATGTTTGGTATAATGGTGATAACTTTTTTTTATCGTTTATCTCCCCGCCTGAGTAGAGATTTTACCCTTTTTCATATCCTGAGGATACCGGCGGGGATGTCGTAATATCCGGCAAAGTTGTCCAAGTGCCGAAACACACATTTCTGTATTTCACAGCACCTTTTTAGACAACTGGGTAGTGTCGCCACGGACATTAATGCATTTCTACAAACAATTACTACCTATGTATGTGTTCACGCCATATATACTTAAATAGAAGTATACTGACTTGCTGGGATTGAAACTCGAGACTTTCTACACTGCAAGCGAGTACTACGCCACGAAGCCACGAGCCGCCACCCTGGTGTTTTATACTTCTATTTTAGCAAAGTTTATAAAATAACTTCGTAGTTAGAATTTAACGAGCCGATAAAAATGCTCATTCAGCAAAATGTTCAAACAGAAACTACCTATCTCCTTCAAAATTAATGATAAGATTATGAGGATCAAACAAAAGCCTTCACTCTACTTTCAATTTGACCGGAAGTTATAATATGTCGTTACTATTTTTATTGTATAGAATCGACTAATAAACTCCTGTAACAAATTCTAAAGATTTCATCCAAATTACTTTGCCGTAGAAGTTATATCTGTAGAGTTTATTTTAAAATAAAATATTTTGTAAGTGCAAACTGTAGGTCTTAATTAATCTACAACTATCTACTTAAAGTGACAGCAAGGCTGTATTTTTTTTGTGTGATAGAACTCTACAAAGTAACTATTATATTCAAATATTATTTATATAAAAACAATGTAGCGTTAAACCAGCATTGCATTATTGTGAAAAATAAACGCTAAACTAATAACAAAATTTTGGTTATGAGATTTCTTCTTTTTGAAAATACTATCTGCTCATGGAGTGAAAAGTCCTGAAACTTTTGAAAAAAAAAACAACAACGTTTTTGCTAAAAATGGATTCTATTTTTCAACATAGTTTCTTTTAACAGCGATACACTTATTTCAGCAGTCTTCCAACATTTAGATGCCTTTCATATAGTATGATTTATCGAGCTCTCTTAAATAAACTTCAGTTTCCCATTTGTCTTTTTCATTTGAGCAAAATCTCTTTTCCTGTAGCCCCCTTTTCAAATTTAGAAAGAGGCAATATTCGCTGGCGGCCAGATCTGGTGAATACGGTGGATAAGGAAGCAATTCAAATGGTTCAATTTTACCATCGATTTTATGGAATTGCGAGTTGGTGTATAATCTGGGTAAAAAATACTTTTTTCTTTGCTAATGCATTCTTTTTCCTTGATTTCACCATTCAAATCGTCAAATAAACCGACCTAATAATGTACGGTGATTATTCGCTTCTTTTCAGGATAGTCGAGCGGTATTATTCGATGCCCATCCCAGAAAATGCTTGCTAAAATCTTTCCAGCTGATGTTTGTGTTTTTGTACGCTTCGATGAACTTTCATGCGGTTCCGGCCACTTTTCGGTCAACCCACTGGAGTCAGGCATGTAGTGATGGATCCACGTTTCGTCCATTATTTCGAATCGGTGCAAAAACTGCTTTGAATTACACCGAAACAGTGCCAAACAGCGCTCTGAATCTTCCATCAGTCACATAACTTTTTCATATGTAAATATTCATGCAAAATATACCCCACGCATTTTGTTGATACCTTTACGATGTCAGCTATCTCTATTAGTTTCACTTTGCGATCATTCAGAACAATATGGTGGATTTTTTTGTGTTTCTTGAAGTGATTACCTCATTTGAACGTCTGCAACGTAATGGATTATGGATACTTATATGACCTCATCTAAGTTCACACAACTATCGACATATAGTTGCTTTCGATGGAGCAGATGTGCTATAACACTCCTCAAATCATTCTTGGTTTTTTGCTGTATTTTTCCTATCAAAAAGCAATGTTTAATTTACACAGGAAATTATTTTTGTTCCATAGTTTTGCAAAAACCAAAAGTAGCGTCACTCAATGAACTGTAACTCGAAAACTATTATACGAAATGTCATGAAAATTTTACACCAATCTTCTGAGAGTTGATTTTTTGGTTGTACTGCCATCTCTAGGAAAGTCTCAGGACTTTTGATCCCTTTTGAGTAAGGTAGGTGAGGGTAATAACGCTCACCTAATATATTTTATTTTAAATTTTAATTCAATGTTAATTATAAGAACAAAAACAATTTATTTCAGTAATTTTCACATAATAAGTATCAACAAAATGATACACATTTGTGTCTAAAAACTCACAAAAAATTAAAAACTTTTTTTAAAAAAAATGTGGTTTTGGGCGTTATAACCCACGCGTGTATATAATAACGCCCTAACTAACCTTAAGCATTTAAGATGCGGTTTTCTTCAACAATGTTACAACACAAAAAATATTTTTTCGGATATCAATTTCTTACTTAAAACATCAAATAAAACAACAAATCAATATAAAAAAATGAGAAAATGGAAGATACAATCTTAACAGTATGGGCAGTCGAATTCAATGCCTTTCTGACTTAAGGTCACACAGTCCTCGTGATACCAGATTTTAAATTTATTGCATTGCCTCATATCTATCATCCTGTTCTGATTACAAGCTGGACAAGACCAGTAGTAGAAATTTCCTGGTTTACCGATAGTAGAAATATAGAAGTTGAGGCATCTTCTTTCTTTTTTCTTTGGAATAAGTCTTTGGTCGATTTTTGTGCTTTATAGTTTAAGGCTTTCCTTCTTTGCTGCCCAGTATTAGGTGATTGTTTTACAGAAATATTACCAAACTAAATCAATAAACAACAGAAATAATTACCTTTTCCGTAAGTAAAATATTATAAAATCAAGTACGCAGTAACTCTCCAAACTTTGGTCGGCTACACGAAACGAATGAGTGACCCTGGCAAGATTTGCTTTCTGTCTCTTTCTAAGCTCGATCGGGCGCGTTCAAGAAAGCATTCATATATTTCGTCGTTGCATCCCATACGGCCGAATTCAAAGGTGGGCGTTAATACACTGCAGGCGTTATTACCCTCACCTACCTTATGTTACGTTTTGTAAATTGACATGTGTAATTTAGTTCAGTTAATCTTCGAATATATTGCATTTATTATTTTTTTTTTCAAAGCCGTTTCTTCTTCTTAGGGTGACTTATATTCTAAGGACGCTGGCGATCACATTTGTCCATCTGATTTTATCTATTGCCGCTCTAAACAGTTCAGTGGATGTCATGTTTGTCCACTGTCGTAAGTTTTTCAATCAGGAGTTGCGGCGCCTTCCTGGTCCTCGCTTATCGATTATTTTTCCTTCAATTATAAGTGGCAGGAGATCATATTTTGGCTTCTCATACTTTTGGCTTCTCATAATGTGGCCAAAGTAAGAACTTTTTCTTTCTTTAACAGCTGGAATCAACTTTCGTTCCTTTCCCATCCGAACAAATATTTACACGTTTGTGGTATGCGTTGTCTAAGGAACACGCAGCATTCGGCGATGACACCACATCTCGAATGACTCCATTCTTTGTTGTGTTATCTCTATGATTGTTGCAATTTCTATACCGTATAATATGACCGAGAACACGTAGCGTCTTAGCACTCTTCTTCTTATTCTTAAGTTCAGTTGGCAGTTGCAGAGTATGCTGCGCATTTTATTAAAGAAACTTCATGCTTTTTTAATTCTTGAGCGTATTTCAATAGAGTGGTCCCAATCTTCACTTATTATGCTTTCTAAGTACGTTATTCTTGTTACCCTTTTAAGTGTTTGTTGATGTACTTTAATATTTAAGTTTGTATTAGGATTCTTACTGATCACCATTGTTTTTGTTTTATTCGTATTCAGTTTCATTCCATATTCCTCACATGTATCAACAATTCCACTCATGAATCTTTGTAGGCCTCCCTCACTGTCCGCTAGAATGACAGTATCATCAGCGTAGCGGAGGTTATTTACACACATACCAGTAATTGTAATTCCATCTTTTTTATCAGAAAGTGCTTTATTGAAGATTTCGTCCGAATAGACACTGAATAACAGGGGTGACAAAATACAACCCTGACGTACGCCGTTCTTTATTTTTATTTTTTTGGACATGCGTTCCTCAACTTTTATTTTGGCAGTCTGGTTTATTTATTATTGTAGTGTTTCCATCATTTTCTCATGATTTACCAAATCAAAGGCTTTTTGGAAATCTATGAAGCATAAATAAACATCAGAGTTGACATCCCTACATCTTTCAATCAGATCGCGGATGGAGAATAGTGCGTCCCTCGTTCCTAGTCCGTTCCTACAGCCAAACCATGTTTGTCCAGTACGTTCATCTAGTTTTTTGTACACTCTTTGGTGGATTATTTTATGGAAGAGTTTCAAGATGTGGTTCATTAGATTTATATTCCGATATTCCTTACATTTTTTACGGTTATTCTTTTTTGCCAATGGTATAAAAATTGATGTCAACCAATCATAAGGTACATCACCTGCGCTGTATATGCTGTTGTATAGTGTTCAAATGTTTTTCAAGCAATATTCTAATGATTTCTTGTATTATGATATTAACCTACCAAATCAAACTTCAATATTTACCAAACTCGATCACACAAATTATATTATTAACAATTTCACGACTCCAAGAATCTATACCCCCAGCCACATAAAAATTTATCCTCGGAATATAGTGAAATAGCTACCTAGATTTTGCCATAGAAATCCTTATTTGAAGAGTAGACACATAACAATTTCAGGAGAGTCACGCTAACAATGTGTTTGCTAAACTATTACTCAACAACCTGGAATAACTTATCCTAATAGAAAGGGAGAGAAAAAAATTTCCACGTAAACATTTATTTTAGGTCTTCATAATTTTGTATATTTAGAATTTGATGAAAAAGTGTAAAGCAATTTTCTTCAACAATTTGTTTGTAAAAGTTTTACTTGTATAAAATGCAATATTGTGTAAAATTTATATAATAATTTTTTTATCGGGTAAATTATAAACACATAGAGTTGTTTTTGTCCCGACATAAAAGTATAAAAATCTATATTTACAAACAGAACTAAAATACGCAGTCTTTCATGGCATTTGTTCTTGATTTTACTTTAAAATTTAAAAAATATCAGTATAATTAAACAATTCCGTTACTATAGTAAAGCGATCCCGCAAGTATATTACTGTTCCATACGGAACACTTATATGATGGTGTACATCCGTCTATCTGTTTATTTATCTGTCTGTCAAACCTGATTTTCTCCGAAACTATTTGACATAAAAAGTTGAAATTTGGCATTAATATAGGAATTAATGGCCTCATCAGAGCTGTGTAGTTTTAAAAATTGAATTTTGGCTTAAGGGGTTAGTTTTGAGGGATGAAATCGGAAGTGAAAAAAAATTTTTTTCACCGGGTCATCCAGAACAAATGAAAGCTTGTAAAAAGATGAGTGCAGAAACATATGTATTGCAATACTTGCGCGCAATTCTTTTTGTAATAATTTTAAAAAAGTGCGAAAAATCGCTGCCCCTTCACCGTATCTCGAAAAGTACTGATCAAAAAATTTTGAAAAAACTCTGGAATCTTCTCTGCAGGGTGTAAATTAATTATATATCACCTTTAATAATTTGTTTGGTATATGAAAAAAAAAAAAAACAATTTCAAGGTCATCTGTTTTTACTGAAGATCGGAAAAAAAGTTTGTTGAAAACTTATTTGGGATGTGTTTTGTGAAGTCACAGATCATTTTATACTTCCGTAACGAAAAATTTTATTTTAAAAGCAATCTGCGTACAGAACCCTAATTGCGCAAGTCCAACTTGCACTCGGCCCATTTTTATTTTGAAATCAAAAGGAATGATGTTACTCGTAGACAGGAAAATCGAGAAGAAGGATAATGAATGAAATTGTTATAGTTAAAGTTTTGATAAGATGTTAATTCCTTAAACCTTAAAGAAATAAAAGCTGGTGTCCAACATGGTAGCGTTCTTGGTCCAGTCCTATACCTTCCCTATACATGTGATCTACCAGAACTAGATAATTACTCTATAGCTAGTTTTGCCGACGATACTGCCATATTGGCAGTGGGTAAAGATAATGTAGAAACAGCCGATAGACTACAAAATGCCATGTATAAATTCCAAGACTGGGAAATGGAAGATTAAATTGAATGAGGGTAAATCAGTACATATTGACTTCACTAATAAAAAAATACAACACGTACCAATAAAAATTAACGGACAATATATTCCATATGCCAACACGGCCAAAAACCTTAGATAGGAACATTAGATACAAAGCTTCGCTGGAAAGCCCACGTGAAGAAAAAAAAAGAAGAACTAACTATTAACTATAAAAAAATGTATTGGCTCCTAGAAAGATACTCGGGGTTGTCAACGCATAACAAAATTCTCATTTATAAGCAAATTATAAAACCAGTATGGACGTACGGAATACAATTATGAGGGTGTACCAAAAGGACCAATATAAAAATAATATAAACATTTCAAAACAAAGTATTAAGCGGCATAGTTAACGCACCCTGGTATATCCGTAATGAAGACCTCCATAAGGACCTACGAATGTTCGTCGACAAAGAAATACAAAAGTTTGCAAAAAGTCATGAAAAAAGACTCCTTCATCATGAGAACATCGAGGTCATTCAGCTCCTCGACAACTCGAGCCAGGAGAGAAGACTGAAGAGGACCAAACCTCACGAGTTGGTGTAGTCTGTGAGAAAGTGTAAAAGAAGAGCATTGTTTAATTAGTGCATAAACAGAAAAGTGCCCTAGTGATAAAAAAAAATAACTAAGAAGACATCAAAGGGCGACTCTTAGATTTTAAATAGTTAGTATGTTAGGATTAGAAAAAAGTTAATTATTGGTCGCTGACCAGATAGTAGCATTATGTAAAAAAAATAAGATGTTAATAATTAATATATCAATTCGTATGGTCAAAGATTATGATCAAACTATCAGTTAAAGAGCAGCATATATATAATTTAACAAATATATAATAAAAGACTGTTTTTAGTCAATATCCACTGGTTTATTTAAATTGCCATGACGTATTTCGCTGTCGATGCAGCTTCTTCAGATCTACATTTTACACTGTCAAGTTAGGTTTAATGTTCACAATTTTATATAATTTCTGAATTATAATATTACACATAATTAAATTACATTGATAGTATGGGAAAACCCACACAGACATGGAATTAGGAGAATAAATTCAGAGGACAATTTTACCAAATAATTAAACTAATAACATCATATACCAATCCGTATGGTCAAAGATTATAATCAAACTATCAGTTAAAGAGCAGCATATATATAATTTAACAAGTAAATAATAAAAGACTGTTTTCAGTCAATTTCTACTGGTTTATTTAAATTGCCATGACGCGTTTCGCTGTCGATGCAGCTTCTTCAGATCTACATTTTACACTGTCAAGTTAGGTTTAATGTTCACAATTTTATATAATTTCTGAATTATAATATTACACCTAATTAAATTACATTGATAGTATGGGAAAACCCACACAGACATGGAATTAAGAGAATAAATTCAGAGGACAATTTTACTAAATAATTAAACTAATAACATCATATACCAATCCGTATGGTCAAAGATTATAATCAAACTATCAGTTAAAGAGCAGCATATATATAATTTAACAAGTAAATAATAAAAGACTGTTTTTAGTCAATTTCTACTGGTTTATTTAAATTGCCATGACGCATTTCGCTGTCGATGCAGCTTCTTCAGATCTACATTTTACACTGTCAAGTTAGGTTTAATGTTCACAATTTTATATAATTTCTGAATTATAATATTACACCTAATTAAATTACATTGATAGTATGGGAAAACCCACACAGACATGGAATTAGGAGAATAAATTCAGAGGACAATTTTACTAAAGAATTAAACTAATAACATCATATATCAATTCGTATGATCAAAGATTATAATCAAACTATCAGTTAAAGAGCAACATATATATAATTTAACAAATAAATAATAAAAGACTGCTTTTAGTCAATTTCTACTGGTTTATTTAAATTGCCATGACGCTTTTCGCTGTCGATGCAGCTTCTTCAGATCTACATTTTACACTGTCAAGTTAGGTTTAATGTTAATTATATAATTTCTTAATTATAATATTACACCCAATTAACTTACATTGATAGTATGGGAAAACCCACACAGACATGGAATTAGGAGAATAAATTCAATAATGGTGAATTGTTTAAATCCACCTGGTCGTTGAGTAAAGTACCTGTAGTCCTTAATCGATTTATTTGCATTGTCTCTAAAAGGTTTAGTTTTAAACCTTTTTGTTGGGTATGTAAAATTTTGAAATTATTGTTAAACGTGTGATTTTCTGTTAAAAGATGATTAGCATATGTTGAATTAAACTTTCTATGGATGAAACTTTTTTCGTGTTCTGTAATTCTTTGTATAAGTGTACGTCCAGTGTTGTATGTTTTAGGATATGACCCACATGTTAAATGATAAATCCCTGATTTATTATCTTTATTGATTTGCGGTTTGTAGTTTTTGAGATATTTCCCTTTAGTATTGTTAGTCTTGTAAGCTATGCTTGCCGAAATAGATTAAGCATTTAAATGTGGTTTTTCTGTCCTTAAAACGTGGGTGTCTTCCTAAGATTGCCTTGTTTCTAAGTTTTTTCCTAACGATATTATCGATTAGTGTAACCGACTAACCGTTGTTAACGGCTACTTGTTTTATGTAGTTTAATTCTTTAGTAAAATTGTCCTCTGAATTTATTCTCCTAATTCCATGTCTGTGTAGGTTTTCCAGTACTATCAATATAATTTGATTAGGTGTAATATTAAAATTAAGAAATTATATAAAATTGTGAACATTAAACCTAACTTGATAGTGTAAAATGTAGATCTGAAGAAGCTGCATCGACAGCGAAACGCGTCGTCGCAAATTAAATAAACCAGTGGAAATTTACTAAAAACAGTCTTTTATTATATATTTATAACGAATTTCCATCAAGTAGAAGCTACAACCATCCAAAATATAATTTAACAGTTAATAACGTAAGATTTTTTATATTTTTGCTAAAAAAAAGAGAGAAAGTTTAAACTAATTGTTACTTATTTGATTTTCAAATAAGTAACTATTTCTTGTTATAACACCTTAAAATCAACGGTGTATTATTCTTTACACTATAGTCACTAACCTGAACTAACCTGAACTAACTATTAACTATAAAAAAATGTATTGGCTCCCAGGAAGATACTCGGGGTTGTCAACGCATAACAAAATTCTCATTTATAAGCAAATTATAAAACCAGTATGGACGTACGGAATACAACTATGAGTGTGTACCAAAAGAACCAATAAAAATAATACAAACATTTCAAAACAAAGTATTAAGGGGCATAGTTAACGCACCCTGGTATATCCGTAATGAAGACCTCCATAAGGACCTACGAATGTTCGTCGATAAAGAAATACAAAAGTTTGCAAAAAGTCATGAAAAAAGACTCCTTCATCATGAGAACATCGAGGTCATTCAGCTCCTCGACAACTCGAACCAGAAGAGAAGACTGCAGAGGACCAAACCTCACAAGTTGGTGTAGTGTGTGACAAAGTGTAAAAGCAGAATATTGTTTAATTAGTGCACAAACAGAAAAGTGCACTAGTGATAAAAAAATAACTAAGAAGACATCAAAAGATGATTCTTAGATTTTAAATAGTTAGTATGTTAGGATCAGAAAAAAGTTACTTATTGGTCGCTAACCAGATAGTAGCATTATGTAAAAAAAAGATGTTAATAACATCATATATCAATTCGTATGGTCAAAGCTTATGATCAAACTATCAGTTAAAGAGCAGCATATATATAATTTAACAAATATATAATAAAAGACTGTTTTTAGTCAATAGCCACTGGTTTATTTAAATTGCCATGACGCGTTTCGCTGTCGATGCAGCTTCTTCAGATCTACATTTTACACTGTCAAGTTAGGTTTAATGTTCACAATTTTATATAATTTCTTAATTATAATATTACACCTAATTAAATTATATTGTTAGTATGGGAAAACCCACGCAGACATGGAATTAGGAGAATAAATTCAGAGGACAATTTTACTAAATAATTAAACTAATAACATCATATACCAATCCGTATGGTCAAAGATTACAATCAAACTATCAGTTAAAGAGCAACATATATATAATTTAACAAGTAAATAATAAAAGACTGTTTTTAGTCAATTTCTACTGGTTTATTTAAATTGCCATGACGCGTTTCGCTGTCGATGCAGCTTCTTCAGATCTACATTTTACACTGTCAAGTTAGGTTTAATGTTAATTATATAATTTCTTGATTATAATATTACACCTAATTAAATTACATTGATAGTATGAGAAAACCCACACAAACATGGAATTAGGAGAATAAATTCAATAATGGTGAATTGTTTAAATCCACCTGGTCTTTGAGTAAAGTACCTGTAGTCCTTAATCGATTTATTTGCATTGTCTCTAAAAGGTTTAGTTTTAAAAAGATGATTAGCTTTTTGTTGGGTATGTAAAATTTTGAAATTCTTGTTTAAAGTGTGATTTTCTGTTAAAAGATGATTAGCATATGTTGAATTAAACTTTCTATGGATGAAACTTTTTTCGTGTTCTGTAATTCTTTGTATAAGTGTACGTCCAGTGTTGTATGTTTTGTAGGATATGACCCACATGTTAAATGATAAATCCCTGATTTATTATCTTTATTGATTTGCGGTTTGTAGTTTTTGAGATATTTCCCTTTAGTATTGTTAGTCTTGTAAGCTATGCTTGCCGAAATAGATTAAGCATTTAAATGTGGTTTTTCTGTCCTTAAAACGTGGGTGTCTTCCTAAGATTGCCTTGTTTCTAAGTTTTTTCCTAACGATATTATCGATTAGTGTAACCGACTAACCGTTGTTAACGGCTACTTGTTTTATGTAGTTTAATTCTTTAGTAAAATTGTCCTCTGAATTTATTCTCCTAATTCCATGTCTGTGTAGGTTTTCCAGTACTATCAATATAATTTGATTAGGTGTAATATTATAATTAGGAAATTATATAAAATTGTGAACATTAAACCTAACTTGATAGTGTAAAATGTAGATCTGAAGAAGCTGCATCGACAGCGAAACGCGTCGTCGCAAATTGAATAAACCAGTGGAAATTTACTAAAAACAGTCTTTTATTATATATTTATAACGAATTTCCATCAAGTAGAAGCTACAACCATCCAAAATATAATTTAACAGTTAATAACGTAAGATTTTTTATATTTTGCTAAAAAAAAGAGAGAAAGTTTAAACTAATTGTTACTTATTTGATTTTCAAATAAGTAACTATTTCTTGTTATAACACCTTAAAATCAACGGTGTATTATTCTTTACACTATAGTCACTATTCATTGAATAAGCTGACGTTAAAAAAGGTTTCAGATAAATAGGACGTACAAGGGGGCATTGAAAATAACATTTTTGGAAATACAAAAATTTATTTCTCAACATAATTTCCAATGAGCCCACTACATTTGGTCCAGAGAGATTCCAATTTCTTTATTTCCTTACAAAAACAAATTGTTTTTAACTGTGCAGAATATTTATTTACAGCATAGATAAGCTTTTCACTCGATGAAAATTTTTTTCTCCCAAGCCAATTTTGAAGGTAAAGAAATAAAAAAATCCCTTGGGCCTATATCTAGGAAAAAGGGTGAGAAAAACTAATTCAAAGCCCAGCTACCGCACTTTTAACATTGCAACGGCCGTTTTACGATCCGGCATATTATCCTGGTAAAGGAAAACTTTTTTGCCAGCTAATCTTGGTCGCTTCTGCTTCAACTCACTTTACAAACGGTTTAATAACGTTGCATAATAAGAGCCAGTTACTGTTTTATCCTTTCATAATGATACCCTGTGAGTGCCAAATAATCTTTACGGTCACTTCCCCCCCCCCCCCTATAAAACTGCTTTCGTTTT
Organism: Pachyrhynchus sulphureomaculatus; assembly: GCA_019049505.1. Classification (NCBI taxonomy): domain Eukaryota; kingdom Metazoa; phylum Arthropoda; class Insecta; order Coleoptera; family Curculionidae; genus Pachyrhynchus; species Pachyrhynchus sulphureomaculatus. The sequence goes on along the minus strand of CM032455.1, from coordinate 127,980,805 downwards.
TTCTAGCGCACTTTCACTTTCGCCAACCCACTGCTTTGACTGCCGTTTTGTCTTCGGGCTGTAATGATGGATCCACGTTTCATCCATAGTCATAAAATGATGCCAGTAGTTCTTTGTATTACGCCACAACTTTTGCAAACACAATTTTGAAATATCCTTCCTCTTGCGTTTTTGGTCTGGAGTTAACAAATGCGTCAGCCATAGCGTACTCAACATTTTTATTTTTGCTACTTTATGCAGGATATTATTTATCCATTTGTATGAGATCCCTACTATCTCAGCAATCTCCTAAAGTTTACGAAGATAATTTTCTCCCCCGACTTTATGAATTTTATCGACCATTTCTTCGGAAGAAACCTCAATTAGGCTTCCTGAACGTGCAGCATCTGCAATGCTCGTACGGCCAAGTTTAAATTCATTTGTCCAGTAATAAATGGTTTTGAGTGGATCCTTATGAACTTCATTTAGTCCAATTTTTATCTGGACCGCAGTTCACTTTTTTAAATAAAAAAGTTTTATCACACCATGATACTCCACTTTATCTATTGTTATAAGACGTGAAACATCGATCACTTGCGACAGTTGCCAGCAAACAACTGCGTGTTGAATCTGTTTGAAACTTTGAACACAACTATTACAAGAATCACGCTTTTCAAAAGTCATGCCACTTAACAAAATTTTCAGTCATTTTGTAGAAATTTACCAGACTTATCAATCCACCCTTCTATTTTGCTGACAAATAAGCTAATGCACGCAATAAATGGAAGTATGTTCTATAATATAAAAGAAAAGAAAATATCAACCCGAACTACATATATTAAAATAACTGATACCTTTTATGTATTCTTATCTATAAAAAAATGTAGGCGATTCTAGGAAATAACCGGAATTTTTTTATCAAATTAGATAATAATACAATAATTTAGGTCGGAATATAAAGAAAATTGTATTATTTTTATAAAACACAATGGTACAAAAGACCGTAAGTAACCCCGTTGCTTTTTATTTCATCATTTTAACATTTTGTTTTACTTCTAAAACAAAAGAGTCCTTAAAACAAAACACGTAAATTACCCTTGTGAATACAAAAAGGACCCGCTAAATTTCAACGTATATTGCTCGCCTTTATGGTAAAATATGAGAGACTGTCCTCCGTTATGTTTTCCTTGGCCTCTTATAAACTCAAATGAAATTCAAATGAAATATGCTATTTGATAGAATCGTATTTGAAATAGAAATTTTAATTAGGACCAGAAGAGAGATATTTGTGATTTTGCTACATGTATATCATTAATTAGTAATAATAATAATAATAATTAGTTTCATTTGTACCAATAACAATAATAAATAAATGAATAATATAACATGTAAAGTTACAATAATAATAATAATAATAATAATAAAAATATTATAAAACTATCTGTATATGCCGCAAGACTCCGTAGATACAAAGAATCAAAAGAGAGGAAAGACACCAACAACCTCTTCCGAAGAAGCGAAAAACAGTTCTACCGGAAAACTATGTACAACAAACAGATAGCAGTGACTGAACCACCAAACAAACAAGAACTCACAGATTATTGGAAAAGTATCTGGTCAGAACCTAAACAACACAATAATAACACCCCCTGGATCAAAGCCGAAGAAGACAAACATAAACATGTGACAGAACAAGAAAATACCACATTTAATACACAAGAAATTACAGAAACTATCAAACACACACACAACTGGAAATGTCCAGGAATAGACAATATACAAAACTTCTGGTACAAACAGTTTTACCACCACACACGAAGCACTCACACACCAAATCAACAAAGCCATTCTACAACCACACACATTTCCCACTTTCCTCACACAAGGAATAACATACGTTAAACCCAAAAGCTCAGACACCACAAACCCGTCAAACTACCGACCTATCACCTGTCTTCCAACCCTATACAAGATCATCACAGCCACAATTTCGAAGAAAATAGAACAACACCTAACAGACAACAATATCCTCACAGAAGAGCAGAAGGGATGCAGGAAAAATAGTCGAGGATGCAAAGAGCAGCTGATTATAGATAGCGTGATTATGGGACAAACCAGAAAAGAACACAGAAACCTTCACATCGGTTACATAGACTATAAAAAAGCCTTCGACTCCATACCCCACAGCTGGTTAATTAGGGCCCTAGAAATCTATAAAATCAACCAACACCTCAGGCAGTTTCTCGCGCAAATTATGAAAACATGGAAAACCAAAATACGCCTAGAAACACAAACCGAACGGATCCAAACAGAAGAGCTGTACATCAGACGGGGTATATTTCAGGGAGACTCGCTTAGTGCTCTATGGTTTTGCCTCTGTCTCAATCCACTCTCAAATATACTAAGCAGAACAGAGCATGGCTTCAATATCAGACACCAAAAAGTGAATCAACATAAAATAAACCACCTCCTATATATGGACGACATAAAACTCTACGCTGCCACACAAACACAGCTGAAAGAACTCCTCAAAATCACAGAAATATTCACCTTAGATGTCAATATGGAATTTGGTATAAGTAAATGCAAAGTGCTCCACATCAACAAAGGCCAATGGAAGGGCCACCATGAGACAGAAACCATCAACAATGAAACGCTCGATAACATGTTCGATAAAGAAACATACAAATATCTAGGCTTCCAACAAAGCACCAAACTCAACCACACTCACATCAAAACAGAGCTCAGAACCGAATTCAAAAACAGACTGACGAAACTTTTGCAAACAAAACTCAACTCTAAGAATCTCACTAAAGCCATCAACACGTTCGCTATACCTATACTCACATATTCATTTGGTATCATCAAATGGTCACAAACAGACATAGAAAATATTCACATCCTTATACGATCTCAATTCACCAAATACAGGAAATTACACCCCAACGCATGCAAAGAAAGACTTACCATCGAGAGGAAGGCAGGAGGAAGAGGAATTATAGACATCAGATCATTACACACAAAACAAATACAAACACTTAGGAAATTCTTTCACAGCAAGCAAACCAGCCTCCACACAGCGACAGTGAAAGCAGACAAAAACTACACACCTCTCGACTTAGCCCGGGCAGACCACTCAGCAGACACACACAGTCACACCCAATTACAACAGGAAAAGATGAAAACGTGGTCAGAGAAAACACTCCACGGAAGACACAGATACCACATAGAACAAGACCACGTAAATCAAAAACAATCATACACCTGGTTACGGGATGGGCAGCTATTCCCTGAGACTGAAGGCTTCTTACTTGCCATCCAGGATAAAGTCATATTAACCAGAAACTACCAAAAGCATATCATCAAAGACCCGACTATTGCAGAGGACAGATGTAGGAAATGCCACCAGCAGAAAGAAACGATCGAACACATAACGAGCGGATGTAAAATATTGGCCGGAACGGAGTACACAGCCAGGCATGATTCAGCTGCCAAAGTGGTTCACCAAGCACTAGCCACAACATACAGACTCATAGAAAACACAGATCCCTACTACAAATACACGCCAACGTCCATACTTGAAAATGAAGATTACAAGCTCTACTGGGATATCGGTATCCATACAGATAAAACAGTCTCCGCCAATAGACCCGATATTACTTTTCAGTGCAAAAAAGGAAAAGTCACCTATCTGATTGACATAGCTGTCCCCAACGACACAAACATCCAAGCGAAATACACAGAAAAAATTTCCAAATACACAGACCTTGCAACGGAAATAAAAAGGCTATGGAGACAGGAAAAAGTCATCATTGTCCCCCTCATTATATCAGCCACAGGCCTTACACCAATAACATTCACACCACATTTAGTGCAATTGGGACTCAACACGGACATACACAGAAACATTCAGAAGTCAGTGATTTTGAAAACATGTAACATTGTCAGGTCATTCCTTAATACGGAATGGTAAAAGCGTTTGTGCTGACTTGGTTTTGGCCCGTCAGCCAAACATGGAACCACATTGATCAAATGTGAGAAAGAAGAACTTTTTATAATAATAACTGTTATTATATACATCAGAACAAATACGAGTACTTAGGAAGTTCTTTTACACCAAGCAAACCAGCCTCCATACAGCCACACCCAATTACAACAGGAAAAGATGAAAATATGGTCAGAAAAAACATACAACATAGAACACGACCACGTAAAAAAAAACAATCATACACCTGGTTACAGGATGGGCAGCTATCCCCTGAAACAGAAGGCTTTTTACTTGTCATCCAGGATAAAGTCATATTAACCAGAAACTACCAAAAGCATATTATTAAATACCCAACTATTACAGAAGACAGATGCAGGAAATGCCACTAGCAGAAAGAGACGATCGAACACATAACAAGCCGATGTAAAATATTAGCCGGAACGGAATACACAGCCAGACATGACTCAACTGCAAAAGTAGTTCACCAAGCACTAGCCGCAACATACAAACACAGGTCCCTACTACAAATACACACCAACATCCATACTTGAAAATAAAGATTACAAGCTGTACTGGAATATCAGTATCCATACATATAAAACAGTCTCCGCCCATAGACCCGATATTAGTTTTTAGTGCAAAAAAGGAAAGGTCACCTATCTAATTGACATAGCTGTCCAGAATTACACAAACATCCAAACGAAATACACAGAAAAAATCTCTAAATACCTTGCAATAGAAATAAAAAGGCTATGGAAACAAGAAAAAGTCATCATTGTCCCCCTTATTAAATCGGCCACAGACCTTACACCAATGGACAACTTCAAACAAGAATCTGGGCATTCAGTATGATAAACAACTCGTATGGAAGGACCAGGTCAATTCTGTCACCAAGAGACCCAAGCGACTAATGGGCAAACTGTATCCCATAATTAACCGCTTCAGCAAGGTAATAACCAAAACTAAACTTATTATATACTACACTGCTGTGAAGGCAGTTCTCACCTACGCCTGCCTCAGGTGGTGCCAGCTCTCTAAAATAAGGAGAGCTCAACTCCAGGCAGGCCAAACAAGGCCCTAAGGATGATCACGAGAGTACCATGGTTCACAGATTCACAAAGACTACGTGGTTCTAACTACCATCGGACATATGAGGCAATCCTAAATCACATTCCTGGCCAAGGCTTCCTAAATCCATCCCCAGACACGTCGCCAATATCCAAGACCCAGTCAAAGAATATTTTAAACCTTAGGTTATGTTTAACATACTTCCTAGGTTTCAAGCATGTAAAACAATGTTTGTCCACATTTCCTGGGTTAAGTTGAGTATAGGCCCACTTGTAAATACATATGTATAGGTAGGTATAGGTAATACTTACAACTCATTTATTAACGTTTATTTTAATGGAAGTAAGAAGGCATAGCCCGAACTTATAAGCCAATAAGAACTTTGACATTATCCATCCTGATACAACAGTCTCGCCTTTCCAGATAACGTCAATATTAAAATATCTTTTATCAAATTTAATAACTTAAAAAAAAAAACAACTTTCGGGAGTATCTTGAGCAGTAGACGACCTCATATCTCTTGTAGAAATGTTCAACTCACTGCGATGTCCTTATGTTAAAATTGTTAGTTACAGATATGAATATCTATAGCTGTGGTTTGATGATGATTTTCTATATAGATTGTGGTCGATTGCCGAGAGTGACACGTTTGGCATATGTCAAAGCAGAAATCGTTACGGCTACAAGATGATTAAATGCATAATCAAATTCAAACAGACAATTAGCATGGTTAGTAAAGTATGTCTAACAGATCAAATATCTTCCCAAAATAAACCAAACAATATATTAGTGGCTAAATCAAATTCAAACAGACAATTAGCATGATTAATAAAGTATGTCTAACAGATCAAATATCTTCCCAAAATAAACCAAACAATATATTAGTGGCTAAATCTTCAAGATACATGGGGTTGATGTACATTAATATCTCGTACAGTAACAACCGACTGAGGAAGTACAGATGAAAAGATTATCATATAAAGGAATTTCGAAGTTCAAAAGATTTCCAAATTCGTATCAACGACGGGTTCTAAGGAGTGTCATACAAAACATCGAGTCTGAACCGAGGTGATTTTAAGGCTATGGAGAGGGAGAACAGAAAGTGGGGGATATTTCATCAATCGGCTTTTTTTTTTTTTTTTTTTTTTTTTTTATGGGTTTAGCACACGTGCTACACGGAAGTCCCTAAAGCGCTACAGGAGCGACACGTGTGCGGAGAAAACGATTCACGTTGTTCTTGAATCGCTGTAGATTGTACTCGATGGGAAACACAGTCCTGGGTAAACCATTCCAAAGGTATGATGTTCTCCATATAAAAGACTGCTTGAAAAGCGTTGTACGAGGAGTAACAAGCTGAACCTCATAAGGATGTGAAGCATTAGCGCGACGTGTACTTCTAATATGCACCGCTCTGGGAGGAATTAAACGGGCCACATCTTTCGAACACTTTCCATGAAAGTACTTGTAGAATAGGCTCAAGTCGCCAACCGTTCTTCGATGTTCCAGCGAATCAAGGCCGTCGGTCAATTCCGGGTGTCCAATCAGACGAACAGCTCTTCTCTGGATAGAGCTTGTAAAGTTTTAGTCTTCTTCTTCGTATTATAGAAAAAGAAAGAACCCGCATACCGTATTATGCCTTCTAAAGACAATTGTTATCAATTTGACGAGCACAATCATTTAATAATTTGGTAAATTGCGTTTGAAATCAAGGTTGTTCCTAGAAGTGGTAAAATTTTACATTGTGCATGTTATTACGATTTTGTCTGCTTCTTATGAACATTGAAGTATTCGCTATATTATTTGATATCAAAATAAATTTTAAATAATATCAATTTACGATTATCAAAGGGAAAATACTGTATTATGTTTAGCAAACCCTTAAATTGTCCAAAAATTATCACAGTGGTCCACTGCGAAGCACAATTTATGCCATAAATAAGTCCGGAAACGCCCACTGCTTAAATTTAGGACATTTCCTAATTAAAGATAAACTAAAATTAAAGATAAAAACCGGTCAAGTGCAAGTTGAACTTGCACATTTAGTGTTCCGTACGTTGATTGTTTTTAAAATAAAAATTTTTGTTAGGGTGGTATAAAATGATCAGTGACTTCACAAAACACACCCCAAATGAGTTTTCAACAAAGTTTATTTCCAATCTTTACTGAAAACTAGGGACTTTGAAATTTTGTTTTTTTTTTATATACCAAATAAATTATTAAAGGTAATGCACTCGTGATAATTTTAGTTCAATCTATACCCCGTGGAGAATATTCCAGAATTTTTTTAAAATTTTTTGATCAGTACTTTTCGAGATAACGTAGGGGACAGCGATTTTTTAAAAGTAATACGAAGAAAAGTGTGCGCAAGTATTACATTATATATATATTTTTTACTCGTGTTTTCACAAGCTTTCATTTGACACCACACTCGATGACCTAGTAAAAAAAAATTTTTTTCACTTCCGATTTCACCCCTCAAAACGAACCCCTTAAGTCAAAATTTATGTTACGGTGGTACAAAAATAATCAGTGACATCACAAAACACATCCCAAATGAGTTTTCAACAAAGTTTTCTTCCAATCTTTACTGAAATCTGATGACCTTGAAATTTTTTTTTTTTTTTATATACCATATAATTTATTAAAGGTATTGCACTCGTGATAATTTTCGTTCAATCTACACCCCGTGGAGAATATTCCAGAATTTTTTCGAGATAAGGCCCGGGACAGAGATTTTTCGCGAATTTTTAAAAATAATACAAAGAAAAGTGCGCGCAAGTATAATATTATGTATATATTTTTTACTCTCGTTTTCACAAGCTTTCATTTGACACCACACTCGACGACCTAGTAAAAATTTTTTTTTTCACTTCTGACTTCACCCCCCCAAAACTAACCCCTTAAGTCAAAATTTAATTCTCAAAACTACATGGCTCTGATGAGGCCACCAATTCCTATATTATTACCAAATTTCACCTTTCTATGTCAAATAGTTTCGGAGAAAATCGGGTGTGACGACAGACAGACAGACAGACAGACAGACACCGAAGTGATCTTATAAGTGTTCCGTACGGAACACTAAAAATGTGCAATTAAATCCTTAAAATGTAAAAATTCACTAAAAATATGAGATATAAAGGTTAAAAAGTTCTCGTACTTTTAAATAAACTTTCCAAATGTGTTCTAACGTATATTGGGGTCGTTTATGGTAAGCAGTTTCAGCCTTCTCATAAATTCCGATACAATGGCCTGAACCTTGTGGTATGTAAATATTTGTACAAAAATATGCAGACGGCAGTGTAACTGGCAATCACATAGACTTTCCGGAAATTCATGAGAAGCTCACATCACCTACGATTTAATATCATAAAAGGAGACCTCTCTTCTTTATGATGTTTAGACATAGAGGATGAGTTATAATAATAATTATACTTCTAAACAAAAAAATAAAGATTATCGTCAAAACCGGAGCTATAACAAGCAGCAAGTAACTTATACTTAACTTTCAGTACAAAGTTTTTTTTAACAAAAATGCGAATTTTAATAAGAAAAGTTAAAATAAACAGGAGAACAAATTTTCACTGCATAGGGATAAGTAAAAATCCAAAGTAACCACGATAAAATATTTTTACTTGCATAAGATACGTATCCAACACGATACAAGTGCCAGAATAGTAACATAAATAAGAAATTTCTAAAAATATTTTGAAAATAAAATATCTGCATTATTTCAAAATAAAATGGATAATCTATAAAGAAAAACCATTTGTCATTTACACGAAAAACTGCTGCCATATTAATAAAACACGAGGCAATGTAATTCTACATTAAAATGCAGCAAACTATGGGCTTCGGTATTTTAGTATCCTAGGAACGCCAATGAAATCGATATCCTGAAGCGTAAGCCTGTGTCTGACAGATTAATAAATAGACTACTTACATAAATTGTGCAGCTTTCTAAGGCTACGCCTGAAAGTTAAATTAAAAATTATAAGTTTCATCTGTCAATTTACAATAACTAATAGGCAGGTATGTTCTTTTATATGTCTTTTATATGTTCAGCTTTCAATTTTATTTTAAAATAACCGACTAAGTGCAAGTCGGACTTGCGCAATTAGTGTTCCGGGGATATCGAATCGCCTTGTCTAATTCCTCTTTTAATTTTGATTTGATTTGTTTTTTCTTCAAGCATTATTTGTGATGTGGCTTTTTTAAATATGTATTCAAGAAGAGTTTTTTATCTTTCATCGACTCTGCTGTTACCTGCTGGCGATAAGGACTGCCCTCTACCGAATCAAATGCTTTTTCGGAGTCAACCATTGCTATCCACAAGGTCACCTTATATTCATTTGATTTTTCCACTAGGAATCTAATCGTTTGAAGATGGACCAACGTGCTGTATCCCCGACTAAATCCCGCTTGTTCACGTGGTTGATAACTGTCTAATTTGTTCGGTAATCTATTTGTTATAATTCCAGTGAGGATATTGTATAGTGCCGATAACAAGCTGATGGTTCTGTAATTCTCCAATTTAAATTTGTTCCCCCTTTCCAAAAATAAGCACAATCAAGACATTTACCCAAGGTGTTGGTATTTTACTTTCTATTTGGCACCTGATAAATAGAGCTTGAATGCCCCTCCATACTTTACCATTTCTATAGTTACCAGGTATACAAGTGCTTTATTCAAAGTATGCTCCATCGCTGGTTATATATTTTTTCCCATCTTTCAGGCAATTTGTGAATACCACGCCAGTCAAAATCTTCCCCTTTTGCTGCGAACCATTCATCGAGCCATTTTTTCACATCTTCGTACGAAACAAAGCGCTGCTCAGCAAGTGCGTGACCCATCGATGCAAACAAGTGGTAATCGGAAGGATGAGTAAGCCGCATGGGGTAGAACTTCCCAGCTGAGGGCTTCCAACGTGTCGCGAACTGGTTTTGCAGTATGTGATGGAGCATTGTCATGAAGAAAAATGACTTTGTGTTGCCTCTTTCGGTATTCTGGCCTTTTTTCAAGCAGCGAAAGGTTCAAATCGGTCAATTGTTGTTGGTAACGTTTAGTATTAACCGTTCCCCAGGTTTTAACAGCTCATAATAGACCACGCCCCTCTGGTCCTACCAAACACAGAGCATCGTCTTTCTGCCAAAGCGATTCGGACTTGCGGTCGATGTAGTTGGTGTACCTGGGTCTACACATGATTTTTTGCGCTTGGGATTCTCAAAATAAATCCACTTTTCATCCCCTGTAACTATACGATGCAAAAACCACTTCTTTTCGTACCGAGTGAGCAAAATGTCCCACGTGTTTTTGCGCTTTTCCATTTGCCTGTCGTTCAACTCATGTGGTACCCATCTACTGGTCTTCTGAATCTTTCCCATCTCTCGTAGCCGATTGGAAACAGCTTGTTGACTAACGCCCAATTGCTCGGCGAGTTGTTTTTGTGTTTGCGAATCATCTTCGTCCAACAATGCTTGCAATTCCACATCTTCGTATTTTTTTGGCGGTTTCCTACGTTTCTTGCTGCAACATCGAAGTCACCACTTTTGAAACGCCGAAACCATCGTTCACACGTATCTTGCGATGGAGCATGTTCACCATAAGCTTCTCGAAGTAATCGGTATGATTCAACAGCAGTTTTCTTCAAATTAAAACAACAAATTAATGCTGTCCGCGAATGCTCTTTGTTCGGTATAAATTTCGACATATTGAACACAACAACACAACACTATGCACACACTTTTCCAATTTCTCACTCGTGTGCATCTGACACTTGTTGATGACACAACAAAATGGAGCAGTGTCAAATCTTTATAACACAAACTGCATTGGTGCACCATATGTTGTCTAAAATCCACATTTCATACTTGTACACCTGGTATTTCATCGTCCTCTGGTTCTTTGCTGCTTTGCACATGTTGTAGGGCGGTCACTAGTTCATCCGTTGTTACATTGGGAATTTCTTCAGATTCCACATTTCTTAATATCACTCTATTTCCTTCTTCTTTCTCGGACGATGATGATATTTTCGTGTCATAGAGGGTTTGATAACAGTTATCTGTAGCTTCCTTTATCTCTTTGAGGTTGTGCGATCTCTTAGTTCTTATTATTTATAAGTTTTATTATTTGATGTCTCTCTTCATTTATTTGTTTGTTTAGATGTTTTAAACTTTCTTCTATTTTCGAGTTTCTGTACTGTCTGACGTCTTCTATATATATATATATATATATATATATATATATATATATATATATATATATATATATATATATATATACAGTCCCTGGCCAAATTATTAGACGCACTGTATTTTTTTTTAGTAATTTTATGTTTCTTAAGAGTTTTTATGCAATAATGGTATATTTAAACTACAATATTATTGATTTTTATTTAAAAGAATTGTTGTAGACTACATATTTGTATTTATTTTTAACATATGGCAACACTGTGTTGACAAAGTGATACATGAACGTAAATAAGTACAAACCTGTATCAGTCGCGATCGGAATCGAGTCAGGTACGGACGTGTTTCTGTGGCTTTATGGACTGTGATTGTTTGTTTAACAGTTTTATACTACTCAGTTATTAGTTTATTTTGTATGCAGTGTTTTAAAAAAGTAATTGGACTATTTTCATTATGGGTAGAAAAGGCGATCTTTCACCACGTAAAAAAGCTGAAGTGAAGGCCCTTGTGATTGTGAAAACATTTACAAACGGAGAAATATCACGAAGATTGGAGGTTTCTGAAGCTAGTGTACGACGCATAAAAAAGAAAATTGAGTCAGGGAAGGAATTAAGCCCGAAAAGAAAGAAAAGATGCGGTAGAAAACCAATTTTCACTCCACGGTCAGAGAGATGTTTGAAGAAAATTTGTGTAGAAAACAGATTTGCTACCACAAAGGTAATAAAATCACAACTCCAGGATGCTAGCGTAAATGCTTCTGAGCGCACTGTTCGAAGAAAATTGAAAGAATTAGATTTTAAGGCCTGTCGCCCCGCCAGGAAGCCCAAGTTAACAGCTGCAATGAAAGCAAAGCGCCTGAAGTGGGCCAAACAATGGCAAGACAAAGATGTGGACTTCTGGAGATCGGTAAGATACAGCAATTTAATCAATAATTGATACATTATTATCATTTTCAGTTAAATAAAGCAAATAAACATGGAAGTTTATATATTTTTCCTATTTTTGACAGGTCTGCTTCAGTGACGAAAGCACATTCGAAACTTTGCAGAATAAAGCTCAGTATGTGCGTCGTCGTCATGGAGAAAAGTTTCATCCTGATTGTGCCGTCCCGACGGTTAAACATCCCACCAAAGTGATGATTTGGTCAGTCATCAGCGGCAAGGGCACTGGACGTCTGTACGTCGTCAAAGGAATAATGAGGCAAGATCAGTACAAAAAAGTATTACAAAATCGGTTGACTCCGCAGCTCAGAGAATGGTTTCCAAATGGGGAACCATCCACTTTCATGCAAGATGGAGCTCCCTGCCACACTGCTCGGTCTGTTAAAGCTTTTTTGGCAGAAAAAATATCCGTCTGTTGGATTGGCCCTGATATGAACCCCATTGAAAATGTGTGGGAGCTGATGAAAAGAGAAGTGGCTAAAGATGTGTTTACCAACAAAACCCAGCTCCTAGAAAAGATTATTCATGTGTGGAATCATCATCCTCAAATGCAGGAGACAGTACAATCTTGCATTGATAGCATGCCGCGCAGAATTAAAGCTTTGATAGCGGCTAAAGGTGGCTCAACTAAATATTGACTTTTACTAACATTAATTTCACTTTTCTTTAAAACTTAATAAACTTATGCTTTTCTAAATTAATGCTGTTTTATTTATGTCAAATAAATAGATAATTGATTGGATAATATAAAAATAAAAAACAAATCAATTTAAAATAATAAAACGGTACAATATCACTCGGTAATTAATATTTTACATGAAATCTTGCAGTGCGTCTAATAATTTGGCCAGGGACTGTATATATATATATATATATATATATATATATATATATATATATATATATATATATATATATATATATGACTGTACTTGAGGTAAAACATTAAATTGCTTTTAATAATTCAACTCGAAAGCTTTTAATGTACTAAAACGAAGTACGCCTATTTAAAATACATTTTAATATTTAAGATAAAACTTAAAATGTTATAATCTGCTAGCTAATAAAATGAAGTGGTGTAAATTACAGGGAAGAACCTTTTATCTTACAGAAGAACTTCTGTAACATAATATCATGACACATGTAGTCAAAAACTTTTAGAAAAATTACACAACCTAACAACCATATGCAATCCATATTCAAGCCTAAATTCTGGGCGACTTATAATATTTTTTGTATGTCTTGAGTAGCCAAGCAGTAGTTTATTTCTTTCTAGGTTCTTATAGAGACAATTCTTAAAAAAAGATGTCATTGTAAACATATATTTACAAAACTGATAAAAGGGAAAATGATACCACTTATCATTTATCAAAGTTTTTACTACTAATCATATTTTTGACCAAAGGTAATTGCCTCTTAAACTTGATTTTCCATTGTCGGTCATGGAAAAAAGCAGTCAGATAAGGTTCAGGACTGATCTATCGGTAATATTTGATATGATGATATGATATGATACTTCTATTAATGCGATTGTATTGGCACATTGAGCAAAAAACAATCTACCGACAATTTAATTCCTTTAATCCCATTTAAAATAATTATCCAACTATACTGGCAATTGGTGCAATATGAATGATCAGTCGGTTATGTGGTTCTTTAAATTCATATAAAGCTGAATGTATTGGCCGATTTATTAACAGGAGTGATCTATCCTTGATGATTCTGTCAAGTTATATTAGTAGATTGATCATCCAAAGATCTATCGAATATATAGTTTCTTGAATCTCCGTCCAAATGATTGTATTTGCAGATTGACCAACATAAGTTAAATTTTATCCTTTTTAGAATGATAAGATCAGTACAAAAATAAAGTATAAACTCTCGGATATTTATTGTCCATTCAAATTAAATAAATATTAAATCAAAATTAACTATATGCTGGTAAGCTGTATATATATAAATACAATTTATTTTTTGCATTCTGTTCTGAGTGATTAACCGATTTATAGTCGATAGATAATGATTAATCCATAAAATGCAATTTAATTTAGTATAATTAAATAGTAACTAACATTTCATTAATTAATGTAATCACTGAATTGTTCAAGCTTTGGAATCCTAATATTAAATTAGTGTCGCATATAGACAAATCGTTTTTATAAGTACAGTAATTTGACCTGTTTTGAATAATGGCAACTGCAGATTAGGGCCCTGGTCAGTGTTTTGAGTTTTTAGTTCCTTTGTTAAAGAAACTGTTGTATTCGTAAAAATATCACACTCCGAGATTTTAAATTTCTTCACGTTTCCAAGTTTCTAGATTACCAAAAATACAGTTTTTCATTTTCGTCGGTCTATGTGTCTGTTGGTGTAATAACTTTTGAATTAAATGAATTGATTACAAATTTGATACACATATAACACTGGAAGGAGAAAATAAATATAGTTTTTCTACAATATCACTTTAATAGAAAAGGATGAGGGAAGTTATATTTATAGTTTTAATAGTATTCTTGTTGTCTGCTTAAAATACACATAAGTTAGTTACAGTAAGACATGTAACAAGTTAAAGACGTGGCAAAGAGGATTAAAGAGGTATATCAGTAGTCAAATCAGCTATGCCAAAGGTAACTCAGCCTTCGATACTATCGAATGTTTTTCAAAATTAGCTAAAGTCACAAGAAGTGGCATTTATCTATTAGAAATTTTACAGTTAATAGTCACTGTAACTAACGTCTTTTCTGACGCCACACACTGGGGATTTTCGAACTTTGTAGTCCCAAAACACCTTAGAGTCCTCATCTCTCAACCGATTTCAGACATTTCTTTTTTTTTCAAATGATCTTTGCAAAAATAGGAACCAATCCCTTACGAGCTATTTTGAAAAAAATGTCAGGATTATAGAAAATTTATTTAAAAAGATTTTTCATTATGAAACATTGCTAGTCTGTTGTCTAGAGGGGAGTCTAGCCTACATTTTTGTTCCATTGAATTGTATGACGTAAGAGTATGTTTTTTGGGTCACTGATTACCAATTTAATAGTCATTTTGGCTAAAAGTGGTCCAGTTTTGAGATAATGGCCATTTTTAGACCATTTTGCTAGTTTTTCTCGATTTATTTCGAATAAAAAATATTTATGTGTATATTGATAATGTAAGGGATTTTATGTTTTCTAGGTTGCTACTTAGGAATTCGATAGTCATTTAGGCCAAAAAGAGTCCATTTTTGAGATAATGGCCATTTTTGGCCATTGTTAGTAGTTTTTCTATACTTATATATCTTATATTTTTGTAATATACTCATTCAAATTATTTCGCAATTTCTAGTTCCTGCTACTTTACCTGATTCTTATTATAGTCATTTCCATATTTACAGAGTACTAATACACTTTTTTCAACTAATTAATTATTACCGATTATTTAATTATACTACTAAATTATTTCAGGAGTGACCGAGAACCTCCTGATCGAGAACTGGGTCCAATTTATTTTTAACTATGAATTAATTATTATTAACTAATTAATTATCACTCAAATAACGCACGTGAGTGTAATTAACATGTACAAAGGACAAATTCTTGTAGCTCTTGGGAAAAAATATCTGAATCTGGCGTGATAACTAGCCATTACTCTTAAATGGTTGAAACTCACCCCAATAGGGTGTAAAAACTACCCTCACATATGGAGGTATCTCATAAGTTTCAAGAACGACGAAAAAAGCTCAGGCTTTTGTAGTTTTAGGCAAGGTGAACAAATATGGAGTAAAGTCACTTGGACCACAGATACACGACTATAAACTACCCTTAGAGGGTAATAAAAACTACCCCTACGCTCTAATGGTTCACATGGATGTTTCTGGGCTTGCTGCTCTCGAGTTAATTTTAATTCTGTTTTTGTATTGCAAAAGAGAGCTATTAGATATATTTCAGGAGCTGGGTTGCGAGAGTCATGTCGACCATTGTTTCCGAGGTTAGGGATTCTAACTCTTTGTGCCCTATTTATCCTGGAAACTGCTATCATGATCTTTAAAAAAAACATCGTCTTGAGGCAATGCCAGTCAGCCGGCACGGCACTAGGCGAGCGTTCGTCCTGCCGTTGCCGGCCCCGAAAACGAAGCTGATCAAATCTGCAGTTGTTTATAATGGCAAAAACATATAAAATCATCTGCCTCTCAAATTGAGAGGATTGAATTGCGAGAGAGTCTTTAGACGAAAGACTAGGGCCCTACTTATAAAAAAGGCTTACTATGTACTTGAGGAATTCTACAATGATAGACTGGAATAAGCATATATATAGTATAGTGGTTGGCATTTGGGTTGACATATGAGTAATTTTTATTTATTTTATTTTGTATTTATTGCATTGACTACTAATCTTGTTCTGTTTCCTTATTTTTTCTTTCTTTGAATTTGTGTTTATTAATATAATAATAATTTAAGTTAAACTTGCTTTGTCAACAAATACATTGTATTTTAGGACAATAAAGCATATTTCTATTCTATTTTATTCTATCGAAAGTCGGAAAAGATTAAATACCTTTATCTCATTGTGCCAAACTTTCAAGACAACTAGATTATCTTCCTTATAAGGTTGAAAATCATCCCTAGGAGAGGAGGGATTACCCCCTGGCATTAATTGATCTTAGAAGTTCTGGCATTTGAGAAAAAAATACAGGCTCTCGTAGTCTCAGGCAGGATGGACAAATACAGCCTGTATTTTTTTTCTCAGATGCCAGAACTTCTAAGATCCATCAATCCCAGGGGGTAGTTCCTCCACTCCTAGGGAGGATTTTCGACCTTATTTAGAAGATGATCTAGTTGTTTTTTATGTTTGGCACAATGAGATAAAAGTACTTGATCCTTTCCGAATTTCAATAACATCCATGTGCATCATTAGGGCGTAGGGGTAGTTTTTGCTACCCTCTAAGGGTAGTTTATAATCGTGTATCGGTGGTTCAAGGAATCTACTCTGTTCATCCTGCCTAAAACTACAAAAGCTTGAACTTTTTTCGTCGTTATTGAAACTTATGAGATACCACCGTAGGTGGGGGTGGTTTTTACATCCTATAGGGGTCTCAACCCTTTAAGAGTAATGTCTGGTTGTCACAACAAATTCAGATATTTTGCCCTAAGAGCTACAAGAATTTGTTCTTTGTACATGTTATTGAAACTCACGTGAGTTATTTGAGTTTTAGAGGTAATTTTTACGTCCTATAAGGGTGGATTTTGGTTTAATTAATGGAAATAGCTTGCTGTGGTTTGAATACATATACTCTTCTCTAGACTATAAAATATCTACTATTTTTCACAGTTCATTAAGAGCCATTACATTATTACTATAGTTTTAGCCCATTTCAAGAGATGTTTGTGAACAAACACAGGTTCGACAACACACAGAGTATACTTTTATTTTGTTAACTAACACGTATATAAAATTGCACTAGGCGTGACTACAGTTTCGTAGTACTACATTTTCAAACGCAATGAGTACATTATAATCAAGTGAGGTGTACATATACATATAATTTTGTTGACTATCAATGATTAAGGGTTTTTCCTTTATTTTAATTACTGTCAAACAGGCTTAAAAGTGTGAAATTTTTAATATCAGTCTGTAAATTTAATAGATTTATATTGGGATCTTTATGGTTCTTTTAAATTTCGATTGCTTCTAAACAATCTAGTTTTTTGCTCTTTTGTTCATAATTTATAATATTCAGACTATTTATTCGTGCAAAGTTATGTGATGTATGTATTTGTATCAAAGAAAATAATGGAGAATTAAAAATAATCTTAAACATACTGAAATCTATTCACTCCAAAATCAAATTCACTTTAGAAGAAGCACAAGAAAATAATATCAATTTCCTAGACATCACTATAAAAAATCTAATAACCATTTACCTTTCGATATCTACAGGAATCCCCCATACACAAATACAACAATACCTAAAGACTCCCTCCACCCAATGTCCCATAAACTAGCGGCTTATGGATCAATGATACATAGAGCCTTCTCAATTTCGTTAAAAAAAACGGATCTAGAAAGGGAACTCAATATCACTAGATCTATTGCTGCTAACAACGGATACAATGTCTCTGAAATTAACAAAAAAAAACGCACATCATTAACTATTACCCTAATATACCCCAAGATCAAAACTCCTCCCAAAAAATATACACCTCTCACATACTTCGGGCAATAAAATTTCAAATATTTTAAAGAAAAATGAAAACTGGATTGTTTTGGCCAATACTTGGTGGAGATCCGTTAAGCTTAAGTTACAACAATTTTTTTGGTTTACTGGTAAACTCCACATTTATTTTAATATATCAACATGTTTCGCTATCACTGTAGCTTTATCAAGAATAAATGAATAAGATGGAAAATTTATTATATATATATATATATATATATATATATATATATATATATATATATATATATATATATATATATATATATATATATATATATATATATATATATATATATATATATATATATATATATATATATATATATATATATATATATATATATATATATATATATATATATATATATATATATATATATATATATATATATATACATATATATATAAGATCCCTACAGGTAAAATAAAATGATGTTGGAAATCCCTAATTATACTGTTATAAAAACTTTCCATTATAGGTAACAAGTTAATTAAGTATGATATTATTGAAATATATTTAAAAGAGGTGAATTATTTAATTCTAATTGGTCATTTAACAAATAATTATTTTTAAGTTTATTGATTTCCAGAGATTCAAGCAAATTTAATTTATACACTTAATTTTCAACACGTAAAATTTCAAGGTTTTTATTAAACTGATGTTCTATTCTATTAAATGGTTAGAGTAATTTGAGTCTGGTTTACTAGTTATAGAAGATGCAAAATGTTCTTTTATTCTTTTTTTTTAATTTCTTCTTATTTGACCAATATAAGTACAATCACAATTTTCACAGTTAAGTTTATAAACACCTGATTTTTGCCCTTGTCTGTTTTTGATTTATTATTTTTTATATATTTGCTTAAGGTATATTTAGTTTTTTTGTTAAGAGATTTCTAATTTTATTTCTAGTATTACATATATAGGCGAAACTAGCAGTAAAATTAGAAATGTCTTAACAAAAAAAACTAAATATTAATGTAGCATTTAAAACAAACAATACCTTAAGCAAATATATAAAAAATAATAAATCAAAAACAGACAAAGAGAAAAAATCAGGTGTTTATAAACTTAACTGCGAAAATTGCGATTGTACTTATATTGGTCAAACAGGAAGAAATTTTAAAAAAAGAATAAAAGAACATTTTACGTCTTTTATAACTAGTAAATCAGACTACTCAGTATATATCACCACTACACCAAACACTTTATTTTTGCACTCGACGCGCGTTTCGCTAACCATGTTAGCTTCATCCGGAGCGATGATTGACTAAAGCTAAACTACAAATCTACCCTATTTATACTTAGCCTAACCCTTGAATTACTCAAGCGGAACTAATGACATAGGCAAGGCCCTCAGTTCCGGTCAAGTACTCAGTAGAGGGGACTATAAGGAATAGGCCCTCTGTCTTTATTTAAACTACTTTTACATTTTATGATTTCCATACTTTCGTATACGTTCAACAATCTCCTATCAGATACATTTTTTATTAATCTTAGATTATCTAATGTTACAGTATGATCAGCTTCAAGGGCATGTTCGGCAATGCTAGACTTTTCTGTTCTATTGTATCTTAAGTGTGCTAAATGTTCTTTAAATCGTGTTTTAATTGACCTTTTAGTTTGCCCAACATACTTTTTGTCACAATCATTACAACTAATGTCATAAATTCCACTTTTCTCACAATTAGGAATCTTATCTTTGGGATTTCCTAAGATTCTTAGGCCTTGCCTATGTCATTAGTTCCGCTTGAGTAATTCAAGGGTTAGGCTAAGTATAAATAGGGTAGATTTGTAGTTTAACTTTAGTCAATCATCGCTCCTGATGAAGCTAACATAGTTAGCGAAACGCGCGTCGAGTGCAAAAATAAAGTGTTTGGTGTAGTGGTGATATATACTGAGTAGTATCATTGTGCCAAAGATTCCACATTCCCAACTAAGTAGTAAATCAGACTCAAATTACGCTAACCATTTAATAGAATCAGAACATCAGTTTAATAAAAACTTTGAAATTTAACATGTTGAAAATAAGGGGTATAAATTAATATTGCTTGAATCTCTGGAAATCAACAAACTTAAAAACACTAATTATTTGTTAAATGACCAATTAGAATTAAATGATTCACCGCTTTTTAATATATTTCAATAATACCATACTTAATTAATTTGTTACCTATAATATAAAGTCTTTATAATAGTATAATTAGGGATTTTCAACATTATTGTATTTTATCTGTAGGAATCTGATATATATATATATATATATATATATATATATATATATATATATATATATATATATAAAATATGTATATAAATATATATATGTATATATATATATATATATATATATATATATATATATATATATATATATAATATATATATGTATATATATATATATATATATACATATATATATATATATATATATATATATATATATATATATATATATATATATATATATATAAATAAATATATATATATAAATATATATATGTATATTTATATATATATATAAATAAATATATATATATATATATATATATATATATATATATATATATATAAATATATATATATATATATATAAATATATATATATATATATATATATATATATATATATATATATATATACATATATATATATTTATATATATATATATATATATATATATATATATATATATATATATATATATATATATATTTATATATATATATATATATATATATATATATATATATATATATATATATATATATATATAATATATATATATATATATATATATATATATATATATATATATATATATATATATATATATATATATATATATATATATATATATATATATATATATATATATATATATATATATATATATATATATATATATATATATATATATATATATATATATATATATATATATATATATATATATATATATATATATATATATATATATATATATATATAATATATATAAATATATAAATATATATATATATATATATATATATATATATATATATATATATATATATATATATATATATATATATATATATATATATATATATATATATATATATATATATATATATATATATATATAATAAATTTTCCGTCTTGTTCATTTATTCTTAATAAAGCTACAGTGCTAGCGAAACATGTTGATATATTAGAATAAATGTGGAGTTTGCCAATAAACGAAAAAAGTTGTTGTTTTGCTGTTCACTTAACTTAAAAAAAATTAAAACAATAGTATTGCTTTTAAGTACTCACAAAAACTTTCAAACATGATTTTCAATGTTAAAAGTAAAAAATATAAATTTAAGAAATGAGGAGTTTATAGATTAAAATGTAATAAATGAAAAAGCCTATATATAGGAAATATAAAAAGAAATTTCAACACTAGATATAAAGAACATTACGCCTCATATAAACTTAAAAAACAAAATTACAATTTTGCCTACCATTTCTTAGAGACGTTACATAACTTTCCAAGAATAAATAGTCTAAATATTTTACATTATAAACAAAAGGGCAAAAAACTAGATTGTTCAGAAGCAATCGAAATTTACAACAATAAAAATCTATTAAATTTACAGGCCGATATTAAAAATTCCACACTTTTAAGCCTGTTTGACCGTAATTAAAATAAAGGTAAAACTCCTATTCTTTAATAGTCAACAAAACTATATATACCTCACTTAATTATAATTTACTCATTGCGTTTGAGAATGTAGTAGTACTACGAAATGCAGTCACGCCTAGTGCAATTTTTTATACGTATCAGTTAACAAAATAAAAGTATACTCTGTAACCTGTGTTGTTATTAATATGTATTGTCACAAAGCAACGGACAACTCCATAAATTCATTTACGGATTCGAACTCGAACGTCGAAAAATACCTAGGTCTATGTATTTTGATTCGTGGTAAAGAACTTTTTTTTTGTGAGGCTGCGTTGTTAAACAATACACGTAGAAAAATAACTTAGTAAAAATAACTATTCTGCTTGTAGTTTAGGGAAATTCAAAACCTGAATTTACCGAGTAAATTGTAAAAACTTAATCATCACCTTTCATATAAATTTCCTATAATCCCAGCAATTTTTTTCAAGATAGCTCGTCAGGGATTGGTTCGTATTTTTGCAAAGATCATTAAAAAAACTCTGAAATCGGTTAAGAAATGAAGGCTCTAGGGGGTTTGGGACTACAAAATGCGAAAAGCCCCAGTGTGCGCCAACTTGTTCTTTTGACTGATATTCGCCAAATTAACCTACTTTCGTAGAGTGTTTAATAAGCGGGATACTTCAATTTTTTGCCAAACAACTTGTTGAAATTAGACGTTCATTTAAGAGTTGGTTAAGTTTGGTTGTATAATTAGTTTTTTTCTTTAAACTTGATAAGTGTGAAAAATATTTGCTTCTGTAATAACCTCACAGTTTATATCTTTTACCATTAAATTATAAGACTTCATGCGCAACTAAATTTGTAATACAGTTTTATTAACCTGAATTTCTACATTTTACAACACACGACGAGGTATATTTTTATCTCTATAGTCGTTTTATTTTATTACTATGAGAAAAATACAGGAAACGTTTTAGAAGCAGCAGTAGAAAGAGCAATTTTTTCACCAAATAATAACAGCAAAATACCTTAAATTACGTTGTAAAATAGGGAGAGTCGCTTTTTCGTGTTTTTTTCCGTTCAGAACAACAGCAAAAATGCTGTAAGTTTCTCGTCTGTTTTTTTACTTTGCCATTGTATTGTTATATTTTTCTCGTAAAACAGGAGGGTATACTAAAAACAAAGCGCGTAAACTACCCTTCTGAATACAAAAGGGCTGGCAATACTTAAATTGTATGGCACTTTTTTGTATTTGTAAAAACAGTGCACATTTTTTTTGTTAGTTTTTGTTTGGTATTGTTTCTAAATTTAAAACTGTAAAAATAATTAATTTAAGGAAGTTTAGCTATAAAAGAGGAAGTTGTTTAGTTTGTTTACAGTGTATGTTTTAAAGATGCGCATTATAAAGAGTGATTTTTTTAAGTTGTTATATTATTTTTATTTGGTTTATAGCACCAGCTAAATCATGTTACTTCGTTATTTATTATTTATTTATTTATTTATTTATTTATTTATTTATTTATTTATTTATTACCTTCCATGGGAACATCATTTTTATATAAAACATCGACAATATGCAAGAGAAACAAACAATGTGAATGAACAATATAATTAAAGCTAAATCTAAAACTAAAGCAAAAACTAATAGGTCAGAATGCAGGATATTACAATCTAAATTAATCACTTTAAAGATAAACAGTACTTGACATATAATACCAACGAGAAACTACCCGAAAATTAAAGAAACTCTATAGCGAGGTCAGTTGCTTGACCATATTTTTGAATCGGTGTACTGGGCCATCAATTGGCAAATTGTATTTATTAAAATTACGCTGCATTCTAAAGATTGGACTATGCAAGCCATAATTTCTGGTGACATTAGCTGGGTAAAATAACTACCTGGCGCGGGTACGCTGTACGGTATGAAAAGATAATTTACTAAGTAAGTACTCACAGTCAAAATACCCATTTAATAGCTTAAATAAGAAATGTACCAGGTCATACTTGGTATGTCCCTCAGTTAAAGGAATTTTCAGTTTAAAAGAACAGATACGTAAGAATTTTGTTTGGACACTCTCCAACTGATTAATATGGACATTATAAAAAGGAGACCACACCGGGCTTGCATACTCCAAAATCGGTCGAACGTACGAGCAATATAATAATTTAAACACATTACAAGAAAAATCGGCACTAAATCTATCAATCAAACATCACACCAAGATCCCTAGTCTCATATACCCGTTTTAAAATGGTTGCATTTATACTATAATCGAACTGCATAGGACTTTTTAATCTGGAAAATGATATACAGGAGCATTTATCAGTATTCAGACTTAAGCCGTTTAAAGTTGCCCATTGGAAAAATATGTCAACATCCGCTTGCAAAACAAGACTGTCCACAGGACTAGAAATAATTTTGAATAATTTCAGATCATCGGCAAACATGAGAAAAGAAGAATTGGTCCGGAAATCCCTCAAGTCATTTACAAATAAGAGAATCAATAGTCGTTAAATAGCTTATTCAAGGAATATTTGAAAATTATGAAAAGTCTGTAATGCTACCGTAGCATTAATCAGACAAAATTAAAAACAAGTACTGAGAGACTTTCCCTAAAATAATGGAAAAACACATTTCTGGGATTCAAAAATAGGTATGTATATATGTATGTATATATATATATATATATATATATATATATATATATATATATATATATATATATATATATATATATATATATATATATATATATATATATATATATATATATATATATATATATATATATATATATATATATATATATATATATATATATATATATATATATATATATATATATATGCAGATGCATCGATTATAAGAAAGCTTTCGACTCCCTGGAATATTCGGCAATTATACAGTCCTTAACTCATGCCAGAACAGACTCAAGAGATGTCTAACTCCTAAAATTCGTATATGAAAATGCGACAACAGTTAAATTAGATGAAGATCGAAAAACAGAACCCATAAAGGTCAAGAAAGGGCGACACAATTTCACCAAAATTGTTTACCCTAGCCTTGGAGGTATTTAAAAGTCTTGAGTGGGAAGAGAAGGGAATTAAAATCGATTGCATATATTTACATCACTTGTGATTCGCATATGATATAGTACTGATTAGCGAAGATCTAGAAGAACCCAAAATGGAAATCATGACCTTTACATAAAATTTTTGTCGACTCCAAAGTACTCAACGTGCCATGGAACGAGAGATGTTAGCTTTTAGCTTACAATAATACATTAAAAGCGAGGATATTAGATGAATAACAAGAATTATGGTAGGCGGACAACAAAATTACTTAAATGGAGACCTTGTGAGAGGAGACGAAGTATCGGAAGACCAGTGAAAAGATGAACTGATGATATCAGGTTGATAGCAGGCAGTAGATGGCTCCATCTTGTACAGGATAGAGACAATTGGAAGAAACCTGAAGATCTTCTGCAGTGGAGAAGCAGTGGCTTACAAAGAAGAAGAAAGGATATATTTTTCTGTTATCTTTTTACCTTTTTTCTTGAACAGCAATGTTTAAATGCTAATTTATCTCTTTGCTGAAACTTTATTGTGAGTGTTGCTAATTAGAATTTCTATTAAGACAGTCATATATATGTATATATATATATATATATATATATATATATATATATATATATATATATATTTATATATATATTCTATATCTATTCCTATATTCTATTCTATATATATATATATATATATATATATATATATATATATATATATATATATATATATATATATATATATATATATATATATATATATATATATATATATATGTATTTTTTTATATAGAAAAATATTAAGCCAAGATAGTATTTCAAATGAGATACTTACATATTATGGAGGAAAACTGACTTAATAAAAATTAACATTATCTGTACCCACAATAAAGTTCCAGGCAAGGGAGAAATTAGCACTAAACATTGCTGTTCAAGGAAAAAGGTAAAAAGATAACAGAAAGATAACAGAAAGATACAGATTAATAAACCTTCCAGTTAGAATTCTAAAACCAATAAAAAGATAATAACGAATAAAATCAACGAACAGGTTTCACTGGCGAAGGAACAACAAGAGTTTAGATCAGGAAGGTCCAGCCACTTTTATTGTTAGGAAAATTACAGAAAAATCAGTAGATTACTTTAAGCCAGCGTTTCTATATATAATTTTTGAAAAAGCATTTGATCTAGGATAGCAGGAATATGAAGTACATTTTTTTTATGCAGGACTTGTATAGAGCAACATTATCAAAACTATAGAAAATATTTACTCAGAAACTGCTTAGGCTTCTTATATATCAGTATAATAACGAACTAAATAATTAGAGAAGTTTATAAACCGAGGGGTGATATATGAAGTTATAATGCGATCTTTAAAGATTGCTTAACGGATTTAATACCACAGCAAAAAATCTGGTACGATAATATTGGTACATGACAACAATTAAAATATTATTAAAATGCAAGCTGGCTATTTATCATTGTTATTTAGTTATAATTTTAGCTAGAAATTCATTTAGTTCGACATTCATTTATTGAGAAGGATGGTATTTTAATTTCATTTTAAGATACATCTACTAGCTTCCCAGGCTAGTGAGAAAGGTGGAATTTATGTAATTAGTTGTAATGATTGTGACAAAAAGTATGTTGGGCAAACTAAAAGGTCAATTAAAACACGATTTGAAGAACATTTGGCACACTTAAAATACTGTAGAATAGAAAAGTTTAGCATTGCCGAACATGCCCTTGAAGTTGATCATATGGTAAAATTAGATAATCTAAGATTAATTAAAAATGTATCTGATAGGAGATTGTTGAACGCATAAGAAAGGATGGAAATTATAAAATGTAAAAGTAGTTTAAATAAAGACAGAGGGCCTATTCCTTATAGTCCCCTCTATTGGTTACTTGACCGGAACTGATAGCCTCGCCTATGCCATTAGTTCCGCCTGAGTAATTCAAGAGTTAGGCTAAGTATAAATAGGGTAAATTTGTAGTTTAGCTTTAGTCAATCATCGCTCCTGATAAAGCTAACATGGTTAGCGAAACGCTCATCAACTGCAAAAATAAAGTGTTTGGTGTCGTGGTGATATATACTGAGTAGTGTCATTGTGCCAACTATTCCACATTCCCAACTTAGATGAAAAAGGGTTAACTCTCACTTTATTTGCAGCCACCATATTGGATCAGTCTTTTTAGGAGATTAGGTCTTACCATTCAAAAGCATGTTTAAAAATATAAGATTTAGAGGCCTCAAGAACACGTAAT
Organism: Pachyrhynchus sulphureomaculatus; assembly: GCA_019049505.1. Lineage (NCBI taxonomy): Eukaryota > Metazoa > Arthropoda > Insecta > Coleoptera > Curculionidae > Pachyrhynchus > Pachyrhynchus sulphureomaculatus. Next base: position 127,953,467 of record CM032455.1, on the reverse strand, counting down.
AAATCAAGTTCTATGAGAATCAGAGATCTGATCAATTTTGAGATTCGCCATGTTAGATCTGTCATTTTGAATTTCCCAACAGTGATGCAAACGGACGAATGTGGGTAGGTAAAATTTGTAAATAACAATCTGAATGCTTTTTTTAATATTTCATAGCTGTTTTTATGGTTTTAATAACTCTTTTCGACGTATACCTTACTTATAGCCGCCAAACTAGACCCGTTTGAGTAATCATGTTTTGTCACTCAGCATTTGAAAGTGCTTTGCATTCCGAATAAGTGTTTCGAAACTTAACCGTATTTTTCTGTGAAACTGATATTCAGTTTGCTTTTAAATTTTACACTACAGATCATTTTACTTTCTAGAAATGAGGTTAGCGAAAGAATCAAGTAGTTCTTCTAATTGTCTACTTACTTCATTACTCCACTAAAAGGTGATATAATCCTTCGCCCTATTTACTACTGCCATATAGAAAATGTTTCATATTGAGGCAGTTTCTGAGCAGAACAACAAGTTTCTGTCTTGAATAACTCACTGTGTTTGCCTAATTTAACAGTCTCTTTCCGTGATTTAAATCGCTTGTAAAAGAAAATCAATATGGCGTAAGTAGATGTTCAAGCGGTATTGATCACGGTCCTTAACGATGCCTCAAAAACTGATATAAAAAACACAACTGATTATTTAATTTAAAATACCCAACGCTTAAAAGCAGCCTTTGGATAGTATATTATGTCACAATACCAGTAACGAACTATTCAAGAGTGGTTAAAATATTATACACAATTGTTCTCGAAATCCCAAATTCATTTTCAACCAATGTCACGAACGATTTCTTGTTTTGATGGAAATTATTGACTCTTGGATGTTAATTTAGCACAGTCTAGATTTAAACTGTCTTTATTTTTCTCGTCAAGGAAATTGAGATTTTGGTTGGTTTCGTCAATTTTACTGTGATGATGGAACCGACGAAACAGATCTCCGACTAGCAGGCTAAGGTACGCCGGTGCCCTGGCTGAGTTGGTAAAGTGCAGGGGCATATACCTTGCTATCGTGGGTATCGAAACCTTTTAATTATCTTTTAGTTGTATCTTTAATTTCAAGTGCTTTTTTAATATATATGGAAAGATTTTTAGTACCTGTGGGATTCGATCGAACGACCTCAAGGGATACCCTTTGTACTTTACTAACTAAGCCACGCACCAGTGTATCTTGGCCAGCATCCATTAAAAGCTTCGCCTTTGGTATTCTTTTTTTTTCAAAAAAAAAATGCCTTTTGTATCTACATGTCTTCTGTGCCTCTTGAGTCCTTAACTCGAGTTAACAAACATTTACTATTGCAGACATGATGATTGTTTGCTATTAATTACGACAACCTAAAACAAACAGATTGACATAATAAAAATTTCACAAGGGTCTGTTAAAAACAATATTCCATTGTTCTTGTATTCATATCTCTTTAAAGCCAATTTTTCCGCTGTATTCTGATTAAGTATTCATGGAGAGGCAGCAGAGCGGTCATAAAACCAATACAAATACCCAAAAAAAGAAAGAAAACATGATTTTAATATTAATTTGTTGAAAAATCGTTTTGCTGAAAATTTGTCAAAAGGTATTTTTAGTCTGTGGATCTTGATTTTGTTGACTAAAGAACAAAATAAAAAAACCTAATTTTTTAAGTTTGCACAAACGCCCAAATAACTTCTTTTTTTTTTATGGGCCTAGCACGCGTGCTACAGGGAAGTCCCTAAAGCGCTACAGGAGCGACACGTGTGGGGAGAAAGCGATTCACGTTGTTCTTGAATCGCTGTAAATTGTACTCGGTAGGAAACACAGTCCTGGGCAAATTATTCCAAAGGGATGATGTTCTCCATATAAAAAAACTGCTTGAAAAGCGTTGTACGAGGAGTAATAAGCTGAACCTCATATGGATGTGAAGTATTAGTGCGACATGTACCTCTAATATCCGCCGCTCTGGGAGGAATTAAGCGGGCCACATTCTTAGAACACTTTCCATGAAAATACTTGTAGAATAGGCTCAAGTCGCCAACCGTTCTTCGATGTTTCAGCGAATCAAGGCCGCCGGTCAGTTCCGGGTCTCCAATCAGATGAACAGCTCTTCTCTAAATAGAATCCAACAAATGCAGTGTATGTTTGGGAGCGGAGCTTCAAACATGGGAACAGTATTCCCTAGTTGGTCGAATTTGAGCTTTGTAAAGAATTAACAGTCGTTGTGGAGTGTAAAGCTTTCTGGTTCGAAATAATATTCCCGACTTTTGAGAAGCTCTCCTTGCTATGCCTGCAACATGTTCATGCCAGGACATATTTGCTCCCAAATTAACGCCCAACAGATTGAGTGACGATGTTAGATGAATGAATGAAGAAAAAACTACCGCCTGGGTTTTTGTAGCGTTAAATTCCACTTGGTTAGCGTCACCCCAAGATAGAATTTCTTCCAGGTCTTTGTTAAGTTGAATGACTTCCTGCTGCCTGCGAATATTCGTCTGAGTAGTCCATGTCCGAGCGTTCAAAGTGAATGAAGAGATAAGTATACTGTCATCTGCAAAGCTGTAGATTTGATTCTCGGTCTTTTCCAGCAGATCGTTAATATAAATGATGAAGAGAGTAGGAGGCAGTATGAAGCCTTGGGGTACACCGGCGTTGATAGTGAAGGTGTTAGAAAGAAATCCGTCGACTGCCACTCGTAAAGAACGCTCTCTGAGGAAATATGAGAGCCACAAACAGAACTTTTCAGACATACCATAAGAACGTAGCTTAGCCAGCAGCCCATCGTGCCAAACACGGTCGAATGCCTTGGATATGTCAAGAGCAACCGCTCGAGATTCTCCAAAGTGTTCAATTGCGTTGTTCCAAACATGTGTTACTAGTTAATGTCGTATTGGCAAAAAGAACCGCCGGCTTAGTACTTTTATGGAATTCTACAAAAGTTCGGCATTTAGTGCGTGACTAATTTAACTAGTAATATTAATAGCCTATGACGATCTCACAACTGCTCTCCACAAGGGACATTGTATTTTTTAGTTAATTTAGGAAAAAGCATAAGTCATTCTACTTCTTTTTTCAAGATCATCAAGGTTAAGGTCAGAAATACTTAGAGAGTAGGCCAAGTAGACATGCACACATAATCACATAACACAGCAAATAAAATTTAAAAATATACAAAACGTGTACTACTTGATGTTTTTCAATAATTTAACTTAAAAGCTGATTTAATTCAACAATTAGAGTTTTAAATATGCAGGAGCACTGTAAGCTAACTAAGGTTATGATGCTGTGTAGTACAAGCCCCAAAAAATCGTTTCTATTTATGAATATACGTATGTAAATAGAATATTAGTTTAACATTCTCAAAAATATTAGCTCTTCTATTAATTCCAAGATTTTGTTTTTCTACTTTTACATTAAATTTTCCAATAAAAACGTATCTTTGATGTTACATATTATTTGTAATGATTTCTTTCGTAAATCGTCATTGTATGTTATATTGGAAATAAAGTTGCATTTTTTGTTGTTGTATTTTAGCATCGCTTTAAGTCAACAACGGCTGAAAATACTTCACATTGTGTGTATTTACATGCTATAATTAAATAAAAAACTATTTTAGTGGTTTATTAGATAATTATGAAACCAAACTGGCGTGTAGTCAGCCCTAGGTTTATGTAAAGTTAATAAAGTTTTGTAGTGATTTTAATAACATTTGGAACAAATTAGCTTATGTTTTATGAAAGAGTGACGATAAATTCAATATTAAACTGATGAAAAATTGTGATTGATGGGATTGTATTAAATCAAATTAGAATTAATTTCGAATATTTTGCTTACGATTATACCACCATTTTTAAGCTGGTTCAGACATCTTTACTTTTAGTAGAGGCTAGACCAAAGCATTTTTAAGAATTATCTCCTCACCTATATCCAGTGCAATTTTAGGCGAATCGTCATGGAGTAATTTTATTTTTACACATTCTAATCTGAACAGTGATAGCTTCTCTAAAATCCGTTTCCTTGCTGTCTTTGATATTTTTGACAGGAGAATTAAAATATTATGTGACAATCGCACTAGCGCTATTAAAAAAAAGTTGAGAAAGCTGTACTTGCACCAAAAGGTGATTGATATCACCAATTTGTGTTCAATGATTGCGAATAACTTCCTTTAGTATTTCTGTTAAAAAATACCGAGTCAGCATACATTTATAACTTACGCAAAATGGCGACCGTCGGGCATATCACGTATTAATAAGGTGTGATAGAGTTGAATTATTTAGTATACTATTTAATTATTTATTTATTTATTTTTTTAAATGCTTTAATATAAACTGCAGATCAATCTGAATAATCCTAAACACGTGTCTAGCATTAGGATTACTTCTGAAAGCATTCCAGATTAAGTTGTATTCGTTTTATTATTATAGCCGTTGTTATCTTTTCTAATTAATTTGTATTTTTTATAAGGTTAACTCCCACGTAGCCTCCGTTGTGTTGTCAGTTGTCCGCCAACTAAAACGGCTTTCTCACTTAAACCTTAAATATTTTTTAATAGCATATTGTTTAATTAATTATGTACAAAGGGAACATCACAACACACGTGTTGGTTCCTTCTTGTTATTATAGTAAATCTAACTCGGCACAGCAGACATTTTCGGACTAACTTGAAAATTATTATAATAAATATGAAATAGTGGAATTAGAAAAAAGAAAATGGCAAAAAAAGAACGAGTTTGTGGTATTGAAATAATTTATGTAATCATTCGCATCGTTGCTCAGATTCGAGCGTCGTATTGCATTGTTACACAGAACTTATAACAGCTTTCCAGGCTTCCCTATCTTCGACACTTCTCATCATCTCCGGCAACTCCAAGTGCATTGTAGATATGATTTGATAGATGTATCTGTTGGAAGATCTACCTCTTTTTCTTATACCGTCGACTTTCCCCTGGAGCAGCAACTTTTTCATGCCATCCCTCGTTATTATGTGACCAAAAAAGGATGCTATTTTTCTCTAAATCGATGGTAACAGCCAGTCGCTATTTTGGATAATAAGATCGCTCAGAACAGACGCATTTGTTCTATGAGCTGTCCAGGAAGTTCTGAGCAACCGCCTGTAGTATATAATTTCGAAAGCCTCTATTGTTTTACGGCATGCTGCATTAATAGTACATGTTTTTGCTCTGTATGTGGCTATAGGGAATATTAGTGAATTGGCACGCCTTTTTTTAGTCATTTTATTTATTCTGTGATCTTTCCATACTTTGCTTAGGCTTTTCATTGCAGTTTTGGCCATCGCTATCCTTCTTTTAATTTCTTCTTTGCAGCCCCCTTGTTAGAAATTTTGGTGCCCATAATATCCGTCTTCAGTGGTATATCGTTTATTTTGTCGAGAGGAGGCAAAATTTTAGCTCGATTTACTATAAGAAGAGAACATTTCTATCGATTTAGTGAAAAGCCGACATTTGCGCAAACCTTTCGATTGCGAGTGCAACCGTTTCTTCCTGGAAGCTAGCTATTATTGTAGTATCATCAGCGTATCTTAAGTTCGTTACCTTTTTGCTTCCTACCACTCTTCCGTCGTTTTGCAGATAATCCAATCATGATGTATATTGAAGGGTACTGGAGACAGGATACAACCCTGCCTTACCCCCTTTCCGAGTTGGAATCGTCGAAGGCCTTTGTATAATTAAGGAAAAAAAATACGGAAAGTGGCAGTGGATAAGAAGCGTAGAAGAGATAGGCCAACAAGAACGTGGAATGATGGTGTAGGAAAAAGTCTTGAAAGAGAAGAACATTACCTGGAAACAGCCGGAGAAAATGGTGGAGGACCGAAATGAGTGGCGACGCATTACCTGCTCCACTACGTCGACATCGTAAGGTAGAAGAGAAAGGATTATGTATGTATGTATGTATGTATGTAAGTATATATACATACATATATATATATATATATATATATATATATATATATATATATATATATATATATATATATATATATATATATATATATATACTGTGTGCATTTTTTAGGCCATCCACCTGTTGTCCAGATCTTATTGCATATTTCATGGATTAAGTTAACACCGGTCTCTCGTGACGCTTTAAGTATTTCAGCCACAATGCCGTCCACCCCTACGGACTTATCACTTTTGAGTTTTTGCATAGCTGATTCCACCCCACTCCTGGGAATTGTTGGCTCTAGATTTCTCATATTCAGTTGTGTGCTATGGTTATTTGCACTTGCCATGAGAATTTGACATTTAAAGATGGCGCATTTTACGATTACTTGTGGCTTTGCTATCAAAATTTGCCCAGTGTCACTTTTTAATGGTAGCAATTCTAGTGTGAATGTATTCGCTAACTGTTTGACTTTTTAAAATAAATCTGTAGTTTCATATTTTTGTGAGTGCCGTTCTATTTCTTCACAAGTTTTGGCTATATGTTTGTTTTTATCTTGTGCAATAGCTTTGTTTATTGTTTTTATTAAGTTATTATATTTTATTTGTGTTTTCCTCGTTATGGCCTTTAGACTTTAGTTGTTGGCACTCTTGCATTAGTTGCCAAGATGATGGAGATATCCACGGTTTTTTCGGTTCCGATTTCACATCGTTGCAAATTCACGCGGATGATTCAATGACTGTCTTCGTTTTTGCCCATAGTTTATTAGAGCTCGATTGTTTTATTTCTATATATTGAAAATATTTCTGTTACAAATGGAAATTGCTTCGCTATTATACTCATGTAACTTTAACGCAATGTTATTATTATTTCATTTCTCTTGTGGTCAAATTAATTAAAGTGATGACCATAAGACTGTTACTACCTGTCAAGTAAACTTGACTAAGAAAATGTACTTTTCCTCCCTGAAGGTGCATCTAACTTTCACATGCAATGCAGGTAGATCATATTCACTTTTTTTTAAACTCCTATTTAGTTTTCATACGTTTAAGTTGAATGTAGTTTAGGTAACTCTAATTAGCGTTGAAAGATTGTTTTATAAAAATATTATTTTGGTTTAAAAATATGGTTCGTATTCTTGAAAAATATAAGAAATTTCTTACAAGTGCCATCTTGCTTGCAATTCCCCTAAAGCATCAGCAAACTAACACTCAAATTACGCAAGTAATCTTATTAATTATTCGTGTGCTCTTGGGTAATTAATTTAATTGGCATTTCTAGTATATTGAAATACCGTGAGCCGTAGTTCCTGCATTTTAATGATAAGAGTACATAATTAATATACACATTAATATTAAAATATGTTAGTGAAATATACTCCCTTGGGGGAGCGGGATAGAATATCTCCCCCGGTATGTTCTACCTATGGTAGAAGCTGACTTAAAGAACAACCTAGATCCCATCAGCATCGCCCGGTGTGATACCATCGCATCGGCTTAGGCTGCGTGAAGTTGCTTAACGATTCGTGGCTGTGCAAATGTCCCGGTCTGTGGGACCAAATAGCATAATGAGGTACCTGGATATAAAAAATTCCGGAGATAAAATAGCCCCTCGTTCGGATCTCCGGATGGGGGCTGGTTCAGGGGCGTCGACATCCAGAGATCATAATTTTAAAATAGATTTTTGCAACATACGAGGTTTAAACTCGAACATAAATTCAGTGCACACCTGCAATCAAATAAACTTCATGTACTCGTTCTCTGTGAAACCAAGGTCAGTTCATCGACCAGCACAGTCAACTATCTTTATCCTGGGTACGACTTCTATTCCCGATTTAGGCGAAACTTTGGAATCCATCTTTTTGTCAGAAGCGAGCTCTCTTGCCAACGAGAAGAGGCTCTGGAGCCCTCAAAATTTGATGTTATGTGGTTAAAAATAACGACTCAACAAACCACAAGGTCAAACTGTATCGACCACCAAGTGATACTAACTTGAGAACACTTTTCGCTTCTCTTGCAGACACCATCGATCATATACAAATTAACTATTCAAATGCCGAAATTGCCATCCTAGGCGACTTTAATGTCCACAACATCAATCAAATATTCAAATACTACCGACGAACAAGGTCGTGAAGCTGAATCATTCTCAATCAGTTCTGGCTTAACTGAGCTTATTGATGAACCAACATGGATCCCTGATCGAGACGGGGAGTTCGCCAGTTTTCTTGATCTGTTTTTAACCACCAATCCGGAGGTCCCTTGGTTTGACGTTTGTTTTCGATCCGATGACCCATCTGACTGCGCCAGGGAGATTTCTGATTTATTTTGGCCAGTATGGAATCTTAGATCCCTTTTTCGAAGAAATGCCCTTCTTTCTAATTAGAAACAAACTTCTGGTTTGTCCAAACAATTCCAGCTCCTTTTGGTCAGTCGCTAAGGCAGTTAGTCAAAATTTCACCAAATTCACCATACCACCACCTACACGGCCAGGTAACTCTATTGCAACAACACCTGTTGAGAAAGCGAACTTATTATCTGAAGTCTTTGCTTCACATTCTACTGTCGATTTCCAAGGAAAAACATCACCTACTATTCCCATAGTGCAGTCAAGGATGCCCGATATTGTCTTCAGACAGTGTATCATAAAACGTATTATAATGAAGCTAGACACCAAAAAAGCTTCTGGCGCTGACGGAATATCTGCCATAGTTCTCAAAAACTGTAGGAGGGAACTAACACCAGTTTTCTGTAGACTTTTCAACCTATCCTACAGAAAGAGAATATTTCCTTCCTGCTGGAAATGTGCCACACTTCAGCCGATACGTAAAAAAGGCAAGAAGACCTTGCTAAATAACTACCGACCAGTCGCACTGCTTTCAATAATATCGAAAGTCATTCAATGTTATTAGCCCTCATCAATATGGCTTTCGTAAACCTAAATCAGCAGGCGATCTTCTGACTTATGTAACACATGTTTGGAACAACGCAAGGAACAGTTTGGAGAATCTTGAGTGGTTGCTCTTGACATATCCAAGGCATTCGACCGTGTTCGGCACGATGGCTGGTTTGGCTAAACTAGGCTCTTATGATATGTCTGGGAAGTTCTGTTTGTAGATCTCATGTTTCCTCAGAGAGCATTCTTTACGAGTGGTAGTCGACGGAATTCCTTCTAACACCTTCACAATCAACGCCGGTCTGACCCAAGACTTCATATTGTCTAGTACTCTCTTTCCCATTTACATTAACGATCTGCTGAAAAAGATCGGGAATCCAATCTGCAGCTTTGCAGATGACAGTACGCTTATCTCTTCATTCACTTTGAACGCTCGTACATCGCCAACTCAGACGAATATCCGCAGACAACAGGAAGTCATTCAACTCAACAAAGACCTGGAAGAAATTCTATCTTGGGATGACAGTAATCAAGTGGAATTTAGCCCTACAAAAACCCAGGCGGCAGTTTTTTCAAAAAAAGGAAACGTTGCTGAACCCGACATAGTTATGTCGGAGCACTCCATTCCTCTAGCATTCATGACATAGCTGAAGACATTAATGAGGAAATTGTGGAAAATCTTTCTGGTTTACTTGCCATTCAAGTGGATGAAGCAACAGACAGTAATAGCGACTCTCAATTAATATGTTACGTGCGGTACATGGAAGAAACAAATGTACGTGAGGAGTTATTTTGCAAAAAAATGACTGATACCGGTAAGGCTAGTGATTTGTTTGAGATCATAGATTCATACATGGAAGATAATAACATTCAATGGGAAAAGTGTGTCGGTGTGTGTACGGATGGAGCTCGTGCAATGTCCGGGCAGTATGGAGGACACATTGCTTTATATATAGGGAGGCCCTGGCTGCAAAAAATATTTCGACTGAATTAAATTTTGCGATGGAGATATTTATCAAAGTGTTGAACTTCCGTGAAGGCAAGATTTTTTCATAAGTTTTGTGAAAATTTGGGTGCCGAGCATAATCTTTATATTATTATTGTAACTCTCATTATTTGTCGAGAGGTAACGTACTCTCACGTGTACACGAATTAAAAAATGAGTTGTACACGTATTTATTTACAGTCAGAGTCGCATCGTAACGCAGAAAAGTTTAAAAATACTAACGTCTTAATAAAATTGGCCTATTTTTGCTACATATTTGAGAAATTAAATGTCCTAATAAAATCGCAGCGTTTCAAAAGAAGTTGCTGTTGTGAAAAATAGAAGAGGAGCAAGGAAGTACTGACTGTTTTCCTGTTTTGAAAGGCTTTCTCAATGAAAAAATCTATTCAAAATCTGGATCCAAGTTTGTAATTAATATTAACAACACTTATGAATATTAAGCACCATTTTAATAAATATTTTCCAGAGAATTTGAATCAATGCGACTGTATTAAAAATCCATTCCAATCAACCCCACCACCATCTACATTTTCACACAACAGTCGAGGAAAAACAGCTGTTAGAACTATCTTGTGATACGACCCTAAAACTACGATTCGATAAAGACAAACTGTTTCAATTTTGGAGCAATGCATTCCAAGAGTATCCTACTGATATTACTACGGCTTTGAGGGTTCTTTTACCATTTGCTACGTCGCACTTATGTGAAACTGGCTTTTCTGCAGTTGCAGTAATCAAATCGAAGTACAGGTCACAAATGAATTGAGAAAAAAGAATGAGAGTAGCAATTTCAAAACTTCAGCCCCGATTTGAGAATTTATGCTCAGAAAAGCAAGCTCATCTTTCTCATTAATTGTATTGTTTGCAATTTTTTTTTATGTTTTCTAATAAATAATAATTAAGTTTCTATATTCTTTGGAGTTTTCTTTGAATAATGAAGTAATTTCATTGTCTGCTAGGTATTTTCTTTTAGAAGGGCGTCGCGAAAAAATTGCAACTTGTAAAGGAAGTCGCAGTAAAAAAAAGATTGGGAACCCCTGTTTTAAAATATGTTTTGGATAATTAAAGTAACGAATTCCTCAAAAAAGTTCTAGAACGTTCGTTAAGATAGTGCTTTAATGTTATTTAGAACAGTTTAACATTGAATTATCTGCCAATATTTTGGTTAATTTTAATACTTTTGAACATCAACAAAAGAACTATCCCTTGTATGTAGTTTTTAACACATTGATCTAGGGATGTTTCACATAATTTTAAGAACTTGAATTAATTCAAATTCAACTTCAGTTTATTTGCCAATATCTACAATTTAATAAAGTGACAGAATTAAATTTGCTCGAAATACAACAAAAAGGATGGCACAGCGACTATAAATAACCGATACCACAGGCCCTTCACAATTTGGGCATGTTTAGTACCACCCTGTAGCGAACATATACATTAAAAATAAATAGGAAATTAATTTTAAAAATTCTAAAAATAGCAGAGCGCAAAGAGGGTTCGGCGAGTACGCAGCGAAAGGGGCTGAAGAGGTGCGGGGAGATGTATATAGATAAACAAAATAAATTTTGCATAACATGATATGGTAGGCAAGTGGTACCACCTCTAAAAGGAACCCAAAAAATTATATACAAGAAGTAGGTAAATATTCCGTTAAATTAGAATTTTTTTTGCTGGTTAATAACTTGGTGTATTACATAGGAAGAAAACTTGCCTGGTGATAATAGTTTAACCTCTTGCGACAAAGAATTCCATAAATGCACAGCAACAAAAATGAAGGACTTTTGAAAGGCAGCCTTCCTGTGTTGAGGCTCTCAAAAAGAATTAATGTTTCTCGTTTAGTGCGGATGCAAAAAAACGACAAAAATTTTTTCTGAGGTACTGGGGTTGTCCAAATTTAAAAATTCCATAGACAAAATTATACAAATGATACCTTCTACGACTTTCCATATTTAAAATATAGCTGTTATTTAAATAGGGTGTGATGCGATTTCTGAATGGAATGCAAAAGAGTAGCGCATACAACAGTTTTGTATTTTTTGGATTAATCTAACATACTGGGCTGACAAAGAGTCACTATACACAATATCAGCATAATCAAATAAGAATAAGGTCAAGCTGCTGCACAAATAATATTTGGTTTTTGATGACAGAAGAGTCCTTAGATTATACAGTTTTCTTAATCGAATATAGCAGCCTTTAATTTATTATTGATATGTGATTAAAATGAAAGAGATTTGTCTAAAATTACTCCTAATACTTTAGCTTCATGAACCAAAGGCAAAAAAGTACTATCAATAGAAGGTGTGAAGGCATCAAAAAGTATACCCTCTGTATTTTTATTACCGTTAAACAGCATAAAACAAGACTTTTGTGCCTGTTTGAGCCTATGATCCATTACAAAAATTATATATGTTATCTAGGTCCTTATTAAAATATACTAAAGAAGTACGTAACTTATTTAAAGGAAATGGCATATATATTTGAGAGTCATCAGCATACTGTTGCATTTTTGAATATTCTATCGCCTTATCAATAGTGGACGCAGGATGGAGCCCTGAGGCACTTCTTTAGTAAGCGGTATGTAATTAGATTTAATGGATTTAAAATCTTTTCTAATTTCTACACAGTGTGAAGGATTTTTTAAAAAATGTTACATAAAAATAACTGACTGATCTGAGAAGCCATAATAGTAAAGCTTTGCCAAGAGCAAATCATGATTTAGAGTGTCGAAGACCTTACTAAAATCCAAGAGAGCTAAGCAGGTGGTTTCATTCTTATCTTCATTGAAACGAATATCGTTCAGTAGATTACCAAAGCTGGTAGTAATACTAAAATAAGGTCGAAATCCCGACTGACAATTGGCTATTATTTGTTTACTATTTACATATAAAAACATTTGCTGATATACATGTCGTTCCAGAATTTTTTGGATAAAGTTAGAAGTATATTAATTGGTCCTAGGTCTTTTGGTTTCATGGGATTTTTTAATAGCCTTTTTCCAGATATTCGGAAAGTACCCTTCCGATATACAACAATTGGTTATATTTATTAGCGGAAGCGTGCAGTATTGAAGACAGAGTCGAAGATCTTTAACCGAAATAACATCCTCTCCTATGGCATTAGTAGATATTTTATTTCTGATGGCTAACAACTCTCCCTTGGTCATTAGATTAAAACTTAATTTCAATTCATTTGTCACCTTTGGATGAGTATTAGATTTATAATAAATCATTTTATCTGCTGATGGTACAAATCATCCTGAATATGACTCAACTTGTTACGTATCAGGTTTAACTGAGACATGACCATTTTTTCGAGAGAAGTGATTAAAATATAAACTTTTTCCCTTATAAATTAAATTTTTTCCCTTAAATGCTATTTATTTTACCTACAACTTAATTGCTAAATTGTCTAGTTGATGAGAGACCAATTATTTTTAATTCAACGTTCTGAAACCCTAGAGTTTCTGATTTTCATACTAGACAGAATGAACTGTTAGATGTAAAAGAGGTGATACTCAAAATATAAAAAAATAGTCAGCAGTGTTTTAAATAACTGAAATCCAGTCTATCCTATGTAAGAGTAAGACATTCGGATAGGTAAGAGTAAAATATTACTCAAAGGAAAGTGACTGCAATCCTAAACAACATTTTGACGAACGACATTGAAAGTTTCTTCCACGACTGTACCATAGATGCAATCGAGATGTCAAAAAGGTCAGAAACTATGTTTAATTTTAAATAACTTTATCTGAATACGTCGTGTGTTTCTTTCTAAATATCAGCTGGTATTTTTTTTTAATATATCGCATATTCAGTCCGATGTAAAACACAAAAATTTTGGTATGTAATTATTCTAGAGGATCATCAAGTAGGAGAAGACAAGTTTAAAAATTTTTAATAATCACTCAAGACCCAAATTCATTACATAAAGTGGGTTAACCAGTTTACCGACAGGGGTTCAATTTATCATCTCACGTTTGTCATGTCCGACCTTAAAGAGATGAATAGCTCAAATATGTGCTCTTTTCGACATGGGTAGTTCCAAAGGTGGACATTTGCTCCATTAGAACAGTAATATGCATTAATTTTGGCGTTTTTGGGGTTGAAAGGACTTTACCGACGATTTGCTTTATTTGACATGACTTTAGATGTATGATGGTAGTCTTTCCACTAAATAAAGACCGACTTGTGTAACAGTTATTCTGGGTTCGAATTTCGGAAAGTGACTTTTCGCATAGACATTGAAAAATTACCGTTTGTATGTATATATATGAAAGGACGTTAGGGTTTTAACCTATGTACGCTGCTTTTGAATTCCTTTTATTTTTTTAAATTAATTATGCGGCTATATTCTTCTCTTTACAAACAAAATGCAATTTTAAAAAGACTAATTTTTACGAGGAATGTTATAGAATTGTACAATAATGCATTTATTTCATGCGATTTGCAATCAGAATGTTCTTGAGTGTTGTAAAGATTGGATATTTCAACAGAACAACTGCATGAAAAAGTGGCATTTCAAATAACTTTTCCATAGGTAGCGATCAATAAACTAATTTTATAAAACTATTTCTTTATTCTTAATCCTTTTCATGTAGAACTTTATAGAAATTTATTATTTCAACATATTTATTTACATAGAATAATCCATATTAATAAAAACTAAATATTGCAATCAAAATGTTGTAGAACTTTAAACCAATTATACATTTTAAGTAATTTTCATATGACAGGGTTCATGATGCATTGCCTGAAAACAATTTTGGACGATGCAATAATAACATCTGACGCAGGTGGTACAGCTGACTGTTGACTTACTGCTTTAGCAATCATCTAAAAAGTTTTTGAGCTATTTGGTAGTTAGTTCTTATTTTTCTTATTATGTGCCTCGTTACTTTCATCGATTGTTTGTTTTCATGGCTTTCGAGCAGTAACAAAGATGTTAATTTTATAAAATTAGTGTTTTTATGCTACTCTCCGTGCCATAAAAGCAGAATAAAGATGTGCATGTAAAATTCAACCAAAATCAAAATGACATCGACTAACTCTTTAATTTTCCTTATCACCAACGGCTAGAACACTCTATGTCGAATCAAACTAGATCAGCTAAATAGAACTAAAACTAACTGCCAAAGCATTTAAATTCCCAAATTTGATTGTTTTTGAATTCCTAAGTTATCTGATACAGTTGATATTATATTGGAAGGGTACTTTCCGAATATCTGGAAAAAAGCTATTATTAAATCATGTGCCAAAGTGACAAACCCCATGGAACCAAAGGACCTCCGACCAATTAGTATACTCCCAATTTTATCAAAAATTCTGAAGCGATATGTATATCAGCAAATGTTTTTATATGTAAATAGTAACAAATAATACCCAATTATCAGTCGGGATTTCGACCTTATTTTAGTACTACTACCAGCTTGGTTAATTTATTGAACGATATTCGTTTCAATGAAGATAAGAATGAAACCACCTGCTTAGCTCTTTTGGATTTTAGTAAGGCGTTTGACACCCTAAATCATGATATGCTTTTGGCAAAGCTTTACTATACTGGCTTCTCAGGCCAGTCAGTTATTTTTATGGAACGTTTTCTAAAAAATCGATCACACTGTGTAGAAATTAGAAAAGATTTTAAATCCATTAAATCTAATTACATACCGCTTACTAAAAGAGTGCCCCAGGGCTCCATCTTGGGTCCACTATTGTTTTCTCTTTATGTGGCAGATATTGATAAGGCGATAGAATATTCAAAAATGCAACAGAATGTCGATGACTCTCAAATATATATGCCATTTCCTTTAAATAAGTTACACACTTCTTTAGTACATTTTAATAGGGACCTAAATAACATATATACTCGTAATTTTTGTAATGATCATAGCCTCAAGCTTAATGCACAGAAGTCTTGTTTTATGCTGTTTAACGGTAATAAAAATTCAGAGGGTATACTTTTTGATACCTTTAGACCTTCTATTGACAATTTGCCTTTAGTTTATGAGGCCAAAGTATTAGGAGTAATTTTTGACAAATCTCTTTCATTCCAATCACATATTAATATTAAATTAAAGGCTGCTTATATTCGTTTAAAAAAACTGTATAATCTAAGGAATCTTCTGCTATCAAAAACTAAATATTATTTGTGCAACAGCTTGATCTTATTTTGATTTGATTATGCTGATGTTGTATATGGCGACTCTTTGTCGGCCCAGTATGTTTGATTAATCCAAAACATACAAAACTGTTGTATGCGGTTTTCTTATAACATTCCGTTCAGAAATCGAATCACACCCTATTTAAATAACAGCTACATTTTAATTATGGAAAATCGTAGAAGGTGTCACTTGTATAATTTTGTCTATCGAATTTTTAAATTTGGACCACCCCAATACCTCAGAGAACAATTTAGTGTTTTCCTGCATCCTCACGATACGAGAAACATTAATTCTTTTAGAGTTCCTCAACACAGGAAGGCTGCCTTTCAAAAGTCCTTCATTTTTGTTGCTGTGCATTTGTGAAATTCTTTGTCACAAGAAGTTAAACAATTATCACCAGGCAAGTTTTGTTCCTACGTAAAACACCAACTTATTAACCAGCAAAAGAATTCTAATTTAACGTAATATTTACCTACTTCTTTGTATATAATTCGAGATCCTTTTGGAGGTGGTACCACTTGCCTACCACGTCATATTATGTAAAATTTACTCTGTTTATCCATATACATATCCCCGCGTCTCCGCCGCCAGTTTCGCTGCGTGCTCGCCGATCCCTCTTTGCGCTCTGCTATTTTTAGAACTTTTTATTCTTAGAATTTTTACAATTAGTTTTTTATTTATTTTTAATGTAGGGTCTTCCATTTGGGACTTGACAACTTTGAAATTTCACTGTGAACGCACCCTTAAGCCAATCACCGAACTGTCAACGTCAAAACATTCAGTGAAGTCAACATTTTCATCATGGTGAAGTACACGAACCAACAACGTTTACAAATAATTAAAATTTACTACCAAAATTTGGAGTCGGTGACTGCAACTTTAAGAGCGTTAACGCCAATTTTTGGTCGTAATTCTCGTCCCAGTAGACAAGCAATACAAAGTCTAATGAAAAAATTTGAGTTAACATATTCGCTGCAGGATGTTCCCGTACCAGTGAGACAACGGGTTGGTCGAAGTGGCCAGAATATTGCTGCCGTTCAAGCGTCCATCTCAAACGAACCAAAACAGTCGATTTCACGGCGTTCTCAAGAATTGGGCATCGCTTAGACTACACTATGGCGAATTTTGCGAAAGGATCTTGGCCTGCATCCTAATAAGTTAAAGTTAACTCAAGAACTAAAGCCACTCGATCATATGAAGCGACGTACGTTCTCGAATTTGGCTCTAGAAACGTTGGAAGAAGATAACCAATTTCATCGTAAAATCATCTTTAGTGATAAAGCGCATTTTTGGATAAACGGCTTCGTCAACAAACAGAATATGCGTTATTGGTCAGGTGAAAACTCTCATGTGCTTGAAGAAACATCACTTCATCCACAAAAAATTACTGTTTGGTGAGGTTTTCATGCCGGTGGTGTCATTGGGCCGTTCTTTTTCGTTGATGAAAATAACCGTCAGGTTACAGTCAATGAAGATCGCTACAGAGGCATGTTGCAACGTTATTTCTTTGATCAATTGCATGGGCTAGACATTAATGATATGTGGTTTCAACAAGACGGCGCCACAAGCCACACAGCGGGTGTAACAATCGACTTACTGCAATCTAAATTCGGTGAACGCGTTATATCGAGAAATGGTCCCGTCGAATGGCCGCCTAGATCGTGTGATTTAACACCTCTAGACTTCTTTTTATGGGGGCACGTTAAATCATTGGTCTATGTTAACAAGCCTGCGTCGTTAGAGGAGCTCAGAGCCAATATTGAAAGAGAGATAGCGGCCGTTTTCGTCGAAATGTGTAGCCGAGTCATCGAAAATTGGGTTTAACGAATCGACCGCTGCAAACGTGCCCGTGGTGGACATATGAATGAAGTCGAATTCCATACATAAATGTTTTGATTGTACTTCAAGCCGATAGTAAAATTTTCTAAATGTCTCAAATGGGTTGCGTTTTATTTAAAAAAAAAGTTGTCAAGTCCTTAATGGAAGACCCGATATATGTTCGTCACAGGGTGGCACTACACATGCCCAAATAGTGAAGGGCTTGTGGTATCGGCTATTTATAGCCGCTGTGCCATCCTTTTTATCATATTTCGAGCAAATTTAATTTCTGTCACTTTATGAATTTGTAGATATTGGTAAATAAACTAAATTTGATTTGATTTAATTAATGATGCCTTCAATGACAATTCTGGCACTTGGATTGAAAAACCCGCAACAGTATTTCCAACATCCTAACAAAAATTCTTTTACTGAATTATTTAACTATGCCAAACAATATATAGAATGTCACAAAGAGTAAAAAGATTGATGCAAATGATTTGAATATAAGTGCTATACCATAGTTTCTATTAAATATACGGTTTCATTCTGGAAAGAGGGTGTGAACTATTTAAGGCAAAAAAAGGTATTTTATTCTTATCTTCAGATTGAATTTTTAAGCATAAGGAGAATCCATATAAATTACTATTGTAAACCTGTTTTGTGACAAATTACTACGAATAAAATAAATAAAACATTAGTAAGGCTTACATTCACACAAATAAAGGTAGAAAAAGAAGACGACAATAAAAATTATTTAAATTATTTTGAAATTTCTCACGAGCCGAATTTACAGTTGAAATAAATTTAACTGGAATTGCAAATTTGCATAATGAAGACTTTTTTATTGCTTACCATTTAACATAAAAAACATGCAAATCTCCAAAGGCCTGTATGAATAATATGTTAACAAAAAAGCTCGTAAAAAATGGTAATATCATGTGCCAATATCACACAACAAATTTCAGGTAATTTATTATTTTTTGGTTTAAAATTACTGGCATATAAATGAAATAAACTGCTGGAAAAAATTAAGGGATATTGAAGTGATGAAGAAAAAAAGAAGGAACATCCTATCAACTTTGTTTAGTTAGTCACAGATACACATACACTAGTTTCAAATCTGTAAAGGATGATCTTCAGAGCTAATCGTCTGTAACGAAAAACTAAAATTGAAATTATAAAACCAACTTGAGAAGTACGATAAAAATAATTTCTTCTCGTAATTTTAAAAAGCAAGGCTGTTATATGCCCCCCACTCTTTTTAGTGTTCTGTACGGAACACTTATAAGATGACTTCGGTGTCTGTATGTCCGTCTGTCTGCCCGTCTGTCTGTCCGTCTGTATGTCCGTCTGTCACTCCGTCTGTCTGTCCGTCTGTCTGTCTCTGTCTGTCCGTCTGTCCATCTGTCTGTCTGTCACATCCGATTTTCTTCGAAACTATTTGTCATAGAAAGTTGAAATTTGGTAATAATATAGAAATTGATGGCCTCATCAGAGACAACTAGCAGTGCCCGCGGCTCCGCTCGCGTGGACTTAATTCACTACTACCGTCATTGCTTATTCCTTATGTTACCTAACGTAATAAAATATCTGCCATTATTTCCTCTTATCTCCCATTATCTCTACATAATTTCCATTATCTAGGCTTATCTCTGCTCATCTCCCATTATTTCTCCTTATCTCCCATTATTTCCTCTTATCTTCCATTATCTCACCTTATCTCCCATTATCTAGGCTTATCTCGATTTATCTTCCAATATTTCTCCTTATCTTGCAATATTTCTCCTTACCTCCCATTATTTCTCCTTATCTCCCATTATCGGACCATAACTCCCATTATCAAGACTTATCTCTGCTTATCTCCCGTTATTTCTCCTTATCTCCCATTATTTATACTTATCTCCCGTTATCTCACCTTATCTCTCTCTAGGCGTATATTGAATTATATAGAACATATGTATAAATTTATAAAAACACGTAAATCGGATAAGTAGTTCTCGAGTGATAAGCGCACTAACGGACAGACAGACAGAAAGACGTTGCATTTTATATATATTATTTTCTTTGCTACATGATATTGTTCCATATTTAATGCTTTAGGCAATGTATTGCAAGAGAACGCGCTAGCGGCAAACTTTTCTCTCCGACTTGATTCACTATTATCGTCACTGCTTATTCCTTATGTCACCTAACGTAATAAAATATATCCTATAGCCTGGCCAGAGAACATATGTATATTTAAAAAAAAAGCACGTAAATCGGATAAGTGGTTCTCTAATGATAAGCGCACTAACGGACAGACAGACAGATTAACGTTGCATTTTATATATATTATAGATATTTTTTGCAACGTCATATTCTTTCATATTTAATGGTTTAGCATGTTTAAAAAAAAAAGCACGTAAATCGGATAAGTGATTTTCCAGTAATCAGCGCTCAAACGGACAAACAGATAGAGAGACGTTGCATTTTATATACATTATAGATATCCTTTGCTACATGATATTGTTCCATATTTAGTGGTTTAGGTAGGGTATTGCAAGAAAACGCGCTAGTGGCAAACTTTTTTCCGATTTGATTCACGATTATCGTCACTGCTTATTCCTCACGTTACCTAACGATATAAAATATAGCCTATAATCTGGCCAGAGAACATATGTATGTTTAAAAAAAAAAAACCGCGTAAATCGGATAAGTGGTTCTCCAGTGATAAGCGCACTAACGGACAGACAGACAGACAGAGAGATATTATAGATATAGATTTATATTATTATATAACTTGGCCAAAGAATATATGTATGAATTTAAAAAAAGGCACATAAATCGGATAAGTGGTTCTCGCGTGATAAACGCACTAATGGACAGACAGACAGACAGAGAGACATTGCATTTTATATATATTATAGATTATAGATATTATCTGCTACATAATATTGTTCCATATTTAATGGTTTAGACTGGTGTATTGCAAGAGAACGCGCTAGCAACAAACTTTTTTTCCGACTTCATTCACTATTATCGTCACTGCTCATGCCTTATGCTACCTATCGTAATAAAATATAGCCTGTAACCGGGCCAGAGAACATATGTATGTTTTTTAAAAAAAAAGTACGTAAAAAAAAAGTAGTTCTCCGGTGATAAGCGCACTAACGGACAGTCAGATAGACAGACAGACAGACAGAGATACGTTGCATTTTATATATATTATAGATGTAATAAAATATATATCTATAATCTGGTCAGAGAACCTATGTATGAATTTAAAAAATCACGTAAATCGGATAAGTGGTTCTCGACGGAGAAGCGCACTAACGGACAGACAGACAGCCAGAGAGACGTTGCATTTTATATATATTATAGATATAGATTATTATTATATAACCTGGCCAAAGAATATAAGTATGTTTAAAAAAATACACGTAAATCGGATAAGTGATTCTCGCGTGATAAACGCACTAATGGACAGACAGACAGACAGAGAGACAGACAGAGAGATATTGCATTTTATATATATTATAGATTATAGATATTCTCTGCTACATAATATTGTTTCATATTTAATGGTTAGGCTGTGCATTGCAAGGGAACGCGCTAGCGGCAAAATTTTTTCCGACTTCATTCACTATTATCGGCACTGCGCATTCCTCATGCTACCTATCGTAATAAAATATAGCCTATAACCTGGCCAGAGAACAAATGTATGTTTTTAAAAAAGAAGTACGTAAATCGGATAAGTGGTTCTCAGTGATAAGCGCACTAATGGACAGACAGACAGCCAGACGCCGCTCTGACGTTGCATTTTATATATATTATAGATGTGATATTTGCGCACACTTTTCTTTGCATTATTTTTAAAAAATCGCGAAAAAATCGCTGCCCCCCCACCTTATCTCGAAAAGTACTGATCAAAAAATTTTGAAAAAATTCTAGAATATTCTCCACGGGGTGTAGATTGAACGAAAATTATCATGAGGGCATTACCTTTAATAATTTATCTGGTATATAAAAAAAACACAACAAAAATTTCAAGGTTATCACTTTTCAGTCACTTTTCGGTGAAGATTGGAAACAAACTTTGTTGATTTTATTTTAAAAGCAATCAACGTAAGGAACACTAATTGCGCAAGTTCAACTTGCACTTGACCGGTTATTTAAATATATTTTTTTTTTTTTTTATGGGTCTAGCACACGTGCTACAGGGAAATCCCTAAAGCGCTACAGGAGCGACACGTGTGCGGAGAAAGCGATTCACGTTGTTCTTGAATCGCTGTAGATTGTACTCGATGGGAAACACAGTCCTGGGCAAACTATTCCAAAGGTATGATGTTCTCCATATAAAAGACTGCTTGAAAAGCGTTGTACGAGGAGTAACAAGCTGAACCTCATACGAATGTGAAGTATTAGCGCGACGTGTACTCCTAACATGCACCACTCTGGGAGGAATTAAGCGGGCCACATCCTTCGAAGACTTTCCATGAAAGTACTTGTAGAATAGGCTCAAGTCGCCAACCATTCTTCGATGTTCCAGCGAATCAAGGCCGTCGGTCAGTTCCGGGTGTCCAATCAGACGAACAGCTCTTCTCTGGATAGAATCCAACAAATGCAGTGTATGTTTGGGAGCGGAGCTCCAAACATGGGAGCAGTATTCCATAGTTGGTCGAATTTGAGCTTTGTAAAGGATCAACAGTTGTTGTGGAGTGTAAAGCTTTCTGGTTCGAAACAATATTCCCAACTTTTGAGAAGCTCTCCTTGCTATGCCTGCAACATGTTCATGCCAGGACATATTTGCTCCCAAATTAACGCCTAACAGATTGAGTGACGATGTTAGAGGGATGCCCCGACATAACTATGTCGGGTTCTGCAACGTTAACCCTTTTAGAAAAAACTGCCGGCTGGGTTTTTGTAGCGTTAAATTCCAGTTGGTTACTGTCACCCCAAGACAGAATTTCTTCCAGGTCTTTGTTAAGTTGAATGACTTCCTGCTGTCTGCGGATATTCGTCTGAGTAGTCGACGTCCGAGCATTCAAAGTGAATGAAGAGATAAGTGTACTGTCATCTGCAAAGCTGTAGATTGGATTCTCGGTCTTTTCCAGCAGATCGTTAATATAAATAAGGAAGAGAGTAGGAGATAGTATGGAACCTTGGGGCACACCGGCGTTGATAGTGAAAGTGTTAGAAAGAAATCCGTCGACTGCCACTCGTAAAGAACGCTCTCTGAGGAAACATAAGAGCCACAAACAGAACTTTTCAGACATACCATAAGAACGTAACTTAGCCAACAGCCCATCGTGCCAAACACGGTCAAATGCCTTGGATATGTCAAGAGCAACCGCTCGAGATTCTCCAAAGTGTTCAATTGCGTTGTTCCAAACATGTGTTACATAAGTCAGAAGATCTCCTGTTGATCTATTTTTACGAAAGCCATATTGTTGATCACTAATAATGTTGAATCCTTCAAGATATTTTAGAAGATGCTGATTGATAGCCTTTTCCATGACTTTCGATATTATTGAGAGTAGTGCGATTGGTCGGTAGTTATTTGGCAAGGTCTTCTTGCCTTCTTTAGGTATCGGCTGAACTGTGGCACATTTCCAGCAGGAAGGAAATATTCCCTTTCTGTGGGATAGGTTGAAAAGTCTACAGAAAACTGGTGTTAGTTCCCTTGCACAGTTCTTGAGAACTATGGCAGGTATTCCGTCAGCGCCAGAAGCCTTTTTGGTGTCTAGCTTCATCAAAATACATTGTATGATACGCTGTCTGAAGACAATGTCGGGCATCCTTGACTGCACTATGGGAATAGTAGGTGGTGTTTTTTCCTTGGAAATCGACAGTAGAATGTGAAGCAAAGAGTTCAGCCAACAAGTTCGCTTTCTCAACAGGTGTCGTTGTAATAGAATTATCTGGCCGTGTGAGTGGTGGTATGGTGGATTTGGTGAAATTTTGACTAACTGACTTAGCGACTGACCAAAAGGACCTGGAATTGCCGGGAAAAGCGAGAAGTTTGTTTCTAATCCGTTGATTGTGTATCTCCTTGGTTTCGTCGATAATTTCTTTGCATCTGTTCCTGGCACAAACAAAGATGTTACGATTTATGGTGTTAGGATCTTCACGCCACTGTCGGTATGCAAGATGTTTAGAAGCAACAGCTTCTTTGCATTTTAGGTCAAACCAAGGCTTGCCGTTGGAAGGGCATTTCTTCGAAAAAGGGATGTAAGCCTCCATACCGGCCAAAATAACATCGGAAACCTCCCTGGCGCAGTCAGATGGGTCGTCGGATCGAAAACAAACGTCCAACCAAGGGAAAGTTCGAAAATATTCCATGAGATCTTCCCATTTAGCAGATTTGTAGTGCCAAATCTTGCGCGGTTTGGGCGCCTCTCTATCACTGATTGGTAGAATACTCGATGTCGAAAGTAGTCTATGGTCGGAAGAACCTAACGGCGGATTTACGCTGACAGTGTAAATCTCCGGATTGGTGGTTAAAAAACAGATCAAGAAGACTGGCGAACTCTCTGTCTCGATCAGGGATCCGTGTTGGTTCATCAATAAAAAAAATATCATGGAATGGATACAGAAATAGGAACAACATGTCTATAAAGCCTGCAGTATGCCGACGACCAAGTTATCAATGCCGATGATAAAGAAGATTTAGAATATCTGGCACGGAAACTGCAGGAAGAAAGCTCTAAATGGGGTCTAAAATTAAGTGTACCAAAATCTTACGATTTGGAGCAGAATTATCCGTTATACAGCTAGAAGAACGAAGAAATTAAACCATGTGAAAAACACACCTACCTGGGAACTATTTTGGATAGAAGTGAAACAGATGAGAGAGAAATGACGTCGAAAATAACACAGGCCAGAAAGATAATCGGCTGTTTAATTGGAATACTATGGAGTGGAAAAATTGGAAAACAGAGAAAGTTCAACATATACAGCACATTGGTAAAAGTAGCCTTTTATACGTATCACTGAAAAGAAAAAGAAAGGTAGAAGCCGTAGAGATGGGCGCTATGAGACAACCACTAAAAATAACTCTTAGAGATAGAGTGCGAAATGAAAAAGTACGTTTTAAAATTGGTATAGAAGGACATTACACAATGATATCGAAAGACGGCAGTTGATATAGTATGGCCATGTACAAAGAATGGGAGAAAAAAGCCTTCTCAAACGAGTTATGGAATGAGTTTTAGTGTAACTATGCGATCGAGGGATGCCCAAAAAGACTTGAAAAGAAGGTATAATCAAAGCCATGAGTGCCGGAAATCTTAACGATGGCCGGTGGAATAACAGATTGGAATAGAAGCTAGGCATCCTGTAACGTCGGTGGATGTTTTAAAAACCTATTTATATTTCTAAAGGGTCAAGAATATTTATGCTTCAAGCTTATCTGGAACGAGCCTTGATTGATTGATTCCTCTTCTATAAAACATCTGTGACGTAGAGTATGACACAAAGTTCTATTGTGGCCTTCATAGTAAATTGTAGGTCGATACCACCTAAAAAAGTTGGCTTTCTGAGTTGACACTCCAGATGTGTTTTTAGGCTCTGATCTGTAAACTTTCTGTGAGATTTTTAACTCTCTGGTTTTTCCATCGAATATCTTGGCGGCAGGGTACTGATGAAGACCGAGTAGTCCTAAAAGTTAGTCTTGGATCATTTCAGGTAGTACAAAGTGGAAATTACAGCTCTGCAGAGATGTCGCCCTACATGTAAAAGATTTTGAAGACAGAGGTGCGAGGTATGAAAAGTTAATCCTCATACGCACGTAATGCATTAGGTCAACGAATTCTTAGCATGCAGCCATCTGGTAGAAATTGATCGAGCTACACTAATCAAATCTTTTCATAAAATCATTTGTAGAATATATTTATGTCACAAATTTTTACATAGTGTTCTAAAAAATTAATTTTTTTATGGATTTTTAGGTCTCTAATTACGTCTAATGGCTTTCTAGTAATCAGAATATGTTTAATTTGGGAGCTTCACACGTTTTATCGATGATTAAATTTCAGCTTCTTATAATAAAACCTGTTATGGAGTAAAAGGCTTTGTATACTGATATATTGCTGAAGCTTTCAGTGCTCTGATTACCACATGATCATGCCAAAATATAGTTGCTTCAAAAGCATAACAGATTAAATGGCGAAGCTGATGGAACATAGGATTCTGTAACGTTAATTTTTTAATAAGAATTGCTGCCCTAATTTTTGGTGAATATAAAATTGATTTGGTTTACTGCGACTGCATGTTGTTGAGTTGGACAATTTTTTGCCTGTCTGCTGATCTTTGCTTAGTGCTTGAGTTCATTTATTAGCGAAGATACGGATGAAATGTACGTTTTTTTTTTCAAACAAATTGATAGTACAAAGATTGGAGATAGTACTAAACAGTATCAGGACATAATGAACACATTAGTGATAAAAATATTAATAAAAAAACACAAAAATCTTTTACTGGTTTTCTTGCTTCACGAATTTAGTGTATTAGCCACGAGCCTGTGCATATGATGATTTTTAATTTAAAATGTTTTATCAGTGGCATTCAGATTAAGATATCATACAAATATTTTGTAATATATATATATATATATATATATATATATATATATATATATATATATATATATATATATATATATATATATATATATATTAGAGTGACCGCAAGAAATCGATGTCGGAATTTTGTTCGTCTGGACCCCACAAAACGATTCCCCTTTCCAGATATTGAGATAGCCGAAATTTGAGCTCGATTAAACGACGTTAACCCGTTCCGCTCGTCGCTCAAAGTTTGAAAAAATCCAAATTTTTGGCCAAAAAGCTGACATATGGAGCCATAACTCCAGAACGGTAAATAATAGAAACACGCTTAATATCTCAAAAGAAAGCTAATGTTGTTTTTCAAAATTTATATTCTATACATAATTGTTGTTATTTTAAGTCAAACCGAGTTACAACAGCCTTTAGCCCCAAAAACGTGACCTGGTACCAGTAGGAGCCAGTTTGGGAGTATTCTAAGAATTTTACGGGTTTTTACATAATGTGTCTCTTTTTGTTAAAAAGTATTTTGGAACTCAATTTTCAAACATAAAGAGCCTTTTGTTCAAACTTAATCTTTTATTATATGGGGATTACCTGACTAGTTTACCAAAGAAAGACCAGTTTGACAGGTAAAAAGGAGAGTGAATCTAATTTCTATTTTAGGGATGGTGATTTTACTTCAGCGTACAACCGACCTTTTATTTATTCAGTTTTAGTTTCTAAAGTGCCTTAGAGCTGGTTAGATCGAACAATTATCTAGTGAAGATATTTTAACGTTTTTTTTTTTTTAATTTTCCAAGCGTGTGTGTTATTGTTTTTGTAACTATTATAGTATTATTTTAAAAGACATTTGAAAACATTTTATTGAAATTAAAGTTTGGAATATATTTTGTTTCATTTTCCAAGTTAACTGTTATTTACCTATTGGCCTCTGAAATGGCATCCACATTAGGTGTACAAAGCCGGACCAAGGATAAAATATTTCTTGTGGGCTATCCCATTCACCAGATCACCGGTTGTAAACTACCCTCAAATCGTCAAGTTTTGTGTGCTTTATTTTATAATTTACGTACTGTGAAATTAACTGTAAGAGAATCAGCAAAACTTACAATATGAGAAGTGTTCATTTTTTGGGAGAAAGCTCGAATCCCGACTAAACATGAGCAAGATGCAATTACTAAGCTGGAAAAACTTCACGCCGAGTGGAGAACTCTTCAAAAAGACCGGAAGAAAACATCGAAAACGCCCAAGAACAAATTTAAACAGTTTGTTGAAAAGTTGGATGATCTCTTTGATATTGCTCAACAAGCTGCCTTGACTCTGCTGAAATCGGAAGAACATAAGGCGTTTCTCGTGAAACAGAGGCAGAAGGGCCACCCAGGTTCCATGACTGGAGTGGATCTCAAGTTGTCTCGAGCTGAAGAAATCAAGGTGCAAAAGGAACTTGCAAAAATGAACCGACAAATCCAAGAAGCAACTTTTGATATTGGTGAGTTTTTTTTTATTATTAGTATTTTAAAAAATAGATAAACAAATAAGTAAATAGTTTTATTATAATTGAAAGAAAATTGTACATGAGAGCATGATTTGGCATCTTTATGATTGAGTTTATATTTTTTAAATAATACCTTTTGATAATTAGAAGTAGGTAATTTAGTACCTATGTATTATTACTATTCTGCTAAAACGACAAGTTTTTATAGTCTTTTTTTTTCTATTTCTTTTGTTGCTTCTTAGAGACGGATGATGAAGACAAGATCGAAGAAGGAGAAGAAGACACTGAACAGGACAGCATCTACCAGGAACTTAAGAGCTTGGAGGAAATGGACATCCCTGAAAAAGCTGCAGAAGATCCAGGACCATCTGAGAGCAAGAGGATTAAAGTTTCATTTGCAAGGGGCGTTAAAGAGATTTTAAACATGAAATTGTCCATTTTATTAGATCGATGTAAGGTATCAGACAGAAATGCCACGAGAATTTTAATAGCTACTCTAGAAGCACTAAACCTTGACCCTCTTGAGTACAAAGTCTCGAAAACTTTATTACATCCTAGAAGGCAAATGTTCAGAGAACAATATAATAAAAAAAATTTTGATAAAGCAAACATTCCTGAAAAAGAGCCCGTGGTTGTCCATTGGGACGGTAAACTTTTACCGGGTGTTTTAAAAAATGAACAATGTGAGCGAATAGCTATAGCTATTTCATATGGCGAAAAGGAACAGCTGCTGGGAGTTCCTGTAACAGCAAACCGTAGCCGTATATGAATGCCTACATGAATGGGGTCTTCTCAACACCGTCAAGGCGATGTGCTTCGACACTACAGCATCCAACACGGGAAGACTCAGAGGAGCATGCGTCATATTGGAGCAAATGTTAGGAAGAGAATTGTTATACCTAGCTTGCCGTCACCATATCTTGGAAATTCTGTTAAGAGGCGTGTTCGACACAAAAATGGGATCAACCACTGGACCTCATCCAGACATTTTCAAGAGATTCCTCACTGCGTGGCCCAAGATAGACAAAGGAAAATACGACACAGGTATCAGTTACAATCTAATACAAAAGCAGCTAACTCCAGAAGTAATTGCAAATGTTACTGCTGAATTCGAGACCAAATTAACTGAGAGCAACCCGAGAGATGACTACAAGGAGCTATTGCAGTTGGTTCTCGTATTTGTTGGATCACTAGACGGCAATGTTGTGGGTTTTAGAACTCCAGGAGCCATTCATCATGCTAGGTGGATGACAAAGGCTATTTACTGCTTAAAAATGTTCATTCTTCGTCGTCAATTTAAGATGTCTAAAGAAGAAGAAAGTTCTGTGCGTGCCATTTCTGTTTTCCTAGTTAAAATTTATTGTAAAGCTTGGTTCAATGCCCCAAAAGCTCATCTTGCACTAAAGCAAGATTTAGGTATTTTGCATAGCCTGTTAGACTATAAAGAATGTGACAACGACATTGCAGAAATAGCCCTGACCAAATTTTCGAACCATTTGTGGTATTTGAATGCAAAGTTGGTGGGATTATCGTTTTTTGATCCCACCATTACAGACGATGAAAAGTTGTTAGTGGCTAATAAATTGCTCAGTAGCACAGATGAACCATCACAGCACGCTAGGGTTGTAAATCCAAAAGTTAGGAAAGAAAACTTAAAAGAGGTAGTTGATGGAGGATTGGTAAATTTACTTACCAAAGAAACGTTTACATTCTTTGACCAATTTAATATAAAAACAGATTTTCTAAGACAACATCCAAACACCTGGCCTCAAAATAATGACTTCCAAGAAGGATCGAAAATTGTCAAAACATTAAAAGTAGTTAATGATATGGCTGAGCGTGGTGTTAAATTAATAACCGACTTTAACGACCTTCTGACAAAAGATGAAGACCAAAAGCAATATGTCCTGCAAGTTGTAAGTAAATGCCGAGCATTATATCTTGACGTTTCAAAAACTACTTTAACAAAAGCTCTAGAATAGATTAGATAACTATGTAAAATTATCAACTCATGTAGGTACTACGTCTGTATCTTTTCTGTGTCTGTTTTGTATGTATTATATACCTAATTTTTATATTTTAAAATAAAAAATGTCATTAGACTTATCAGTATTACTTGTTTTTTTATTATATTTCTACTTTAAACTCAAAAATATACCAAAAAAAAGCAAAATTTATCACTTAATAACAAAATATACGAAGTATGCTCCTAGTGGTACCAGGTCACGTTTTTGGGGCTAAAGGCTGTTGTAACTCGGTTTGACTTAAAATAACAACAATTATGTATAGAATATAAATTTTGAAGAACAACATTAGCTTTCTTTTGAGATATTAAGCGTGTTTCTATTATTTACCGTTCTGGAGTTATGGCTCCATATGTCAGCTTTTTGGCCAAAAATTTGGATTTTTTCAAACTTTGAGAGACGAGCGGCACAGGTTAACGTCGTTTAATCGAGCTCAAATTTCGGCTATCTCAATATCTGGAAAGGGGAATCGTTTTGTGGGGTCCAGACGAACAAGATTCCGACATTTTTTTCCCCCTCTATGAGATCCGGTCACTCTAATATATATATATATATATATATATATATATATATATATATATATATATATATATATATATATATATATATATCGTATAGCAAGAGATCTAGCAGAGATAAATTTAATAAAAATATATCGTAGAAATAAAATACATTCACAATGACAGTACAGATAAAATGTGTATAAACATGTAGATAAAACAAGAAAAAAAAAACGTTTAAAGTCTTTATATCCATATTAGTCATATAATTGTATTAGTGCTATATTGGGAAGTCGAGATTTGACAGCCATATAATCGTATTTTGATCGACTTCGTGCATGTTCTGAACAGTGCTGTTGAATTTTCTTGATGAGCTGTCCAATACAATATGTTGGATGGTCTGGGCAGGGTTACCGCAATCATAAACAGGTTTTTCAGAAATTTCCAGTTATGTTTCATGTATGCTCACCTACCATGGTTAGTATGGACTCGATTTAATTAGGCAAGTTGAATCCTGCAGGTTAAGTTGTAGAGTCTTTAGAGAATCAGGATTTGACTCTGCCCACCCATCCTTCCATGCTACTTCTAATTTAAAATTCTTCTGTACGAGTGATTTTCCCAACTTCCATAAAGGTTTTCGGGATTTCAGTCTCTGGAGAGCTTGGTTCGTGCAATCATGATGTTATGGTAGTCGTAGATCATTACGACACTTCTGCTATTTTATCTTTAAGGCAGCATTCCTTCTTAATGGAGGGCGATGAATGTTTGATGGAACTGGTAGCCACTGTAGAGATGTTGATTTGACTGTGCCAGAGAATATTCTCATTGTGTCGGTCAGCTGGATGTCAATTTTATTGGTATATGCACTGTTTATTCAGACTGGGCAGCTATATTCTCCTATGAAGTATACCAGTGCGAGGGCAGAAGTTTTTAGTACTGATGCGTTAGCACTATTCTCTGTTCTCGTATCTTTATGCAGCATATTATTACGCATTGACATTTTTGCTGCTGTTATAGAAAGATATTCTTTGAAATTAAGGGATCGGTACAGAGTTGCTCTCAAATATTTTGGTTGCGGTTTGTGTTTTAATAGTTATCCTCTTAATTGCCTGCTTGTTACTTAAGTAATAGCAGGATACTTCCGTTTTCAGTATGTTTGGTCTGGGCTGCAAAGTTTTAACGTAAACATCAAGTTCAGCAGCATTTTGTAATAGCTTACATATCCAGTACTAACAAGAAGCCTAAAGAAAAACCAAAAAAATAATAATTAAGACTTACGAAAAAACAAAAAAAAATTAATCATTTGTTATTTCCCTCAGGTTGAAAATACGGTCGAAACAAATTTGCGTAAACTGGTCCGTTTAAATGTAAAAAGATAAAGAATGAATGCAAAACCCTGGAATTGTAAATCCGTATAATGAAGCTCTTTCGTTAATAACAAGGATTCGAAAAGAAAAATGGAAAAATGTAAATTGCACTTTGCCGGAAAGAAAAAGTCCGCTTTTCCAAAAGACCTTATATCGTAATCTCTAAAATCAAAGTGAATCAATTTATGGTTTTGCTTGTAAAAGCAAAGTAAAAAAATCTGTTTACTTAACCAATTTTATATCAAACGGAAATTGGAAATATGTCTGTGATAGTCATCTTTTTAAATAAGAAGGGAAAATATGGAAAGAACCAGGTTTATTTAAAATGTTTATACAAGATTTCTTTAAAAAAGTATAGTTCAAGCAATTTTCTTAGGTTTATGTGTTTTAGTTATCCAACCTTTTTAGTGTTCCGTACGGAACACTTATAAGATCACTTCAGTGTCCATCTGTCCGCCTGTCGCACCTGATTATCTCCGAAATTATTTGACATAGAAAGTTGAAATTTGGCACTAATATAGAAATTGATGGTTTCATCAGAGCTGTATAGATTTTAAAGTTAAATTTTGACTTAAGGAGTTAGTTTTGGGTGTTGAAATCAGAAGTTAAAGAAAAAAAATTATCAGGTCATCAAATGGGGTGTCAACTAAAAGCTTGAAAAAACACGAGTTCAAAAATATATATAAAGTAATACTTGCGCAGACTTTTCTTTGTATTATTTTTTAAAAAATTGCGAAAAATCGCTTTCCCCCCTTATCTTGAAAAGTATCGATCAAAAAATTTTGAAAAAACTGTGGAATATTCTCCACAGGGTGTAGATTGGACGAAAATTATCACGAGTGCATTATCTTTAATAATTCATCCGGTATATAAATAAAATAACCAGTCAAGTGCAAGTTGAACTTGCGCAATTAGTGTTCCGTACGTTGTTTGCTTTTAAAATAAAAATTTTTGTTACATAGATAAAAAATGATCAGTGACTTCACAAAACACCCCAAATGAGTTTTCAACAAAGTTTGTTTCCGATTTTTACTGAAAACTGATGACCTTGACATTTTTTGTTTTTTTTTATATACCATATAATTTTCGTTCAATCCATATCTCGTGGAGAATATTTCAGAATTTTTTCAAAATTTTTTGTTTAGTACTTTTCGAGACAGCGATTTTTCGAGATTTTTTAAAAATAATACAAATAAAAGTGTGAGCAAGTATTACATTATATATATTTTTGAACTCGTGTTTTTACAAGCTTTCATTTGACATCCCACTCGACGACCTAGTAATTTTTTTTCCCTTCCGATTTCACTCCCCAAAACTTACCCGTTAAGTCAAAATTTGTGTTTCAAAACTACACTGCTCTGATGAGGGCATCAATTCCTATATAAGTATCGAATTTCAACGGGCGGACAAACGGACAGACGAACAGACGGACAGACACCCAAGTGATCTTAAAAGAAACACTAAAAATTCAAGGTCATCAGTTTTCAGTAAAGATCGGAAAAAAAAAAATTGTTGAAAACTCATTTGGCATGTATCTCGTGAAGTCATTGATTATTTTATACCTCCGGAACAAAAATTTTTATTTTAAAAGCAATCAACGTATGGAAAACTAATTGCGCAAGTCCAACTTGCACCGGTTATTTTTTAATTCTTGACGGATTCTATGAGTAATATGAGCATGTTTCAGATATTAGCTTATTTTACCGATTAAGTAAAGTTTTTTACGTACTAATTGCATATTATATTACATATATTTCATTTTACCAAATCCACCATACCACCACTCACACGGCCAGATAATTCCATTGCAACCACACCTGTTGAGAGAGCGAACTTGTTGGCTGAACTCTTTGCTTCACATTCTACTGTCGATTTCCAAGGAAAAACACTACCTTCTATTTCCATATTGCAGTCAAAGATGCCCGATGTTGTCTTCAGACAGCGCATCATAAAGGGTATTTTAATGAAGCTAGACACCAAAAAGGCTTCTGGCGCCGACGGAATACCTGCCATAGTTCTCAAAAAGTGTGCAAGGGAACTAACACCAGCTGTCTGTAGACTTCTTAACCTATCCTACAGAAAGGGAATATTTCCGTCCTGCTGGAAATGTGTTACGGTTCAGCCGATATCTAAAAAGGGCAAGAAGACCTTGCCAAATAACTACCGACAAGTCGCACTGCTTTCAATAATATCGAAAGTCATGGAAAAGGTTATTAATGAGCAACTTCTAAAATATCTTGAACGATTCAATATTATTAGCGATCACCAATATGGTTTTCGTAAACATAGATCAACAGGAGATCTTCTGACTTATGTAACACATATTTGGAACAACGCAATTGAGCACTTTGGCGAATTTCGAGCGGTTGCTCTTGACATATCCAAGGCATTCGACCGTGTTTGGCACGATGGACTGTTGGCTAAGTTACGCTCTTATGGTATGTCTGAAAGGTTCTGTTTGTGGCTCTCATGTTTCCTCAGAGAGCGTTCTTTACCAGTGGCGGTCGACGGATTTCTTTCTAACCCCTTCACTATCAACGCCGTTGTGCCCCAGGGCTCCATACTGTCTCCTACTCTCTTCCTCATTCACATTAACGATCTGCTGGAAAAGACCGGGAATCCAATCTACAGTAGATTGACAGTACGCTTGTCTCTTCATTCACCATGAACGTTCGGACATCGGCTACTCAGGCGAATATCCGCAGACAGCAGGAGGTCGTTCAACTTAACAAAGACCTGGAAGAAATTCTATTTTGGGGTGACAGTAACCAAGGGGAATTTAACGCTACAAAAACCCAGGAGGCAGTTTTTTCTAAAATAGTTAACGTTGCTGAACCCGACATAGTTATGTCGGGACACTCCATTCCCCTAGCATCGTCGCTCAATTTGTTGGGCGTTAGTTTGGGAGCAAATATATCCTGGCATGAACATGTCGCAGGCATAGCAAGGAGAGCTTCTCAAAAGTTGGGATTATTATTTCGAACCAAAAAGCTTTACACCCCACAACAACTGTTAATTCTTTACAAAGCTCAAATTCGACCAACTATGGAATACTGCTCCCACGTTTGGGGCTCCGCTTCCAAACATACACTGCATTTGTTGGATTCTGTTCAGAGAAGAGCTGTCCGTCTGATTGGAGACCCGGAATTGACCGGCGGCCTTGATTCGCTGGAACATCGAAGAACGGTTGGCGACTTGAGTCTGTTCTACAAGTATTTTCATGGAAAGTGTTCGAAGGATGTAGCCCGCTTAATTCCTCAAAAAGCGGTGCATGTTAGAAACACACGTCGCGCTGGTGCTTCACATCCGTATGAGGTTCAGCTTGCTACTCCTCGTACAACGCTTTTCAAGCAGTCTTTTATATGGAGAACAGCATCCCTTTGGAACAATTTGCCCAGCGCTGTGTTTCCCACGGAGTACAATTTACAGCGATTCAAGAACAACGTGAATCGCTTTTTTTTCCGCACACATGCGGCTCCTGGAGCGCTTTAGGGACTTCCCTGCAGCACGTGTGCTAGACCCATAAAAAAAAAATTACATTTTGCTTCACATCTATTTTGTAAGGAATTTATTCTCTCGAAACGGAAGAATAGTTTACCTTTTAAAACTATCCGTTTTTAGCTAACCTTAAGCTACATATGAGATTTTTCTAAAAAGTGTTTTGGTTTTAAGTTATTTTAGTAGTATTTGACTCTACGAGGGTCGTTCCAAACGTTTTCGGCCTGACACAGATATCGCGCCAAGTTGTCCAAATTATTATGGTAATTATTGAGTGTTACCTACTAGATAACTTGCTGTGAAGTTTTACAGTGTGTACACATGTGTTTAGTTATCTTTTTGTAGCGATCGTGTAATTAAACAAATTTTGACATTTACTAAAAAATGGATAAAGTTGAAGTAAGACCTATTATAAAAAAGTTCTTTTTAAAAAGTTTAACTCCTTCCACATTAATTGATTCTTCCTCTTCGTTTCCGATGATTAAAAAGTAAGCGTGGTCGTACATCCACTCAAGGTGATAAATTTTTAGGACACTCAAAAACCTTTACGACCGACGAGATTGTGACAAAATTTACAATGACGTATTAGATGATCGCCGACTTAAAGTACGCGAACTCGCTGATATTATAAACATCTCAATATGCCGTGTCCACCACATTTTACATGATGTTTTGTGTACGAGACAGCTTTTGGCTCAGTGATTGTCGAGTTTATTATAAATGAACTATGGATTCATCATAGAGAAGAAGTAGCCGTCGAAACAGTGGGTGTGAGCAGAAGAAAGTGCGCTCAGGAAAGCAGAAAGGTTATGTCTGCAGGAAAGGTATGGTTACGATTTTATGAGATTCTAACAGTGTCGCGCTTATAGGCTACCTGAAGAAAAACAGAATTATTACCGAATATTGTGTTTTTCACTACTAGACCAATTGAAGTGTGCTATTTAGGCGACACGCCTACATCGCGTACAAAAGTACACACGCATCTCATATTATTGCTTCAAAACTGCATGACCTTCACCTTGAAGTGCTTCTACATCCGCCTTATTTACTAAATTTGAGTTCCAGAGGTTACTTCTTGTTTCCAAATTTGAAGAAATGGTTGGCTGAATGACGATTCACTCCGAATGATAAAGTTAAAGCTTAGACGAACCCTTATTTTTCAGAGTTGGATAAATCTGATTATAATTAGGGTGTTAAAAAATTGAAAAGTCGTTAGACTAAATGTATGGATTTACACGATCACTATGTAGAAACATAAAAAAAAAACTTTTTAATCTTGCGTCTTTTTTGTTGAGCCAAGAACTGTTGGAACACCCTCCGTACATTGGACTAATGTGTTTTTTTTTTACTGAAAAATTTAGACTACCACTCGCTTATTGATAAACAGAAAACAAATAAAAGTTTCATGTCCTGAACAAATATTAATTTTATCTTTGTGATACATATTTCATAATATTCAAGCACTTTCTTTAAGATTATGTTACCTTGCAAAAGAGAGATGCCGTAATTGAAAAAAAATTACACTCCGTGTTTTTTGCAACTTTTCATATGCGAGGATATCTAGTTCACGAGAGAGACCAGTTCCCTCTGTTTGTCTGTCTATTTGGCAAGATAATTCTTAAATGAAATAAGATACCGTTATCATATATATATATATATATATATATATATATATATATATATATATATATATATATATATATACATATACATATATATATATATATATATATATATATATATATATATATATATATATATATATATATATATATATATATATATATATATATATATATACATATATATATATATATATATATATATATATATATATATATATATATATATATATATATATATATCGCATTTGGCATTGCTCTTGTTACTGTTGGTGCTGCTACTCTATACTGTGATCTTGCTGCTGCAATGCCGGGACGAACACTCCACCTACAATCTGCGTAGACGCCGACTTATAAAAGACGAC
The DNA here is from genome assembly GCA_019049505.1 of Pachyrhynchus sulphureomaculatus. Lineage (NCBI taxonomy): Eukaryota > Metazoa > Arthropoda > Insecta > Coleoptera > Curculionidae > Pachyrhynchus > Pachyrhynchus sulphureomaculatus. The sequence goes on along the minus strand of CM032455.1, from coordinate 127,916,261 downwards.
AACCACACTTCATCCTCTCAGTTAGTCTCGAGCAGCAGCAGCAGCAAGATCACAGTATCGAGTGGCAGCAGCAGCAAGAGTCAAATGAGATTTTGGCGAAACGTCGTGCAAATTCATTGTTAGACGAACGGATTGAAAACCGTAATTTTAATGTATTACATTCCACCATCCGTCAAAACCTCTACTGGAGTATATATATATATATATATATATATATATATATATATATATATATATATATATATATATATATATATATATATATATATATATAGATGCAGGAAAAAACTTACGGTTTTTTTAGAAAAAAAAAAGCAAGTGAAAGGGATGAGAGTTGATAAATTTTGTATATTTTTACCATTAATATGAGAGATTTTCTTAGTTTTGGGTTGTGACACTGAAAAAATTGTATGCAATATTTTAACTTCACTCGTTGAAGAAGGGAGTTTACAGATATATATCTTGTGATATATCCTTCTCGAGGTTTTTTAAGTCGAAAAATCTGAATTTTTTATTATTTACAGTCGACTATGTAAAAGGTTAAAAGAGTAGGGGAAGGAGTTAGAGGGATTGTTTTGTATATCGCGTTATATATCTTTTTCAGAGTCTCCGGAATCACAAAATCCGAAAATTGTTTTAATTTATTTTATTTTCAATTTTAACAAAATTGTATAGATTGTAATTGGAGAAATGTCAGATTCTTGTCTATTTGTAATGATTGGATTGTTATTTTTTTATTGTAAAAAGATTATATTTAGTATTTTTTCTATTGTAAACTTCAAGTACGTCCATTCCTTTTATTTTCGACGATAAGCGAAAAACTGTATTAAGGACCGATCACGAGAAACAGTTTTTTATTTCCATAGGTCTATCTGTTAATCTGTTGCGCGATAACTACCGAACGAAAAGATATTTCTATTTCAAATATTCAAATACTTACACTAGGGAGGAAATCTATTGTCTTGGAGTGATTTGGGTTTGGGCGAACGGGGACAGTAATACATTTTATAGAGTTTCCGTAAGCTAATAAAAAAATTTTCGTTATATTAGTTCGGCAGTCGAATATGTAAGGACGGAGAAGGAATATAATTAAAAAGTTGAACATTAAAAAGGCTCTCGGGATTGATGGCATAAAAAGTATTTAAAAATATGTCTGAAAAGCAATTCTGGATGTATCTAATCTCACTAAAGCTATATTATATTACAGAAATTTCCAACGACATAAAATAGTAGCTAAAATTATTTTAAATTATAATCATGGCCTAGCGAATTATTGTTCGATCAGCCTTTTATCCCACCTAGGCAAAATTATGGAAAAAATAATTTTATACTTACTTACATAATAATTATTTATTCAGGAAAAGAAAATCATTCCTGGTGGAAAGTATAGGTTTGAACAAAATCAATGCACAGTTCGACAAACAAAAAGATTGGCATGAAATATATCAATTTTAAGAGAAAACTCAGCACTTGAGCAGTTTTCTTTGAGATTAGTTGATTGGATCTGGCATAATGGTTTATTTATCAGATTAATTAGAATGAGGAGTATGGCCATTTTTCTCATCTAGCTTATTACCTATTTTTTTAAAAAAAACATAAAATTCAAAATTTCAATAAAAGACACAGTCTCCAGTTATAAAGAAATAAGAGAAGGAATACTGCAAGGTTCGCCGATATGGGCCACCTTATTCAATTTATTTACTGCAGATATCCCAAAATTCTTTCTAAATACTTTACAACAAAATAATTTATGCCTTTTTGCGGACGGTACTGCAATAACTGCAGCTTCAGGACAACCCAGACTGGTTGTTGTGAAGTTACAGTAAAGCATAAATAAATTAGAGGTCTGAATGACAGATTGGAAAATTAGGTTAAAGCACGACATAACCAAAACCATTTATTTCAACAAAGCGATACGCAGATTGCATCAACTAGTTATCAGAGATTAAATATTCAGGACTATGCTTTAATAAAACTCTTAACCAAAAGAATAATACAACCAAAATTATTAATAAAGAACTGAGAGAACTACATGTAACGTTAGTCCTTGGAAATTTATTTGGCGGAAATGATTGGTGGAATGCGTTCGAGTCTCAGTTCTTGTAAAGTCCGAACTTTGGATACGAAAATGATTAAGTGTCGTAAATATGACTAAAAATTTGTTACAACACTTCTTGGTAAAAATGTAAATCTGCACCCCTACAAGATACACATGGTGTAAAAAAAACTAATACTGCTGAGAGGCTCAACCTCGTTAATCAATCTTTTGAGTGCTTTTTAATATCTACCAAACATCTTATTTTAGAATGAAGCCATTTCCATATTAATCGCTATATCATTAACAGACTTGTCATTACGACGATTTGTGCTGCAATATCTTCGTCGAATGAAATGACAACTTTTGTAGACATTTATTTAAACTATTTTGTAAAAGGTAAAACAAGTTGGACTCTGCATAGCCATGATCTGACGTCGATAGGTTTTTCTTTTTGGACAATCATAAAAATTAAAGTTTCTAGTAATATTATTTACTTCCTGAAACAACTGAAAGAAAATATTAGAAATGAAATGGAAGCGATCAACGAGTCGGAAAATAATCCAGAATTGCACCGCTCGCTTAGAACAATGCCGGGAATGTAACTATATATATATATATATATATATATATATATATATATATATATATATATATATATATGTATGTATATATATATATATATATATATATATATATATATATAATTACCATTACTTATTCCATCCATAGACGGATGTAAGCCACCCCAAGTTGACTCTAATTAGCTCTGTTGTTTGCTTTTTGCATCCAATCGTGTCCCGCTAATCTTTTCATGCCGTCCGTCCATCTTCTTCGTATCGCGAAGTTAAGAATACGATGTTGGAGCCTAATATTTAGCATTCTCCTATCCATTGCTCTTAGAGTTACCTGGAGTTTGTTTTTATACTTTTATTTAAAGTTTACGTTCCAGTGTTATGTGTAATGTTAATACCGGCAGTACATATTCATCAAACACTGTGGCTTTTATTGTATTTTGGATGTCCAATTAAAATGAAGATTGCAACCTTCCGAATGCAGATCATGCCAATTGGACTTTTCTATCCAAGTCAGCCCTTAAATTATTTTTTGATATTTCGATTTTTTATCCTAAATACATGAATGTTTGTACCTTTCCTATTCTTTTATCTTCTATTAATAGTTCCTGGTTATTATCTTCACTTTCGAGACTTAATCATTCACCGTTTTGAACATGTCTTCTAGAGACAACGTGAACAGCTTTGGGGATATCAAGTAGCCTTGTCTAATTCCTTTTTCAATTTTGATTTATATATATATATATATATATATATATATATATATATATATATATATATATTAATATATATATATATATATATATATATATATATATATATATATATATATATATATATATTATTTCATCCATAGTCGGATGTAAGCTTCCCAAGTTGTCTCCAATGAGCTTTGTTGTTTGCTTCTTGCATCCAATCGTGTCCTGCTAATCTTTTTATGTCGTCTGTCCATCTTGTCTGTGGTCTACCTCTGCATTTTCTGTGTTCTCTAGGCCTTCATTCAACTATATGGTCTGTCCATTTGTTATCATTCAACCTTGCGATATGCCCCTCCCAATTCCACATGAATATACGAGTACATATTCGTTGTATTAAATCTGTCATTTTTAATCCTATTCGTATCTTGATGTTAGGAATACGATCTTGGAGCATTTAGCATTCTCCTCTCCATTGTTCTTTGGGTTATCTGAAATTTATTGATTATACTTCTATTTAAACCCCACGTTTCAGTACCATATGTTAATACCGGCAGTACATATTAATCAAATACGTATATAGACGGCCCGACCCCCAATGGAGAGCAGATATACTTTTCAGTTTTAGGTGTATCTTACCACGATGGTTACGCCAGTACGAGACTAGCTTGACTGATAAGTCGAAATGTGTCTTAATATGCAGACTACTGACATATGGACTTTGCCATCGAAGTAATCTTTAATATTATTTATTTACATTATATTTACTAAAAGGGCCAAATGTAGTCTATTTAAAAGGTTAGTAAATATGGGAAATATTATCTCTTGAAGTTATTTTTAATTTTAGATGCGGTCTTTTAATACAGTTGTAACATGCTACTTATTTCAATAGCTTATTGAAATATCATTATCTTTAAAAGTTTATTTTTGTTGGAGATAACTTTTGCTTTTGTAGAATTGAGAAGCTGCGAAATAAGAAGTAAAAAGGTAAATAGTACTTTCAGGTAATAAGAGTCAAATAAACTACATTTTTTATAAGATTTGAGGATGGCTTCTTTAAAAATAGCTATTTCTAAATTTTATATCGGTTATATTTGACGAGAGAGCTTCGTGAAGTTAAGTACTAGGTAAAAATAATTCTCCAACTTAAAATACACCATATATACTCAATAGAACTTTCGAGCACCAAAAAACTTAATGATAAAATATTTTATAGAGCAGATTGTAATGTAAAAGAATAGAAATTATAATGGCTAGAAAAACAAGATTGTAACTCCCTATAATAGAACTCTTTCGTTAATAATCAGAATCGAACAAGAAAAAAGAGAATAATGCAAATTGCACTCTCCGGAGAAATGCTCGCTTTTCCAGACGAACCGATGCCGCATAACGGTTGATATCAAAGTAAATCAATTTAGTGTTTTTCCGCAGTAGCACGCTAGAAAACGCTATTTGGGAAATGTATTTTACAAGTATATAATGGCTTTTTAAATTAGGAAAAGGAAAAAATAGGGCTAAAGAAAATACGTTATTTCGGATTTAAATTTCTCAACCATACCATCTCCTTGGAATAAAAGAAAAGGTGTAGCTCTTCTATTATACAAATATTAGCACGGTTTATATAGAAAAGATGAATTGCTAAGGAGACAACATAGGTTAAGATGAGGTAAGAGACCAAAAATGTGGAGGCAGAAGAGTCCGTTGCTAGCTGCAAAATCTATATACAGACTAGGAGATTGTTGGTCAAAACAATCGTATTGTTAACATTAATTCCGTTGCTGAAAATTCACATCTGGTACAATGTATCCTGATACAAAATTATTAATAACAGAAACTGTGGCCTTCCCACACTTTTGGTCTCCATGTTAACAATTTATTAGTCCATCCATTCGGATCTTGTCTCGCAATGTGGCCCGCCTATTGCCGCTTTAGCCGTGCTATTTTTTCCAATACATCCTGTACTTTTGTTCCTTCTCGGATATCTTGATTTCTGATTCGGTCTCGAAAGCTTATCATAAGCATGGCTCTTTCCATTGCTCTTTCAGTGATTTGGAGTTGTTAGCCGACTTGCGACTTAGTGCTGTAGTTTCTAGATATTAAATGAGAACAGGCATTTTACAACTATTAAAAACTCTCCTTTTAACATTTATTGGGATAGCTGCTGAGTTCGTTATATGTCCCAGTTTACCGAATTGGTTCTCTTTTCCCAATTGGATCTTGTGTCCTAAATATCTGTACAAAGGCACGTTTTCGAACAATTGGTTGACAACAATCACAACTATGTCTCAGGGACTTATGATTTTGGTTTTATCTGAGTTAATTTCTAGTCCAACCTTCAAGGAAGCCTCATGAAGTTCTTGCAACATGTTTCGAGATTTTTCTGCTCTCTCGCTAATAATGATAATATCATCTGCGAACTTTATGTGGTTGAATCGTACATCATCTATGTTAATTTCTTTGTCAAGCCTGTTCAGATTTTTAAACACATCTTCCAGCGCTAATGTTAACAGTTTGGGTCTCTTTGACGTATTCCCCTTTCAGTACGGATATTATCGGCCCTTGTGTTCTCGTCAGTGGTTATTTGCAGCGATGCATGATCATATATATATATATATATATATATATATATATATATATATATATATATATATATATATATATTATATATATTTAATTAGATTTGAGTATCTAGAGTCTATCCTTGCATTATCCATAGCTTTCAGAATTGGGCAGGTTTGTATCAAATTAAAACCTTTATGGTAGTCAACGAAGGCCACGAAAAGAGATATATTGTATTCTGTCCACTTCTTGATGAGAGTATGAGGTGTCTGAAGATAGTCGACTATACAATAACCCGTCCTGAATCCCGCTGATCTAATCTACCTGATAGTCTGTTTATTATTATTTTAGTCAATAGCTTATATAACATATAACATAAAAAAGTCGATAGTTTGCTCTCCCACTTATATAACCTGCTGACTACATTTTGTTAATGTCGTGAAAAGTAATGCAAAAATAAATGTTTTTTTGGGAAATATTGCAAATTGGTACTACAAAAAGTGATGTTGCCGAACTTTAGTTTTTAGTAATTATTTTTATTGCAGTTTGCTTAATTATACAAAAGTAATGATATTATGTTGTTCTCAATTTTGAACCGGTACGTGATAGTGGTAATGGAATTGTTAATTAGTGAGGAGAAATTTCATGTTCGTTATTTATGTCGAAGAATACAAGTCAGCTGATTGCATGGGTAATATGGATATTTATTAGTAGTTCTGAATTTACTGTCGCTTAGACAGGGTGGAAATCCTCATTAGACTGAAATATTTTTAGAAACATTATACCTTGAAAATATGTAGGCTTAGAATGATATATAATTACGTCATGATGAGAATTTACGTTAATCGGAGAAAAATAAAAAATAATATAGCTTTATTTACTTACGAGGCTCGTTTTTAAAGTGAGTATTGTCTTGACATAAAAAAGGGCCTTTTTTTCAACAAAACAAAATCATTATGGCGCCCTTATCGCTGTCGTAGCGCTACGCTCTAAGGTGCTTCTTTACGTGCAGTAACGAATGGTAGTTATTGTTTTCCTCGTCAGAGATATATTTTTTTATCGTGCACGTTTGTGTACGTGATACTCTAACGGATTTTCTTAGCACTCTATCGCTTGTAGCGTTTTCATCATATACTTCACTAATCTGCCGATCAATTTTAGCCACTTTCACATCTCTAGCATTTGAGAAATGAATTACAGGGCGTACTTCACAATCCGCGGGATTTTCAATGGTCTAAGGTATTTTAAACAGGCACAAGCAAAGGTAAATTTGGACCAATGCTTCCATAATGGCGTCTGTGGATAGCCATTAGATCCAGGTACTCAGCGCGCATGCGTACAGACAATAAAGCAACTTAATGCGATTAAAAATACTTTTAAAAGCAACACGTTGAGTATCAACTTCTTGTATAAAGAAGTTGTATTAACGTCCGAGGCCTTTTAGAAAGAACATTTTGTAGACTAAGAAATTTAAAATATTGTGAGACAGAATATTTAAAAATTATTAACAAAACTATGTAACTACATACTACGTGTGTTCTTGCAATCTTAAATTCTACTTGGTTACTATAACGCCATGATAGAATTTCTTTTAGATTTCTCAAAGTTTTAAAACTTTCTATTGTCTGGACCACTAGAAGATGTTATCCACAGTAAACGCATATTATAATTAGCAGAGATTTTTTTTGTTTTACTGGCAGACCAGGAGATAACAGGCATCCTCAGGAATATCAACATATTATATGAACTCTGGAAAACTTAAGACAAGAAATTAATTCAAATAACCCGCCAAGTGCAAGTCCGACTTGCACAATTTGTGTTCCGTACGTTGATTGCTTTTAAAATAAAATTTTTTATAACTGAAGTATAATGATCAATGACTTCACCAAACACATCCCGAATGTGTTTTTTTTTTTTTCCAATCTTCACTGAAAACTGATGATCTTGAAATTTTTATACCAAATAAGTTATTAAAGGTAATCATTCGTGATAATTTTTGTTGAATCTAGACCCTGTGGAGAATATTCTAGAATTTTTTCAAAATTTTCGAACCAGTACTTTTAGAGATAAGAGGTGGGGACAGCGGTTTTTCACAATTTTTTGAAAACTGTATAGAGAAAAGTGTGTGCGCATGTATTATATTATATATATTTTTAAACTCGTGTTTTTGTAAGCTTTCATTTGACACCCCACTCGATGACCTGGTAAAAAAAAATTTTTTTCACTTTTGATTTCACCTCTTAAGTCAAAATTTAACTTTCAAAACTACACGGCTCTGATAAGGCCATCAATTCCTATATTAGTGCTAAATTTCAACTTTTTGCAGACGTACAGACACCGCGGTGATCTTATAAGTATTCCATACGGAACACTAAAAAGGTAGATAGTAATTAATAATTCGACTTCTTACAAATTATTAAGATTAAAAAAAAGGTAGCATAGATTACGCTATACACAATATATTCATTAGTAATCAAAATTTTGTAAGAAGGGTTAAATCAGGAATTGGTAAAGATTATGACAATATGAAAATACTTATTCTAAAAAGCTTTTTCCGTTCAGATTACAGAGAAGAGTCAGTATTCTTAATGTAAATCCAATCGTGGAACGTTTAAATTCATTTTTCAGTATCAAACATCTAACCTTTAACTACCAAAAACAGTAGCGAATATTTTCATTTGTCCGATATAATTTATAATATTTATTTTAACTCGTTATATATTCGTAAAAGCTTGATTTCAGTTGAAACAGGAATTAGCATTTAACAGATGATATGAATTGCATACTGTTTGAATGTTGTTTTCGGTTACCGAAATAAAATTTAAACTACAAAATAACAATTTCCTGCTGGAATTTTCTGCATAGTTATTATTGCGCTTGATATAAGTTTATTTTGTGAATCACAAATTTTAGGATTTAGTCACATAATAAACTCTAACAGTTCAGATTCAATTGAAAAAATACTAAGTTAAATTTAATTTATATATGAAGGATATAAAATATACCTTACAAATAAAGACTGAATATACATGCCAGAGAAATTATATCCTATTCGGTTTTCCTAGTTGAATATTTCTGATGTTTTTTTCAGTGTCTCCGGCACTACTTTAAAGTTACTAACCGGGAAATAGGTGGGTATTATTATCGATTGAGAACCCTTAAGTAACAATAAATAAAATAAATACATCGAGTGAAGAATGTGAACTGTTCTAAACGTAACAAACGCGAAATATATTTTAATTACAAAATTGAAACAACATAATAGGCATATAAAAATTAGCAACGACACTGTAGAAAAGTAACAAAAACAACGACTGTGAAAATCGGGACTGGAAAGACAAGAACAATTTTTATAACAATAACACGCGTATCCTGTAGTACTGATGGGATCAAATATAAGGTTATTAAGATGCCATATACTCTCAGTAATGTTCTATAGTTTACAAATATGGGCGCTAAATAAAACCATATATGAAATTGCAATTACAAGGAGGAAAGGAAAACTACAGTACTTAAGACACGTTATATTTGTTACAGCTGATAAGTCCGAGGAAAATTCAAGAAGAAAAAACTCTTCTTCCTTTAGCCGTTTTCTACCCACTGTCGGGTATAGGCCTCTCTGAAATCTTTCCATTTTTCTCTATGTTGTGCTTGTTGATACCAGTTAAGCCCTCCAATTCTCTTCAGATCATCGCTCTAGCTCTGCTGGGGTCTTCCGATGCTTCGTTTTTTCACCCCATGGTCTCCACCTAGCGATCTTGCCACTCCTTATACGTCGCTCTCGCCACATAGCCGGTCCAGCCCCATTTCAGAGATGTTATCCGTTTGGTGATATCATCCACCTTTGTTTGTTGTCTAATTCATTTATTAGTTTTCTTGTCCTTCAAAAGTAACATTTAACGTCTTCCTTTCTATTGCTTGTTGGTAAACTTGTAGTTTTTCTATTGTTCTTTTAGTTAAAACCCATATCTCGGCTCCATACGTTGTAACTGGTAAGATACATTGATTATAAATTTGGGTTTTTGGTCTTTGAGGAATGTTCATATTGCCCATCCCATATGTATCCTTCTTTCTATTTCAAGCTGCTGCTTTTCCTTACCTATCGTTATTATTTGTCCCAGATAGATGTACGTATTTACTTTCTCTATTTGTTGAATGTCCATTAACTATATTTTCATCACTGGTGTCTTCGTTACTCATGCACTTTGTCTTGGAGAAGTTTATGTAAAGTCCCACTTTTCTTGCTTAGTGGTGGAGATCTGTAATCATCTAGATCATTTCATTCTTGTTATTTGTTATAATTACAATGTCATCTGCGAATCTCAAATTGTTTAGCCGATTGTCAGCTATTCGTCCCAATTCAGTTCTTTGAATACATCTTCTAAGATCATTGTAAACAATTTAGTAGATATTACATCGCCCTATCTTACTCCTCTGTTCACTGGGATCTTGCTTGTTAGTTCTTGGTTTACCATAACTTTGAGTGTTGCTCGTTCATATATTCTGGCTATCAGTTCGCTGTATCTGTGGTCTATATGAGCATTTCTAAGAGCTCTTATAAGCGCCCCATTTTTCCACTGTGTCGAAAATATACAAATATGAGCCACATTGGTATATTATATTCGGTGGCCTTCTCGATTAGTATTCTTAATATGTGCAAATGCTCAATCGTACTGAAACCCGATCTGAATCCAGCCTGTTCTATCGGTTGGTATACTTCCATTTTGTGTTCCAGTCTGTTTGCTATGGATTCGTGAGAACAACTTGTAAACTTGGGAAAATAAGCTAATTGGCCGTAGTTTTCTAGGTTTTCGTTTTTTGTATATTAAGATGACTATGGCGTTCGGGTATATATATATATATATATATATATATATATATATATATATATATATATATATATATATAGACATATGTATATATGTATATATATATATATATATATATATATATATATATATATATATATACATATGTATATATATATATATATATATATATATATATATATATATATATATATATATATATACATATGTATATATATATATATATATATATATATATATATATATATACTATATACATATATATATATATATATATATATATATAGATATATATATATATATATATATATATATATATATATATATATATATATTTATATATATATGTATGTATGTGTATATGTATTATTTATCGTACGCAAAATGATTGCTGAACATTGTAGAAATGTATTATTTATTGATTCTGATGTATTCGTCATCTTTCTTTTTGTTTTCATGTTTCTCAACGAAATATTTTGTTACGAAATTGAAGGGTGAAATTACCTTTAATTGTACTACGGCTGGCTTACAAACGCTTGTTGCTCTCATTCCAAAACGTGGAACATCTGTTGGTTTCTTTTTAAAATCGCTATGACAAAAAACTATTTTTATTGAAACGAGTTATTATTATGTATCTTTCGATTAATTATGATATATGATATTTAGTTGGCTACCATGGGGGTGGGGCCGTAGCCCTCCTCTCAATATTTCAGTACGTGTTCAATGGATTACGGCTCTATTTGGCCAACAGCCGATGGATATTTTCCTTAAGTGCGTGGATTGTTTGTGACACCGGTCCTCAACAGTTTTCGATAAAATATAAGTCCAACTGCGTCGTATGCAAAAGATCGATTGTTTTGTCACTGTTGATGTAGTATGTTGCGCAACAAAAGCTCTTTCAACTCCAAATCGTTCGATTGCTACAATAAAAAAATAGTTATCATATCTCTGTAATCCATTCCGTTCACCGAAACACTGTTGCCAGTTTCATCTTCACAGAAAAAAGGATCAATAATGCCACCAATCCAAAAATTACCTGAAATAAGAACTCTTTAAGGATGCATTGGCTTTTCTACGAGTACATGCGGATATTCAGAATCCCAGATTCTACAGTTTTGCCTGTTTACATATCCTTCAAGATGAAAATGAGCTACGTCCGAAAAGATAATTTTTGAGAGCAAGATCAACGTCATTTTTCAACCCTTTGAAGCTCACATAGAGGAGCGATAACAAAGAGCATGGTCATTTGGCTTTAATTTTTGTGTGAGTTAAATCTTGTAAGCAAATAATCCGAGATCTTTATGTAAAATTCTCCTTAGAGAGGTGAGATAAGTTGAGATTTTTGTGTTTTCATGCACACTTTTGGGAATTGCAGCAATATTTTTGTCTGTGCGCAGTGGACGAGTATTAGAATAGGTTAGGTCATAAATAAGTATGCTAGTTTTATGAACTTTCTTTACAAATATCTTTACGCTTCCCGCTGAAGAAGTTTGATTTCAACCATTTTTTTTTTTAAATTTCCGTACAGTTTCTGCTCTAAACGTACTCATTTTGGAAATATTTTTTTTAATATTTTCCTGCATTGTTCAAGCGTAAACCTATCCATTTCATACCGCGGGGATTTAACATTAAATATTTGTCAATGCTTTAGGCTCGTTCGTATGGACGGTGTCGAAATAACAATACTTCAAAAAGAAACCAACAGATGACCCACCTTTATACATTTAAATTAAATGAAGTTTATTGTAGGTTACTTATTATTAAGCCGCTTTTGGTGTTTGTTTCAACATGGTTAATATTTTACTACACATTTTCTTTGGTGATTGTAATTAAGGCAAATTATACTAAATAATCTTCTTAAAGTAAGAAAATTTCTTCTTCATTTGTATATTTAAGACGTCAGTATTAAACCTTTTTCTTCTTAGGCTGTGTAATGCCACACGTTGACAATCATTATTTTATTCCTGTTTTCTTTATTGTTTTGGGAACCTTCTTCAGCCTGTCTCCATATGATTTTAGCCTTTATTATACAGGGCCAGTTTTTTTGTAGCATTTGGGTCTTTCTATAAAGCATAAGTTTTTAGGTAAGGAATATTGAACTCCTTTCAAGATATGTCAATACTTTAAGTTGTTTTGTAATATACTTACAGTATCTTGGGCAAACTGAAAGGCCAAATAAGATTTAAAGAATATTTAGACCATTTTTGAGGTACGGTAGCATAGACAAATCAAGCATTGCTGAACATGCCCTTGAATAAAATCATATTCCTAAGGGTAATATTAGTTAATTAAAAGGTAATTAAAAATGTATCCGATAAAAGAGATTATTGGACTCAAGTGAAAGTATTTAAATCAGAAAATGTCCGAAAGGACATCAAGTGTGTATTTTTAAGCAGTAATTAATGCAGAAATGCAATAACGCCCGTGGTAGCACTATCACGTTGTCTTAAAAGTGCCGTGAAATACAAATGTGTATGTTTCGGAACCTGGGTAACGTAGACGGATATTATCACATGCCTGTCAATATAGGTATAATAAGAAAAAGGGCAAAAATCCCCATAGTGGGCAAACAGGTGGACTATAACACAAAGGACCTCAATTATAGTCTTCCATATGGACTACTTGACTCAAACTAAACCGACGTCTATGATTTGTTTATTTCGCTTGAGTAAACACCAATCTTAGGATAAAATAGGTTAAAATAGTTAGTTACTCGTAAATGCACGTCGAGCATATAACTAACGTAATTCATTGTTGTTGTATCGACTCATATTTTTGTTTTTTTTATTTATATATATTTTTAAAAGAACTATTTAAAAAAAACGGTCAAGTGCAAGTCGAAAAAATTTTTGTTAGGGTGGTATAAAAAATGATCAGTGACTTCACAAAACATACCCCAAATGAGTTTTCAACAAAGTTTGTTTCCAATCTTTACTGAAATCTGATTACCTTGAAATCTTTGGTTTTTTTTTTAAATACCAGATAAATTATTAAAGGTAATGCACTCGTGATAATTTTCGTTCAATCTACCCCCCGTGGAGAATATTCCAAATTTTTTCAAAATTTTTTGATAAGTACTTTTCGAGATAAGGCGCGGGACAAGCGATTTTTCGTGATTTTTTGAAAATAATCGAAGAAAAGTGCGCGCAAGTATTACATTATATATATATTTTTTACTAGCGTTTTCACAACCTTTCATTTGACACCACACTCGATGACCTAGTAAACATTTTTTTTTTTTACTTCCGATTTAACCCCCCAAAATTAACCCATTAAGTCAAAATTAACTTTCAAGACTACATGGCTCTGATGAGGCCATCAATTCCTATATTATTACCAAATTTCAAGTTTCTATGACAAATATTTCGGAGAAAATAGGGTGTGACACACAGACAGACACCGAAGTGATCTTATAAGTGTTCCGTACGGAATACTAAAAACACTTTGAGAACGTACGTCATTATGCTGATAAGATGATAAAAAAACTTTTCAGTTGATGCTGGTATTTTTTTTTTCCCCCCGTATATTTCGTTGAGCAGGAGATAGACTAAGAATTTGGACCTAATGAATAAAAAGATCCCATAAACAAACTGAA